>CM056840.1:17399916-18032732 GCA_029853015.1 Chelidonichthys spinosus
AAGCCAGAAAGAAAACGAACACGAGAGGCGAGCGAAACGCAGCACATGAAGGGGTTAATAGACGCTGGCATGCTGGCGGAGCAAAAAGGGGAATGTCAGTAAGTAAATGGGTGAGATGAGGAGAGAGATCGGGGGAGGAGGGGGGGGGGGAGAGCAATAGAAAAGGTTGGATATTACAGTTGAACCACCTGGGGAATGTTTACAGAATTTAATAACTCTAAATGGCATCACTTTATTGGATTTATGGATGGATGTGTCTCTCACTCCCTCACTGTGTTGCTACGCTCTCATAGACACAACCCCCACCTGCAACAATTACCGTGGCACCCATTGGTGCAGGTTTATGAAAAATGACAGGGGGGAGGGGGGGCTGGTATCAAGGGCTCCTGGATCCTCTCACACTTCACAGCCTTATATGGTCACTGTACTTGTAATATCATGCCTGTCAATCCACAATAAGCAAAAAAAAAAATCCCCAATAAAGAGTCTTTTTCTTTTGAAGGATGAACAAACACCACATTCAACAAATTATCACATTTGAAACGTGTCTTATTATCTCAAAAAGCAATGCAAAATGTGCAAAAAGTGGTTGTCACAGCGATTTCATTGTCCAAAAAAAGAGACTTTGAGGATACAGAGTCTACTTCCTCGGCGAGGAGGGCTTTGCAATCACACACACACACACACACACAATTACAACTCTTAAAACATTCCTACTTTTCAATTAGATGGCGATTAAATCAAATGAACCCTAATGAGGGGAGAGCAGATAATTGTTTCCCTTGCGGTGAGAATATAACTTTGGAAGTGCATTTAGACGACCGTGTGAGGAGATACAATTTACATAAAGAGGAAGAATAAAATACCGAATCCAAAGAAAGTTTACAGAACTTGCTTTGGTGGAAAAGTCATGAAATGTGGTCATTTGGCAGAAATCCTTCCCAGATATTACCGCTTCCATGCAGCTTTCCAAACGCCACACTTCAAAGTGAACATCTTTCTTATCTATTTTCCTTTTTTCCTGTCCATCCATATTCTATAAGCTCTTTTTTTTATTTATCTCGCAGCCTCTCCCAGCATGCATCTATAAGATCTCTCTGCATACAGTACAGTATTCCATGCAACGCCATCCTAATCAAAGCATACGCTGAGCAGACTGTGTGAGACAAGCGAGGCGGGGGACTTAAACAGGAAGAGACAAATGGATGTAATAAACCGGTTCGGCCATTTTTATCCATCTGCTAATATTCAGTCTGTGAGAAAAAAACAAAAACATCCTTACATAAAAATGTGTGAGTCACACTTGTGCCCACAGTGCAGTTCTCCAAACACACACACACACACACACACACACACACACACACACACGAGAGGTACGCATATGATTACAGACACAATCACAAATCAGTTGCATCCGATCGTCACCGTGGCAACAAAATCCACAGAGTGTTTCCATCACATAGTAAAAGAGAGACGGGAAGACTTGGAGAGGACAAGATGCTGTAGGTGTAGCGGCGTGTTATGAGCTCAGTGCAGTACTGTCAGTCAAGATCACACACACACACACACACACACACACACACACACACACACACTGCTTGCTGAATCAGTCACTTCATTTAAATTGCTTCTTACAGACTTGCTTTTATGTGATGTCGCCTTTTTTAATTTCTATTTCTAACAGAATTCTAATTTCTATTTATTTATTGATATTTTATTGTCTTTCTACCGTTTCTCTTGCTCTTATCAATATTTAATAGTTTGGAGAACTTTTTTCAACCATATGCTGGACGGTTGAACGAGGCGCTCCTCCGCCGCTGTTGCTAAGGGATCTCACGGCCAACGTGTTGCACAAACTGTGATATTCACCGGCGTCTCCACGGAGACCAGGAGAGGTCGGCGTGGATCAGCTGAGGGCGCAGAAGCTAGCGAGGGTCAGATCATCTCTGATACAAGCTCAACGTGTGGAGAGCAATAAGAGACATGCGGTCGTACGGCGACATCAGGTCAGCACGCAAAACCGCAGAATTAATGGTGCATACACTAAATTATGATTATGTATTAGAAGTACATGCTAAACGTTTTGAAATAACTCCGTTTCTATCAGGACACAGAAAGCCTGAAAACAACTGCAGGAGGCACTAAAATATAAATAGATGTATTTCCTTAATCCCGTAATTAGTTTCCACACGTTGCCATGTTATTATGAGTGTTCGTGGCGGTCCAGGCTCTGATTAGCACAGATGAAAATTTCATTTCACAAGTCCAGCTGCTCCTCATCTGCAGGTTTTCTCCCCTGAGACCGCCTCGGACCTGCAAGGCCCAACGACGTCATCGCGGCGATGAGAATGTGTGAATGAGAACGAAAAAAATGCATGCACGTGGCTGTACAAATAAGAGTTCATATTCAAACTACTGCTATTTAAGGAATCAAACTGTAAAAACTGCGTATGATCCTCTGGTGGGCCAACGTTGGAGATGCATACTTGCATACTAAATGTTCCCTGCATCCATCTCATACATTCAAGGCTCGATTCGACACACCGGGGAGTTCGTACAGGACTCCCTCCCTCCCTCCCCCCGTCTCCCCTCCCTCTCATCATCTCTCTTCCCTCTTCTGCCAATTCCCAAGTCTGCCTTCTTCTGCAGCGTTCCCTGCCCCGAGGCTGCTCCCGGGCTGACGGTGGGTGTCATGGACGGCGCTGTCACTCCCCCTCTACGACGCGAGGAGGTGAACGGAGAGCCGTCGTTACATCCGAGCGTGTTAAACAAGGGGAGATAAGGATGCTTCAATTTTGCGTCCGATATTTGCTTTGTCTTCGCCGCTTCATCAAGGGGGAAACTCATAAATGCTCACAGGAAACATCACTGCTGTTGAAAGAAATAGAGAAAGAGAGGAGGAGGAGGAGGAGGAGGAGGAGGAGGAGGGCAATGAGAAGGAAGTTTGAAATGGATCGAAAAGGAGTGAGGTTCGAAAAACAGGCGGCATAAAAAAGAAAAAAAAGTGGGAAAGAGAATGAGAAAAGACAGCGGGACAACGCTGAGGCGACGTATGAGCTCGTTTTGTCTGACTGCACCGGGGGAACATTTCACCATGTTCCACCCTGGACAATCGCTAGTGTTCCCTTGTGATGGCCTGACAGTGATGTTAATGCCTCATTAAAAGTACGACGAGGAGGCGAGCGAACTCGTCTCGGAGTTTTTCCAAACGCAGAGCAGTCGCAGCACACTCCTCAAAAAAGCAGCACCTCCGTTAATTAATCTGCACAGATGGACACCTTGGCCTTTTTCCAGACGTGGGAAAGGATAGGCGCCGGGGAATTACGGGCTGTTATTTGTGCTCGCACGCAGCGAGAGAGACCGTCACATAATCCTGAGTGCCATCGCAGGTCAACGCGGTCCGGAGTCCTAATTGACGTCGTTAGGAAGCGGGCGAATGTTTGCCAAGTGGACGAACTCCTGAGGAGTCGGGAACTGGCAATCATCACGAACTGGAGAGAAAACGCCATCACATGACGTTATCATACATCTGTATCCTTCCAAAAAAAAAAAAAAACGTCCTTGGGTTCTTTGAGAGAGGCTTTATAAGTAAACACTATCCAAAATACACTTTAAAATGAATACAACCTATAATAAGCAAAGCTATATTTAAATTTTAATCATTTAAAATGTCAATATAAATGTTAAATAAATACATATATAACTGAATAATACATAAAAATGTAAATATAATATAGTTATGTTGTGAAGTAGAAATGCCAATAATGAGATCGAATATGTTCTATAAATATGCGATCTGGTCCAACGGTCTGGTATAAAGCATGAAAGGTGGACTTATATGATCTTGGGTCTCACTCCATTACATAGTCAGGCACCGTCTCTGTTTTTGAAAATAAATCACATTTCAGCATCTATATACTATAAATTTAATGCCACAACTTCACCAAAAACCAAAACGTGCCACAACAAGAGGAGGGAGGATCGCCCCGCGTTACGACGCCAAACAGCGAGCCGTATTAGAAGTGACAGATCGGAGGGTTCAGGATTCACTTCCTGACTTCACCACAAACAAATGTCAACAGTGACCCGAATAACCCGCCGTCGGGCAAACCCAGAGAGAGAGAGGCACCAAACACGGACATGTGAACCGATCCGGCACACACACACACACACACACACCTACGTACCTGTCATTGTCCACGCTCCTGAAGCCGGGGAGGATGTGCCTGAAGCTGGAGTTGCGGTCCAGTTTGGGTTGACTCTTGGTGCGTTTGATGGATCCCTTCAGCCGCCGACTCAGAAAGCCCTGACGGGTGGAGAGAGAGAGAGAGAGAGAGTTAATAAAACATATTAAAACCGATATTTGCGCGTCCTGAAACGTGGTGCATTTATAATCCATGAGTATGGATCTTCACATCAGTGGGAGCGATGTTCACAGCGGGAGACGGGAGGACAAGGTCGAAGGCAGCAACGCTTCCCTAAAAGACCAGAAACACATTTGCAGACAGGACCTTGACGAAGGATTCACACAGCTATAAAAAGCCGGGAGGTAATATTCATGCAGAAATTAAGAGATTGTTTTCCCGCCGCGGTAATGATGTCAGCGTTCACCACCGACTAATCCCCCCCCCCTTTATTAGTTCTCTCTTTGTCTGGAGTCTGTGTGTTTACTTCTTCTAACATCTGCAATCGCGACCCCCCCGCCCCCCCAAGCACCTCACCGTCTCCATGGCAACAGCTGGCAATAAGAGCGAGAGAATATGAACAAATGAGATGTGGTGCAGAAATGGCAGGCTGTTGCAAGTTTTTTTTTTTCCAAGAGGCGAGGGAAGAAAAGGTTTTCATTTATTTATTTATTTTAATTTACTGCCGAGAAGAAGAGGCGAGGAAGAAGACGAGGATGGAGAGTTGATGGAGGAGCTCACGGAGGACAGCACGGAGGTTCTCATAGTAATGGAACGGCACAGCGGCCGATCCGATGTGGCCAAGACACCCGTGTGACCTCCAGTGACCTCACACGTTTCACCAGACGGAGACACCCAGCAAGAAAAGCCCTCCCTCGGTCCCAGTCGGCCCATTAACACACCTGGATAATTACCACCTACAGTATGAACAGGTCGCCCCCGGCAACAATGAAATAGGGGTAATTAGAGAGCGACTTCCAGACAGCCTGCCAGCTGATCACAGAGCAGCACACACGCAGCATCCTGATGAACTACACCTGTCATCAGTCACACACGAGGAACAAAGACTCGCTGGTGTCGGTGTAATCGAGCTCGGGCGTCACCGGAAGAGACCGGAAAACAATGGCGGTCGGAATTATTTGGGAGTTTATTTATTGTCCACAACAGAATAAAACTGACAGAATCGAGCATAAAAAAAAAAATCTGTATTCAAAGAGTGTTCTGTTGATGTGCGGCACACGTCCCACAATGCAACACTCGTAGGGAAACTCGAGGAGCTTCTCGCAGCTGGTGAGCATTAAAACTAATCGGGCAAGGTGAGGAGAAAAAGCTTGAGGAAAATCTGGAGTGGAATTAAAAAGGGACGTTTTGTAAACACATGGAGGTTCAGCGGGACCACACAGCCGGGGTAAACGGTTGTTCTTCTGAGGGATGCTGGGAAATCACTCACTTCGAGACTACAAATATGTTACAGGAAGTTAGACATGGAGTATTAAATATGTGGGAATTCAAGCAGGCAGAAGAAGTGGCTGCTGAGGGTAAAAGGGCAACCGCACTTTGATTTATTGTATGGCAAAATATTATTACGATAATATATATTATTATCCTGATAATCATCAAAATATGGTTAAAACTCTTAAAATGGCAGTTAAACATACTGGAGTCACTTTTACATTTAGTCAAGAAACATTCAACCATTCAACCATCAAATAACCAATAAAATCTTAAATAATCATAAATCATAAGCTATAAAGGTTAAATAAAAAAACTGTTGTTTTTGAATCCTGTATTTTTATAACGAGGCTCTATTTTTCACTTTCGCTCGACAGCTACTTCAAAGCTTCTTTCCAAAAAATGGAAATTCATCATCAACCATCACCTTATGAATGTTCCTGTTCTTTATGACTTAGAAATTAGGCATACAGCCTTCATGCCATTATGAGATATTACGGTATGATCATGTGACACAGGTCGCATCGATCGCTGCGCCGAAGATTTTAATTCCTGCCGTCACTCGGAGCCGAACGAAACAAACGTATCAATATATATATATATATATATATATATATATATATATATATATATATATATGGATATTACTACCTGCCACCACTCAACCGTGTTCAGGTGCTTTTAGCTAAACGAACGGGGGGCTGAGTCACCGCCGCCGGTGTGAGACCGACACCCGAGTCCCTGGAGGCTTTCTGAATCAAACTCGCTCTCTCTCCCTCCCATCACTGTCTCTCACTCAATATACATATGCCAGTGTGTGGGCATGTGGTTCGATTAGCATTAGGCAGCGTTCTCAACAATGACAAATATGAGTCAGACTGTGCAGGAGGGATTTTGTTCTCTCCCCCTCCTCCCATCCAGATCGACTCCCCCCCCCCTCCCCCCTCCCTCCATGACAGGAGGACTTAAGAAGAGGGAACGGACTTATTTTGATGGAGAAGATGGCACTGCGGTAGAAAAACCCGACACCCACACACAAACCGTATGCGCAAACACACACACACACACACACACCTTTCCTCCTTCCTGGATATCATTCACAATCACCTCCAGATTTATAGTAATTCCACGCCTCTCCCCCGTGCTCCCCGGAGAGTGTGTGTGCCGGCTGCTGTTGGCATATTCACAGCTGACAAATTAAAATGCTTCTCTCTCTCTGTTTTTTTTTTATCCCTCCATCCGCAGGAAATAAGTCAGGGAAGAGAAACCTGTCCCCGTGGGTGAGGTGGATTGATTAGTGGCTGCTTGTTCTGTTTTTACTCCCCCCTGCTTCCCCTGATGGATGGACTCTGGAGAAAGGAGGGAGAAAAGAGAAATGGATAAAAAAAAAAGGAGGGGAGGGGTCTCCGATTATTCCTCCCCGTTCACCCTGCGATGAGAGATTATATAACACCGCAGCCAACCAGAGCCATTCTACAGGTTGAAAGGTCAACGGATATTAACGGCCTGTTTCCTCGCGTATAATCAGTCAGTAAGAATGAGTGATGCCTGTTTAAACGCTGGATCCCTAAAGCCTAAAAGCCCCCCCGAGGAGACGTCATCCATCACACCATTGTTCTATTGTGAGGTAAAGAAGCGTGTACATCGACTCATGGGAATTATCCAATAATACCTCTAAATATCGGAGCATGAAAAACCCCTCCGTTAATTAATTAATCCGTTCATCAGCGTCATTGGTTTCGCTGTCTGACCTTTTGAACGCATCATTTTGCAAACACAAACTGGCACACGGCGACATGATATGGCTGTTACAGCCGGTCCAACCTGACGGGGGGGGGGGGGGGGGATTACACTGTCACATGGTAGCGTGCATTTCAACCAGCTCTTTAATTATTCCACATTTCTACGGCTGACAGCTAATTAGTGGAAGGAGGGGATGGATTAATCTGACTCAACATGCATCCTCGTTGGGGGGTTAGTGGGGGGGGGGGGGGGCTCCACCAGACCTCCAGCCTCGGTTTATTCTCCGAGCTCCAAGGGGAGTTTGATGGTTATAGAAGGAATGTCCATATTTACAGTGCAAATGTGTGTTAGCTTACCCGTGTGTGTGTGTGTGTGTGTGTGTGTGCAACAGGCTTGCATACTTGATTGTAATCTCAGCCTGTCCAAGCCCATTAAATCACCACTAAGAGGACAGCTCAGTTTTATCGCCAGGCTTCTTTTTTTTAAAATAGTTTTCTGCCCCCTCCCCCCCCCCCCTCCCCCCACTCCCCCCTTCATGAAATTAAAGCAAATGCTTGAAACAATTTAATTGTATTCCCTCGGCTTGCCGGTTCCCGGCCGCCCTAATGGAAGCTGATAGAATCAGTGCCTGGACAATCAGCGGGGTGTTCCCTGCTGCTACATCAACCTCTCTGGTCCTTCCTCTAACGGCGACCTGATGAAAACAAGAGACTCACCTGTCCAATTAGACCCCCTGCCATTATCTGAGAGGAGAGAGGGGGGGGGGGGGAGAGATTGGATAAGGAGCTAAAGTCACAATTGAGAATCAATCCAGCCAGCGAGAGCAATCAGTGGGACGTAGACGTGACAGACTTGGATAAGGCTTGTTTGTCTGCTCCTTAAACAAGTGCAGAATAAGAGAAACGACCTCATTGTATTTTTTTTTATGTTTAATCTAGTATTTTCTGGATTGGCCGTGGAAAAGATAAGGATGTGGGAGGGATTGTAGTTATCTTCCAACGACTACGGGGGGAGGAATTGTTTTTGAGACGTGCTCGTGAGGGCGGTGGCGTCCATTAGTGTGTGTGACGTAGTCTTTACGGCAACTCGAGCTGCTTTACGGCACCACGTGTGTTTGAGGTGGGAGGAATACGCTTTGGTGTACGATTCTGCATCGATGACTTAAAGTCTATAATCGATTATTTATTTAAAAAATATATATTTTGGCCAATATTTCCACATTTTATAAAAGTAGTTTAGCACATGAACCGTATCACACAAATATGAACTGGTTCCAAAAATGTGAAGGAAAGAATTCTCGTTATATTTTAAATCCAAAATAGAGAGAGGTTGCATCAAATCCATTCACACACATTCATACACTCATCTAGGGGGCGATTTTGCAGTTCAGTGTCTTGCCCAAGGACACTCGGGCACGCGGACCCGTGGTCCCGATTTCTCCGCTCTACCTCTGAGCCGCAGTCTCTGAGAAGAGCATGAGAGAAAAACATTTTGACAGATTTAGCTCAAGGCCTAGGAGCGCTACTTTAGATGTCGCCACAGCTCTTTTCACCGACGGGAGGAAAGCGAGGGCTGGTTTGTCATTGCTGGAAAACCGGGAGATGCAGGAGAGAAGAATACGACCGCCTGCCTCAAATCCTCCTGTTTGCATTCCTTAATGTGTGTGTGTGTGTGCATCTAATCCTACATACCGGGTACGACCAGTTTTTGTCAAATTGTATTTTGTTTACATCCCACAAAAAAAAGCTGATGGAAAAAGCTGCTGGCTGCGCAGCCGTAAGAGGCCAGAAGGGGGCAGCATGGAGGGAAAGTGCAGCAAAAGGTCAAACTTTATGTGGAGATGCTTTCTTTGTGCAAGAAGAAGTTCCTGCTGCTAAGCAATCAGCCCACAGAAGAAAGTTAAGTGGTCGTGTGATTGAGAGAGCATGACTTTGCTGCAGTGCTCTCCCTCTCTGTGTCTCTCTCTCCCTCTCTCTCTCTCTATGTCTCTCTCTCCTGTCTATCTGTCTCTGCAAGGAGCTGTATAACAGACACTTAATCAATATTTAGCCCCTCTCTCTGACCCTTTCTGTCTCCCACAAGCTTTTTATTCTTTCTTTCTCTCTCTCTCTCCATATATATATATATATATATATATATATATATATATATCTCCACCCATTGATTCCTGCTCATAACAAAATAAAACGCTTCAATGACTCCATTCACATTCAAGAGACACAAAAAGAGCACAGCCATTTCCACTTTTCTTTTTTTTTCTCTTCCCTTTTTTTAAGTGAACAGATGAGAGTTCTGCAAATCTCCCACTCATAAAGCCGTGGTGATTTAATAAACTTCTAAAATAAAAAGTTAAAAGTGTTTCATGAGACCCTTTATTCTCACTCCGCAGGTGGTCCAACGCCACCGAGTCTAGTCTATTATTTTATTATTTACTTGGGCTTTTACTAAGCCTTAGAGGCGTCCCAATTACTTTTTTTTTAGTAGACTGAACGGTACCTTCGCGGTTCCACTCTGAGTGCTGATAAGAAATGAGAATCTCCTTTCTATTTTTTGCAGAATACGATGCGTTTCAGCCGTTAACTCGGCCCGTTAGTGTCCCGGCTCAAAGTGTTTACGAGGGAGAGCGTGGGTGCTCTCGGCCCTGCTGGCCCGACATCTACTGTTTACACTTCACCTCCGGGGTCCTCACCCCCCAACACACACACACTCATTATTTATTACATGGCAATATGCGCTGCTAATTGCTAATTAGCTTGAAATTGATGACTCACAGCGGAATTTTTTTGCTTCATTAACTGGCTGTTTATCTATCGAGTTAAACGTGGTGAAGGCATACCGGATTGGAATTAGAGAAAGATGACAGACAAAGGGCTGCTGTGTGTGTGTCTGTGTGTGTGTGTGTGTGTGTGTGTGTGTGAGATAGAGAGAGTGTGTGTGTGTGTGTGTGTGTGTGTGTGTGTGTGTGCACAGGTGTGTAGGTTACTCAGTGTGATATACAATAAAAAGAGCCGGTGGAGGACGAACATGAACCCAGAGATGTGTGAAGCACAGATGCAGAAACATCAAAGGCCCCATTCCAACATTTGAAGCGAATGAGTTTCAGATTGGCACGGGTCCATCGGGACACCAGGCCGGCCCTCTGGAGCCTCCGAAGGCAAACTAAGGAGGAGACGGAGACAAAGAGACGACACGTTTAGAACTCACAGTACTCACGGTGACTCTGAAAGGCGCGGCGGCGGTGGTGGACGTCGCCTCCATGGCAGGCGTGTTCTTGTCCGAGGAGCCGCCTGGCATGCTGCGGCGGCGTCCCGTCCTCTCCGGAGGAGACTCTGCAAACACACACATAAAAAGATCTTTAGATACATGTGCATTTTATTATGTATATATTTTATTTTGTAATATATGTTGTGCTGTATAATGTACTTCAATTTCCATTTCAATAAAAATTTTAATGGAAAAAAAGATCTTTAAACTTGTATTTTTTTTTTCAAATTTACACATGTATTATTATTAAAATTATTTAATTTAATTTCATAGTTATAAATCCTTCATTTTTTATTATTAATTAATTTTTTTCTTCATTTATTTAAAAAAAAGAAAATGATGTATATATGTTGTGCTGTATAATGTACTTCAATTTCGATCTAAATATGAATTTGAATGCATTTTTTAATTTTTTTTTTTACAATTTAAACATCATTTTCACATTAACGGTTCTTGACATCGATACGATTTTTATTTCTGTTAGCTACGGAGATAATTACCTTAGCTTAGCGACTGTAAGCGAGGGGAAACAGCTATAAAGACTCATTCCAAAGTCAAATCAGAACCAAAGAGTTTGAATTGAACCTGCTGGGCTTCACTGCTGGAAGTGAAACCTTTTGATCCGTCTGAACCACATCTAACCGTGACAAACCCCAAAGTGAGTCCAGCGTTTTTTAAAGCATCCAACATGTGCAGATGAAAAGACACACGCTGCCTTAGAACATGAAAAAAAAATAAAAATAAAAAAACGTGTTTGTCTGAGCATCGCTGGACTCTTACATTCCTCAATGAATACATCAATGAGTCCATTCAGGGAGTAAAAGCCTGAAGCTTTTTCCCATCCTTCGCCTGTTTACTGAACTTATCTCTTATCTTTTTTTTTTATCTCGTGTGTGTATGTATTGAAGTGTTTCTCTCAACTAAACATTGGGGGAATGAAAGGTGCAGGTGTGTGGCAGCAGCGGATCCGGACATGTCCGAGAGGAATGTGAGTGATGTTGGCCGTGCATGTCTGCACACATCTCACGCAGCCGTCGCTCCCTGAATGCAGCAAAGTATCAGCACGTCACACAGCGGCGTGATGGAAACGCTCGTTCTACGTTCTGCACGTGAGCTGCAACTGCAAGACTTCGGTCCCGGCTCGGTCAGCGGCTTCATTAAAAAAAAAACACGAGGTCAGAAATATCGATAGGATCTTTTGAAACGCGTTGCATCACCGAGGCCGTGTTGGATTATTTAAATGAGATCTTTGACTCTCTGCAACGCTGGCAACTAATGAAATTAATGTTAAGTGTGTGTGGCAGTGTGACTTTAATATGGATGAAATTATGAAGCGAATGCTCCTCCACACACACACACACACACACACACTACACTGTAGTATATGAGGACTCCTCGTTATTTTGAGGGAATTCCCCACTGAGTGCCGCCGACCCAATCATCTCCAGATTTAGAATGCAACATCTCTGGACTCTGGAGTTTTAAAAACAGCGTGGCTGAGCCTTATTGATCAACATTGTGCCTCCTGGTCGAAATATAAGGCTTTGTAACCACTGAAACCTTGATATCTTCACAAAGTTTGGTCATAAATCTCAAAACTAATCTGCAACATCAAAGTGCGATAAGAACTGAAGTCTCAATTTAAACGTTTCACTCTAGAATATGCAACTAAATAAAAGGAAAGATCGATGAATTTAAATGCTGGCTTCAGCTAAATGGGGGTTGAGCGATTCAAGACTGCAATTATAATATCAAACGTTGGATTTTGTGGCAAATTTCATGTGACGTGATGTAGAGGATCTATAATATTCCACACACACACACACATAAGGACACACACTCGGAGTGAGGCGATCCTTTCTATAAGCGCATCAAAGTGAGCGGTGCTAAATGAGCTGCTGTTTAACGGGCTGGGCGTCTGAATGAGAGCACACTGTAATTGAAGAACAAACGGCGGAATCGAGCTTCCTGCTGTGCCGAGCACGAGCTGGCATCCCGACCCCCATGATTCTCAGCTTCACACAAACATAAACACAGTGTGCACACACAAAAAAAACAAAAAAAAACAGCAGACGAGCACAACATGCTCTGATGCAAAGCAGACGTCGCAAAATCAAATCTTGATAATTGAACATTGGAGCCATCTGGATCCTCTGAGCGGTGATCTGATTAAATAGGTAAGGTGCGTTATGTAAGTAATACATACTTTTTTTTTTACCAGTCTTAAGGCTTAAATTACCTTATTTCTAAGTGTCAAATCAACTTTTTAGGGTATCACTGATCATGTGTCCAACATCCGACTCTTCGACGGTGTAACTTCACTCGTCTCACTGAGTGGCAGTGAATAAAATGCAACAAGGTCCTCTGGAAACACACACACACACACACACACACACACAAAATGACTATCTGTAATAAAACTGCATTTACTGACAAAAACAAAAAAACAATCCGTCTCACTTCTGTCATTATAACAAACAAACACGGTGGCATTGAAACGTCTGCTGCCATGGCAACACGTGTACATAATAATCCTTTTGAAATCAAAAAAAAATCAATCGTGAGTAAATTATGATGAGGACTGGGTTATTTCAGGCCTCGTAGTCTCCTCGACGGCGTAACGGAAACATTCCCCACATCCACACAGCGGCGAACAGTAAACCGTAAACAGACACTCGCACCCAATAAAACAAAAAATGTGAATTAAAGTGCAAATTCCAGACCCGAGAGAAGGATCAAAGAGCCGCGTGTGTGTCGGCTGCTTTCAGACTGTTAACACTTGTTGTTTAGAGGGGTCGGTCTGTCTGTGGCTGGGGAATAAGCTATTGTTGGGAATCCAGCATGTGAGGTCAATCAAAGGGTCAGAGAGCCCCCAGACGACAGCTGGTGTGTCAAAAGCATATTAATATGTACTTTTTTCTGTAATTTCTCCATAATTAGTGTGTTATATGTAGAAAACGAGATGACACATCTCAAGGGGTTTATCCTAAATAAACAAATTTTAACACAAAAGGTGAAATCGATTTGAACTACGACCTTATTTCCTGCACATCACCGTCCTTCCTTTTTGCTCTCCCCTCACCACTTCCTTCCCTCTGTCTGCACCAGGATGAATGTTCCCATCATCTCTCAAACCTCCTCACTGTATCAGCACATCATCTCCTAAATCAAATTCCCATCTGTCCAAACCTCCTCGCTGTCATTTTCTACCCTTTCACATTTCCCCAAACTTCACACCCCTCCTCCTCCTCCATCACCATATGCCCCGCAAATAGAGCCGTCTCTCTGCCTCCACTCCTACCCACCTCCAGGCTCTGCTCACAGTTGTTTAATGGGAGCCTGAAAATGCCAGTGAGAGCCAGTCACCTGCATTTAGTGTGTGCGTGTGTGTGTGTGTGTCGGTCTGGTCGACAGAGGAAGGGGCGGTGTAGTCTGGGAGGAAAAGTATGCCTGTATGATCATAAAACAAAATGAATAACTGAGGTTTAAAGCTGTCGTCGGTAACTAATCCTGACAGTAGAAGCACGAGACAGATAACATGCGTGAAAAAAAATGAAAATCCGGTTCCTCTGCCTCCGTTTAGTGCTTGTAAAGGCGTCGAGGAGTGTCGGACCCGAGGGGAAACACGCACCAACACAAGCGTGAAGCTTGTAAATCGTGAAAACTGTCAAACTATAAGCGGCGCTCATCAAACAGAAATCAAGATTCTCTTACTGCGTTGCCTATTTCTAAAAAAATTCACGCCTAGTTTGACAAATTTTAATTCACAAGGTGATTGACAGCTGCGTTAAGAGACTCCTCTGCTCTGATTGGTTGTTTTCTTTCAGGGAAGGTGAAATCTTAGAAGGATGTGATGGTGTTTTTTTTTTCAAAAAACGTTCCCCTGTGTGTAAAACGCTGTGCTCCTCAGCCCTCCAATCACAGAGGAGGAGGGGCGGGACAAAGAACACCACATCCTACATGTTAGTGCTGAACAACAGCAAATAAAAGACAAATTAATACAAACAGACCAACCGGTCCGTCCTCTCCCTCACCCCCAATACAGAGCAAGTACTTTATATTGTGCCGACATTTTTACTTCTTTGAATATTCGGTATCATAGCAACCAGACACAATCAAATCCAGCTGAAAAGAAGCGCTGCACCTCATTGCCCTTCTGTGTTCTGCATATAATAGTATCTCATTATTTAAAAAAAATGTATTTAAAAAGCACAATATACCTATTAACGCTAAATTAATTAATTATAATTTGATTAATACTGCACTCATTATCACCGCAGAAGAAATTCCTTCAGTGTGACGGCTCTAATCTAAAGCTATCTCCCATCCTTAGATTAACATTGGGTTCTATGGGTCAGACTACATATTTCCGTCGTGTCGCTCCATCATGTGACCGGCGGCGGCTAACCTTCCCTTCCTGCCAGACCTCACCAGGATATTCCAAATGTAGACGAAAGGAGGGGGATGAAATGACTAAAGCCTCTCTCCTCCCTCTGAAAACAAACTGATGTTCAACATATTTAAACTCTTTTTGTGCGTTGCTATGAAGGGGAGATAAACAGGGTGACAATAATAAATGGCTGAGTCATGTTAGCCGCCGTGTGCAGGGAAACAGAGCAGGTGACGGTTTGCGATGTGTCATAAAAACGGTTGGGTCACTAGGAAGCGACTGATAGCATCGAGTTCACCTTCAAAACAGGAACGGGAAGGTTTTGCATATTACTTTTGTTGTTGGCTCATAAAATAATAATTCTAATGACGGTTGACTATCTGAGGACTTTTAGCCTGCAGGGATGTATTGTGTGATCTGTTATCGCTCCAGAAGCCGGCTTTGATGAGATGAAGGA
This sequence comes from Chelidonichthys spinosus, assembly GCA_029853015.1. NCBI lineage: Eukaryota > Metazoa > Chordata > Actinopteri > Perciformes > Triglidae > Chelidonichthys > Chelidonichthys spinosus. The sequence goes on from CM056840.1 coordinate 17,415,407, forward strand.
GGGAAAGCAAAAGCAAATTATGTGCTGCTTTTCAACAGAGTCATGGAGCTGGTGAAATGCTTCAACATCTAGTGATTTGTGTCCATGGTCACAAATATTCCTTGTTTTTTTCTGAAAAATATTCCCAATTAAAACAGCTTGAAAGTCGTGCTGGGCAACATTACAAATTATAGAAATGAATAAAACACAAATAATAGATTTTTTCACAAACTGCCCATAGATGTGTTGCGGTTGTTCTGTTTTTGACCTAAGTCTCCTATTACATGTGTAATTAAATCTACATTAATGCCATTTATGCAACCAAAAACATGAATTCATGAGCTACTTCATCGAACTGCTGGAGGATGAAGAAATTACGCTTATAAACTCAAATTGCAATATATTCAAAAATGATGAATGTCGTATGATCCACTATTAATAATAAAATGTTCATTATAGGTGCGTTAAGTGTGGGTATTAGAACAAGGGCAGACTAATAATCCAACCTGTGCTCCCGGAGCTAATGAGAGTTTGAGTACATGGATCCGGTTATCAATAACAGCACGCATCGGAGGGTCAACGAGCCAATAAACCCCGAGTGCTGCTGGAAAAATACACACAGTACATTCTCTGTGAGCAGGAAAAAAAAAAAGAAATCACAAGCGGACACAGCTGAGTTTAATGTCTTCTCTGTATCTGGAGGACCATCTCCTCTCATCCTCCTCTCCTTCACAAATACATCACTTTTCAGCCTTTTCTCCTCGAGTACATGACGACTGGAGCTCATCTCGACTGGCTGATAGAAAAAAAAAAAAGAATAGAAGAGTCTGTCTCTGGAATATAAACTGTGAATTAATGTCAAATCACGCAGCAATCTGCGGTAAAAGAAGATTTACTTTCTCATTTATCTCGTTAGAAGCCGTGGTCTCGTTAGAGGACTCCCGTTACTCGGACGGTGATGCATGTACCGGGGGTCACAGCGGGAAGGCCCACCCAGGCTCATACTGTATCACGGGCGCAGCTTTGAACCGTCGGACTCAAACCACATGTTGTGTGTGTGACAGAGAGAGGAGAGAGAATAAGAGAGTGTGTGTGTGAGACTCTAATGTGTTAACACTGAGCTGTGAGGACAGCGCTGGACTTTTGACCTCCCAGACGTGGTATTTACACAGCGAGGAGACGGCGGGGTGATAAAGAGGTGCTGCTCCGGCTCCTCGGGGGGGAGAGGAGAATCATTTCAACCTACAGCGACGGACGGTCAACAGTCACTTAACTCTCCGCTAATATGGCGCTGCCATGGGGGGATAACATCGCAGCAGACTGGATTAAGACCAGTACTCGGATTTAAACCTCCAAAACTAACTATCAAATCTATACTATACAAATCTACTATAACAAATCCCAAAAAGTTTGTGACTCATAGTCAAATAGAAAAAGCTGGATTTCCCACAAGATGACATATTCGACCCTGTTTGAGCGATACATCCAGAGAGAGGGGCTCTGCTTTGTGTTTAGTTTGGCACATGCATGCCTTTGTCTGCTGCAGTGTGTTATGGGAAGGCAGAGGAGGAGGAGGAGGAGGGCAGAAGGAGGAAGTTTGTGTTTGTGCAGAGGGGGCCGACGCGGCAGCAACATTCCTGCGACTGCCGACAGAGATCCCTCCGACCTCAATAACATCCAGCAGCAGACGCGCAGATGTACGAAACAAACACCCCACGCAGGCTCGGGGTGATGACGTTACCAAAATGACACATGACGGCTCTTTGAGGTGTTTCCCCACCGGGAGATACAGATTTGCACAGAGCGGGCCTAGAAATGACAAGTTACGTGCATCATTTTGATATCGCAGCTCGTGGATTCGTATTTCTGTTAATTATATCCAGGATCTGGAATTCCAACTGAAATGCGAGCCGGACTGCTATTGAATGGCAAATCCACGCTAAAGAAACGCAGCATCATTACATCCCCCATTCATTTCCAAACCTCCCCTGTATGCACATACACAAACCGCCATGCAGGATGTTGACAGGCAATGATCTTCTACACTTCTACAGCTATTTCCCCCCCATAAATCGTCCCCCGACTCTGGCTCTTGTATTCCGAGTTGATATCTGTGGATTAAGGGAGGGATTAGCCTGCACCTGTCCCCCTGTTATTGGAGTCTTTTGGAGCGCTCAGGAACGCTGCGTCATCTGGCCCGTCTCCACCATTCGCCAGGCTGAGAGGGAGGAGGACGCGGGCTCCAGAGACGAGGCCGAGATCAGACGCTAATCCCGAGGTTAAACATTGAGATGATCGAGGAGAGTTCTGGCGGTCTCACTTCACTGCCTGATCGCTATATCAACTGTCTCATGTCTCTGATTCCCATCCTACGGAGGCGGAGGCAATAGATCCTACACTCCAGACCTGACACGATGGGAAATACGCCGCTATATCTTTGCTCATTTCTACAGTTTTATCTCCTATATTCTCTCTATATTCTCCTGCACCCCTTTGGCCTGATTGCATATGCTGAAAATGAAGGCAAAAAAAAAAGGATCAAAGCAGGAAGTTGCCTACGCTGATTAGAGAAGCCTTTGTTTTTTAATAAAACACGACCTTAATGTTGGAGAGGATGCTCCGGATCAAAGGGGCTTATCTGTTTTTTAGAGAAAACAGGAAAAGTGAGTCCATGTCTGAACTTGGCCCTACTTATAGATCTCAATCTCTATATTTCTCTCCTTCATGTTAATATTCAGAGTAGGCGATACAAATTATAAACACAGACGTGTTCCTGTGTGTACAAATGTGACTTCGGCAACGGAAGCTGAGTCATTACGACAATCTGTGTTGTTTTGCTCATGTTTCCCATCCAACAGCCTTTTTTTTTTTATGTCCTCACTTCCCATCAGCACACACACACACATGCACACACGCGCACACACGCTCCAAACAAAAAGAAATCTGGCTACATCATAAACAGCCTGACGGAAACTAAGCATGACGCGGTAGCGCAGATCAAAAAGTGTTTCTGGATAATGACCCATTGAGAATACGATCATGCGCAATAACTGTCAGCGGTAATGCATTATTGAGTTGTTCTCGAGCAGTTCAAACGCTTCCTTCGCACGCTGCCGGCTCTAACTCTTCCTTTACTGTTGTGATATTTCATGATTTTTGCTACTTGCCACTCTCGCGGGAACGTCTCGGAGCCGTCGGAGCCGACGTCCGTCCGGCGTGTGGATTCAACACTTAACAAAAAGCTTGTTTCATGCACTTGATTTCTGAAGTTTTACATCTTTGAAAATATCATACTGGACGTATTACACCAGTAGTACTGTTCTATTTTTTATTTGGCTTCTCATCACCACGAAACTTCCTTTCATTTTCTGCCTTTCCCCTTTTCTTTGTTTTGTCTTTCCTTGTTTTTCATTGTTGACGTGAACCTCGTGAAGCCCACCAGAGACTGGATGTGATATCGAATCAAACAGAGGACTAAGTAGAGCTGCTCGCCTCCGACGTTTCCAGTTTGATATTTTATTAATGTGAGAAAAAACCTGAGCCACAAAGCGTTGCACTTTTTAAAACGGAATAGTTAAATATGTTGGGAGGAAAACATGCGTATTAACTTTCTTTAAGAAAGTTAAATGTGTAGAGCCGATGCCATTCAGGGTTAGCTTAGCTTAGCATAAAGAGTGGAAACAAGGGGAAACATATATATATATATATATTAGGGGTGAGTATTGGCAAGGACCTCACGATACGATATGTATCACGATACTTTGGTCACGATACGATATGTATCACGATACTTTGATCACGATACCATATGTATCATGATATAAATAAAGATGAAAACACATGTATATGTACATCAGATGATACTGATCAGAGGACAAATTGAGTCAAAACTATTTCATTCAAAACAGCCTCTACATTTATTAATTCCCATGAAATTCACTGGAATAAATATTAAAAATAAAATGAAAAAGGATAAAGTACTGCATTCACAATGCGTCTAAACATGAATCTTTTTTTTTTAAATTGATCTTTAGAGTTGAAAAATCGATATTGTATTGGGCGGCAAAGTATTGCGATATATTGCCATATCGATATTTTTACCCACCCCTAATTTATATATATTATATATATATATATATATATATATATATATATATATATATATACATATACAGTATATACATATACAGTATATATATATAAATATAGATGTGAATGTTATCTATATGGATGTCTTCAGTACAGTAAGTTGCCACACAGCTGTGTTTAGCTGAGGTGTCAGCGTTTTAGTGAAAATATGGGTCGGTGAGATCAGAACGAGATCAATGGAAAGAAAACAAGAAGGCCGAGTTATTTTTCTGCCAGTTGAGGGTTTGGGTCGTAAACATAAAGAAGAAGAAAAAAAGCATGTTTGCTGAAGGCAGTCTGTCCTCTCAGCTAAGTAAAAAAAACAAGGCACGAAGTAAACTTTGATCCACTTTGCCAGAGAGCTTAATGTTGTGTCATCTCTGAGGAGATAAAGAAGTTTACCAGAAGCCGAGACAACCTTTTCTATCACAGCAGCCGCTATGTGTTCTTCAAAGAACGCAGATAGAGAGAGACAGATTATGAATTCTGTTGTGCAAAATGGCAGCACTCCATTTAGGACATTTCAGAACAAAGAGGTTTGATTGCATCAAGAGTTTGGAAAACACTGCGAGTCCGAACAGACAACGTGCTCTCTTTTTCCTCTCTCTATCGCTCTCTCTTTTGAGATAAGCGGTTATTTTGCATGTAAATGTCACCGACCTTCTACAGAAGAAGGGAAAACGCACTGTGAGTAATGAGGGAGTGACGAGCTCGCACACGCTGAGAAGACAACAAACACATGAGCTCACCTGATCACCTATCTCAACAAATTAGAGGGAACTAGACACGCATTCAGGGGCTGGGCTGCATGGATAAAGTCTTTCACTCATTATTATTGCAATAGTGATTTAGCACATTTCTGAAAATTGGACAACCCAGATGTTTTTGTTTTGTTGCTAATCCAGTTTTTCCAATTAAATACCTTCCAAATTAACATTTTTAGAAAAACATGCCTGTAGCTTAAAGCAGTCGATGCCCAAATAACCAGGTTACTGCTTTCTCCACTAACCTGATTTTCTTTTACATCAGTGTCAAGAGACCTGGTTTGAATAAGCAGGGAAAGGAGTTTAGGAATCCTGATTTCGTCTGCGGCCATGCTTGTATGTAAAGTGGTTTCTAACAGGATCTGCTGGGAACAGGACTGATGAGAGCTGGAAGACTCAACCGAAACAGCTCTGTTTTGGCTCAGCTTGTAAAAAAACAAAAGAGTAGAGGGGGAACTACATCGCTGGGTGATCATTCTCTATGGGGATCACTTTATAGTTGTAATATAGTATAGTTGTGTAAAATAAAACATTTTATTTCTATCTATCTATCTATCTATCTATCTATCTATCTATCTATCTATCTATCTATCTATCTATCTATCTATCTATCTATAACATACAACTAATCTACTATATTGATACAAATATTAATAATAACAGCAGCTTTTTTAAGTGAGAGTGCAGATTGCAACCGAAACTTCTCTTTGATTTGTCCTTTCTGGGCTCCTGTAGAAACGCGGCTGTGCAACATAGAGAACCTGCTCCTAAGGTGGATTAAAAGCGCTCATTTAAAAGGTAGTAAAAACACAACTATTCTTATTTCCAGGTGATTATACACTGAAGAAAACACACAAGAAAAATTACTTCCATATTAAAAATATCCTTTTCGGCTTCAATAATCACTTGCTGCCTATTGATGAAATCATAATTATGATTCCTCCAGAGTGAGGAGATCAGTTGAATGACTGAATGGCCATCTGATGAAGTCTTCTGAAGGAAGCCACTAGAAAGCCGAGCTTCACAGAGACGCACAATTACAAGTTTAGGGAGCTACAAAGCACGACCACAACTTCTTTTAACTATTTCAACGGCAAGAATCAAAGGGTGCGTGTCTGAGAGTGGTCTTTGGTATCATCTGGGAACAACCTCAGCCTGCCTGCGTGTCGTTGTGTTAACGTGTAGTGTGTTAACGTGTAGTGTGTTAATGTGTAGTGTGTTATGGTGTGGTGTGTAAAAGGGTTTTTGTGAGCGGAGCTTGCACTTAGCCACAGAGATCAAGGCGGAGTGTGTTGTGGTGTGAGTCTTTGTACATAAGCTCTAATGCACGCGTGTGTGTGTGTGTGTGTGTGTGTGTGTGTGTTTGGGATCTGAATGACACATGAGAGGAGACTTCAAAGCAACTCTTTCATCAGATAGAGAAGCAAAGTAAAGACAAAACAGACACCTGCGTTCTCATAACCAGAATGAAAGTTGGCTTCAAAAAAAAATTAAATAAAAGAATATTACAAACAAGGTTCGGTTTCAGCTTAAGTTTTGCCTTATGTTTTCCAGACAGCAACAGATATGCAACAGTCTCCTACTTAACGATCTCGCTTGGCAGACTAACGGCGGATCACTTGGAATAAAAATCAATAGGCTGAAGATTTCAGAGACACTTCTTCTCTCTCCCCAATTCAAGGAAGTTGAGCTAAGCCTCCGGGCCAGATTTATCACTATAACCTTGCAGTTCAAACACTGCCTGGAGCAGTGAGTACAGCAGTACCGAGAGGCAACAAAGTGAAGCAACAGAGAGCTTAAAGGACCGGGACGAAGAAAGAAAAAGAAGTAGCGATGGCGTGCAAAAACTAACCGCCTTAAAGTGTTTTTTTTTTTTGTTGCTAGGATGTGAAATATTCTGCCTTGAGCGAGGTGGGACGGGGCGAGTTGACGCCGAGCTGTGAGCTGTCAAGTCTTGCCGGCGCAATTTTGAGAGTAGCATCACCTCGTGAGAAGTGATGCCAAGCTGTCATCTCACTCTCGTTTCTCATGAACACACGAGCACGAGCGTTGCCATGGGTTACAAACAAGAGTGAGAGTCTATACATTGGAGGTCTCATATGAGCAACGAAGAAGAAAAGGTTAACCTTTTAAAACGCCACCACACGTGTGAACGTAATGACAGTTATTCTGAGTTTTATCGGCGACGGTGTGTTGTGTGGGACAAAGTCTGTATTTGAGTCTCGTGGTGTGTGCGAGGTAAAACCGCTGCATGGTAAACTTTAGCAGTAGTAGTAGTATTTATTACCCCTGCTGGCAGCCGGCCTGGTGCGGCTGCGTGACCGGCTCCGCTGACGCTGCAGTCGGGACTTGCCCAGGAATCTGTAGTAGTACGAGGGTCTCCCAGATCCCTTCCTGGTGACCCCGGCCATGGTGCTGGTTTTCCACAGACAGCAAAAAAAAAAAAAAAAAAAAAACAGGTCCTCTCTTATCTGGTGTAGATAAAACTCCAGGCGGCAGATAAAACTCCGGCAACTCTTGTTTATCTGCAAACTTACACTTACGAGTCCTCTCTCAGACACTACTCGAGTTAAAAGTCCTCACGGATTGTGAACAAATCCACTCCATTGTGAAGGCATGTCCCATTGGAGAGGAGGAGAAAATTAAACCATCAAACACCCGCAAAGTTCTGGTGGATTGTGTAGTGATCAAACGCACCGAAAAGCGTTTTCCCCCATCGGAGACGGAGAAGATTAAAACATCAAACATCCACCTCTGCTCAGTATGTGGTGTCCTGTCCCACAAGCTCACACTTCTTAAGCTCCACCTATGAACAGCCTCCCCCCCCCCCCCCCCCCCCCCCTCAAAGTTTCCCACTGCAAGATCCCAGAGGCATGATGTCCGGAGTACAGTGTGTATCCTGAATGACAGGAAAGCTGCTTTCTGTTTGTGCCGGAGTACACTAAGGGAATTTTACAGGCAGAAAAGCCACTACCTCGGTTTCATAAAGCAGTAAAAGGAGTCTCTTTATGTGAATCCTAAAAACAACTGTCTTCAAACTGTGACTGAGAGTCACTGAGAGTGTGTGTTTTGTGATTGAGAACAACAGGAGGAAAGTTGGAGGAGCTGCGTGGAAAACGTGCCGAGATAAGAGTCTCCAGTGGAACGGAGTTAACGAGACAGCTATCAGATTACAGAAGGTTTTTACTTCCCTCCATCAACCAAACTAATCTGTCACAGACTCGCTTAATGAGACCGCATATGGTGCAATGAACAAGTCTGACACGTAAAAGAGGGGAAAAAAAAAAAAAAAAAAAACTCCCACTGGTTGAGACTCCTGTTCCAGTCCCAGCGTCTCAGTCGTGGTCCTGGTTTTACAACTTTACCACTTTAATTTGCCTCCCTGGGCAAGAAAGGCAGGGGGAGTGACAGCCAATCAGCTGCAGATGTAAATAGGCTGTTAAACAACTTCAAACAGCCAATCAGAGGAGGCAGATGGGACCACAGTCCATAGACAGGACGACACACGTGCACAAATGTAGGCATGTGCACGCCATCGTGTCTTTAAAATAAAATATTAAAATTTGCATATTTGGTAAGAACACCATTGTGATGCAACCTGAGGACAGTATTTATTTCTTCTATAAGTCTCACGGCTTAAAACAGACAGAAATCCACTCGGAAGGAAAGTAAAAAGCAGCGGGTGACTTTGTGTCCGGTGTGGAAAACCAAGAGTTATAATCGCATGGACGAATATTGAGCAGATAATAGAAACTGTGATGAATTGTTTATCAAAGTCACAGTCATGTGATTCCTTCTGACTCCCATCCGAGTTGGGTTTTCCTGTCTGATACCGATTCTTATGCAACATCCGAGTCCCTACTAGAGACTCTTCTACACCCGAACCTCATTGTCTCAGCAGCCAAGAAATGGGACACCATTGAATGAGAGTACATGTTATACTTCCTAACTGAATTGAAATGAATAAGAACTCAATCCACTGATGGAGAACATGATATGTGGCTGTAAAACTTCTGTAAAACACATAAATACATCATTATATTTCCCTCCCTCCCTTTCTATTTTAAAAAGTCCCACAACATGAGCATCCTACTGACAAGTAACTTTTAGGAAGTACAGACCATTTCAGAAAGGAATAAAAAATAATGATAACCGAAAAAAAGTGCTGAACTTAAAGAAAACCATACATATTCATAGTCATAACCGCCCCACCAGGGACCTGAGAAAATAAAAATGCACATTTCAGCCCCTTTGTAATCAACATCTCCCGCGGCCCCGAGAGGAATGAATTTAAGTCTTCCTCCCTCCTGCGTTACCTCTTCCTTCCCTCTATAGCGGCTCGATTGTTCACCGTGATGCCGTTTGGTGTTAGTGGGAGCGCTGGGGACGATAACGCTATGCGCCGCGTGGAGTTTTCGTCATTACTCCGGCCCATAAACTTCACAACGACAGCATGCAGTATGCCTCTAACACAGACTCGGCTGTTCCTCCGGGCCCTCGGAGGGTAGTCGGCAGGGGCCATTAGTGGGTATGGTTGCTCTGGAGCCGTATGCCAGGTTAGCCGAGGGAACGTAAAGACCTGCAGGCTCGTGAAACACCCTGAAGACACTGTGAACACGTTGTGTCGCTCTCATGGAGAGGTGATGTAGACCTGGTCTGTGTTGTCACAGAAATACACAAATACAACTGACCTCTTGTGGCTGGGAGAGGCCAGAATACTTTTTTTTTTGTTTTGTTTTACGAAGCCAAGTGATTTGTCTTGCCTGTAAACTAGTCACTGTGGGAATAGCTGCCTACTATGAGTTCTTATAAGACCAGCGCCTCTAGACAGGTAGACCGGAGGATCAGGGTCACGCAGAGTTTGTGTGCTGCTGCTGGCCTCTTCTGGGGCTAATAACAGGTCAAGACAGAAGGTAAAGTAAAACATTTTGTTTGGATGTGAATGCTAGTTCTGAACTCTTGCAGTGTGGGATGGGGCCCAAACGAGCACCAGGGGGTACCCCCTTCAAAATGGTCTGGTTAAAAGTACGATTAAACACAAAAGTGAGCAACATTGTTGCTCTGCAACATCTCTGACGGTTTCTTTCGTGCACAAGAACATTTTGATTTATTCAGTAGATCCGTACAAACACTGCTCTGCTGCCATTAATAACAACTCAATATGTGTATAAGTCCACTGCTGAAAATAGTCCCCCAACAAATGCACCATTTACTTTTGTTTGAACTTTGCTAAAAAACCACAGCAGCCCAGCTGTTTTAGTAAATGATGTTGGCTTTTTTTTTGGGAACATGAAATTACAGGCCTGCAACCCAAACCGGGAAACGGACGGCACTGAGGCGACCAACGACGACAAAAATATCAACGGCCTCATCCTTTGTGTCTAAGTCGGTGGTGCTGAGCGTGTCTAAGACCACGCAGGTTTGCAGGTTTGTACTTGAATGGTAATACTTCATCTCCACTCGGTATTTAACGGCCCATTGACTGTTACTACGAGAGCAGAGTGGAAAAAGGTTAGGAAACAACAACACTGATGACTTCGACACAACTATATCGAGCCCGATGCGAGTCCAGAATCACAAAGCAGGACTCCAACATGGAACTATCTCACCAACATCCAGGACTCAAAGACAAAAGGTGCATTGCAGCAAATGAGGCTAAATGATTCTGTGCTTTCGAAAATCTAGGAGGTGTGATTAGATCAGCCAGGAATCACAGGTTGAAGTAAAAATATCTTACCTGTTGAAGAAACCAACGGAGGGGTGAGTTGAATCCACATGACAGGAAAGAGAAAAAAGAAAAAAGAAGCAAATTAGACCAGCTGGATGTAACATATTGTGGATATCTGAGTTTTAATAATCTCTCAGTTGAATATATGATCTAAGGTTGTCTTTAAAGAAAATCAATGGGCACAGCTTTAGAAAACAACAACATCTAGTCTACTGCGTGTATTTTTTAGGAGTTCTACTTGTTCTTCAATTAAAGTAAAGGAAGAAAGTCCCTGAAGTCTCTCTTTAAACCCTAAAGCGCTACTTCAGAAAGGCTGCCGGAGTATCCAGCTGAGGGGAAAATGGAACTAATTCCATCTTCAGAACAAAAAGAAAAACGGACAGAGGAGGAAACGCATCGATTCTTCAGCAGAGTCGGCTCCATTGTCTCAAAATGGATAGCGGGCCCTCGCGTGGAAAGTGGCACATACCGGCTATTACACCTAAAATATAGCAGGCAATTATAACAAAATGGCTCAGAATGAGTCACGGAGTGGAGCGGCAGGCGATAAGGAACCGGAAAAAGATTCAAGGATCGGGAGTCTGGGCAAGAACGTGTTCGTCTTGAAATGACAACACATATATTGGTGTAGAGGGCAGGATTGATAGCTGCTGCTGCTTAGATCTCCTTGGGCGGATGATATTTTACCCTCTAAAAGACAACTTGACTTTATATGTACAATATAGGGAGCGCTACACCAGTGGAGACAGCAACAACTTGTGAGAGAGCGAGCGTTTTTTTTCTCTCCCTCCTCCTCTCGTTCCCGATGCTGCAAAGTTGAACTGGAGGTGCTGCTGAACTGTGTTGCATTATATATATATAGTGGTGTTTCTATTATTTAGCTTGTACCTCATTGACAGTCGGGGTGGACGAATATCAAAAACACCTCGAAACACAATTGGACAGCATCGCGTTAAAGCTGAAGGCAGGATTCATGTGGGACTTTTGTATTAGTAGTTTTAGCGAGGTTATTATTAGTATTATTGGTTAATATGCAGGCTATTTTCAGAATGATTAATTTATTCTATATATGGCAGGAAAAAGGTTTGGAAAAGGACCCTCACAATTTGCAAAATTCTAGGGTAAATGAGTAATTCCTTTTTTGTCCAACAAACAGTCCAACTATTCCATGTTCTGTCAAGACAAATCAAATCAGTATTATAATAATATATAACCATTGATCGGTTATCTAAATATTTGCAAACAACTATTTATTGATCAACTATAACTTTAACCTACTGTTTCAGCTCCTGTAAATATAGATTGTGCAAACTTTTATATGAAACTTTCTTATGCAAATAGACTCTAACGTCACATGTGTAAACATACATGTGGATTAAGAATGAGCCACATCTAAACTGTATCACTACTGACCCCTTGTGGGGGATGATGTGCACTACACTCTTGTAACACTTCAAACTGTCCTGTTAACAGAAGAAAACTGGCTGTGGATCATCATGGAACCAAAATTTACTGCAACAAGGCGCTAAAAAATGTAAGAAAAAAGAAGGTCCCTTATAAAATCTAAATTAATAACTGCACACAAATTCATTTTTGTTTCTTTTTTGGCTTCGTTTGTACGGCCACGCAGTAAAAAGAGTCCGAAAAACAGATTGAGGTAATCACACGGTTTTATAGCAGCTATATCATTACACTCCACTCTGATGTATCACGCTGGCCGACTGCCCGCTCCGGCATAACATCCCAATATTCCAATATTAACTGTCCAATCAAATCTGAATTAATCCACACACATAGTTGGCGGAGAGAGGACAAACTGGAGATGGAGAGAGAAATCATCCACCTCTCTCCGATAACAGATAATAGAAGGGCATTTCTGTTTTCATCACCAAGAAATTGGAGTTTCTGAGTGGATTAAAGGGGAATGTACGCAGGAAGGTCAGAGCCCATCTGAAATCCGTGGTTATCGGAAGTGACATTTAACAAATACACACACAAGATATTTTGTTAGTTTCAAGAAACTCCTACAACTCATTAAAGTTTGCCACATAAATATCTCAAAGTTTGACCAAACTAACTCAATACTCCGGCTGCTATGGTGACACACTGGTGCCCTCGATCCATGCTCGTATTCATGCTTCCCACTCCCTCTTGGCCCCGGAGTAAAAGGCCAAATATTCAGCATGTACCATCCCAAGCAGAACTCATTATACAAGACAAGAGACGGACAGAGAACAGAGGAGTCTGTGTGACACTGTTGGCCGAACACAAAGAGATATGCAAGATGGAGGGGCTGATATTTTCTATTTTCTTCTTCTTTTTTTAGCAATCATTAAAGGAATAAAGAGCACAAATAAGTAGTGAGAGAGGGAGGAGATGAGAGAGGTCTCGCTAATGAAGCAAACCCTCGAGATGAGCAGAGATAGACCTCTGGCAGTGTTGTTTTCCAATTGAATATCGAACCAAGGCACACAAACACATCCACCACAGGGAACGTGTATACAGATTCTGGATAGCACCAAAGAACAACAGGATTTGTGGAGAATTGGTGCAGTAAGTTAGAGAAAACTAAAGACGGAATGTCTGAAAGGTCTCATATTTATTCAATATGAGACCTATAATACACTGTAATACAACCTGATGCAGTCCCCTGTAACAAAAAATTCTATCCAACGGGGATTCGCAGTCTGTGATAAATATATGAAGGGATTCTCTTCAAAATGCAAGAAAAAAATCCACAATTCTGAATTGCAGATCAGAGAATGTAACGATACAGGGTTTGAATCACAAATCACACTAAAAACACTCACAATGGATCAATTGTGGCGAATTATCGGGATAATCATAAATATCGTCACGAGTCACTTGAAGTAGCCGTCTAGTTCGTGAAAAATATAGCCTGATTTAAAAATAAACGATACAAAAGAAATAATTTATCCTTTATTTATGCAGGGAGATTGTAATGATGTATGATCTTATTTAAGATTATTTTTCACTGAAAAATATGTTCACTAAAGATAATCTGTGAGGTAATAAAATAATAAATAAAGAGATTCCAGGATGATTATCAGAATAATATTGTGAATTGCAATTAATCTGGCCGGTATAATCATTTTCATATCGTCTCATGCCCACACAGATCAGGGGCCCGTTTCACAAAGCAGGTTCAACAAACTCTGAACCTAACCCTGAACTCTGAGTTGAACAACTCTGAGATGGGAAACTCTGAGTTTTCGGTTTCAGAACAGCGGTTTTGAATTAGTTCAGTCAACTCTGAGTATGTAAACTCTGAGTTACGCGCGTGCCTGCCGACTCTACAAAGCCATCATCAATGGAGCTCCGATACTACGATTCACCATGGCAACGGGGAGAGCGTCATTATATATTACCGAGTGTTTATGTAGAAAACGAGCTCATCCTGAGAAAGCGGAGCAACGTAACTGCAGCAAAGTAGCGATAGTTGGCGTGGCAAACAATTACTGCCCGATCTAATGTGTATAACTGAATGAAACAGTCTATTGATCTAAAGGTAAAAAGTGTTCATTTTCACACTTGGAGAGCGACACTGTGGTGTAATGTTTAGCAACGCTGCCGATGGTGCAGGCAATAGCGGTTCGATTCCCGTAGTTCACAAAGTAGCGCAACACATTAATCATCATTTTTATTGGGTGTAATCCCCCCCAGGCACAGAAAGAAAGTGGCTTCAGTTGAAAATTAAGCATAAGAATATTGCGCAAATACGTTGACTAAGGCATATGATTTTAATCATATTTCACATATTAAACAGTAAATATAAGCAGGTATTTCAACACAGGAATGTACTTAAACATTTCATAAATCTCCCGTTCGCAAAAACACTACCTCCGCAAAGAATCTGGTTGCGTATTATGTCCGCGATATGAAATGTTGAAAATGTCGGAGAATATTGTTTAGATAATATCTAATGTGATTGAAAGGAAAGGTAATCAAAATCCTCTCCCGACGCAAAGCTGCTAGAATCACTTTTATTTCCGTATCAATGAAAGGACGGCACATTTTTTCAGAGTTGGTTCAGATTCCGGAAAAAGGCGGAGACATGTAGGGAGAAACTCAGGGTTTGTTGAAGCAAACCTGCTAGCGAGCAGGTTAGTTTCACGGAGTATGTTACCCGGGTAACTGACCCAGATTTATGCTGAACTGGCTTTGTGAGACCGAAAAACCAGAGTTTCCCTCATCTCAGGGTTAACTAACTCAAGGTTTCCACTAAACCTGCTTTGTGAAACGGACCCCTGCTGAACAATACATATAAACAAGCAAACAAACAAAAAAGCAGTGAATTAGGACATCCAACAGAGCCAACTGGTAACTGGTGACACCTAGTGGTGAGAATGCAGACTGCAACCAACTAAAACTTCTACCATTTAAAAAAAAACCCCTGTGAACGACCTTTACTGGAGCCCGTGTTTGGTTTGTTAGCTCTGGGCTACCGTAAGAACATGGCAGTGCAACAGCGGACTCATTAAAGAGGACATAAACGGCTAACGTGAAACGATAACATTTTGTATTAATATTAACATCCATATATGTTAATATAACCCCTAAATACAAACTCAAAGGTCTGACTCCCATTCAGCTCCAAATTGTCGACCAAAGCTCGTAGTTCTAGTGTGTGTGAAAACATTTAATTGAATTGTTACAACCCAATAAGCAAGATTATATATTCATTATACTTCATTTGCAAAATCAATGTCCCCCACGCAGTGTTTGGATAGTAAAGTGTACATAGAAACAGAGATATAAGCATGTAGAGCTCACTCTGAAACTGTTTAAACATCAAACAAAGGCTGCAGCTGAAACTTAATCAACCTGTCAAGACATTTTTATACATTTGTGTTGATGAATTGAGCTTTTTGTGGAGAGCCGAGGGTTAAATCATCAAATCGTCTTGAGTCCGACCTGAAATCATCATCACAGCTGGAACTAAAGAACGTTTGGTATTCATTGGCGCCTGATTAACGGCTCGATCACCACGGTGATTAATTACTTGTTGATCATCTTAATGACTCCAGACAGTAATGCTTTTATCCGTCTCTCTCTCACACACACACAGGCTGAAACACACGCTCATCCAACAGACAATGTTGGGACTACGGCCTCGTTCTCTCGCTGACATTTAAGTGAAATGCTTACTTGAGGAAATCACTCCTCTGTGGATCAAACGAAGCAAAAACACACCTGGACCAGCAGAACAGCACAACACTATGGGCTGACTGGTTCCTATCTCTGCTGAAGATGGACAGAGGGAGGCTCCATTGATTCCTTTGCACATGTTTGCACATGCACACGCGTTCAAAAAGGCGTGGTGGGAGCTCTGCTCTGGTTTGCTCTGTCTCCTTTGGGTAATCCCGTTCTTATTTAATCCACACTGCATCTCCTCTTTTAAATCCCAGGTCAAACAACACGCTTAGGGAGAGAGAGACAAGAGGAACAGGCTTTTGACAAACTTCCCAGCATGCCGAGCAGTTTGCTGCTTCATGACTGAGGCTACAAAACTAAACTTGAACAGAACCGCTATCAGACATCTTTTTGAACATCTTTGTTTGATGATCGATCCTGCTTTAAGACTTTATGCAAGGTGCTGAAATATTGCAGCCATAACTAATCCAAACTTTTTATTTTGTATGGCATAATAATAGAGAAAAAAAAAAAAAAACGGAGCCGAGAGAGGGGGGGGGGGACAATATTCAGAGAAAAAAATGGCAAATTTGCAGGTTTATAAATATATATAGCCGATATAAACAAGGTTCCGCTAACATTGGATGTTGCCGTTGCTATGACAACAAGTCAAAACTTCCGCTCGCATCTTAGCCCAACAATCAATAAAACACACATAAGATGACAATTTGGCCTCATATAAATAAAAGCAACAACAATCATCAACATCATCACCCTTAACGAGGCGTTGTCACACGTTGGGATGGATTCATTAGAAAAATAAATGTGTACATTCATGGGAAGTTAGCTAGCATAAATGCCGGTTGCTAGCGTTGTAATAAACCCGCAAATTTGCTATTTTTTTTCTCTGAATATTGCCCTCTCTCTGAATATTTTTCATAATACGCCGTCGTAAGGATGGGCTATAAATGCAGATTTAAAAAAATGAGAGGACAGAGAGAGCCAGGAAGCCGGTTTTATAGGTAACGAAACATGTCATTACAGAAGTGAGACTGTAGCACTTCAATTATCCTCCTCTTAAGTTCATTCCTGAGCCTTTTTTATTGCTGCTCTTTATAACATCCCCCTCACTTTATACGTGGAGGGAAAACTCCACTTTCTCACTCACTTTTCTTTGCTCATTCACACTTAAACACTACGCCAAAATGTACCATAAATACACATGAGCAATAACTCGTTTCCTGTTTTAATTCTGGATATACGTGATGGTTATTCACGTTGGAATCTAAGGAATTCGGGTCGCAGCCCACATGAGGGTCGCTACTTCCCATGCAGCCACAGAGACCCCATTGTCATACGAACAACAGGCAATAATTCGTTAAACGGCCATGTGAAATTTAAGTGGCCCACAGAGTGACGCTCTGAGGAGGGGGCGGAACGAGGGGGATTTGGCAGCGAAAAATACTGAGGCCGGCAATTAATGGAACCGTAAAAAAAAAAAAAACTCCTTTATCCGTCAACCGCTGACCTTTGATATGTGAGAATGTGCTGACTGTTTATTGAGCTCACGCCTGTACACAGTCTGGCACAGAAAGCAGCAGCGGCCGCTTAAAATCGAATGGACTCCACATGAATGAGCAAACACACACACACACACACACCACAGAGACTGGATCTTATATAGGTGGTCCTCTTGAAACAAATGCAAACATTCGCTGCCGTACAATGAGGATGACTCGACAGATTACACTGTTTGCAGTTTTCAGATGATTTCTGGGCTGGAGGGCCGTTCCAAAAACAGTAACTGGTGTGGATGTGGACGGTCCCGACTAACAACAGCACCGTTTCTGGAAAGAGGTTTCTATGAAGGTCAGGTATATAATGCATCATAAGCACATTTATAACACATTATAATGCATTTATAAGGCTTTATAAAAGTTGTTATAAATGTTGATGATCATGCATGACACACTTTGTGCTGTGTAACCCTGGAATCGAACACCGGGGTCAGCATGGAGGTATAAAGCGTTATGAATGCTGAACTTATATTACATTATGTCCACCACTTATAATACTTGATAAACCTTGTTATAAAAGGTGTCAAGCATGATTATATACGACTTTAATAAAGCCTTTAAAATGCATTATAATGTGTTTTAAAAATGTGCTTATGATGCATTATATACATGACCTTCATAGACTCCATTGTATTAGAGCGACAGACTACATCTCAACATAGCCAAAATAGGGAGAAGATTTATATTTTTGAATTTATTCATCTGTGGATTATTGGGTCATTTGGGACCTTTTGAATGAATTTGTACATCCGAAATAAAAAGACACTCCGCTCTAATCTCTTGAGATTCTCCAGTGGGAACACTATTTGGACTTTCTGAACAGCTGTTTTTGCAATAAAACAATGATTTCAGCGTATGGATGTGGAATCCGTGTCGAACAGCTTCAAGAGCTTTTAAGGTTAATCCGTTCACCACGAGAACATTTAAATCATTAATAGCGTTACCACCGCTGTGCCACGTGCATAAATTGTGCACAGCCCCTCCCCCCATCAGACGCCCTGGAGTCGCTTGTGTGAGAGTGAGACAGCGTGTGAAAGCAGATGTTTGGAGATGCTGAGAGCTCCGACAGGGTGCGATTGAGATGTCAGGAGGCGGAGCTCGGCCCCGGTGGGCTGCGGCTCATTTTAACCCATGATTGTACGCCGCAGGGTGCCTTGCATGCACTCATTTTAGCCTTTTGATATGTGTTCAACACAAAAGTCACAGCAGGGGAGTTCCTGGGTCGGCCTGCAGGGCCAACATGAGACCGACTTCATCGGAAAGATGACATAATAAGAGAAGATAATGTTATTTTAATGTTGATGTTCCCTGCTGAACACTTGTACTTGTTTCCCCCCAAAATATTCTGTCACTACATGCTTCACATCAGCATGTGAGCAAGATCTAAGCACTGTTTGCATGGCTGCAGACTTTTATTAGGCTGCAGTCGAACAGTCAAAAAAATGGCATCTGCCTCGACCTCAATGGGAAAGGTCGTAAGGTCAAGGAAAGGCGTGAAGGAGACTTCATACGAGTTCAAAAGGGAATCCGACTGCGCTCACACAAAGGCAGATTTTATTGTCTTGTAGTTCCTTCACAATAAAAGCCTTCCAAGAACATTTAGTTTCACTCGTATTTTACAACACATAAATGTACGCACTAGATTCATATTCCGATAAAGATTTGCCAAAACAGTAGATTATATTCCATGAATTTATTTTGAAACAGAAGCAGGACGTGTTTACTACACCATCACTCTTAGCTAGCAAGACTTTATTCTAATAATATTATTCATTCCCAGCACCACAAAAAATGCCTTCGCTCTACTTAGATGCTTGTTTGGTATTTTGTAGTTAAAAAAAAAAAAAATAGAATGGCTCCTTTATATGTGTAAGAATAAGTGGACTGGAAAGACAAAGCGCTGCTTATTTCAGTTTGAGAAAACAAAAAGTTGTATTATCTGTTATGGCAACAAATGGACCTGCCTTCTGATTTGGGTTGCCTTCAGCATGGCACAGAGGTACAGTCAGTCAGCCGCTAACAAATCTACACTCAAACAAGAAGAGAAGACAACGAGACAGTTCACTTCATGGAAACTCTATTTACTAATCAAAGAGGCCTGTAAATGTAGCCCATCGTCCATCCAGCGTGGGAATCCACATCCGAGCTATAAAAGAGATCACACAGTCTCTCTCTCTCCGGCTCACATGCACAAACACATCGTGGGTGAGATTGTGTGCATGTCTGCGTCCTTCCTCGGATCACATGGAAGAAGCCGGTGAGGCCGGAGGGAGGAAACGGGCACATTTCTCTATTTTTTAACGCTTTTATAGACTTCTCAAAGTGGTTCAACCCCAATGACAAAAAGGTACAAAGACTGCTGTGTGTGTGTGTGTGTGTGTGTGTGCGTGTGTGTGTGTGTGTGTATGTGTATGTGTGTTGCTATTCAGAGAGAGATCGAGGGCAGGACACAGGAGGAGCACAAGGATCTGGGACAAACACACTGACAAGCAACTGGATTTAAATCAGCATTATAACCACAGAGAATCCTTTAAAAACAGATTTTAGATCTGCATATTTGCCCACAAATCATGTGTGATCGCTGGTTTGTTTTACACAAATGTGTGCAGCTTTGTTGAGTGTGTGTGTGTGTGTGTGTGTGTGTGTGAGAATGATGGAAGTGGAGAGTTATGCGACAGGAAGTGAGGTAAGTTGGGAGGGAAAGGAGAACATTTGGAAGTGGAGTTCATTTCCCCCCCTCTTTCCTGTTTTCTGTTTTGTCTCAGCATGTTAGGCTACTTCTTACATCGCCAAACGCGATTTCTCCCACCGGCTGGGAACGGAGAAAGAACTTGAATGTGTTCATTCGTAAAGTACACTAATCCATCACTTCAAGGTGTAGGTCTGCAATGGAGGATGATTATTTTCAATGTCGATTAAACTGTTGGTTCATTTCCCAAATAATCAACTAGCTGTTTGGTCTTGCAAATGGTGAAAAATGAGCTTTTCCCAAAAATCCAAGAGGACAAAGATATTTAGCTATCAGAGAAGAGTAACAAGAGTAAAAGTTGTCATGAATGCATCTTGAACAATGCCGTTATAATATATGACATAATGAAACATAATATAAAGTAATGTAAATGTGTCCTTTATGTGTCATATTATTCTCTCTTTCAGCTCATCTCACCACCTACTGGTCCTCTTTACAGGTAACCATGGTAACCGTGAGAGCCTTGCGATGCTTGAATGTACATTAAGCGATAAGAGAGGTCATGATTCCATGCCGGTCTGTACGTCAACAATGCAACAACTCTTTGGGCTTCATTTAATAATTCATCGCTACCGCTGGCTTCGTGCTCAACACTGCGGGCCTCAGATACTTCCAGATGAACCCCCCCCCCCCCACCAGCCTTCGGGAGAATATTTATGAAGTTGATATTTGTTTCACGGATGTCTCGGAAAAAAGCTGAGTGACACGAGACGAGTCGGAAAAAAATACTTTGATCTCAAGTTCAAGGAGCTCTTTTTTGTCTTCTTTTTTCGTTTGTGCATCATAAATTATCGAGCAGTCAAATGTGCACTTAGGCATCACAGGAACTATAGCGTTGCAGTGTGAGAAACACTTAAGACGACCGTGTCCGTTATATCGCCCAGGCCGGAGTTTTCTGGGGTCAACAACTGGAGTTGCATCTTCTCGGAGCGTGCAGCAGAAGGACTGATACATGCGAGTCTGCAGTTTCATTTTGTTTCGACAGCCAGGGGGGCCGGCTGATGTGCCGGGCTTTTGTCTCCACAGATTTTACTGGTTACCAGTCTGTCTGTGGAGAAAAGCCTGCTAAGACATCAATGCCGGCAGGCAGATTGGAAAATAGGAGAAACATATAAAAGGAGCGAGACGCAAAACAGTACAGAGCCCTCATTTGCATTGTTGTGGCAGTCAGTGGCAATGTTCTTGCAGTCTAGCATAAATATAACAGACTTTTATTACAACTCGGGTGATATTTTTGATGTTTTTGGTCATAATAGCATTTATAATATATAATTAACTACCAAGTTTCAGGGACAAGACAAACATCTCCAAAAAGAAATCAGACGAACCAAGAAACACAAGCAGACAAACTTCCCCACTAACGCAACCCATTAACACCCGCTAACATCTGGCTTTTGTCTTCAATGGAAAATACTACAAATTTCTCTACAGTAGGTACAGGTATAAATCCAGGCGGATGCACTAATTTTCCCTTTTCTGCAATGCTATGCGATGCATGTCAATAATTAAAATAAACAGAAATTCGGGAAAAATAATATAATGTATTAAAGTATAAATAATGCAATAAATCCACATTCCTCAAAGCCATCAGACTCCGGTCAGATAACAGCATTTTCCCTTCGCTCATCGTCGTAACACGTTTCATTCAAACTTGACAGAAACTAAATAAAACTCATCTACTTGGTTCTAGTGTTCCAACAATCGCCAAATCTGGTTCGGTTGAAAACAAACCTTTTACATCACAGAATTATCTGCGAAAAGAAACATTGTATGCTCCCCTCAAAAATGGTTTGAATCCTACTTGAAGGACAAGGGCAACTTTGTGTCTATACATAAGTACACATCTGAGCGGGCAAACATTACATGTGGAGTTCCCCAAGGCTCCATTCTGGGGCAACTTCTGTTCAATATCTACATGCTTCCACTGGCTCATATATATATACACACACATACATATACTTTATATATATATATATATATATATATATATATATATATACACATATACTATATATACACATATACTATATATACACATATACTATATATATATATATATATATACACATATACTATATATACACATATACTATATATACACATATACTATATATATATATATATATAGAGAGAGAGAGAGAGAGAGAGAGAGAGTAAAAAAAACACAAGTGTGACAAAAAAAAAACCCTAATACAAGTTCAAAATGTGAATGAATGACATCATTCCACCCCCCCTTTTCAGTCATGTCCATTCTGATGACATCAGTGTGATGTGCATTATTTAAATGTTTTCCTTCATAGTCCATTCTGATGACATCACGAAGTGGCATCACAGAGTGACATTCCAGGATTGAGGCAGTGGCTTTGATTCCAGAATCTCACCTCAAGGGATCAAAGGCAGTGGCTTTGATCCAAAAGTCTACAGATTGTATAGCAGGCGAGCACATCATTCAGTGTGGTGTTCTTGAGATACAATCTAGTACAGATACGATCTATTGCAGATACAATCTATGACAGATAGTTTCATACAGGACAATTTACTAGTGTAGGATTTCAAATTCGACAGCGATGCAGTCTATGTCAGAATCCAGTGTGCCCCAATCTGCTACAGCCTGTGCCATGGACGGAAGAACCCAGCAAGCTGACCAGAAAAGATCTGCTGGCGGTCCAGGGGGCCGTCCAGCACGTGAGTATGGTCACAAACCTTCCGTCACTACAGCGATGCAGAAAATCCACTGCAAGGACGGAGAGGTTCAGGGACTGAAGCAGTTTGAGCATGAATACCAGACAGAAAGGACAAACTTCTGTCACATGATTCACAAGCGCAAAGTGCGTGTGAACCATCTGGAGAGTCTTATGGAGATCCGAGAGAGGGAGTTCGGAGCTGAAATCAAGAAAAGCTACGAAACTGCAAAAACACAGGAGTCTGAGATCTACCAGCTGAAGAGAAAGCTCCAGGTGCAGGAGGAGAAGACCGAAGCTGCAAACCTCCTCAGTCAACAGAGATTTGACGAGATGGCTGCAAGGTACGAGGCACAAATAAAGCTCTTGCACCAAAGCAACACTGAAGACCAGGAGAAGGTGACCCTTTTGGAAGAGCGGGTCCGCCAGGGGGACACCCAAAACCTGCAACTCAGGAAAGATAAGGAGGTTATCTCTCAGCAGCTAGCAGAGACCACAAACCAGCTGCTGAGCAGAGAGACTGAACTCCTGGAGAGCAGCCAAGCTTTGCAGACACGATGCGACGCTCTAGAAGCTGAGCTTCAGAAAGAGCTGGCTGCAAAAGAACGTAGCCAGGAGACTAACGTCCAACTGATGGAGGAGAGAAAGGAACTAGTAGCCAAGTTCCAAAATGACCTAGCCATGTCACAGCAGTGCTCGCAGACAAGCATCATTCTGCTGGAGACAAAGGTCAACCAGCTTGAGGCTGAAAAGAAGGGAATGGACGACCAGCTCACAAAGGTTCTGGCAGAGAAACAAAGCCATGTCACCCAAGTGGAAGCTTTGCAGAAAACCCAAACCGTTCTGGATGCAAAGTTGAAAAGGGAGCTGGCCAAGAACGACAACTTGGTGACAAAGCTACGAGAGGTGGAGAACAACAACAAAGATCTGGCTGAGAAGCAAAAGAGCTTGGAGAAAGACCTCCAACAGGAGTGTGCTCTCGTCAAATCGATGGAGGAAGACCTGGCAAATGAAGCATATCGCTCTCAGGCCAAAGTCATAGAGGTCCAGGACGACAACAAGGACCTGGAGAAGCTCTGTCTGAAACTGAAGAAGAGGAGAGCAGTCTTCTCTCCCTTCATGAAGAAGGTCCAGGACCCGCAGGAAGAGCTGCAAAGGATGAAGGACAAGATGCACGAGAAGGAGATGAAGAAGAAAGCCAAGCAGGAGAAGGAGCAGAAAGAGCGGGAGGAGAAGCAAAAGAAGAGGGGTGTGTTCAGCCACCAGGAAAACTGGTGTGGCAGCGACAGCAAGGTGGAGGAGGATGCCGGTTGTTCAGCGGAGGCTGGACAACAGTAACTCCCCCCTTCCCCTCTCCAGCCTTCCCACCTTCCCCTCTCCACCCTTCGCCCCTTCGACTCTCCATCCTTCCTCCCTCCCTCCTCCTCTACCTCCGTCACCTCCATCTACCTCACCACTCCTTACACCCACTCCTCCTCCCCCCTCCCCCTCATTCAGCAGCACGGTTGCTCAGTGTTCAGCACTGCAGCCTCACAGAGACGCCGCCACCCGTCCCTCTGTGTGGAGTTTGCATATACTCCCTGTGTCTGCGTGGGTCTCCTGGTTACCAGGTTTCCCACTAAATCACACAAATATGCACTTTAGGGTTTTCTCCTGGCGCTCAGGTTTTCCCACAATCTATACATATATATAAAAATATATGTATGTATTAAAAAAACACAATTCCATTCCATCCAACAAAAATGCTCATGACATCATTCCATCCCCCCCTCCCCTTCTTGATGAAATCAAGAAAAGCTACAAAACCCTTTTGAAAGAGCGGGTCTGCCAGGGGGACACCCAAATCCTGGAACTCAGGAAAGATAACGGTGTTCTCAGCTGACAGAGACCACAAACCAGCTGCTGAGCAGAGAGACTGAACTCCTGAAGAGCAGCCAAGCTTTGCAGACACGATGCAACGCTCTAGAAGCTGAGCTTCAGAAAGAGCTTCTGCATGTAGCTGTTTTGTTCATAGTGTGTGTGTGTGAGTGTGTGTGTGTGTGTGTGTCTGTCACACAGGGTGCGTGTGAAGCGTCAGTGCAGTAGTACTGTGGTAGAAGTGCTTGTAGGTAGTGCATGTTGCATGTCACTTCTACTTGCTTCTTTCTGCTTTCAGCTACAGCCACCGGCTAGCCTCCTTTTGGGGGTGAAAAGAGGAGCAGAGTTTGTCTCCTCCTGCCGGTACATAGCCTCTCCACCACCAAGACTCCTACAGTGCCTCCTCGCGGCCATACACGGTTAACTGGGTACCTCACAGTCCCAGGCTAAACTGTAGGGGATCGACTGTAGATTGAAACCATCCATCCATCCATCCATTTTCTACCGCTTATCCTGTATCTAGGGTCACGGGGGGGCTGGAGCCGATCCCAGCTGTCATTGGGCGAAGGCAGGGTACACCCTGGACAGGACGCCAGTCTATCACAGGGCCGACATGTAGAGACAAACAACCATTCACGCTCACATTCACACCTACGGGCAATTTAGAGTCACCAATTAACCTATCCCCATCCTGCATGTCTTTGGACTGTGGGAGGAAGCCGGAGAACCCGGAGAGAACCCACGCTTACACGGGGAGAACATGCAAACTCCACACAGAAGGAACCCGGGCCGACGAGATTGAAACCAAGATTTGTATTTATTTTTGATGCCTTTATTTCAATTTAAAACTTTGTGTATGAATTTTTTCAAATGTTGTATAAATTATTATTTACAAACCTTGAAAACAAATTGGGTACAAAATGTGAAGTATGTCTTCTTAACAAAGGTAACAATTGTCATGTCCGTGATTGAAACGCCCTATCAGAATGTTCAGGGGTATTATGGGTAGGGCGGAGGAAGTGGTATTCTATTAAATTTGTGTTCGGTAAACAACAGACATGTCTGTGTGTGGTCCATATTATTTGGATCAGGGCTGTTACAGTGTAATGGCCGTTAAACCAGAAACTTTTCATATATTTATAATAAAACATCATCATGTTTCATGTTCACCATCTACCTCACCACTCCTTCCATCCACTCCACCCTCCCCCTCATTCAGCAGCACGGTTGCTCAGTGTTCAGCACTGTGTATACTATACTGTATATATATATATATATATATATATATATATATATATATATATACATAAACTTTGCTTTTATTTTCTCAAATTAAGCAAAGACAAAACTGAAATCATTGTTATTGGAGCCAAGGAAGAACGGTCAAAAGTTAGCACCCAGCTTCAAGCGGTAATGCTAAAAACCACAAACAAAGCCAGAAACTTAGGTGTAGTCATGGACTCAGATCTGAACTTCAACAGCCACATTAAATCAGTCACAAAGTCAGCTTACTATCACCTAAAGATCAAGGATTAAAGGACTCAGCAGCCCTGTTGTTGAAAGGTGCTATACAAATAAAATTGCCTTGCCTCAAATACATCAGACTCCATTGTCAAAAAAAGAAGAGGTGCGATGGCAAAGACACCACACATATACAACACCTGGAATCAATCTGAACCTAATAACAATCTGTAAAAGACTGAAAGAGCGACGCTGCGTTATTCTAAACTGTAAAACTAGAGTAAACAACTGCCGGAGACCCTCAAGACCAGAGACCTGAAAGATTTGTTCTGTTATCTGTCAGCTCGCTGAAAACTCATTGGGTGGTCCGGCTCCGTGTGAATGAATGCTGCGGAAAAAATAAAAAATGTCACAGATTTACATAAAACACGACATAAATAACATCGCGTATGCAAATAAATGCATGCAATCCCACAAAACATCAACGCCATTTGAATACCAGGATTGTCTTTTGGAAATGACAGGGCACAGCTGTAAAAAGCCCGCCGCGGTGTGAAAGCGGAGATGACATCGCTGTCTTAGCGATTCATTTACATGCCGTTTTATTTCAACTCCACCATCACTACTACCAACATTTAACATTTGAAATGCACTTTCTTGCATTGTACCTTCAACATATCTGTTTTTATTTTGGACTATATAAAAAAAAGAGAGAGAGAGTCTCAGATAACAACACACACAGAGGGAGTGTGTGTAAAATTGCATTATTAATTTAGCCTTTAATTTCTTTTAATTCTATTATTTTCAATTTATTGTATGACATGTTATGATGTGAAGCAATTTGAGTTTAAAAGGTGCTATACAAATAAAGTTGCCTTGCCCTGCCTTAATTAATAATAAGAGAATGGATGCTGCTGGGACATTAATGAAAGCTGATATAGGAGAATATTCTGAATGGTTACATTCAAATAAATCTAAGTTTATTTGACGCGTAACCTGATCATTAAACGTCAAGGACAAACTCCAAAAACAGCCGTCCATAACACCATCAACGCACCGAGAACACGGACACATCTACATCTGCATGCAGCACGAAGGCATACGGCAGAAACGCTGACGCTGCATTGTGCCTATTCAAATTCTAAAGCCTATATGAACAAAACCAGACACACAGCGAGTCGGCACATCCGTCTGACTCCGCAGCTACAGCCGAGGGTCGGGGCTAAAGCCGCATCTGCTGAGAGGGGCCACGAAATTCAGTTATTACCGACTACATATGGCCTCCAGCTGGACAATATATCAACACATGATTATCGTATTATCTTATTCGAAGAGCTCAACAGCCAACACTTCCTTCACTCATGTACACATCTACAGTACATACAGTAGTGTGCAGGCTAGTATGCTGGAATATTTACAACAAAATAAACTTCAACTTAGGTCATTCAACTTAGGTCATCAACTTCAAGCAATCGGGTGCACAATTAACAGCTTTCTTCTTCTTGGGAGAGCAGCAGATTTCACAGAAATCAAGGCACATTTAAAGGGATATTCTGGAGGTTTTCACAAGACAGACACAAGTAAGCGACAAAAAGGCCCATCTATAAAACAAAAATCAATTTATGTATGCAGGGCTCCAGACTAACTTTTTGCATTGGATGCACTGGTGCGCCTAACTTTTTTTTTTTAGGTGCACCAGCACAAAATTTAGGTGCACCCACATTTTTCATCGTGTCGCCTTTAACGCCAAAAAGTCACCTTTTTATCGCTCTCCTTTTACATAATGACACCCCCCTTATGGCCTAGCTTAACTGCAGCACCATCAGCACCCAGAGGAACCGTTTTCTGCAGCCAATCTGCACACTGATGCCCAAGCGCAGCAAATGCTTGCTTTGTGGCAGCATAAAAAGATCATACAGGTCACTAGCCTATAGATTGCAAATGGAAAACTGTTTATGTGATCTTAGCCTAGCCTACTTATATTTTTACTTAGGCTATTCATTTTTAATAATAATATTAGGAATAGGCTACTATACAATTTTCCTATTCATGATCTCTCATGCTGTAATGTGGGCCTTCAAACACTGTGCGTGTCCATGCTCCACCTCGACATGTCCAATTAACATGTTGACCGGCCTCCCTTTACGTAAAATGCAGCAGTAGACAATAACGCACTCCTTCGTAGAGACTTCTGTGTCGCCGTCAGTCATGAATGACGTGTACGTGGCGTTTCCAACCTCCGCAGCTGTCTTGTTCTTCAGTGTCGGCATTTTTTTCATCAGAATAATTTCGGACTTAAATTTAGTGAACGGCAACTCCTCCTTTGCAATATTGTATGCGACGTTGAATTTTATAATCATTTCAGATTCCTCAGCGGACCTGATCGATGCAGCCTGACGCTGAAATGCAGCTGGATGAGGGGCCACTTTATTAACACACTTATCACGGCATGTAGTATGCTTTTTGGACACATTGCGCTTTTTCAATGTCTCGATGCGAAATGTTGTTGACTCCTCCACAAACGCACTATTACCGGACAAATTCTGACCGCATTCCCGACAATAAATGCAGTGCATTGAGTCCCTTTCTTTATCGTACATCAGCCAGGGAAATTGCTTCAACCAGTCCGGTCTGAAGGCATATTTTTGGGCTTTTTAATTAGTCTCGGGGCGAGGCTTTCTGCCTCTCTTCACTTTCAAAGAGAATCGAAGCGCTCAGAGTACCTGCTCAGCTCGCTCGCATTGTTCGAACTGACACAATTTACAGCAGTGAAAAGGACCACAGCCAATCAGAGGCAAGGACCCGCCCGAGCTCCGTCTCTTATTGGTTTAGACCACGATACCGTCAGGAGAACATAAAGAGATACTGCGCTTATGATTTTTTTTTTTCACCCGAGCAGCGTTAGGTGCACCAGTGCGACCTACTATTTTTTTCAGTCGCACTCATAAAAATTTTGGTCGCATATGCGACCAAAATGGTCGCACTCTGGAGCCCTGGTATGCGCTGTATTAAGGATAGTTTCACAGCTTTAGACATAAGACAGCTATGCAGATGGGGGAAAACTTCAGAATGGTAAAGGTGAACTCACAACATCACACAATAACACAAACAAACTAACAAACTAAGCAGCGGCATGTAGACCTGCAAATCCAGTGTCGTGTTGTGAAAATACAGTTTTTTTTCAATGGAGTCTGGTGGCTTTGGGGAGAGCATAGAGGGAAATTGCTAATTTATGGTAAAGCAGTGAAAATATAAGAAATACCGTGCGTTAAAGATATGATTTACTTTGCTGCGTCTTTCTTTTAGGTGGCTAAAACACATTCACATACATCGCTTTGCTCCCATCTGCTTCTCCAAACTGGGGGGGCGTGTTGATTGTCATCTGTATACACCAAGTATGTATTAGTACATCATACACCCCCACTTCAAAACATCCAAACTACTCCTTCAAGGGTAGTTGTACTGCTTGAAGAGTAGTTTTCATCAAACGCAAAACAAACAAATGAAAAGAATGACGGATGAAGATAATCGCAATCTTCCCTCCTTTGCAGAAAGAAAAACTCCAACTTGTTTATTCAAATATGTAATTAAATGAAGTAAAGAATTCACATTCTGTATGCAGCAATTTCATCTTTAAGTGTGATTGGTGTGCGTCTCTATGTGAGAGTGAACGCTCTCCCTCGTGAGTAATTGGATGTTTAAGGAGCGTTTTGGGAAAACAAAACAAAGAATTTAGACAACCTTAAGTTCCTGAGGCCCTAAATCATAACGATAAGCACTGACTCGCTGCAACAAAGACACAATGAATAAAATCCCACGGTCCTTATGAGTGATCTGCAGCATTGAAAACAATGAATCAGTTAGTTGATTAGGATATTAATATGCAATCAGTGCCAGCGCACGAAAGGCTCCAGCTGCAGCTACATGCCCTAACATGCCATCTCAGAAGCCTTCATCTCACACCTGATGAAACACAGCAGGCATGATCACATGACCTGCCACACACATGTGTATAACAGTACGGTACGGCAAGAAATCACCCCTCCACCCTCCTCAGGACCCCAAATCCACACACACACACACACACACACACACACAGAGACCACCCCCCTTTATATTGCTGTCAAACATATATCAAAAACCCCCTCTGTTGTCTGTGATTTACAGCTCTGACTAATTACATAGCTGTTCTTCAGAGAGCTGGGTGGGAGGGGGGAGGGCTGGAGAGAGAGTGGGGGAAATGAGGGCAGGTCCTGTGCTACTTAAAGACCCTAAAACAGTCTGATATCATACGGACAAAAACCCGACACATATAAACATAAACAGCATGTACCGAGTTTAGAAATCCGAAAAGCTCATTTTCTCGTGATATTTGTAAAGTGTATACACTTAACACACATTGTTTATCTAGTATAAGTAAAGGGTCATCAAATCACAGTACAGTCTACGTTCCCCTGTCAGGAAATAATTAGCTAGAGTGTGGTCTTTGATTTCACAATAATTTAAGAAGAAATACCTCAACAAGTATGCTCAAGACAAGAGATGTTCATGTCGAATCTTTCACAATCGCTGTTTTTTCCCTGCTCATCATTTAATAAGCCTCACAGGAAGTGACCGACTGACATAAAAAAAACAAAAGAATGCTAAATAAAAGTTACAGATGACAAGGTCTTTGTTTCTGCATTTATCTTATAAGTTAAGCACATGTCGGTGGAATACACACCAGAGATTTACAACGGAGGGGGGGAGAGAGATAACAGAGATGTGTGAGTAATGCTGGGATGCTATTATCTCTTTAGTCGCCGTGGCAGCAGTTTATCACAGCGGTCAATCACGCGAGGAATCACTATCTGCAAGGAGCTCCGTCCGCTTTCACCGCCTGAGAACACTTGATCAGCTTCCGTTGAGGCCGGGCCGCCGCAGATAAAACCGCTACGGAGCGACAGATCGTATATCAGGTTGGATTTCATCGAACCAGCCTCCTTTTGTTCAAAACTAAAATGTAGCCATCCATTACACCGATGCTAATATAATCGTCGAAAACACTCAGCAGATTAGTCTAGGAAACTTGACTGAAACTTGACTGAAACTAGACTTTCACCGGCTTCAGCTTCATAAAATGTGAAGATTTGCTGCTTTTCATTTTATGTAAAGTGAACATGTTTGATGAACGAAACCAGCAACTTGAAGATTTCACCAGAAATTGTGCCTGGCATTTTCCCCCCATCATCAAAAAAAACGACTCCACGTCAATAAATCAACCACCAGCGTATCCTGCTGTAATCTGCAATCACAGCATGAGGTGTTATGAGTCCAGATCACTGTTAACCTCTGACCCCTGCTCTGATCCTGATGCTCTGGCTCTCTCATCTTCCTCTCCAGTCCACTCTGCCACCTTAGGAATGCCATTTCAGTCGCTCCATGATTCCCGCTCAGTGTTCCCCAGTAATCCCTGTTCTCCGGCTGCTCCGAGCCTCACTTCCTTCCAGGCAGCTGCTGGCTGGGCCCGGCCGGCTCTAATAATAGGACAACAATGCCCACCCCACGCCCGGACACACTACACTACTACTGGGAGGGAGGGGGGGGGGGGGGGGGGACTCTTTTCATGGCATTTGAAATATTTGTGTTTCCCACACACAACCCACAATCAACATAAAAGTTCAATGTCAGGACAATTACCGACGTCTGGCTCCAAACGACCCGCATTAAGACCATGTTTAGTCCTCCTGTGTGCAGCTAATAGACGGCAGCGTGTAAACACATGTTGGTGGAGGAATGATGTCGAGGGTGCACACGCTCACAGAGAGACAAACACTGCAATCACGCAGGAGCTGATAAATGAAGGCTACACGCCGGCTAAAGTAGTTAATCGCCACCTTTGGATTCGGCACTAGCTCCTCCAGAGGAGCTTTATGAGTAGATGTGCAAACACAAACACAGAAGAAGAAGAAGAAGAAGAAGAAGAAGAAAAGAACGGACAGAGTTTCTCCTGCTGTCCCACTTTGTAGAAGCAGATCTTTATGAATCACGTTTCTTCCACGTCCCACATTGCTTCTTTTCCCTGACAGATCGGTGTGATAGCGTCGCTTCCACGGCACGTGAAGAAGCGTCCCTCCACACCTCCTCCTCTCCTCACAACCCCCCTCCGCCATTCCACCGAGAGCAGCAGCCCCACAAGAAAAGATCGCAAAGTGTTGGAACCTCCTTTTTCCCCCGCTCACGGAATCATTTGAAAAGAGAAGAAGACAGGAAAGCTAGCGCTCACCTCAGTCCCGCTGCCGCAAGGAAAGCTGAAGGAATATCATCCTCAATCCACACAGAGAAAAAACAAAAAACCCAAGAGCAACAAGTAGTAACTCCAGAGATTCCTCCTCCCCTCTCTCTCTCTCTCTCGCACTCCTGCTTCCTTGCTCTGTTTCTCCCTTCTGCTTTGCACTCATTCAGGCAGCAGTAGCTGCAGTGTGTGTGTGTGTGTGTGTGTGTGTGTGTGTGTGTGTGAGAGTGTGTGTGATCCTGTGGACTCCTGCAGGGGTATTGACTCTTAGCAGGGTTCAGGTCCTCCCCCTTCTTAGGATCACATAGTGAGAGAGAGAAAAAAAGAAAAAGCTCAACCACACACACACACACACACACACACACACACACACACACAGAGAGAGGGCAGGAGAACTCTCTCTCTCTCCCTCTACAGCCCCTTTAATGTGAGAAAGTGAATGAGAGAGAGAGAGAGAGAGAGAGAGAGATAGATAGAGACAGAGAGAGAGAGTAGAGAGACAGAGAGAGAGAGAGAGAGAGAGAGACTGTGTATGCATGTGCACAGGGAATGCTGTCGTGCTTCAGCGCCCGGGGCCGGGAGGAGGAGGAGGAGGAGGAGGCAGAGGAGGGGGCGGACTTGAGTTCTCAGAGAGCCGAATTCCTGCCTCGCATCCAGCCAATCGGAAGCCGTGTTGCGGTTGACCAAAAAACCGCCGGGCCAGGCCGGGCCTCACTACCACACTACCAGCTTTAAAGCATTAGCCGGAGTTTGCCGTGCACTCAGCCTACATTCTGCAGCGGCGTGGTGGATGACCATCACTGTTTTTAACCCCGGGGAATTCACTTGGCTTTGCATACAATGGCAATTTGCCTGACTCATATTTTAAACAACACACTCTATGCGTGTCACAGATATGTTATCTTTATAACATATGTCTATTCTCCAACATATCTTGCAAAGAAAAAAATCGACCCACGCAAGTTTCCGAGCTGCGTTTAAGACTACAACAAGGTTACAGGTAGGTTGAGTAAGAAGGAGGTCTTCCCACGCCCCTCCCTCCTTCCTGCCACAGGACAGTCCTCTCGGGTTTCCACTGTCCTCCGCCGGACATTTGTCAAGCCAGGCATTTGTCCTCAGAAGTGACAGCGGATCTCCCCCTCCTCCTGTTATTCACACCAGTTTACTGCTCCCTCCACTTCAACGTTTCCTCGACACACTTCACGCCTTAATAAGAGTGACATCGTATGATGAACTGTCCTTTTAGTAAACTAATACAATGAGCTGTCATTCATCACCACAATTTATTAATTATCGCTTGTAAATTGACATTTTTTTTATTGAAAAGTCTGTACAGATGGTATCACTAGAGATGCTTGTATCCCCCTGACTGATACTTCATTAACTAGCCGTTAACCAACAGACTGCTGTGGGTGAAGTGCCTCAAGCTACAACAATGCACAAACTGGTTAAATCAACCATATACTGCTATAAACAGGCAACCGAGTCCCAAGTTCACCATCCTGGAAGAGTTAGCAAATGCGATGTTGCGTGCAGCCACTTTCCCCAGGAAGTCTCCACCGCATCAGTTAGGCTGTGAGGCGCACTCTGTCCGATGTTAGCGAGCATCGGACGCAGTGTTGCTACATAAATGCGACAACTCCTCAAGACTCAAGCCAAGTCCCTGTGTCTTGCTTCCCCACTATCATTTAAAGCTAAGGTGGTTAGCACCAAAGTAAGCAACTTCAGCTACGGCTCACGTAAGGTGGGCTGACATTTAAGGTGGACTTTTCAGCCATTTCTTTAAAACGTTTGAATATGTTTTAATTGTTTAACACTAGTTATTCTGTACACCAGTAGCCTAGCGGTGCATCACGCAGTCAGGAAGCTAGCAGGTTAACAGTGTGATGCTAACATGTTCAACCTCTTAGTTTAGCGCGTTAGCTAGCTAGCTCTGCTAAAAACAAAGCAGAGCTGCGGCTGATGGGAATGTCGTTACATTTTGCGAGTGTTTGCTCATAAACCAATCCATTGAAATTGAAAATAAACCGAACTATAGTTCCAGAAACTTGAACAATATTTATCAGGATATTTCAATAAGAAACCACAAATGTCAACATCATGGTGGCACAAGAGGAAAAACAGGATCATCATTTCAGAACCATGAATGTTTGTACCACATTTAAATGGCATGATCATCCAACAGTTGTTGACATATTTCAGTCTGGATCAAAGTGGTCGATCGGCCGACAGATCAGAGAGTCGGGCAGCTACTGTGACTAAAAATGGAGAAAATGTTCAGAGAAAATAGGTGTGGTAGGAACATGTGCTCTGAACATTTACCAGACCAGAAGCTACAAAGATGAAATCTGGAAAACTGTTCGACTACTCTTACTATTCAAGTGCTCTTGCATTTACATTTATTCAGCCTTTAAGGCCATTCCGTCCTTTCATGAGCAACTTTTTGTTCGAGGTTAAACTAATTGGACTTACTGATCCGACAGATAATGTGATGGAAGGATGTTTCCTGTACCTTCTTTTGAGTCGACAATTAAGCACATTCAGAAAGGCCACAGCTTTGAATAAAAGTGATGACAGACAGCGCCATGTTTCCTCCGAGTCCCGGCTTTCAAAAACCAAAACCAGTAAACATGAAATCATACAGATTGTTCCAGGCTGTGACATCAGTGACGGCGGGATAAATATGTTGATCTATTACTTTCACATGTTCTTTGCTTCGGAGGCATTTGGCTATAAAACTCTCTGTTAAACATCTTGTTGAGAGCTGTCTTTGTTTCGTGTGCACCAAAGCTTGGTGATGAGAATTATTTGACACGTTTTGGCATGCCTTCCTTAGTCCTATTTTTTTTTTTGGCTTGGCTTGGCTTGATCATTTGCAAATTTCCAAAACAATTTTTTCTTAAGCTTTTTTTCTCCAGTGTTTTTTGTTGTGTTTGTTGTTGTTGCTGAAAATCAACCACTTTCTATGCCAGTTAAAAGTGCTGAAAAACAAATAACCGTTGATGGGAATTTGTATGAAACGTATATGCTGTAAGTTGCTTCATCCACTTTGTTTCTATTTTAATTTTGAAATTGTGAAAAAGTGAAACGGAATAACCTTAAAACCCCAATGAAAACGGGTGAATATGAACAAACCACCAAGTTCTATTTGAACATTGTACTCATTTGTTTGTTTGTTTATCTTCAGTTATATTGTTATAGTCCGCCTTAAAGTTTAATCCGTGCCTTTAAACGTCCAGCAGTGCCACGTGCTTCTATTTGGTAACAGCTAACCACCACATTGGCTCCTGATTCTAGTTTATCCGTACAGTTATATAGCTCATTACTCACACTGTACTAGTGCTGCACACTGGCAACATTAGCATGCGGCGGCCTGGTGGGTTTAGAGCAGATTGAGGTTAAGCCAGTAAGACTACAATGCTTGTTTAGGCCAAAGTTTTACTAAAGCCTAATTCCACCTTCAGCAAACAATCGTGAGGATGAAAAAAAAAGGGAGTAAAGTAAAACCTGGCAGAGACAGAAACCCGAAGGCCAAAGTGATATCATGAGAGAGTACTTTGGTATGCGGGCTATTGAGTTACACAAAAGACAAAAAAAGTAAAGCAGTGAAGTCCACTCCTATAGACTCCTCGGACCTCCCCTCCTTTTATCTCCCTCCGTTTGTCTCCCATTCTGTCTCGCTAATCCCTCAACCCCTTGTTTATTTTCCTGACTCCACATGCGTGTGTTTCTATCCGAGAAGGTGTGAAGAAGTTAACAATATGCGTCAAACCTCGTGTTTATTCATGTTTGTGTGTGTGTGTGAAAGTCAGATTCTTGGCAGTAAAATCCACAGCGAGGATGGAGTTTTTTTTCATGCCGATCTCCCCTCGGGGAAACGGCACTAGTGTCACTGCTGAGACGGAGTTAAGAGGATGACAGCGGAGATGGAGAACCCAACAGGGTATACAGGATGGATGAAGAAAAGACGGAGCGGTGAAGCAGCTGTAAGCAGAAGGCAAAGTGACAGTGTGACAAGAGAGCTGGCAAACACAGGAAACAGTCGAAGTGTATCTACAGGATCATCTGCCTCCACGTGTAATTCCAGGCTCTGTTGAGTGCAACAAAAAACCTCTAAATATTTGTGCGTAGGCTCGACATAAAGCATAAACACTGCGCTGCTCAGAAACCTGACAAGAGATCAATTCAACAGAGTTGCTCCGGTTTCCTCTCACCAGTAAAAGCAGCGATTTAAAAGACAAATCGCCAAAAGAGCCAAGTTTGAAAAAAAAAAAATAATAATAATATATTATATATATATATATATATATATATATATATATATATATATATATATATATATATATATGTTATCAATTGCAAACAAGTCACAATCATTAATTAATGTGAAAGTCTAACATCATGAATCATCTCATGATGTGGTGCGGGGCAAAAAAGCAAAAACTTTAAATTAAACTTCTGGAAGTTTTATCAAACTGTGTGTTGGCAGTAAAATAAATACTCCAGCGGATCAACGCAGATCTGTAACTGGGTAAACCACATAAACAATAAGGAAGGATAAACACAACACTGATTAAGATCACTTTCTCTCCTGATCCTCCTTTGATTAGAATCTCCCAGGAGAGAAAAAGAAGGATTCATGCTCTCTTTTTTCCTTTCACATTAGTCAATATTTTCTAAAATGCCTTTCCACGCTCCGTTCCCCCAGCACTTCTCGCCCTCGCCGGTACTCTTTGCTCAGCATTTGCATCAGATTTACAGAGACATGAAAAGCACATTTCCCCCTTTAACAAGCTCACGACTGTGCTTGGCTCAGTTTCTGCCCCCTCGACTTCAACACACATCTCACAGTCGGAGTGCAAACGTACCACGGACACAAATGCACCACACACGTTTAACATGCACACAGTACGCACGGCAAAAGGCTCGATTTACATTTGTGCATACTAATCCCCCCCCCCTCCCACCCCTTCAGCAGTGCTGTTGACTGACAGTCTCCCATCAGGGAGGCTTTCTGACAAATGGGGCCAAATGGAGTCGTGCCACTGTTGCTGCTGGCCGCGAGTCAGCTCCTCGGAGGTTACTGCTTAGCTCTGCTCTTACGCCGTTATTTATATCCGCCATCGCCCAGACTGGTTTTCAGAGTTTGATTAACTTTTCATGTGTCATCTCCTGCGTGGACCTTCGCAGCAGTCCGTTAGTAATCTGCCCTGTTTTCTCACCGTCACCTGCAGTGTGATAAAGTAAAAAGCAGCTCCATATTTCAGTGTCTAAATGCTGAATTAGACTTCACTTTTTTCCCCCCCTCCCCCTCAATTTAATCCACTTTGGCAGTTTTATTGTGAAAACGTGAAGAGATGCTCTTGAACTTTTAGGGTAAATCCGTTTTACTATTTTTTTTTACTACTGTGTAAATCCAAAATAGAGCTGGTCAGGAAGTATGCGTGAGAGTACTGGAGTGAGTAATGGCCTTGTTTTGGAGCCCGAAAACTGTACCTCCATTTGGATGAGAGGAAGCGATTTTTAATGGGCCGGTGACATAAACTTTTATTATTATTATTATATATATATTTTTTTATTATTCAGATGCAGGATTTAACCCTTTGAAGCATACAATCACACCAGTATGATGATTCTAGTAGTACCTCACCCCTAATCCAGATTTCACTTTTAGGATTCGGGGTGGAGATTCAGACATTTACGGCTAAAAACCTTGACTGCCTAAAAAGTGCGAGCTCAAGAGCGATTGGGTTAAGCAAGTTTCATTTTCCATTTGTTGTGGCCGCGTACCATAAACAGACAAATTACGTACTACGGCACACAAACACGGAACTTCACACTCAGCAGATTGTCACTCTGGACACAATCATCTCCTTTACGACTTCTATTTAAAACAACACAATGGTAAAATGACAAAGAACGACACCATGACTTCACACTCATTAGGGTATTTTTACGTGTTTTGTCTGCGCACACACACACACACACACACACACTGTGTGCCCACAAGTGGTCTCGCACCACTGGTGGGAATGGTTTGAGTTCCTGGCAATATATGGCAAATGCTCTCTGAATAGTTCCAGCATTACTAGTCGAGGGCTTTTAAGTTGCAGAACAAATATCACGGATCACTGACGGCCTCCAAATCAAGGAGATCAAGCATCCCACAATGCACCGGGAATGAATGAGGACCCTGATTGTTCCTCTGCCACATTTGGACAGGGGTCGCGTCGGGGATACAAATCCATCCAAATATGCGGTGCAGTGTCAACACTGCTGTGTCCTTGACCTCCTACCAGGACCACCTAGGGGAGTTTGTAGTAAATATATGCAGCTCAACCATCAACCAAACATAGACCAGCGAGCATCCTGTTTCTTTTCCACTTCGAGAACTGTGTGTCGTACACACAGCAATCCTCTTGTGTGGTGTGATTTTGTATTATATTATCAACTATTAGTCAGATAAAGGTCAATATAGGAATGCAGGCAAAAATCATAATGCAAGCGATCGGCCTCTAAAGGAGAACCGTTTTCACACTCGCACTAAAGCTCCAAATCCATGGTAAAAAAAAAAAGAACGTATGTGTATTGTGTATATTAAGCTGCTCTCGTGCGTTTCTAAATCACTTCTCCACTCCCTTAATGTTACATAGAGTTGGACTTGGCTAAAATGGTTGCTGCATATCCCAATGACACTGGGTTTCTTATAGAAATAGCTTCTAAAGCACGAATCAGAAGTCATCAGAGCCGGTTTGGTTAAGAAAAGCCTGTATCACAATACGCACCCAGCCACAGACATTCTTCTGCAGCCCAACTAAGCCGATGCCACTGGCCTTGACCTCTGCAGGAGCATGAATAGAAGCATGCCTTTTTGTATTCACAGTTATTCTAAGTGCTCCCAGTAATGCTAGAGTAGAGAATTATCACCTGACTCCGCCGTTCCCCTCGGCTTTGCAGAGCTTTACAGCGATCGTTTGGCTCTGTGGCCCAACAATTTTACAGTTTGGGTTTTTCTCACCGCTTTTGTAGTGTTATTTTTGGCTGCGGCAGGCAAAAAAAGAATCAATGTAAACTACTGGTGAACATACATTTGGCAGCGAAAGTG
Source organism: Chelidonichthys spinosus (assembly GCA_029853015.1). Lineage (NCBI taxonomy): Eukaryota > Metazoa > Chordata > Actinopteri > Perciformes > Triglidae > Chelidonichthys > Chelidonichthys spinosus. The sequence continues at coordinate 17,454,864 of CM056840.1, forward strand.
TCCTAAGGAGTTGGTGGAGACCAAAAACAGAGCTAAAAGGAAGTGAAAAATGGACCCACATTCGGCCAGAAATGTAGCTTCAAGGTTGGCGACGCCATCACCGGACTCATGATGTTGAATGTCACATGGTCCTTCAGTGAGACACCGAACCTAGCGGGGGTTGAACAGCACCCCTACTGGATCCTAAATGATAAGGATTGGTCAAATGTAGAAGTCCAATATGTGACACTTAAAATAACGGTCAAGTTTAACTACTTTGTGTTGCGTTCAATTCTTGTTGCTGCTCCTAAGTGGCATAAAAAAAAATGTTATTGCAGCTTTGAAACTGCAAAAATAACCGTTTTGATACCAGCATTGAATCAAATTGCATGTGAACGGGGTCACTTACGGTGATCGGCCCACGTTGTGGACATTCTAATCCCAAACCTCAAGTCCCTGAAACCCTGAAATAGAAGATGTGGGATGACAAAAACGGTATAAAATATGGATTCCAAGATACAAGAAGAAAAAACACACCCACATCAGCCTCTACACGAACATGTTTCCAGCTGGAAAACGCCATGTTTTTATCACTCCCCGAACCCTTAAGACAAGGCTGCAACCTCACAGAGGGAAGAAAAAAAAAGTCTTGTGTACAACAGAATGAACTCATCTTGACCAAGAGTGCGTTTCCGCTCTTAAAAGTAGATTAAAATTTATAAGCTGACAGCACCCGCGTTCCTAAATTTACACCCCCTGTACCACCCAGCCCCGGCTAGGATTTGAACACATGACAACACAAGACAGAATAAATCTTTTATTAAAAGCTGAGCATTCTTTAAGACAAAAGCCCTGCAGCGCGTTCACCCACAAAACCCCACTTTCATCTGGATCAAATCTGGGAATTTTAGAAGTGTAGTCACAAACCCTAATTCACCTAAATGGAAAAATGAGAGGAAAAAGCCCCACTGTTTTTCCACCAAAAAATTCTATATGGGGAAAAGGGAAGACACGGCAGCTGGTTTAATCCCGGTCCAATAAAACGTCTGTACAAAACACACAGATACAAAATAATAAAATGCATCTTTCTCAACGAGGACGACGTCATTGAAGGCCATGGATCAGGACTTTCCCTCCTCTCTGTGTGTTCCTATAAGCTAGTAGACACATTTGCATGGCTGCCTTTAAAGTGACTACTTGTAGTGGGATTCTGAGCCGACTGCTGGGTGCACTGGTGTACCACAACTCCAGACTCATAAAACTACAGACGCGGACTGAGTTCACATGTCTGACTATTGTTTGAGTCATTCAAGCGGCCGCTTTCCTATTAGTCTGTCTGGTAGCAACACCGCTACGCTATATATACACACATATATACACTATTACTACATCACAGAAAAGTACTGCACAGTAGGAGAGGACTAGCATCAGCAACCATCTGTTTTCTGTCGACGGAAAGAGGAAGTGCCTAGACGCAGTTCCAGCGTTACTATAGTGATCGCCATCTGCTTTACATGCAACAAAGACGTGTTTGCATATGAAAATGCACAGCGATGCTCGTGGATTTCTAACGTCTGTGTGCACACACACGTGTGAGCGAGAGTGAGGAAGTGTGAACTCGTCCCGAGGCTTCGCCCGGAGTGAGAATGTAATGGGATGACATATCAGATAATTGCCCTTTCTGCTTCTATTTATATTGAACCTTGAGGAGGAATCTTCTGAGGCGGCGTGCGTGGAGAGAAGCCGGACGATTGGTCGAGAGGAGACGCCGGTCCTTCGCTTGGCGTTTAATGTTTTGGGGGGAAACCTCACCATGTAGACCACGCTCTTATTTGGACTAGATTGTTAGCAGAAGTCGAAAGTCTCAGGAGGAGGATATAAAAAAAAAAAGCGCTGTTCTTTCCCCTTTTTCTCTCCCGTCTCGCCTTCCCCGCCGTGGCAGACGGCCCAGCGCATAAAGCAATGTGGCTTTAGAGCGCTGGCGGAGACAAACTTTCAGTCTCTTGGAAATATGTTCTCTGTTGACTCATTCTGCAAACCACATTCTTCATCATCAGCAGCAGCAGCAGCAGCAACAGCAGAGTCCTCCCCATCGGCTATGAAGACAAAACACCGTCGCTTTCTCTGGCCCAGTTTATAATAAAAAAAAGAAAGAAATGTATGCCTTTTAACCATCTAGTTTAGGCTCCTCCACATTTGGAGTGAGAGAAAAAAAATAAATGAAAATGAGGCAGCGGAAAATGAGGGGGAAGAGAAAGAGTGAGCACTCTCACTGGCCTACAGTGCAGTCGAGATCCCCCTGGATTTATTTGTGTACATAACTCACCCTCTCCCTCTCTCCCTCTCTCTCTCTCCCACTTTCATTCTTTTGTGCACAAACACCCACATGGTGTAACCATTACACACATACAGACTCACATTTCCATCAAATTATCACGCTGCTTTTGAGCAGGAACGATACACCCACGGCCCTCGCATACACGCCGCTGTTAAGAGCCTCCGAAACATCACTCAGTGGAAGATCCTGAACTTTCCGATCCACTGGCGAAACTTTACAGCGACGTAAAGGCAAAAGTGCTGTTAGCAGGCTGTCCATTTCATCACATTGCCATGTAGCAACCTTCCCCAACACAAGAGACTGAAGTCCTATTCATCTGACCACAGAGGCCCCAGTCAACAGCTTTCAAATGGAGAGTCTAGTCATAGTGGCGAGCTAGCGGAGGGGGGGGAGGACCATGTGATACGGCTCCCTTGTTAAAAACTTTTCTCCCACCCTCATCGTTTCCAATGTCCCTCTGCTTCAAAAAAATCTCACTCACCATGATGCGCCTCCGGATGAGCGCTGGTGTCAGGCTCCATGTTAACTTCACAGTGGGTCAACACACACCCATGTATCCTGGAGGCGAAGCGTCGGCCCGGCTCTCCCGCAACTGAACTGCGGCTACTTGTTAAAAAACTGCTGCGACCGCAACTACTGTTTTGCTGCTTCGCGGCGGCGCCGCCGCGGCCTCAGCCCTCCGCTGGTCTCTCTCCGGTCAGAGCTGCTGGCTCCGGTCTGGGCCCCTGCAGCCTGCCAGCTCTGCTCAAGGCTTCCACTGCTGCCTTACATCTGTCTGACTGAGTCCCTCTCTGGAGAGTGTGGAGAGAGAGTATAACAGAGCACAGAATGGGAGGAGAGAGAGAGAGAGAGAGAGAGAGAGAGAGAGCAGGGAGCAGTTTCCACATTGTGGTGGGGAGAGGGAGAGAGAGAGAGAGAGAGAGAGAGAGAGAGATGGGTGGAGAAGGTTGTGGCGGTGCTGAATGCTTCCACTTTGATCTGATTTTACACCCTCAGCATGTTTTTTCCTCATCATAAAGGAGAACTTAGAGACATGAGTTTGGAAAGCCTCAACATTGTAAGGAGAAGTTAGAGATGTGTGTATGTGTATAGATATATGGATATATTATGTATTATGGATATTAACAGCGACTGGACTCTGACCAGGCTCTCCACGGTTCCCTACTTTCATTGCCATTCCGCACACGCCTGCTTTTGTCGACATTAATTGACGGCTCGTGCGGAAACTTAACAGTGGAGCTGCTGACAATGGTTCAAAATCAATTGTTCCGTGTATGAAATGTCAAATATAGTGGAAAATCTATCTATCAAACCCCCCAAATCCAAACATATGTAGTCCAAAAATGATAGAATTTCAGATGCTGGACACAGACTATGTTTGGGATTTTTGACTGAAAGGATTTATCGTTTATCAGATAAGTTGCCAATTAATATTCTGCTGCTGGTTAATCGATTGAATGGAATTATTTTACAGGCAGTTGTACAATCCTCAAAAATAAGAGCAACCACAGCATCTATACAGCCTTATACTGTCAGATTATCAGCCAATCATGCTGCTGATGTCCCTCTTCTGTCCTTTCAGCTACCAAACATGACCAACTATCACAGGTTACTGATTATAGCTCACAACTTGAGATCCATCCATCCATCCATTGTCTACCGCTTATCCTGTATTCAGGGTCGCGGGGGGGCTGGAGCCAATCCCAGCTGTCATTGGGCGAAGGTAGGGTACACCCTGGACAGGACGCCAGTCTATCACAGGGCCGACATGTAGAGACAGACAATTTAAAGTCACCAATCAACTATCTTTGGACTGTGGGAGGAAGCCAGAGAACCCGGAGAGAACCCACGCTTACACGGGGAGAACATGCAAACTCCACACAGAAGGAACCCGGGAATCGAACCCAGGACCCTCTTGCTGTGAGGCGAGAGTGCTACCCACTACACCACCGTGCAGCCCTCAATTTGAGATTTCAGGTTTAAACTTTAAATCCAAATGTATTGCACATTTTAACCACATTTCAATGAAATTGGCAAAAGAAAATGCAAATTAATGCTGCAGGTGGCGCAAACAATCGGAAAAGCCATCGTACACAAAGAGGGTGCAACAAGATGACGAGATTAAGAGTGCGATTTGAACCTGAAAGGGTGAAAAACAACGTAAATCTATGGAAAAATGGCATTTCATGTATTAATGCGAGGAGGTAACATCGGCATGTGGGAAGCAATGAGGCGACCGTTTTAATCTGCTTATTGTTCATCTCTTCAGTACATCACCATTTATTCACTAAATCTGTTTCCATTGTTCTGTATTTTCAGCAAAGCAGATTTTCTTACATGCAAATTGCAAATGTGCATAAATAGCAGCTGAAATGAATGGCATAAATAATAAATGATATTATATAAATCTAAAAACAATATCTATTTTTCTTGGTGTGCTGACAGGAAAGCGACTGGCACAAAGTCAACAAACAGTATTCTGGCTAACGAGAGCTAATTGTAATGATAAACTGTGAGCAGAGAGAGACGGCGGCGAGCAGGACTTTGTTAAATTAAACATCACAGGGAATGTTAAGATGCTTAAAAATACACGCGAGGCAGCATTCGAGCTACGAGGCATAGTACAAATCATTCAACAGCCTTCGGTCAGTTATCCAGTTCTATTTAATCCCATCTAAAGTGGTGCAGCTTCAGTGAAAATATTTATGGAGAAAGTAAAAAAAGAAAAGAAAAGAAGGAAAATAGGGCAGCATATGCCCTAGCCTCTTTAAAGAACCAAGAGGGGAGAACTTTCTCCAAAAAGCAAAAATACAGAAAACGCAAAAAAAAATAACTTTCACCTCGGTAAAATTAAGTTTCGCTGTTCAGATGGGAGCATAACAGCGCTCCTCTCCGTCTTTACCATGTTTGTGCCAAAACCTCCAAGAGTTCAAAAGAATAGAGGGAGGCAGCCGCTCGCCATTCAGTCAGAAGGATGAGACGAGATGAGAGCGCTCTGTGATTTGCTGCGGATTCCTATTCATCTCGCTGTAGAATTTATTCATCATGCTTATTTGGAGCCGATGTGTCACACGAGGACAAGAGCAGGTGGGGCCGAGGAAATATTGAGCGAAACGTAAGAGCGTGAAAGTGTTTGCTAGCGTGCGGTGGGCACATATCTACAACTTTAAAAAGGTTCGACACATTACAAACATTCGGTTCAAAATGCAAAATGTTCATCTGGACCTACTTTCTCCAAAAAGCCCTGTGGAGTTGGGCCGATTTCCGGTTTTACCGGTCCGATTTATGCAAACCGGTTGAACCATTTTAGCATTATTAGCTAAAGCATTAGCATTTAGTAAGCATTTCTCCTTACAACGCGTTCAGGAAAATTAAAAACATAAGCAACCTGTGCTGATGGCGTCACATTTTTTTATTTTTTTAAACGGTGCTGTCGCAACATATTTTTATGTTTCAGTCGAGAGGGGCTGCTCTGGCAAGTGTGACACCTAGTGGTAAAGGTCGGTATACCAGTCCGTTCCGGTGTTTGGCTTAATATCAGACCGGTTTGAAAGTTTTTAAAACCGGTCAAAGCCTACCCGGTAGCCATGCAAATAAAAAACAAATAAAAAAATGAAATATTGACTTATTGGCACCATTGAATTAGTTATGGAAAAAGTTGATGCCTAGATCATTAAAATATATCCAGCCATTGGAGTTCTACACAGAAAACTACTTTTTTACATTTGATGCAACGGCCATCTTGAAAAGGGGATTTTCAGGTTGCTACTGGGCTTTTCTGAAAAAAGTAGTCCCTAGGCATTATGCATGCCAAATTTGGTGCTTGTATCACAAAATTTAAGATTATTTTAAAAATATTGACTTAATCTGCAGCATATATGCAGCTGATGGAAAGTGTCATGAAGTGTGATTCATTTGGGAAATGTAAATTTGACTAGTATATGACATGATGTTTAGACGGCTGACATAATAACCATGACCGTAATAACGCGTGGAAAAGTGTGGCTCGGCTATGGAAATCTGAATCAGCAACGCAGAAATTATCTTCCATCATCGGCACGGAAAAAGTTTCAGAAAGTCACTGGCAGAGTAGCGAAGGTACCCTGCAATTAGTGAACTCGCTGGCAGCCTGTGTATTCTTTTAGCCTCCATCTCTTCTCAGACAAACAACAATCCAGATCCCAGTGCAGCGATGCGCCTTCATGCAATATTCTCACCAATGACATCACCCGCTACAAAACGTGCGTGCCTTTCAGCGCTGAACAATTGCAGCAAAAATGTGCCCTTGTGTTTTCGAGACAAAGAATTCTGGGTAACTGCCATAACGTATGGCAACGAGAGAGAAGGACGTCTCTGCTCGTTTCATCATCCAACTCTCTCGACAACAACGCAACCTCGACTGGAAGATAAATGGTGCGATAGAAAGATACAAAGTGCAAGAAAGAAGAAAACGGGTCTTTGGGATGCAAATGCAATTAAGTAAAACATGGCGATGACATCACTCAACGCGATGGTTCTCTATGATCATATTCAGAGCTTTAATACAGCAGCAAGCAAATACTTCCTATGTAAAGTAGAGCGGAATTAGGTTAACACCGTTAACTCCATGAGCACTGTTGCCATTGTTTGCGCTGTTAGCTGCGAGCAGCCGGCTCAGCTGTTCCCACGTTGAGAGTTGTGTGGATTTTAAATAGCACCTTTAAATAAAAAGACCTATAACCTCAGATATATGAAATCTTCTAAATATATAGCATCGTATTAACTAAGGTTTTATTACATTTGCAAGACTTTCTTTCTTTCTTTCTTTTAATTTTATTGTGAATAAATACTTCCACCAGCACCGTGTTACCTTGAACTCTTGAAGAAAACTTTTTCGTTTTTGTCAAGAAAAACAGTTTTTCCTCACATTCCTCCACGGTGAACAGATCATCAAAAAAAAGCCAAAGAAAAGTTTGATGAATTCAATTGACTTGAATCTGTCTTTTGATCCCTAGTTCACCGTCGAGGCAGCCGAGAAAAACAAAGTTTACTTTAGGAATTCAAGGTAACGGGGTGCACTCGGTAGAGCTGGTGCCCCGTGTACTGAGGGGTGAGTTCTCACAGCAGCAGCCCCGGGGTTCGAATCCGCCCCGCGGCCCTTTGCTGCATGTCACTCAGGGTTATTGTGGGAACATGTTGTGGGTGAAGTATTCCTTTAACACTGAAATAAACGACTCCCTTCACAGTTGGTAGTAGGAAAAAAAAATCACTGTTTATAATTCTGCAGAAAGCGCACAAAGCATTAGTAAAATCACCGTGGCAACAAAGAATCATGCACAAAAAAATCCTGCTTACACAACGTTGCTTCACCAGAAATTATACAATCTGCATGCTGTCCAATAAAACGGCCTCAGGGGGATTGGAGGGATGGGGGGGGGGGGGGGGGGGGGGGCAACAACAGCTCACAACAGGAAATGACTTCACTTAATAAAACCTAAACTTAATGCTCCGTACTGTACTGAAGAAAATAATGTAATGACATCATAAAAAAGCACTTCAACTGAACAACCATTGTGCACACTGATTTAAAGGTGGGTTATATTAGGTTGCATGCCAGCTGACATCCCAGCAACAGTAACCGTGGGATACGATTACATGAATGTCAAACCTCAGAGCCACCTAGTGTCTCATCTCGGCAGATTCTGTGTGATCCTCTCGTCCGTAGACACAACCGCGCCTCCAGAAAGTACATCTGCTCAAATCCTGTACAAGTACAATCTTTAAGGGACTTGTACTTCACTTGAGTATTTCATTACATGATACTTTCTGCTTCTACTGTAATGTACTTTACAGTTTTAGATATACATTACTTTGCAGATTTAGCTTATTAGTACAAATATAAACCAAGTAATATGTACCATGATGATATATCCTTATTATTATTATTATTATTATTACTATTACTTATTATTATTATTATTATTATTATTATTATATTTTAGATCTGGGAGTATATAAATAATTAAAATCACCCCACCTTTACCAGCTGCAACATCAAAGTGATGACATTATTGCAATAAATCAATAATTATATTTTTGTGAGATGTGCCATTCTGCTCAATGTGTAAGTTTACTTTTGGCACCTTAAGTATATTTTGCTACCAATACTGGACTTTTAGAAGGAAAAAAGTAAGTAAATTGTACTTCTTATTTTTACGCTGTAGTATTGCTACTTTTACTAAAATAAAAGATCTGGGTCCTCCTTCCCCCACTGGTGTTATATCACAACAAACATTGTCATAAAAGCAACAAGGAAAACTCAACACACCATCTGCCATATCGTTTGAAATATAAACCAAAACATGTTCTCAATGCTACGAAGCAGCAAGCTCTCCATCTCCATCTAGTGGCCATGAGGTAGAAGGACGGACTCTCAGTCATTTTTAAAAGGCTTAACCAGGCATGTGAGCAATGCATGTGTGAGTGTTTGGCCGCTATGTCACCGAAGTGCAGAAAGAAGTGCTTCTCTTGAGTTACATTTTGATCTTTTTTTTACAGAACAAGCATTTGCTCACGAGTGCTTAAATGTGCACTTAAGATGATATGTGGCCGCCTCAGACCTCTCCACAGGCTTCAGAGTGTTAATAATACAGAATGTTTTATATGTAACATCAAACAATCATGTTGTTAAGTGTTAAATATTTGATTTCTAGGTTATTAATCATACTTTTTGGAGTATTTCCAGTGTTTGTGTCCTGATTAGTGCAGGGGAAAGTCCTCGGGCTACTCACCGCTCTCGGTGGACAGCTGGCTGTGGAATTCTGGGAACTTGGTTTCCACTGGAACGCTGATGGTGCGCCGCAGAAGATGGACCTTGCATGCTGCAGAGCGCCTCTCCTGCAAAAACAAGGAACGGATCTGCTGAGACAGAGAGAGAGAAGGGAGAGAGAAAGAAGGAGACAGAGATATATAGAAAGGAATTCAAGACAGATAAAAAAGGCTGAGGAAATGCAACAAAAAGGCACAGATACAAAGAGGCTGTGAGTAGATAGGGCAGAGAAGAAGAATGGCAGCAACGCTGCTTGAAAATGTAAGAAATGCACATGGCCATGAGCCTCCTTATCTGTGTTCTCAGTGGTTATTCTGGTCTCCGTGTTTAATGCCGCGTTCGGGGGCCAACGGTGCACAAAAGAGCCAGAGAGCTCCTGATAAATGACGAGTCGTCGGATAAAACAAAGCAGACATTAGCGGTGCATCACTCTGTGTCAGCCCCGTATCGTTTCTACAGCTTGCATAACACGTTTGGCTCTAAAAGATTAAGCAGACAAAAGAAGGACGGCCGTGCTGAGAAAGTGAGGACTGATGTCCTCCAAAATAAAAGGAGTGATAATGGCTTATCGGACATCCTCACACCTCTCAGCTCAATGCTTTCTCTCCGTTTATCTCGGTGTCTCCCTGATCCTCTTTACCAGTCTCGTGGGACCTGGACTTAAAGGACACTGACCTCTGACCCTGAGCCGTAATGACTGATAACTGATTTGATTTCAACAGTTAAGCAAATGGCACTTGAATTGAGGCTGAATCCAAACACTTGTGTGGCCCCTTCAGGTGCCCTAAATTCAGCAGGAATAAAAAAAAAAAAACTCTTTGTTTGGATCATGAGCGCCCTCTCCTGGCAGTTATGTGCATCTTTAGAAATGTAGATTGGAGTAGAGGTTCTGGACCTTTTTACCTTGAGCCCCCACTTCTGATTGTTGAGACATTTCTGAGGACAACCTTCCAAAATAAAAGGGAAAAATAAGGGGAAAAGACTAAACTGGGCTGAAAATATGTGTTGTATCTGTCTGCTGATTTTGCTTATCCTCACCAATCTCTGCCCGATGTTATGAATCCAAATTTAATATATCCAGGGTCATATTTCCTCACCACACTCGTTGGAGCTTTTATTTTGGAGGATTGTCTACCACATCACTTTTTAATAAAAAAAAAGAAAGCAAGTTTGTCTGTAGTGACATTCTAATGTAAATGGTCGTTGAGATTATGCTTTGTTTGGATTACTTTGAATAACTAGCGTTGTAAATTACAGTTTAAATGAATCTAATATTTTGGCGATACCTCCTCAGGCCACTAGATGGAACTTGATCACTAGTTTCACACACCATGTGCTTCATGAGAGAAGCTGAACATGCAGCGAATCTCTGAATTGCTCCTTTATGTCCCTCTCTCTGCATTCGTGGGAAACCTCATTTGTCTTCTGATTCGGGGAATGTCACATTGGCTGTTCAAACATCGCCTTTGGCAAACAAGGCCGCAATCATTTATTAAGCAAACATTACAGATGACAATACAAGCTTCCAGAGTTCAGAGATATGTTCTGTGTTTTCCATAATGTCTCCGAACGCAACAGAAACTGGACTGGAGAGAGAGAGAGAGAGTAAGACGAATACACAATAAAAGACAGAAACAAAGAAATGACCGCGTTCTAAAAAAGAAACCTCGACAGCAAAAACTCAGCTAATCAAACCAAACTTGCATCCAGGTATTCCAAAAGTCTTTTCAGGCACTTTGATTGTTCTTTGCTCTCAATTTCCAACCTTATATATTCATTCGCTCCAGTGTTTACTCACGGTGGTATGAAATATACATGCAAAAATGTATTATGATTAAAGTCAAGGTGAAAATAAATATGTCTTTTTGAATTCTTTTAGATTCATTGGGGCATTCCGACAGTACAGAGGCTCTAACTTTAGTTTCACTTAACTATGAAGAATAATTTTACTGGTTATGAACCTGGAGGGTGGGGTTTACGTTTCCATGACAACGCCGTTCGTCGATAACAGCTGTAACTTCCGTATGTGCGAGTGCAGAGCTTCAATTCTTGTTAGCTGAATGCTCTCAATCCCATATACAGTTTATTTCACCTTTAATACATGAATTCATTTAACTATCACTAATAAGGTCCGTGTGCAAAGAAATCTAATCTCATATTACATTTCGTGACATGAATCTCAATTATTTAAGTGTATTTAAAAAAAAACAGTTTAATTATGAATCGTATGATTGGAGAAATATTGCATCAACAACAAGAACAAAGAGGACTTCTTCAAAAGGATGACTCATTTTCAAGTGCGGCATCATCAATAACCAGAAGGAGGAACACAGAAGAAGAACATCTACAGCAACGTGGTGTGAAGAGGAGCGTCAAATAAGTTATGATGAAAGTCACACACACACAGCCGAGAACCAAATGCTGCCGTGACGAACATGTCTCAAAGAAGTGCTGACCTCCGACCTCCACTGCATGATGCTTGCGATGACCCACGCTACTAAAACACACCTTCATCTGCAGCGAGCCATTATAAAACTGACCTGCAGTCTGCTCACAAGCACACATATCCAGCAGGTGTTACAGACGACCTTTCGGAGCTCGGCTCTGTTGATGGATGCATTAAAAAAAAAAAAAAATACAAAGGCTGTTGCTTTTCGCCGCGGTGGAACAAAAAGCACTGTAGCGAGAAGGCGGCCGACGAGTCGATTCAAATAATCCCTCCCTGCAATTATTGCTCCATTTCAGCCTGACAAACCTCAGCACTCGCAGGCAAAGAGAAACTAAAGCCACACTTTTAACGATGGCTTGTCCGGGTGCTTTTGTTACAAAACAGCGGATTGTGTCGGCGTTTTTAGCCTTCGCCCAATTTAAAGGGTAACTGTTGGTTAGAAAAGGGCCGAGCCTGGTTAGTGATCGCTGTCTGCAGCGTTCTCACTAAATCCTGCACTCATATCCAAAAATGGTTATCCCGATAAGTCACTTAGACACACAAACATGAGGAAAAGATCCATGTTGAAAAACACCAAATTTAGCCTTTAAGCATTCTTCTGTCCTCGTTGTGCTGAGAGTTTGTGAAATTTTCCTTTTCTGCTGATGAATATTAGATGGTGGCATTAGATAAAAGAAATGGCTTTTGCAATGGAATATTAAATGTTATTTTTGTGCCATTCATGGCTCAGCCACAGACAGTAATTTGCATGAAACCTTGGCAAACAGGGCAGGAGTAACTTCTGGGTGAGCAGCTCTCACTGAAATGAATGGGATCAGGCTAAAGTCAGGCAGAGCTATGCCAGGAATTAGACAGAGTCAGGTCACCTTGTGTAAGTTGTCCATCTCCGAACTAACAGGACAGTGATGGACACAATGTCCAGTCTTTACAATTTTTAAATATTTGCCATGATATTTTTGATATAGTTTTATGATTTCTTTTTTTTTTTTTTTTTTACATAATTTAGTGTACTAGGGCCACTGTAGGAAAAAAAACAGCTGAGAGAGGTGGGAAATATTCAGAGAAAAAAGTCATATATTTACAGGTTTATAAAGTGGCAAAATAAACATAATAAAGTTGCTTGGTTCCATTGCCGTTGCTATGACAACAAGTGAACACTACCGCTAGCATCTTAGCCCAACCGCCCGATCATTAAACACCCATAAGTTGACAATTTAGCCTCATAGAAAAAAAACAACAATAACCGTTAACAGCCATAGCATAGATGCTGGTTGTTCATCGGAAATATATGACTTTGTAAAGTCGCAAATTTGCCACTATTTTCTGGGAATATTTCCCCCCCCTTCTCTGCTCTAAAAGAAAAAACAATGTTGAAGCAAATGAATGGAAATTGACAAGGACATAAAAAAAAAAACAAAGAACAGGAACAGACGAGAAGCACAATAGTGACACAGAAGGACGTGACAGACGGCTGTCTCACCACCTCCTCCTCGTTAAGAAGCAGCATCTGACTGTCGCCGACCACGCAGTACTTCGGGTTCCACGCCGTCTGATCTTCATAGGAGTGACCGCGCGACATCCAATGTCTCGACGGACGCCGCGCATCTAGAAAAAGAAAAGAAAATCACAGTTTAAAGGTTGAGAAGGCGATTCTATTCAGAAACACTTTCTGTAACATTACTTAAAATCCTCTAGCAATGAATACAATAAATGCTCCGACATATAAAAAACGTAGGGTCCTATGAAATCCGTTGATATTCTTTCCAGATTCTGTTAAATTTTTTCTAAATTCTGTGTTTTACTATTTAAGAGCATTTTTTTTTATCTTCCATCAAATGTCTTATCATGTGGTTGTTCAAAATTCAATAAATCAATTTATTGAAGAAAAATTCTAGTAGTTCTAATTCTAATTCCTTGTCATTCCGAGACCATGAAAATGTATGTAAAATAATACATGGGAGAATTCACAATATACCACCCACGTTTTAAAATCAGTACTTTGGGCACTTAATCGTACCCAGATTTGGAAAAAATTCCACAAAATTCCACGTTTTACAGGTGATTCCATTTTCATTGGGACTTTTGGGGGGGGGGGGTAGATGAAGTAGGCAACAACAAAAAGCCCTGGGTCCTCCATGTGCTTTACAGCTCGTGCTTTACAGCTCGTGTAAATATCCGTTGTTGCTCAGCGAACATAAAAACTCTCGTCCTGAATTAGGAATGCCACCCAGGTTAATGACTACCGCATGCTCTCTGCTTTTTTCCCCACTTCAATCATGCTGCGGATGTCAGGTGAAGAAAGGATAAATATTACACAGCCGAGACAGCCACAAATTGGATTCTCCTGCGTCTCCGGTGATGAGGTGACATAAATCTCAGAACAGCAATATAAGTGCTTTTTCCTCCTCTTTTTCCTCTTTTTTTCACACAGGAAATGCAATTCCATCAATTCTCACACATGGGTTACTGTTGCAGAGACGCCGCGACCGCATCAATCAACAACACGGCGTAATGCAAGAAAGCTTCATTACAGATCTGCTTTGACAAGCAAACACTTATTGGCATCTCTGCTATTCTGTCTTTACAGAGAAAGAGAGAGAGAGTGTGTACAAATTGTACACATTTTATATATATGTATATATATATATATATATATATATATATATATATATATATTGATGCTTTGGCAACATTGTTACTGAAACTTTCATGCCAACAAAGCCCCATTGAAATGAATTGAATTGACAGAGAGAGATAGAGATAGATAGAGAGGGATGGGGCGCACTTGTTTTAACGAGTTCACTGCAAAGTGTTTGTGCGTCTGGTCGTAACTTTGAACATGCTTCTCATCTCCGTTCCTGGAGATGTGGAATTGAGAAACAGAATATCAAAGTATCTCCGAGCTTCGAGAGATTCGACGACCTCAGTGTGAATATTTAACCTAATGAGACGCAGAGACAATTTTGTGTATTTTTTTTTTAAGAATCTAATTTTTTTTACCATATGATGTAATTAGAGGGACGTGAGTGTGCAAAAATGCACAGGTTAAAGTTTGGGCTCGTCACAACCCTGTCATTTGTGATTAGCTTCATCTCTCAGGTGCTGTTACGACTAAGTCGCACATATATTAATGCACACACACACACACACACACTGCTATACTGCATCCGTCTGATCAGCTTACAGTCACGCCGTGGAACGGGAGCAGGTCAAGCACACCAGAGCTTTCCATTTAGCGGAGACAGCTTTTTCATCCGGGCGTTGATTAAATTATCTGCACGCTTTAGAAGCAGAAGGGTGATACACGAGAGGAGAGACGGGCGAGGCCAGGGCGACAAGGGATGAAGGAAGCCCTTTGACTTCAAGTTTGTTTTTTTCTGCTTTGGGATGTGAGACTTCATCGCCTTCGGTAAAGCGACAGCAGTGAAGTGAGATTCGTGTGCATCACAGATGAGTCTTGTTTTCTCACAAATCTCCTCACCAAACAAGCTGCTCTGCATCTACAACAATAGAAAGTAAAGTTATATTGCTTTGAATTCTGGTTGACAAACAGAATCAAGGACAAGCTGATGTGATTATATAGATTTTTTTTCCATGATGATTTATTGATCAGGTTGATGACAGGTAGCCTATATCCTGATTAATCGATATGTTTTGCATATTTTGAATATATTCCCTCCTTGGAAACACACTGGAGACATTTTCCCACAGAGGCAACACAACAAATGAAATGATCAAAATTGAGCTTTTTCAATCATGGTGCTCTTTGACAGTCCAGACTATAATATATCTTTATAGCCTTTTCGTTTCACACACCAGAGCCTCTGATGTTCAAACAATATGCATTTTGCGTGGAGGGCTCTGCAGCTTCTGCATTAATTAACTGTCAATTACATAATCGCCCCCCCTCGACGGAGCCTCGAGGGAAGTAACCGGAAAAGATGACGTCACTTTGACAATAAATAATGTTGTTTGTTTTGTACAACCTGCCGCTTCCTTTCAGACACGTAAACGTCACCAAGGCAACACACTATGAACAATATAACAACAAAGTAAAGCAAAATAAACAAGGGTTGTGCAGTTTTTTTTTTTTTTTTTCCGCAATTCGCTCACCTGTCGGAAAACGTCACGAGCCCTCGTGCACCGGGACGCCCTCGGTCCCCGTTCGGGTTTTCAAACATGGCGATGATCAATAACGAGGCTCCGGTAACTCCGGTAACTCTGATAACTACTAAGGTAGCTACTCCGATAACTACTCCGATAATTACTCCGGTAACTAGGCCTACTCCGATAATTACTCCGGTAACTAGGCCTACTCCGATAATTACTCCGGTAACTACTCCGATAATTACTCCGATAACTACTCCGATAATTACTCCGGTACCTACTCCGATAATTACTCCGGTAACTACTCCGATAATTACTCCGGTAACTCCGATAATTACTCCGGTAACTACTCCGATAATTACTCCGGTAACTCCGATAATTACTCCGGTAACTGCGGTGTAACGACTGAAGAAACGACGCAAGACGAGACAGCGCGAGTCTTCTAGCATTGTAGCATTTTAGCTAGGTCCCGCCTCCAACCGTTGACCACGCACGTAATGCTTCATTCGCATATTTTTTAGCCTTGTGTTCAGGAATGTAATGCCACTAATGCAGTTTTTTTAATGTGTGTATGCAATGCAACTTATACAAATAATTAAAACAAATATATTAAGAAAAGCAAAATAACTGATAAAATTCTCAATAAAAACAACTTTGTTACAGTAGCCTTGAAGAGTATCAAATGTGATTTTATTATTTCCACCCCTGATAACTAGCAGGTAGATGAGCTATAATGTGACCAACAGCGTTATTGTATTATTAAATACTTGGATGAGACCTAAGGGCATAGCGCCTGCAGTAGCCATTCTAAGTCACTAGGTGGTGATATACTGTGCACATCAATCATCCTCGCTCAAGCAACACACCCAACTAGCCCTTCGGCTGTTAACTGATTAAACTAACACGGGAGGTAGATACGAGATGGAAGAGCCATTGTTGCCACGTTGCAAAGAATTTCAGTATTAAAGTCGAGCTCAAACGGCATTTCAGGAGAATAGCTTCTGTACTGTGTCTGTCAGATCTGGATTTTGTTCTTTTTTTTATGCATATTTTTAAATATGTGTGCAACATCCCTGGGGAAATGGTAAAAAAACAAAAACATTTTTTTTTTGTAATTTCTGCTCCACTTTAAGGCCATTCAACAATCCCTCTCC
Source organism: Chelidonichthys spinosus (assembly GCA_029853015.1). Lineage (NCBI taxonomy): Eukaryota > Metazoa > Chordata > Actinopteri > Perciformes > Triglidae > Chelidonichthys > Chelidonichthys spinosus. Next base: position 17,471,699 of record CM056840.1, read on the forward strand.
TGCACTCAAATCCATTAACAACACACCCTGACGTCCCTTTCACTTTGGACTTCACATATTTTGCTCATAAGAAACAGCGAAGAAAGGTTTGCTAGAATTTTTATCTCGAAGCAACAAGGTCCTTGTTTCATTTTAACCAAATAAGAGCATGATTAGGCTGCAGATTCAGTCGGGCTCTTGTTGTATCGTTCCCCTGTGATTGAGGAGGCAGTTGTGTAATCAAGCACATTTTAATTAGGCCCAATGACTAGCAGAGGAGAAAGACAACAGATTGTGATTTCATTGTGTCACGGGTAAGAGCGTTTCACTCTGCGTGTATAAGATAGGCCGCGTTCCAATCCGATAGCAGCTACACGCTCTAATCTAACCGGGACGACGAGGCCACGTTTTATTTGCATATACTTGTAGATACTTGTAGATACTCGCCGTGCTGCTGCCTCCTGTGTTTTACAGATGAGTGGCCAAGTGGGATCAATAAGTGCACAATATTAGCATTTCAGGCCCCCGATGGCTGACCTCGGCAATATGACAATAAACCTCATCTTTCAATGGTTGCTATAGCAAAGTCAGAGTCCTTCTGTCAGGTATTGATAGAGCACTTTTTTTTAAAGGCCATAATGGTATTAGATCAATATTTTAAAGTTGACGCTTTCGAGATCCAGCAACAAAGGAAAATATAGTGAGTGAGGGACAAAAAAATTGTCAGGGAGGATGAAGCGAAAGCACAGAAGATGTGAGACGTGTCGGGTTGATGGACTAAGACGACTGCATTTGGAGCCTCATCTAAAGAAAACAGATGTTAGCGAGGTGATACGTTCAATAAAGCACTTTTTTTCCACCTCGGAATATATTTTAGGTTTTGCTCATGGGTATCACAAACGCTATGAAAATAAAGAGACCTGCCATCACGTAACAGTCTCTGCACCTACGACTCCCACATAATATGGATCCCAGCCTCCCTGCCTGCTCACCTACCCGTCGGATTTAGAGGTTTGGAATATATGGAATATGTATTAACACTCTTTTTCCCATATATTCCATTTTCTTTCTTGCATGTCATTTTTTTTGTGGTCCAATATCGGTGATCGGAGATGCACCTATCATAACCCACTGAAGCAGCACTTAGGAAGGGATGCATCCATTTGAAGCAGTAAAGTTATAAATCCTGCCTGTCCACATGCTGCCAGCTCCACCAGCATGCTCCGGTGCAGCTTTGAGAGGTTTAGAGCCCCGGGGATTGCGTCGCTGCGTCGCTGATGGAAAGCTCCATCTTCGTTGTGCTCATTCAAAGCAGCGCCGCACAAAGGCCACGCGGTGTAAAAGCCCACATGCCGGGACGCTGCCTCAACTTTTTTTCTGGAAATGCCAAATAAAATGCCAAGAGGTTGCCATGGCACTGACATCACAACTTAGCCAGCACCTATCTGAATGTCTGGATGATGTCATACTGCCAATGTTACCTCTCACTCAAACTCTGTGACCCATGGCTGTGGCGTAAAAGGCTCCCGTATTAAATGCTCTCTAGAAGCATGAAGACCAGATGTGCTCTGGGAAAAAGTGGCACAATGAAGCAAGCTGTAAATAGAAGAAACTGGACTCTGTCGCCGTTGACAACCGCCGTATCAATAAGAAACTGAATTGTAGCTTCTGGCCATCCTTTAAAATAATAAAATCTGGGTCTACAGCATTCAGTCAGGTGAGAATACGCTCCAAATGTGTTCAAACTCAAGTGGGTATACTTGGAGGTTGTCGTGGCGACGCTGGTGCAGATAACAACCCCAGGCGACTGACAACATGAGGAGGTTACAGAGCAAACAACGGCAATAGAAGGACATACATAATCCTTCATCTCCTCCTTATTATGGTTTTATCTGAGCAGCATTCAGGGAGATGTTATGATGCTCCAGGAGCGTACACTAAGGGATTCTGGGAAATAATCAATGCAAGGTCTCTACTGGTACAACATCAATTTTGTTATCATAAATGCAGCAAGGTAGAAACTATGTAGCAAAACATTGTATGTGGATTCCCTCAGTGTTGTTATGAAACAAATATGATATTAAAATTGGTTTGGTTTGGAGGCTGAATAGATTCATTTCTACTGTGTCAACTGGGAAACTCATTCTCTAAATCTCACTCACACACACACACACACACACACACCAACAATTAGTTTGTTAAGTTCTCTGAATAACAGCTGTACTGTGAAAAAATGTGAAAAAGGACCGTCTGCACGAACCAATGTGTCCCCGTGTTTCTGTGATTAAAAAGAATCCCATGAAACGACAAAAACTAAAAAAATAATTAAACTAAACCAAAAAACGAAAAAGCCAAGGGCGAAATACAAGGCTGGTGCCCGAATACCAACACAGAGCAATCGATTGGGTTTAATAAGAGAAAGATTTAATATCCCGTTTGTGGTTGTGAACTGCTTTCACCTTCTCTTTCCTTGCAGTAATCATAGTAGATGTTCAGTCATAACTCTCAGCTGCTGAGTGGGAGGCACGTAGGCAGAGCTTCACTTCACGCGGGGGGGATGTTCATGGCTTTCATGAGTTTGATTTGGTTTTTGAATGAAGTTTGTTTTCGATTGATAATCTAGATCAGAGGTCTTCAACGTTTCCAGGACCCCCAAGGCTTATAGAGACCCCTTATTACATGTCGTATGAAATAAACCAAGCCAATGTGTAGTGCAGCCTATAGTGCCATGTATAACAGTACTTTGTAATGATAAGAAATTGTTGACAGATTCAGATTTTAATTCTATATTGGAATTTCTACATCACAATTTATTTATTTTTTTCTGACAGACCGGCTATTTGTGATGTTATGTGGTGGGCCGGTCTGGGCCAAAATACCAGGGCTGATTTTTGGTCCCGGTCCGTCCCTGTTTACATGCATCACATTGCATCTCCAGCTGGGTGTCATGTTTCCATCGCTGCCCATTGCAGATGCTAGAGCCAATAAACACTCAGAGTTGTTTGTCAGAATGAATGTTGATTGTAAATATCCCACTTAAGGAAAAAAAACAGATGTTCATGGTGTTAGTGGCCGTTTTTGTTCAGTGGGAATGGAAAAAAAAACATGGGAAAATATGGTTGGAAAACATAAAAACTCTAACTGTAATGTTCTCAGACCCTCCTTAGGAAGAAATGAATATCATATTACAAAATGCAGACAAATGATGTGCAGTGGGATTGCAAAAAAAAGAAGAAGATAATCCAGCTTTGATTTCCTTTGAGTTATAATTGTAGAATTTCTTGGGTGATCCAATAGTCTTGAAGGGAAAGCAAGCAATACGTATGAGAGGAATTTAAATTCATGGGAGAGACAACGTGAATAATATTGTTTCTGCACTCATGCTGCTCAAACTGTGATTGTCACAGAACCTATTTTCCCCGAATGTATGGACTTTCACGTCGAGCAAATAGTGCAGCGCTTTGCTCCAAGTCGAATGTCTCCTCAGGGAGGCGATAAAGGATAATCTCCCTTCTTTCTGATTATCTGGAAACTGTTGGTGCTAAAGGAACGAGTTGTTGTTTTTTAAATAGGCAATCTATTCTCTCCAAATGGCTCCAATGTGTTTATAATTATAATCCATTTCTCCCTGTCTCTTTTTTGAAAATCTGGCTCAGGTTGCCTTCTCAGGCAATCGGGCTCTTTTACTGCCGCCTGTATCTCCAATACAAACCTCTATCTGACTAATATGTGCTGCTATAGTTTGATTTTATAACACGGTGAGATGTGACCATTAAGTGGGCTCAAGCTTTTTTTTTTTTAAATAAAGTTCAGACTTTCGGTTTTACTGCGAGGAAGTTGTGTTCGAGGGTTCTGTGGTTTTGTGAGGATTTATATCCGGCAGTCCCAGGACTCCTGCTGCTGTTTTGCCCTCCATGATCTTTTTGTTTTTATTTAGCCCATCGTGATTCACTCGGGTCCATTCCTGCTTCTCCCTGGAACGTTTGGTTATTTTAACGGACAATGGTGCACCCTTCTAACTCCTAACTTCCTCCCTTTATCTGCTGGTTTCTGGATTTTTTTTATCGGATATTTGAAGTGAAAAGAAACATTTACACTAAGTGTACCAGCAACCTGCAGGAAATGTGAATTTCTAACACTCCCTGACGTTTAACCCATGTGACTATATGTAAAACCAAATATTGGTGTATATCTTTTAATAAGGTATTTGAATAATTATCTTTCTGATTATTGTTTCAGGTTTTGCATGCACACAAGGGACAACTGATTGGCTTCATTGTGTTTCATATTTCATCATCAAGTGCGTGGTAAGGATGTGCTTATGTGGATTGCTGATACATTTTTGTTCTGTCTTGTTGTTGCTGGTATGGTGGAGTAAACATGGTCTGTGTTTGCTTCTCCGACTCATATTTTTGTCATATTTTATTCTCTTTTTGTTTCATACGTTGAGGAAAATGCAGCTTATTTCGGGAAATGTTTTGTTGCAGGTTCTTTTGATTAAGAATTTTGCACATTCAAACTGTCGTAGGAAACTGCCAAGGCAAACGTAAAAAAAAAAAAAGCTAATGTCATCAGGAAGGAACTGGAGTAGCAGCAGCATAAATGCATAACTAAGAGTCTGAGAGTGAGTGTTGTTTACGTCTCTGATGCATTAAATCATTGAGTCCTTTTATCGGAGCTTTTACACTTCTTCCTGCCCTCACACACTTTATATAATCCTGCTCACCACCTGCTATTGTCGCCGCAGGCCAACACAACACACTTAAGGGTGAAATTATGCCTTCCTCTCACACGCTGGGACTGAACAACCCCACAACGCCCATCTGTCCGAGGAAGGCCACGAAGAAAGGAGCGCATCTGTACCAGAATCACCTCAGAGCTGCTTCTGCTGCTGTTAATGCTGCTGTTAATGCTGCTGCTGCTATTAATGCTGCTGCTGTTAATGCTGCTGCTGCTGTTAATGCTGCTGCTGTTAATTCTACTGTTAATGCTGCTGCTGTTAATGCTGCTGCTGCTGTTAATGCTGCTGCTGCTGTTAATGCTGCTGCTGCTGCTGTTAATGCTGCTGCTGTTAATGCTGCTGTTAATGCTGCTGTTAATGCTGCTGCTATTAATGCTGCTGCTGTTAATGCTGCTGCTGCTGTTAATGCTGCTGCTGTTAATTCTACTGTTAATGCTGCTGCTGTTAATGCTGCTGCTGCTGTTAATGCTGCTGCTGCTGCTGTTAATGCTGCTGCTGTTAATGCTGCTGCTGCAGCTGTTAATGCTGCTGCTGCTGCTGTTAATGCTGCTGTTAATGCTGCTGCTGTTAATGCTGCAGCTGCTGCTGTTAATGCTGCTGCTGCTGTTAATGCTGCTGCTGCTGCTGTTAATGCTGCTGTTAATGCTGCTGCTGTCAATGCTGCAGCTGCTGCTGTTAATGCTGCTGCTGCTGTTAATGCTGCTGCTGTTAATGCTGCTGCTGTCAATGCTGCTGCTCCTGTTAATGCTGCTGCTGTTAATGTTGTTGCTGCTGTTAATGCTGCTGCTGCTGTTAATGCTGCTGTTAATGCTGCTGTTAATGCTGCTGCTGTTAATGCTGCTGCTGCTGCTGTTAATGCTGCTGCTGTCAATGCTGCTGCTCCTGTTAATGCTGCTGCTGTTAATGTTGTTGCTGCTGTTAATGCTGCTGCTGCTGTTAATGCTGCTGTTAATACTGCTGCTGTTAATGCTGCTGCTGTTAATGCTGCTGTTAATGCTGCTGCTGTTAATGCTGCTGCTGCTAATGCTGCTGCTGTCAATGCTGCTGCTCCTGTTAATGCTGCTGCTGTTAATGTTGTTGCTGCTGTTAATGCTGCTGCTGTTAATGTTGTTGCTGCTGTTAATGCTGCTGCTGTTAATGTTGTTGCTGCTGTTAATGCTGCTGCTGCTGTTAATGCTGCTGTTAATACTGCTGCTGTTAATGCTGCTGCTGTTACTGCTGCTGCTGTTAATGCTGCTGTTAATGCTGCAGCTGCTGCTGTTAATGCTGCTGCTGCTGTTAATGCTGCTGCTGTCAATGCTGCTGCTCCTGTTAATGCTGCTGCTGTTAATGTTGTTGCTGCTGTTAATGCTGCTGCTGCTGTTAATGCTGCTGTTAATACTGCTGCTGTTAATGCTGCTGCTGTTAATGCTACTGCTGTTAATGCTGCTATTAATGCTGCTGCTGTTAATGCTGCTGCTGCTGCTGTTAAAGCTGCTGCCGTGTTGTTGCACCGCTGGCTTGTGCACAGACTAAGTGCAGCAGAGGTGACGTGAATCAACCTGAACTGAAGGCTACACCGATAATGATTTCACCTGGGGGACTCGCATGGAAACCGATGATGGGTGACAGGCGGAGCGGGGAGCGCTGTTTCAAGTGTAAATCATCGACAACGGCGGAAGCCACAACAACATTAGGGCTTTTGTCTTCCTCTTAATTCCTCCAACTCGAAGTCGCAGCAGAAAACTCAGTGTTTTTGTCGTTGTAACCAACTCCAACGAGGAAAAACTGGAGCACTGGAGTTTCTGCTTTTTCAGAACACATTTGAAGATAATCACTGCTGCTATTTCAATCTTATTCCTACCTGGAGTGAACATAACAACATGACCCAGAAAGGGTTCTGTACTGGATCCTTTTTTTCATTTTGGTCACCTGCCAATATGGAAACGTATCACCTTGCATCCTCCATTTCTGGGCGATGTCGTCGTGTTCACTTCAGGTATGAATACAACTAGAAAAGCGCTAAATCACTTTTCTTTACTCCACACAGGAGTGGGAGCAGGAACGGCCTTGGTGAGTTCAGGATGAACTAAATGGTTTTCATTAAGTTATTTCTTCTATTTCTGATGTTAGAAATGGGGCAGCCTGGCCTTGGCAGCCTCAGACACCATCACACTAGCTGGCCCCTTACACCTTTGTATTGATCGTCGATTGGCTCAGCCATTTTCACTTCCACCGCTCATCGTGGAGTACTGGTTGAATACCGGCTAGGTACAAGAAGCTGCGTTCTGCTCCTTTGGTGCAGCTGTGGGGTCGGAGATGGAGTGAACAAGCCATTGGTGGCAGCATAAAACATGCAATAAAACGTGTTTTGGAATAAATGCGAACCATGAGAGGTCCTTGAGGGTGCAGCCATAACTTTTCCACACCAATATTATGCAGCTTGCTGCAGCAGAATGTGAGATTAGCCTTGGACGGACACAGAGGTGCTCAATCACTCACTCACACAGGATACACTCACACAAACTGGTTGTGGCAGAGATTTCAAAAAACAAATTGAAAAAGGTGTCACCAGAATTAGATTACAGTTTCAATTTAACTTTGCAGAGAAAATATCACCAAAGTCTCCATCAACATTTCACTGGTGTTACTGGCGCTGTAACACGGTAATATGGTGGTTGTCAGTTTCCTTCCACAATCCAAAGCCATGCAAGAATGAATACTGTGCATCTCAATTCTACTCGTTATAATGATGATGATTTCCATCGCCTTCTGCCCAAAAGCATTCTGGGATATCATCTCACTGACCCTACCACACAAAAAAAAACACTACATCTTCATGAATAAATGCATATTCACTTCAATGGCAAATCAGCTCGTTTACTTTCTGAATAATGAAAAGGCTGCTCAAGAGAAGTCTCAAACATCATTTTAGCTTTTAATCTTCAGAGTCATTCAGAGTTGAAATGCAGGTTTGTTCCATTTTTTTCTCCTCTACGTACTAAAGTGTCATTATTTGCTGTTCTCAGGTTTTTGAAGCTGAGTAGACTTAATGAATGTGGACGATGTGCAACGAGGGAATAAAACAAGTTATTTTCATGAGCCTGATTTAAAACGGCTCAACACAATGGTGTAACAATTGACTGGATATAAGAAGTGGACGTAGTCATGGTGATGCCACACACCGGTTTGTGGACTAGGGTTTTGAAGTCGCGAATTTGCAAAGCTGTTAGCAAAGTTAACTTCATAATTCATGGGTTTTACACCTAAGAGTTAAAGTCATCTTATTAGCTAATTGCATTGGAAGTGACGGTAGTGGGGACAAGGTAGTGACCTGTCAATCACAAAGTAGCCCCGCCCTAAAGCATACCCTGCGTTACGGTCTACTTGACTCTAAATGGACCATCATTTACGAAATGCAGGATTGAAGAAGACTTGAAACTATAAAGTCATGTTTACGATGTTTACTGAGGTAATAAAGTAAGAAGTAGGGTCATTTATCATTGACTTCCATGCAATCTGACAGAGGTGGCGCCCCCTGATGGCCAGTAGAGAGAATGCAAGTTCAAGGCACTTCAGCCTTGGCTTCACTTTGCCTCCACCTGATGTAAATCAATGTAAAACCTGATGAAAAAAATTAATTTCCACTTCTGGGTTAACAGGCTGCTATCCAATCGGATTACATAACTAATGAAAGATGTGTGCACCGTGGAGTTGCCAGCTAAATACCCAGCAGGACCACCGTCCTCGTGACCGAGGACAACTGTGAAGCTCGGAAACACATCAGAACACGCTCTTCCACTATTCCACAACAAACTCCATTTCAACCCCTCTCACTTTCTTAAACAAATTGAATTTTACAGCATTAAAACAACGACGACAATCAACACAAACGGCGTAAATGTAAAGGATCCCAGCTAAAGTAGCACAAGCTTTGTCATTGTATCTAGGTCAGAAAAATGCAATATTCTCCCGTCCATAAATATGTGTACTCGCACAGCTGTGCTAGTTGGCTACGAGGCAGCTCCTAGTAAAAGCAGCTACTCCACCTTAATGCACTCCTTCCAGCGCTGCCATATGGGAGAAAGTACACCTGCTGTTTTTCTACAATAACAATCATCAACGTCTATCACCTTTTATAGGACAGCACATGCACTACATGGGCGGACATAAGAGGAGAGAGGAAGGAACGTGGACAGATTGGATACAGGCAGAGAGAGATAATGGGGGGAGAGAGAGAAGCCAGGCAAACAAGAGGGAGAAAATAAGAATGTGTAATTTTAATGAACAGTGAGAGGAGGGGATGGATAACGATGGAGGGGAAGGGAGGGATGACAGAGACGAGTTTTGCATTTACCTGATAAGGAATCAGAAGACATTCTCTCCTGCTGCTGCATCTTGGATGTTGGTTCCAGTCTGAGAATGTGTGTGTGAATGTGTGTGTGTATGTGTGTGTCCACCAGCTACAGAGTGTGAGCAAGCCAGCACGCCTCACTGTGTGTTTTTGATGACGGGGTCCACGTAGCTGCTCAGGGAGGGAGTGGAGCGAGCGAGCAAGGAAGGTATGGGGCTGAAGAATTTGGCTCCTTCATTACCGCGCCAAGTGTCTCCAATCTCGTTCCTCAATTGCTCTCTCGTTCTCCCTCTCTGTGAGTGTCTCGCACAAAACACATGTACTGCAGATGGTGATTTATGAGGTACACACACAGGAGGAAGGGAGGTGGGAGGAGTGTGGGAGAGGGAGGGAGGGAGGGGTTGGAGAAGAGGAGGTGCCGAGGGGAGGAGAGGGAGGAAGCAATCACAGTGGAGTGTAAAGGCTCTACTCACTCGTAACCCTCCCTTCCACGTAACCTCGCAACGCAGAGCAGCTTACATGAACCGCGACATCGGTTCTTATCGTGTCGAACATCAGAGCAGAGCAGAAATCCCAGAAATCTCGAGTCAGAGAGTCTTAATAAAGCCGTACTCTGCTGCTTGGAAGAATAAAAGTCTTCCTTTCACTTGATGAAACATAACTATTAGATGAACATTATGGACTTTGTATGAAGTAGAGGTTCATTCAATCCTCCCGACTCTATGTAGAACACGATATAGTGAGATCATCTGTAAAATGAAAAATAATTACTTCACTGCCGACACAATTAAAGCATGTCAGATTAACGCCTGCTGTTGGATTATCCATAACAAATGCTGATATATTTATTTTTTAAATAAAAACAAACTAAGATAATTTGTTGCTATTTAATCCCCCTGGTAAGCATTGATGCTGCATGTTTAGGGCTTTTATTGTGGAAAAAAGTATGAATGAAAGACGCTGCCATTTTCAATGTGGAGGCAATTAGCCGATTTCACCATATTAATTAAACATTACCAAATCAATTCCAAGTACTTTGTGACCATCTGTGTTGGGATGCAGCCTCTACTTCAATTAAATATGTTCTTTTTATGGATTTGTCTCGATCATGCTTTTCTTTCTACTCTCATCCGTCTGTTATTTTTCCTTCAGCGCAATGCATTGTGGTATATAATGCTCGTTAGCTACTTTTCAAGATGAAGCGTGGAGTACTTTGAGTCCACTATAGGGTGAAATAATTCTCACTAACCATTCAGACAGCTCAACCATCTGCCATCTGTTTTTTTTTTTTTTTTTTTTTTGGTGAAACGTGAGGATGGAGCTTAGGAAAGTCAAACACTGAATATAGGCTATATATATATATATTTAGGCAAACAAAATGTTACTTTCATGAACTTAAAACACACTGAAAGTGTTGAAGTTCAAAGACGAAAACCATAAACTTAAATAAATATATAATGTAACCACACGTATGCTGCTGTATCGTCTATTTTTACTACATTTTAAACTAAGTGAGTCCTTTTCTCATAGTTTTCTATACAATCAGACCAGAGAAGTCTCCCCCTGCTGGTCAATCAAAATAGTGCAAGTTTAAGGCACTTTTTGCATATTTAATCTGCAGTTTGAGTTTCATTACACTCCCCTACACATGCCTACACATCCCATAATGCATTGTGTTAAGGAACATTAACTTTCTCCATGCATTCACAAAGGGTCCCTCTTCACCCTGAAAAACAACTAAAGTGAAACATCTTGGTCTCAATGATTAATGCATGAATGTAGTGATTTACCCTGCAGTTAGCTGCCACCTTGGTCTACTCTGAGGACACATTAAGACACAATTCATTTTTCATAAAAAGTTAAAGTCTTAAGTATGCAGGGAAGACATAATTTTATTCTAAAATATGCATTCAGATTTTTTTTAAAAGTGCCCATGGAAGTAGGACTGGGAAGCAACGTATCACGATGCACCTCTCTGGGAAAGAGCAGTTTTCTCTCTCTAGTAGCTCCTCCCAGCCCCACGTCTGCTGCTAAAATATCCCTCCTAGCAAAGGTTGCACTTTTGCACCATTGAACTGCAACTGCAGCCCCCAGAAATCTGCACCAAACACAAGTAGAGTAGATTGACTGTATAGGTGTTATTACATGTCGGTTTTCCACTCTGTCATCCCAACATCTGGCCTTGGGAGGGTATAAACGGATTCCCCAATATTAGAATAATCTCATGTACCTTTGTAAGCGTCGTATTACTGTCGGGGTTGCACACAATATTGTGTTGTTCTTGTTAACAAGGTTATAGGGATCATCGAAATTCTGCAAGAGAAAAATGGCAAAATGGATCACTCATAGGAATCAATATTGACATGATTGATGAGTATGCTCTTAAGCATACAACATGATAAAAGCATAGCATGTCTGTAGCCCAAGTTTCTTTTTTGATAAAGCTGAATTCATTTTATTAAAACCTCCTTTTGAAATCCATGTTGCCCTCTCATGGTAACTATTTTCTACAGACATGTGAATTAAAGGGAAAAAAAGAGTCAAACGAAGGGATATAATTGGGTTTATGTGTTTGAGCTGCCCATGACACAAAACTACAGGCAACTTCTGTAAAAGCAACACGTATCAAGTGGTGTGCTGGTGTGAAAAATTGCATTCATGTGAGCGATCGTCTACGTTTTTTTTAATTAATATTATTTTCAAAGTGTGTGTACCGGTTTACACATTGGCATCACTGCACTTGCTAGATCAGATGTGTGTGTGTGTGTGTGTGTTCTCAGTTTATTGAATTTCTCAGTGGGAGCATGTTATCAGCGTCTGTTTCTTACAGCTTAGTCTTAATTATCCTGCATCCCAGGGAGAATTTGATGACACACAGGGAGAAAAAAAAAAAAAAAAAAGAGCCATATGTCTCTGTGTTAGATAATGTTCAGGCATGTATGGTATTTCTTTAATTGCCTCCCCCTGACTTCTGAGACTTTTTAGGGTTTGACTGAACGTGCTGGTTAAAAGGTCTTTAGAGAGAAGTTAATGATAATTAAGTCTGAGTGAGATTCTCTAAAGTGTCTTCTTATTATTTAGAGAAGTGAAAACTAGCAACCAGTGCTCGTTTGTAACTCTTTCAAATTACTGACTGGATCCACACCAGGAAGCATCCAATTGTTTGGGGATATTAGGAGATTGTGTGTTTTCTTTTTATATATAGACAATATCTAACAATTAGCAATCTCATTTCAACAGCATCCACCTGTGAATGTCTGGGAATGTTGTCATGTGTATTGAAACACCACCATCTAGTGTTCATTTAATCACATTGCAGGATACATTTTTTATTTATTTTTTTTGCAATATTGATTTCACACAGTGTTGTTGTTTACTAGTCAGCCATAACAGAAGCATCCGTCCATACGTATGGTTCACACATTTCTTGCACACACATTAGTGGGAATGGGTACATTATATTGAAGTAACAAACACACACACACACACACACACACTGGCACCACATGGCCTGCTGATCTCTTGGTCTGATGGAGAGGATTATTTGGGCTCCAGAGACACAATGCCCGACTAAACCGTGCCTGCAGCTCTTTGTTGTCGGGCCTCACGCCGGAAACACTTTCCGCAGACCGAGTGCGCATTTTTGTTTAACTAGGTAAGCGTACACGCCTGACCTGTACAACCACAAACAAGGCATTGTATAACTGGCAGATTTGTTCTAATTTAGTTACTTTTTAAAAATGTTAGTTTGACCTCCTGGGGTCAGGTGCCATAACTCCAATGCATATTTGAAAAAAAAAAAAGAAGCAAAAACATGACCTCCAGTGGTCTCAAGAAGTGCAAATGGAGCCGAGAGCTGATGAACAAATTGGTTTGTTTTTCGGATTTAATTGAAGTTTACTTTGGCGAGAGTACTCCTGTGGAGATCAAGGATGTGGTATCCAAGGGAGACCTGCTCAGATCAGCATCAGCTCGTCAAGGCACAAACAAAATAATGAAGATGATTTTTTATAATTAGTCCTCAGAAAAAGGGGGGTCAAGATATAAAGTAACGTCAAGTGCTGTCAGTTGTATCCGCTTGTTAATTTATCCTCAGCGGTGCTTTGTAGCTTAATTTGAGTTCATACGAGGTGGAAATAAATGTATTATTAGTACAAGCACTGCTTTTTACTTATAAATAAGGGCAAACAGTTGTGTGTCGTCTTCTCCAGCCTGACAGATCCATAATCTATTGAACTGGGGGAAGATTAATCTGGCATCCCGTCCTTCTGTGCTGCCGATCAGCTTTCTCTTTTTAGAAACTCCTTGTGAGTGTTTTCTTTTTAGAACAGAATAAATAATCTTCTCACTTTGGAATGCATGACAATTAATAATGTATCCTATTACTATAGTTATCAGCACAGCCATCAATCTGAGCCAAGCACAAACTATTATGTTAAACCCGCCTACAAGAGCGATGTCATCTTAAATGAATACATGAATAAAAAGGGTTCATTTCATCAAATGCAAATACTGAAAGATTACTGTGATTAGAGGATGTTATCGGTAAAGAGGTGCAGAGATACGCAGGAATGAATAAACGAGGAGCAGACAAAGACTGCATGATAACGAGTCATGATTCCTCTACTGCACTGGAGTTTTACAAAGTACAAAGTACAGCCTTTCTTTTTCTCACTGTCTTTGTGCTGGAGTCGTGCACTCGACTTTGAGTTGCTATTTTTTTTCCTGCATTGCACTATTTTCTGTTGTAAAGCTTGGGTAGTGCTTATCCCCTTTTTTTCTTTTTAAAGGTGCTATTTTAATACACTTTTCTTACATAGTTGTTCATTAATGTCCAAATCTGGACACTTTGGACTGTAATATCACAAAACTACTCTCCACGGGCTGTTTATGTTGTTCATATTTCAAAGTTTGTTTGAGGTCAGTTTATAGTAAAGCTGAAATGATAAATCCGATTGTGCATCTTTAACAATATATATAAAAAACAAAACGACAAATCTCAACAGCGCAAAGTGAAATTGACAATAAAAAAGTTCAACACAATGTCAATGTTACGTATTGAATGTTGATTCAACAGTTCTTTCTGAGTCTCATGCGGGAACTGGCTTGGATTTAAATTATGTATCAGTCGTCCGGTACGGCTTCATCCATCCACTTCATGTAAGCCAGGCTGCCGTCCTCTATCGGGAAGCTGAGGACTTCTGGGTTTGCATAGGGGTGGACAGACCTGCGGGGGGGACAATATAACAGGACATGCTTAATTAAACACCTGCTCATATCGGAAATATGTGTGTCTTAGCATACGGTAAGACATTGTGTTGTTTTCCATTATCTTTGCCAGTGGGAACATGCAGATGTTGAACATAAGAGGCCCAAGAATGGAGCCTTGGGGAACGCCATATCACTGTCTGTATACTAATCCATGTTTAAATTAAGCACCGTGCCTGGAAATATGTTGTCGTCAACCTCGTTGAACGCAGCACTGAGATCTATTAATTAACTTTTCCACTGTGCGTCGTTAAATAGATGATATTCAAGACGTTAACAAGAGCAGACTGTGCTGTGGTGTCAGAATGTAGCTTGGAAAACATCAAAAACGCTTACCAGCAAAGGTTTTACTCTGTTGAATAACAGCATTTGTAATGATTTTACTTCAAATGGAAGAGTTTAATATGGGCCTATAATTGTTCATTAGTGACTTGAATGGATTGTTTTTTCAACAGTGACCAAATCACTGCAATTTTCAGGGCCTGTGGGAAATAGCCCGGGAGCAGAAAAGTGTTGATTATGTGCAGATCTGATGCCAAACATTAAAAACTGTATTGAATAAAGCTGGAGGCAGAATAGAAAGGCAGCAGGATATGAAATGTTACACAATACCCTCCAACTGTATATTGTTGGTAAGATCAAAATGTGTCACTCTAATTGAATTTGTTTTAAGTGCATAGGAGGATGATACCTACCCGTCACCTGATCTGGTGGATCTGACAAGTTGTCTAATTTTCAGAAATTTTGTTAGTAAAGGAAGCATTTGTTGCATTATTTAAAAGTCCACGGGCTCCTGATACAAGACGGTTTGTCAGCCAGTCAACGATAGTGTTGCATGTGCACTCTTATTGCTTTTGGCATGTATGTAGGAGAAGAAAGGCTGCCTTTCATTTCTCACTTCTAAATTATAAAGGCAATGTCGAAGTCTTCAACACATATATATAAATATACGTTTTGACACACTCGCTTTTTCTTTTTGGTAAACTTTTTCTCACCAGAATTACTTGACCTTAATGGGAGCAATGAATAATTCACTGGTGTCTCCAGTGATGGACAACAGTTCAGCAAAGTCATCCAAAAAGTTTCCACAAAATTAAGGTGTCCTGTAGATTTTTTAAGAATAAACCTGGACGTGAGGAATTCAGCTGAAGAGCAACACATTCAAAAGAAGTCAATTTCCCCCGAAAAACATCTGCTCGCACTGGGGGTGAATTATTAAATAAAAATCTATCAAATCAGGATTGCACTTAATGTTTAAATGATTAGACAAACGGATTTAGCATCAGTGAATCCCGAAAGGGGGCGAGGAGGATGAAAGTGAAGCGTGGAGGAATCGAGAGACTGATCCGTGAGCTGATGGTTGAAACCCTGATATTGAGGCTGTGATGTTTTTTTGTCTTGGAGGCTGAACCAGAAACAGTGTATCAGTACTTTGATTCCAGATCTGCTTGGGTGGAGGCCACCTGCCCTGAAAAGATGGCTACGACCCCAGAACAGATTGGAAGTATCAATGAAGTTGATCCTTCTCTGATCTCAGGTTTTGTCAAGGCCATGTGGGCAGTGATAAAGGTCCGCTGAACCTATTGATCCCTCTAATGAATGTTGGCAGTGGTCCACTTTTTAAATACAGTCCAGACAGTTTCATGTCCAAAATGTTTACCTTTGCCTCCACCTGTAAAATGATACAACTCATTTTGATGCGTCCATTCATCGTTTGAGGATTGAGGCACCAGGATGTTTTACAGCTTCTTTCTGAGAGCAGCGTCTCTTTAAATGAGTTTCTCCACCTTTCTGACACACGAGACTTTTCTCCACTTCTGCTCTGGGAGATTCATTCATCGTGTCGAACCTGTTTTCCGGTTGTAATGTCGGAGTGAGCGAGGTTGGTCTTTTACGCCAACCTTTTTGGCTGACCATCAGATGACCTGGGAGTTTGCTTAGCTGAACCTCACCCTCTGTGGGAGTAGAGTCTTGCACTAATCTTTAAGGTTTGCATATTAATTCATTGGTTTGCTCTGAGTGAGTTTATTAGTTTTAGGGTTATATAAAGGTTTTTTTATGTATGAAAAAGAAGCAAAAAGAAGCAATATGCACTGTAGCAAAACAGCATTTTCAACCCAAATAGGCAAAAAAACATCTAATAGTGAACCACAAATGGCCAAATGAGCATAAATGTATATAATTAACTCCTTGTTATTTGAATAATAACCAATACAAAAAAGCAACCACTCACCTCACATAATCTATGACCTGCTGGATCCTGGAGGTCTTTGTTTTCAGCAGCTGCAACAACAACAACAACACCAACAGTGACATCATCTTACAGCTCTGCTTTTCTGACTACGTTGTTTGGTATAAACTCACCATCAGAACCTCACTCGCATCCTGGATTTCACCTTTCCAATAGTACCTGAAGATCCAGAAGACCCAAGACGTTAGAACTGGACCATGCACCACATCTGGACTACACCAGTACAATTGGATTTTCAGCGATTTTCCTCAATTTTCCTGAATTACTGCGTCGTTTTCAGAACTGTCTCTTTGCTTTTAAACATGGCACAATGAACCCACGTTTAAACATTTGTTATACAAACTAAATAAGCATGGATAAAACAGAATCCTTAATTACACACCTGCACACACACTGCCAAAACCTGCACCTCCATCACCACCCTCGCCCCCCCCACACTAATCTACAACATCCTCTATTTTTAGGCTTAAGCCTCTGTTTGGTTAACAGGTTTAATGCTGCCTTATTTTCCTATTCAGTTACCCTCCATCCCCTCCACCCGCCTTCTTCCTGCCTTCTTCCTGCCTTCTTCCTTTTCTTTGTGGTTTAGGCATTAACAGGGAAGCTAATCCATGCATATAAATAATGATCGCTTCGCAGGCTAACTGCCACTCGCTTTGTGGTGATGTGAAAACTGATAAAAAGCACTCAGATGCAGTCCATTCACCTTGCGGTGGTAACCTTGGTAACCGGCTATGTAGCGGGGAGAGAATAATAATAAAATATATATATATATATATATATATATATATATATGCATTTATGTGAGCGAGTGTGTGCACATGTGTGGGACATTCCAACTAAGCTACCGGCTGTGTGGGTGCAGCCGGCCGGGTGCAAAAGTTGTGTGAAAGCCAAAGATGATTTACATTGTGGAGGTCCTGGAGAGAATGTTAACGCTGGCTGCCAGCCGCCTCTCCATGATCGCCCTGGACACGAAAAGATAGGATGGGAGGGACACAAACGTGGGAAGAGAGGACAGAAAAATAACAATCCACCAGCTGTTTATCAATTACAGCTTGAAACTGACCTCTTCATGATATTCAGGCAAGCGAAGAAAGGATTCTAAAATTCAGAAAACGAGGCTAAACGTTGCTTTCTTCATTCTAGTATAATAGTTTATTACCAGCTGTCTAAAAAGGAGGTGATTTACATATCTGGCACCCACACTGTGTACCTTCGGGCTTGACATGTTAAATACAGTTCATTTACACGCCGCTAAAATGCCTGTTAAAGTGCAAACACGTCGCATCGACCACGTCAGGACGGCGTCGCTCCTCCAGACGGATCAAATCAAACTTACTTTACGTCCGGCTGACTGACTTTGAAGTGTTTAAATCACGAGTCCACACAGCAAAGGGGTTTCATTAGAATCGACATTTAAAGGGACAGCGCCACTTTGTGTTGTCTGTACGGTAAATCAGGGTTAGCTTAGTTCAGCATCAAAACTGGAGGCCGGGGTTAAACAGGAAAAAACAAATGTGTTGCAGATTGACTGATGATGTCCTGATATTATTGGTTGAAATTTGTTGGTACTATCTGATGCACATTTCGTTTTTGATATATAGCCTATATTTTTTTTTTTTTAAAGATGCACAATATGACTTTAAACTGACCTCAAATAAACGTTTAAAAACAGACCGTGGAGTAGTTTTGTGATATTACAGTCCGAGGCGATTTGAACAATAATGAGCCAAGTAAGTACTCACTAATTAACATGCTTTGTCTCAGTGTTTATTCTGTGCATGCACTTATAAAAACCACACTCTGTGGGTTTTCTTGGCCGGGTGGCGGTGACATCCGTGAGGTCAACAGGTTAGACGAACACGATACACCGTTGCCCATTAAGTTGGAATATGTTGTTTTCAGACACAATCCTCTGTTTATTCCTATTTTAATGCATCAGTAATCACTTTTAACCATGATGCATGATTACGTTATATGTCCAGGTGAAATTAATTAATGCATCACATTTGTTTTGCGCTATAAAATTACTCCAACTTTATGGGCGACCTTGTTTGGGATTAAAAGTTAATTTGTGAGCTTTGGAGAGAAGTATTCCTTTCAGTCGATTTAACAGCACAAATGTTTCCAAATGTAATAATGCATAATGGTGAAAGCTGGAGCCGCTATACCGTACCTGCCAATGTCCTTGGCTGCCTGTTCAGTGGGACTGTTGATGAGGAGAAGAGAGTGGTGGCCCGGGACGTAGCTCCCTGTGAGGGCCGAATGAAGCTGGACCCCTATGGACCGCAGCCCGGGATACATGGACACAGACAGCAACAAGACCTATGGAGGGGTTGTGGGTGCAATAAGGGACATCTTATAGTCCTGCAGTGTCAGTGACCTCACCCAACAGAGCCTTTTGTATCATCCAATGAATGATTTTGCACATTTGGCTCTTCTCATGTTGGGGTATTTAATGTTGGGATGAGGCGAAGTTTCTAACTCAATTCAATTATCTGCTTGCCCTCTGAGAGGATTGCCATGTTTTGGATTTGGACTGGATTCTGTATTTATCCTCTTATTATCTGGCGCTGTCTGTCACAGATAAATGGGCGTGGAGGGGCCTGCATGGCTCGGATGCAGAGACCAATTTATAATCTGTCCTACTTTCTGTGCACAGCATCACACGGCCAGACATTATAGCTGCACCTACATCCAACACAGTGGCAGAATAAACACAGCTCGTATAACAATGTCTTTTTTTTGGTTATGGGTCACTTTTTTTTAGACTTTTCAAAGGAGAAATCATTCTAAAACATTTTTTTTTTTAAGTGCATGAAAAATAGTTCTTACCAAACATGCCACGAGCAGCACAGACCGACAGACCGAGAGGAAGAACGCCTCTTTGTGGCATCGCTGGAACAGCAGCTCCATCCTGCCCCGGCAACACATGTCATCCCGGGATGAGTCCCGCTGCTGCGGGAGAACCACGTGGACGCGCTCCGCTCGTTACATCGTTAAATATGTTATTATCATTGTTTTTATTATAAGCATTTCAGAAAAAAGAACAGACTCATTACCTTCACAGAAGAGTTCCATTGTGTGTGTTTTGACAGGTACTTCAGGTCGGGGCCGGTCAAAGGCAAGAGATAAATCTCCGCGCGGTTCAATTGGTCGCGTGACACTTCCTGACGCGCCGGCGACCAATAAAAACAGCCGGCTCACCTTCGGCCGCCCTGCCCTCCAGGTTTGGGGGGGAGGGGAGGGGGTCGTAATCCGCTTTGGCTCGTGTCTTTGCCGTATGAACACAACTTCTCTGTCAGCCTCGCAGCGAGCGATTTAAAGGGAGAATAAAAGCAGATTTATAAGGATGTCCTACAGTGCTGCAGTCGGAATAAATCCACACTATGGTGATTTAGCCTTCGTACTTTCTTTTATATAATCAACAGGAATGGTTAACACTCCAATGCTTTTTAATACAATACAACACACACACACACACACACACACACACACACACACACACACACACACACACACACACACACACACACTTATGGTGTTGTTTGTGAGATGAGACCTTGTGAAGACTTTTGATTTCAATGTTCTTTTTTTCACATAAATATTAAAATATGTCTGTGTGTTTGCATGTGTATTGTTTTGTAAAATAAAGTTAGAAACTAATGAAATATATATACAGTATAACTATTATTTATGTGTAAAAAAAGAAGAACAATACAAATCAAAACTCTTCACAAGGTCTCATCCCAGCAACCAAACTAGAGTTGTAAACTGTATATGCAAATGATAAAGTTCATGGGGGACTTGCTGCAAAGAGGTGCAGGAAGTAGCTTTGAGTGGTGTGTAACCGGCTAATTAACACATGGCACCTGAACAAGACAGGTGTGTTGTTTGGGTTTCACACAAAGTGCAGGTTATCCTGTGACAAAAACGTTCTGATATGCTGAGCCTCTCTGTTGGCAAAGGGCCAATCACACACACACACACACACACACACACGGTACACACACATCACTGCCACACACGGTGACTAATACTACTTTCAGATAAGCTAAACAAAAAAAGTCAAGGACCCCGCTATAGGCTGCATGTGAATGAGGAAGATTCAGTCAAACGGGAATCTTAAAGAAATATGAATAATTCAGGGAAGTTCCTGAAGCAAGAACAAACTTGCCTGCTTGGCATTTCATTGGCGTATAAGGTAGAAGTAGGGTGGGAGACTATATACAGGAAGACAGATTAGTAAATAAAAAAATAATGTCAGTATTTTATATATTTGTTGGTAAGTTGGAATATTCGATGGGATGTGTACGAGCAGAAGTCACTTCATAGAAGCATTGGATTTTCAAAAAAAAAAAAGAGTGTTGTGTGCAGGATGTCCACATGGGGGAGTTGTGGATCCACACATGACTCTATTCATGCCCTCCTGTTTGTGAATACATTAAATGTGGTGTTCATTTAGCATATGTAAAACTCTCATAGGCCGGAATGAAATGTAAATGCTGCAACAAAGCCAGTAGCATGACTCACCTCGTTCCTTTTTTGTTTGTTATCTTGACCTCTACCCTGCCAGCCTTGAGTTCCCCGCTCTCCTTCCTCTCACCGGACACCGCACGGATCACAGAGCGAACAGCAGGGGGCGCCGCCGCCATCACAGCTTCAGAACAAACCAATTTATTTCCCAGGCTCACACACGCTTCATTTGAGAGCCCATCAGAGAGCTCCAATAGAGCCACTTAAGCCAGTGTTCCCCCCAACATGAAAGAAGCCGGCAACCAAAATAGAGAGATAGGAAGAAAGGCGGGAAGCCGCAGGAGAGGCGTTTGATCTGCTCGTTCTGGGGCATCACTCGGAGGGGTTCGCACCCCCCCCCCCCCCCCCCCTCCGAAGGAGCCTGTTTGTCCCTTTAGAAGTTCTAATGTGAAAAATAGGATACATTTTTATTTCCGTCCATGTTTGTGTATAATGAGGCCACGAGGTCTAGAGTAAGAGGGGGAATTGAGAAAACGGAACAACAGGCAATTCGCCATTAGAACCGCAAGCGGTATCAATGAAGTTGTGAAGTAAAAGCGGGGTGAATCAGAGGCACGAGGAGAGAGCGGTGTGTGAATGAAACTGTGGAGGGGATGGATGCATTCACTGCCATCGGGACCCTTTTTCTGTGTGGCGCTGCTGCAGTGAGTGGAGGTAGAGGATGTCGGGACAGAAACTGGACACCCAGAGGTCAGATAAGTCCTAATGAAGGGGACTTCCAGGGTGTGATTACCTCGAAAAGGAAGAGACTAGGTAACCTCCCAAAGAGGTTAATTAAAAAAAAAGTTGTGTTGGCCGAGCGGGGAAGTGTCTCCATCACCGCCGTGAACCGCGGTGACCCCTCCATCCTCTAGGACAGGCATTGCCATCCATCACAGCTGATTCCTGGGATGTCTGGCTCCTTTGCCGGTGCTGCTGAACTCCCTGAGTGGCTTGAAAACAAAGAAGCAGAGCCACAACTCTGACAAGCAGCGAGAAAAAAAAAATACTCCACCGCCGAGACATCCTCTGCTGATGTCCGTCAGGTAATGAAACCTCACCCCTCTCAAGGATCAGACAAACACTATATCTTGTCATCTTTTGTCCATTCTGTCCCTCAATCTTTTTTTTTTTAAATCCCTCGATGCCACAACTGCTGGAGCACACAAGGCCATTAATCAGAAAACCGACTGTCATGTTGAGTATTTCGCCTGTGTCCTCCAGGATAGATGACAAAAAAATATATATTTATGTTTGTTTAGCAACATAAGCACACTGTTCATATCCCCCAAACCCCCCCACAGGTAGGCATTTAAGCCTGACGCTCGCCATGAGGAAGAAAGCCGAGCACGGTGAACATTATCTCCCTGGAACTCAGCGTGAAAGAATCAGCCACCATCGATGAAAAAAATCCCTCCAGCGATCCCCGCTGAGAAAAAAGATTTGTCATCCCTACTTCCCTAGTTCCTGGAGGTGAGGACAAAGGTGTGATAGCGTGGAAAAATGGAGAGACATGGAAAGGACAGGCTGACGGATGGAGAGAGAGCGAGTAGAAAAAGAGGAGAGACAAAGAAAGAGAAATGGAGCGTTCTGGTTGATTGGGTTTGAGAGAGGACAGAGAGCCCCCGAGCAATCTGACGGGAAAAAAAGTTAAACATTTTCATAAATCTATTCTCGTGGAGTTCACCTGCAAGCAGCGGGAGGCTTAAATCACGTCACGCTTGGTCGGTTGAGAGGGAGAAGCCAATCCCCTTGACGTGGGCGGTGTGTGTGGGAAGGGGTGGGGTGGGGTGGTGGGACATGTGCTTCCTCATTACACTTTCCACGGCGTAACCTGTTCCCGGCGCTGACGCAGGTACAACGAGCTCATTCCTTCTCCTTTCACGAAGCCGAGCGTCGGAATTCAGAGGAGGGAGAAGCATAATAAGTTCAGACTGGGAGTTAGAGTGCCTGCAGGCGATAAAGCGGGGGATGAACAGTGAAGACGGAAGAGGAGTGTGTGCGTGCAAGTGTTGGAAAGCTGCTCTTGACTTGCACCACCCCCTTCACCTAAATTTCCACAAATGTTTTTGGGCTGGCTTTGACTTATATTGAGGGGGATGACATTGCAGAACGGGCCACCGGTCGGATTCAAACCACCTCGGTACGTGGGCCGCCGACTCTACCACTGAGCTATATCACAAATCTTCTTCCATTTATTTATCCCGACTATCTTCACAGGGGGATGCTGTGATCTTGTGTTTGATATAATGAACACTCACGTTCCTGGTACCAAAATGGTATAACCATTCTTTTGCCTGGCTGTCTGTTGCGTATCTCTTGTGTATTGCAGAGTGTGCTTTTGTTGAGGGGGGCATTAGCTCAGGAGGTAGAGCGGGTTGGCTGGTAACCCCGGTTCGATCCCCGGCTCGTCCTAGCTGAGTGTCTGGCGTCCCTGAGCAAGGCGCCTCACCCTAATTGCTCCTGACAAGCTGGCTGTCGCCCTGTGGTCGACTCTGCCAGTGGTGTGTGAATGTGTGTATGAATGGATGAATGTCAGTTAACACTGTAAAGCGCTTTGGATAAAAGCACTATAAAAATGAGGACCATCTTGAATTTGGATGCACTTTCGACAGACGATTGGGCATTTTTCCCCTCCATGAATAAGACAGTTTCGTCAGCGTAATATTTGATACCATTTTATTCCACTGATAACTTTACTTTTTAAACTTGTGTCTTTTTCAAGGCTGGATTAAATTACTTAGGGGGTCCGAGGCAAACGCCATCTTGCTTTACTTACTTACTGACTCTTTTCTCCAACTGGGAACGCTGGTTTTGGCACTACTAGATGAAGTAGTCCTACTCCAAACTTTTTTTTTCTGACTTAAAACTATTAACTAATAATGTAAAACTATAAATACCACACAGTAAAAGTCAAATGTTTACTGGCAGAGTGGCAGAGAGGCACCATCAGCACAATGCACTTAAATGTATTTAATGTCTCTTCAAAGTTGAGTTTTTCATTCTAATATGATGCCGGATAGTTTAATCAATAATAATGCATTCTATTTTGAATTGTTATATCTGAATCTGCAACGTAACCAGTAAAGTTTCTCCGTCAACTAAATGTAGCACTATGATGTTGTGCTTCTGATGTAGAAGTACACAGGTAGTACAGTTGAGTTGCATATACAGGACTGTTGCAAGTGCAATGAGTTAGAATAGTGACGTAATTCTATATTTTTTTCATAAAATATTTATCTAAACATCAGTTTGAGGCCTCAGGCTCAGGTTTCTTGACGGTAAAGTTTCCCCTGGTGTTTTAAAATATACCAGAGTGTATTTCACCCTCGTTTCTGACCCTGAGTAGCTGCAAATTCGAGGTGCGATGGCGCCGTGTCATGGCGGGTGTATTGTTCGGGACCCAAAGGAAGCGCAGTGCAGAGTGTGAGATTGTTTGTGTGAGCGGTTTTCTCCAAGAAAAGCATGCGAGCAGCAACACCATGGGCCGAGCATTCGACGCGTTCTGAACTGGTCTCGTTTTGAACGCCTGAATCGGCAAAACAGATGGAAGACGGGAGAAAAACAAACCAACATTCAGTTCGGTGGAAAGCCTGTCTGCAAAGGCAAGGTCAGAACACGCCACTGGGAAAAAAATACATAAATTCATTGATGTGCTGTCCGATGCAGATCAAACTTTGAGCCGGGTTGTGTTGAGATGTGGGTGTCTCTCTCTTGCTCTCCCTCTCCCTGTGTCAACCTCAACCATCAGAAAATGACATTATGTAAATGCAGGAATCACCATGAAAAGGGCAGCCAAAGGCATGCTTGGGGCAAGATTTCATAAACAGCATGTCATCAGCCATCCAAGCGCCTTTTGTTCCCGTTTACCCTGTTTAGGAATCACCACCCCTCAAAAACTGTAACCGCTTCCACTTATCTCGTCTCCTCCCTCCTCATGTCATGATGTCAGACATCCTCGTCATCTGCCATTTTTCTCTCTTGCCTTTCTGAACTCGCTAGCCTGATCCCCTATCGGATAAGTTGACCTCATCTCCCCTGCCGCCTTGGTTTCGACCTCCAGTTTGTTATTTTATCAAACCGGGTCTCAGAGTCGTGCTTTTTTCTCCTTTCAAACCATTTTTTTCCCCCTTCACAATTTCATCCTCCGGTGAGAGCAGCAGCAGCAGCTTCTTTTGTTAATTGTTTTCCACCTGGGCCTTGTTCGGCTCTGCTTATTATTCAGACCTTCGCTGCCAGCCAGCTGATAACCTCCAAGTGCTGCGAGCAATTAACAAGAGTTCACCTACTGTGGCGTCCAGGAGGAGAGGGATCCCTTCAGAGCCAGAGGAGAGCCGGAGCAGGGAAGGTTAGAACAGAACAACCCTGAAAAGGAGAATTAGAGATAGGGAGAAGGGATGGACCCTTTTTTTATAGTCATTGAAAGGGAAATCAATGGTAATGAATTGGGTCGGTTCGTGCAATGTGCTGATAAGGAAATTACCGGTTCGAAGAGGACGCTATAGATGTGCGTGTGTTAGCAGAAGCTGATAAGGATGTTTGCTATCAAGGATGGACAAGCCACTATGCAAGGTACAGCAAACACAGGTGTCCCGACCCATTAGGAAGTGGTCGAAACTAAAGACCCGGTCGATATCTCCGGTGTTTTATCGATTAAGCTTCTGTGACTGGCTTGCTGTTGTTCGGATGATGCAGCCAATATGGATGAAGTGTTAGGCAGTCTCCTATTGAAACGGGCTTTTATCTCTGAGTTGATGAATGCCCTGCACAGCGTTGTTGACTTTTTTTTCCTGGAAATTGGAGTGAAATCTACGACGGCTTATTAGGGAAAAAAAAACCCCACAAAACGGAGCTGAGAGAGGTGGGCAATATTCGGAGAAAAAAAGTATTTTTTCTACTTGATTATGGAGGTCAAAGAGGGAGTAAATACGTTGCTTTGACCAGATGTTTGCCCGTGCTATGACAACAAGTCATAGCATCCTAGCCTAACCGCCCCAATCAATAAACACCCATAAGATGACAATTTGGCCCATATAAATAAAATCAACAATAACCATCATCATCATCACCCTAAGGACCTTAATGAGGCGTTGTCACATGTTGTGATGTATTAATTAGAAAAATAAATGTGTACATTCATGGGAAGTTAGCTAGCATAGACACCGGTTGTTAGCATCGTAAATATATGCCTTTATAAACTTGCAAATTTGCCCTCTTTTTCGTAAATTTGCCACTTTATAAGCTTGTAAATTTGCTATTTTTTCTCGAAAAATTGCCCCTCTCTAGTTATCGAGCATAGATGCCGGTTGTTAGCATCGCAATTAAGTAGCAAATCTGCGACTTTATAAAGTAGCAAATTTGTGACTTTTCCCCCCTACAGTGGCCCTTAATACACTACCGTCGTAGAAATACACCGTCGTAGAAATACACGCCGTAGACATCAACCCGAGCCAAACCGAGCATGCAGTTTTTAGTTAAACAACATTGGTGATGAGGTGCAGCCAACCCAGATTGATTATGTGGTTAAAAATTCAAAAATAAATGCTTCTCTCATAAGCAGCATTCAAACTGCTGCATGGTTGGACCGCAGTGAAAATCACGTGTTTTATTTAACTAATGGAAGATTCGCTTGGCTTAACAAGCTGCTTATTAAACGGCTGTTGTTGGTAATTACAGAATGCTTTGAGGAGCCAGGCGAAGTCAGGTGTGTGACTAGGCGGTGATGGTGATGGGAGGCTTCTCTAATTAAAGTGGGAAGGTGTATAAAAAATGCTACAAATTAGCCGCGCTTCCCCCCCGCGGATATGAAGGATTTTGCAGGTTTTTGCACGAGTAAACATATTTGCTCTGCCTATTTATTTGCACATATTTGTCGGGGTTTCCAACGGTGCTATACAGCGAGCGTCGGTCGGGAGGCTGGAGGTTTCTTTTTACGGCGGATAACAATAGAAGCAGGAGCGGCTTAGATCAAACGATTTTTATTTCTGCTGTAACTGGGAGAAGGGGGCTCCTTCGGTGTCTCTTCAGGGACCGCTGCTCCAGATTCTGATATCCATTTTCCCTTTGTTTTCTCTCTTGGCCCTTTGAAATATTTAGTGAGAATCCCTGACGAGCACACACACATATTAAGTGTGTGTTTGTGTGAATGTGTGCACATTTACAATCAGGCTCCCTCAAGGCATCAATCACCGACTTTGCACTAAACATCTGGATGTGGACAGTCTCTCCCTCGGGACAGCTGGTAGGATCTCCTCCTGGGGGGGGGTTCTTCTCCGAGTCCAGGCCCAGGCTAGAGGATCCGCTGAGAACTCTCTCTGGAAAAAACCAACCCTCTCCATTCCCTATTTTATTCCTCCATCTATGCCTCACGCCTACCATCATCCTCGTTGTCCTCCGACTGCCACTCCAATAGCTCGCTGTCGTCACCTGCAGACGTTGGCGTTAAGAATAATAAAAGAAAAGCAACCTTGCGAGTACACCTGTTTAAACGGTTGATACATTTACTGTAAGAAAAGAAAACAGGGCCAAACATGATCTATTAACAGGCGAAGCGCATCTTCAGGCTGCAGGATGTTATGAATGGCCTCCCGCAAGACTATAATAAACCATTATATCAAGATCCTCTATAGCGCCGCGGCCTTAACCCTCAGCGGATCATCTCAGATCCTCCCTGCAATCTGCACATGCACCAGATGAGGCCTGTTGTGTTAGTTATTCTAATGCATGTCTTGTTATCCATATCGATGAGAGACAGACGAGAGCAACAGATGGTCGGGGAGAAGGAGTTGAGAGTCACTCAAACACAGAGTCATCCTCCAGGGAATACGCGAGGTATCACCTGTGATTCCCAAAGCCCAGACGACTCTCTCTCCTCAACGCCACCGCACATTTCAACACTATTCAATTCGGCTCCATCCTCGCATGCGTTTAGCAGCGAGCCAGCCGGCCCGATTGTGTGCGTTTTAAAGTCTCTGCTCCCTTTCCAGAGGTTTCCTGCTGTTATCTCCAGATCTGAAGTATTAGAGAGTATCAATAATGATATCTTCTCACAGAAAGCGTTTGCTCAGCCAATTTATAAAATACCTGTAAGCGGAATGCCACCTGCTGATGTACTTCAGAGTAACAAGATATATATGGACACAGATGAGACGCTAGATAGGTAATTCAACAAATTTGGAAAGGTAAATATGGATATCTGTGATTTTTCTGTTTTTTTTTTTTTTTTTTTTTACAGCATAATAAGCAATGATAGAGATTTATTTCTTCATTTGAAAAAGAAAACCAAGAAGACAGCACTCACATCCTGTATGGAGATCTGCTCATCCGTCCTTTTGAAGACTGATACTCATAAATTGTTTATTAATCCTGTATAGGACATTAGGTTGCTCTTAGCTGGAAAATAGATCCATTAGTGTGTAACTGCATGGGAGGCAGAGAGAGAGGAGAAAAAATAAAAAAAACCTTAAAAGGTTTTTCCTATTGCACCAGTTATATTTGTCAGAGAGAGAGAGCGAGAACAGCAGGGAGATATAAGACAGTAAGCTGTGGGTGAAAATCCAGACCAGGTAAATGGAGTATTTATAATTTTTCCCCACCATTGTCCACATGACCTTTGTTCCGTCTTTGTGCGACGGCCCGGTGGCCCGATTCTCCCATTTGACACAATGAAGACGGACGAGCTGGTCTGAGATCTGCTCTCTGTCTGTTCTGTACCCGGCTTTTCTCTCTACAGGCTTTTCAGCGATGGTCACAAAACACCTGCATGGTTAAAAAAAAAGAGAAAAAGTGTAGGATTCTGTAGGCTCTTATCTACACTGGGGCGTGAAGAAAAATATGTCCATAATCCATAATCAGATTACGTCTCAACATTATGTGTTCACGTATGTAAGGACATATTATGTAGGTTCCTCAATCATATTTAACTTCGATCCACAGAATGCCTCAGATAACCAACCTGTAATGCAGGCTATATATATGTTATGAATGTAAGTCATCTGGCGTTGAGTAATGAAGCGACGAAGTTCTTTCACACTCGGAGGAAAATAGCCGGCGCACCCAAGTATAGCGTTTGATTCATGTGTTTGGCCTACTGCAGGCCCATCGGGACGGACTACGGAGGACCATTAGTTTTGTTGTCATTGCTAACTGCATCACACGGGAGACTTTTGCTACATAGAGAGAATATTGCTTTTCCAATTTCACTCTTTTTTATTTTTTAGATATATGGACTCCTGATATACAATGAGCTCATTGATTTTTCGCTCAAACCTTTCAAAATAATCTGGAGAAACCCCCCGCCGGTGAGGACGGAGTGCATCCACCGGTGTTTTCATTGTCCCTCTCGGCTCTTTCACGTCCGTCCATCAGCGGCTCGTTCCTCCCACTCAATCTCATCACTTGTCAAAACATTTTGCTGACTGAAGTGGTCCAGGTAATAACTATTTGGTGTGTATGTGTGTGTGTGTGTGTGTGTGTGGGGGGGGGGGGGTTAATAATATCAAGTGGACCTGAGGACTCCTGTCGCCCCCCCCCCCTCCTCATCTGCACCACAGGTATTGAAAATCAATGTCTTTAATAATGAAAACCTATTGCTTCTCCTGGTGCATTCTGTATACAGCACTGACCCGGTGTCAAACATATCAGCGAGTCTTTAAGACACCTGAATGGATCCGACCACTCACTGTTCACCGACTAGAGCAAATCCTACACATTTGATGGCAATACTTAATTTCCTATGATTTGATTTTGAAAATGGCAAAAGTCAATTTGAAAGTTTGAGTGCGGTCTCAAGTCAGACAAAGTATAAAAAACCTGTGCACAAACACTTTATCTAACAAGTGTTGAAGACTTCAACCTTGTCACATAAAGCAGCAGAGTTGAACAGAAAAATCTTTTGTAGCAAATATCATGACATAAAACTGGAATAACATCACTATCCAAGTGAAAATTAGAGATGGCAGCGCTCCCTGACTGGCCCATAATAGGGTATTTTTTTATGTGTGGTGGTATAAAAAGAAATGTAGTGATCTGTGAAAAAGGGAAAAAAGGGAAGAGAAATTACAAAGCGCCTCCGAGGGCCTGTCTCGTTATTATTAGTTTTAGATGAAAAACACAAACGCTACCCAAGAGGCAGCGCCATGCGGCAGGCAGGCGTTCGCTGACATTTGAAGGGGTGGCGGATTGCGAGTGGGAGAACTGGAAAATAACAGCAAAAGTAGGAAACTACTACTACGAGTGGGAGAAGTTGGAAAATCACGGTTAGGATGACAATTTATCTGCAAGTCACGCAATAGACCCAATGACCAAAATGTTTTGTATTATGAGGTATTTTTTAGCCGCATTAGGGCCAAAAACGGCGCCGAGAGCGGTGGGCAATATTCAGATTTTATTATAGACGTCATAGAGGAAGTAAACACGCTGCTTGACCGGATGTTTGCCGTTGCCAGGGTGTGAGTTACGGGGGAGCAGGGGGAGCCATGGCTCCCCTGGTGGCCACCTGAGCTCCCCTGGAAACATGATTTGTGAAATTTGGGGGGAGCTCTAAAGTATTGATATGATGCCAAATTAATTATATTTTGGCCATGGTTTTCCCTCAAAGGTGTAAAATAAGAGAAATAAAATTGTATTTTTAGTTCGTGATTCATGAAAAAAGTGTTGCCTGCTTGCACGTCGGAGTCGCTTGAAGCGTGGGGGCGCTGCCTGCACCGGACACCGTGGTATAACTCGCACACTGGTTCATGGTTGGTGCCGCTGGCTGCTCTTATCGCGTGTTTGGCTCTGTGTACAGCCATGTGATGTATGATGTGATGATGATCGATCGGGGTGTTTCATGTAAATATTGTACATAGACCTATGGTGTGCGTGCAACGGATTTTCTCTTTATAATAGGCATATGCTGTTGCTATTAATGACAGGATTTAAACTTTGCCCCCCTCCAAAAAAGCCCCGGCTCCCCCGGACACCGTGATATAACTCGCACACTGGCCGTTGCTATGACAACAAGTGAAAGCTACCGCTAGCATCTTAGCCCAACCACCCGATCAACACCCATAAGATGACAGTTTGGCCTCAAATAAAAAACCATCAACAGCCATCATCACCCTAAGGACCTTAACGAGGCGTTGACATTATGATGTATTCATTAGAAAAATAAATGTGTACATTCATGGGAAGTTAGCTAGCATAGATGCCGGTGATAGAGTAACAAATGCGGCTTTATAAAGTTGCAGATTTGCAAAATAAAATGAATGTTGCCCACCTCTCTCGGCGCTTTTCCCTCCTAGAGTGGCCCTAATACGCCATCATTGTTGTGAATAAAATAATAATAATAATAGTGATAATAATAATATGTTTCCATGGAAACATAATTTCCTGGGAGAGAGGGTTAGGTTCACATGCACAAAAACAGATTAAAAATGAAGGTGGGAGAATGTGACGGGGGGTCGGGAGAACAATTTCCCAGAAGGTTCACAGAAGACATTCAGAAGTTTACAGTTGAAAAAGTCTGCAGACCCTGAAAAACTGTTTAGGCATAAAGAGATGATGAAGGCTTGTGATATCTCACCCCGAAGACATACTTTGCCGAAGTCTGTCGAGGAGGCAGTTGCATCAGTCTCAGTTCTTCCCCTGAATGGAGAAGACGTGAGCGCAGGTGAGCGAGAACAGCCAGCGGGGGTAGAAGGTAGAGGCTCAGTAGTCCACCGTTGGAGCTTTGCAAACAAACCTTATATTTCAAAGCAGAGAGAGAGAGAGAAAAAAACTCTAAAATAACTCCTATCAAGCGGTTAAACTGGGAGATCTTATGAGGTCAGCGTATTCAGCAGGTTTTGCCTCGGTTTCGTATCGTAATTACGTAATCATTAGTATTCACAAACAACTTAACTCCTGCACTTGATTATATTACAAATATCGGATTGTCAGATCCCAGATCTGTTTCGGGGCAGCGAGGCGGCTCTGCCTGCATACTAAGTGGTCACTTCTCTCAGCGTTGTGTCGTCTCGTCACAATACCGGACGAGCATAAGAGGAGGAAGGCGTGACAGGTTCTGGGTTGACGGCGTGCTACTCAGCGAACCTCAGCCCGACGCATGTCAATCATGTCATTCTGTGGAAACACGACAAGACAGCTGGTACGACTGCTGACTGTCAGTCATTTTAACGATGAGAAAATACAACAAAGACGAGCAGACAACCACATTATTAACCCGTCAACTCGCGCATAGAAAAACGTGTGAAGAGAGATTTAACGTCGGCACTAAACACGCTTCCTAAGACCTTTCTACTGCTGTTTGTCATTGAAAGTGTTTAATGCAGCATGGAAGAGAAAATAGAAGCATGAACATAAACAAGCAAACGTAATGGTGATGGCGGTTGGCGGGGGCGGTTAGCAGCTAACGGTGCTAACAGCAAAAACAGTGTGACTGTGATTAAATGGGCAGATTTTAGGAACATTTTCTGACTCCTTGACTCCATTTTTCCGTGAGAGTCCACCCGTAACGTTGGCTTTCGTTGGAAAGCCTCTAACCCCGAGTGAAGTTAAAACGATTGATCATAAAGCTGCAGCTTTTCAAGGCCCAAATTCCTCCTCCTACAACTCAGTTCAGTAAGCGTCAAGAGACCCTGTTTCTAGATTTGTTTGAAGAACTTTCCATGAACCGCCGCCCAGTTTTCTTCAGCAGTTCCACTGGGTCACATTTGAATAGTAATGGCCAGTGTTTTATTTGCTTGCTTATGAAGCAAAACTGTCTCAATCTCACACCCGATTTTTAACAAATTAGTTTTAAGTAACACTTTCCATGAAGCTGCTTAACACCTGACTCTTGCTCTTCTGTAATTTGCTCTCCTCCCCAGAGCATTTTAGCATCTCTTAGCTCATTCTGTTTTTTTACGACCCGCAACTTTACTGTTCTAGCCCACACTCCTCATCAATCTCATCAACCCCTCTTTTTTTTGGTCCCGACAGGCAGCTGTTTTCTGTAATAAAGCTCTGTTAAACTGACTGTACACTACATGCCAAGCACTGAACGTCGCAGATAGCAGCTAGCTGTCTCACTTAGGAGCTGGTGGGGACCAGAAACGATGCTAAAGAGAAAAAAAAATAATACTTGTAAATGCATTTGTTAGGTGTCCAGAAATTCAGATAATGTTACTGCATGTGTAAATAGGCAACACGTTTGTCAGCTGCTCACACTGTTGCCATAACAACTTAAAGAATGTAGTGTAGTGTAGTGGTGAAAAACAGAAAAACAATGAATGCCATTGAAAAAAAAAAAAGTCTGGTCTGCCAGTTAGATGCTATCACATTCGTCATAGGATGCTTCATCCAAGTACACTATGAATAGCTCTCAAGCTCTTTCTTCAAGCAGTCCTTCATTTAAAAAGATACGCTGTGTGTAATATATGGTGAGTAGCCACTAAGTGATTCAATCTAAGGCTGATACTGTCAAGGACTGTCAAGGTTACGAGATTACTTCCCTTCTGAAAATGCCATCATGCATGTTCTTTTCTTGCAGTTTCAGATTTCAGCTCAGAATTTAATACAACTGAGTAGGTTACCTTTCAACAAGAACCAACTTGTGGGAATGCATCCCTTTTGACAGCCTGTGGTTGTATGTGGGCTTGTGGGGGGTAAAGGCATGCATTGCTGTATTTTTTTAATACTAAAAATGGGAGCCAAAGGCAAATCAAATCCTACACATATAGCTAACAATAATTCCAATGCCGAAGAGAGACTTATTTTTTTTCATCAATAGGAAAGAACCTGTATATCGCACTACTTCCTGCATTGGCATTGACTGCAAAATGATCCATTGAGTGAGTTTTATTCCCAGCGAGGCTCGGGCGGTCTCTCTGTAGCTGTTGACTTTCTCAGATGCAGCAGCGGCTTTGTGTCTCGCTCACTGAAGAGGGACACTGCGGAGAATTGAGTGGAGTGCCAAAACGAGCGCTGCTAATCAACACTGTTCGGCACTCATTTAACAGGGTGGCATCATGAAAGGGGAAAAAAATGAGGCTCATCTTTGTTTTCTTTTTTTTTTTTTTGTGCTGTGACTATTCGATTGGCTGGAGGTCCCTTTAAAAGACGTGATGAGAAGCAGACATGGAGAGAAAGCATGAGAAAATAGACTAATTATGACCACGGGCAGCAACCATTTGTGGCTTCTGACTAAGATGCTGGACGCACCACAAAAGCAAACAATAAGTCAGAGATCCTCATACTTTCTGGGGCCCGAGAAGAAAATTATTAAAGGACCCCCTCAAAATCAAAACAGCGATTAAGCGTATGCTATCATTTGAATTCGAGCTGCCATAGTATGCTAATGCTTTTCAAACATATGACCATCATTCACTGAATGAACATCATGCTGGATTGAAGAAGACTAACGATTGAGACCATAAACTCATATTTAGGGTCATTTTCTCATAGACTTCCATTCAATCGGACTTCTTGTTGCAACCAGACTAGTCGCCCCCTGATGGCCAGTAGAGAGAATGCAAGTTTAAAGCAATCTTTTGCTTCACTTTTAAGAACTGGAGGTTTCCGTCTGGTCAGGATGCATTTTGGCCTCCCGTTGCTCTTTCTGGCCCTGAGCTAATGTGGGTGGGAGTAATGGACACACAATGCTTTTTTGTTGTTGTTGTTGTTGCAAATGGTTCCCATCTGTAGATTTACACTTTTAATGATACAGCACAATTTTGTAATTCCTACTTTGAACGGACTCAGGGCAGTGATTCCCAGTCTTGTACAAATCAAGTCAAAGACAAGGCAAAACAACTGACGTTAATGTTTGTTTTTGTCATGTTTACTGTCTGCGCTTAACATATTGAAATGGTTAGATAATGTTGACTGAATAATACACATAATCTGGGCTCTTGTACTCACCGTCATGTATGGAGGGGGAAAAAAAACACCCGTGGCAGGTCCCTCCATTCAGTGACGTTGAGGGGATGACAAGTCTTCATGAGAATGAATCACCAGCATCAAAGCATCTTCACAGCCTCATGCTTCTTCGTTTCCATGGCTGTCTAAGCATGACACACAGAGGGAGACACGGAAGCAAAGGCAGACCAATAAAATGTTACCTTTTGAACATAATTCACATCTCTGAGAGCAGCAAGAAAAATGGTTATCGCACAGCAGCAATAAACGGGAGTGGAGCGGAGGCGGGAAATGTAGTGAGACAAAAGCTTCAGTGTGACAGGAATCACAGCAATATGTACTGTAGAAGCCTGAAGTGCACAATCGTGCACACATTTGACCGATTTCATTCATGCTCACCTTTTAACATATCCTCCAGGGTATGAACACTTGGCAGATATAAATTTTGTTTGCACTTTAACATTTCTAGGATCTTAAATATGAGGGTTTACCAGGTCAAGTACTGAGATGCTAAAGATACACTGTTGAGTGAGATGAAACATGTTGTTTCGTTGAAAAATATTCAATATTGCTCCACCAACTCCTTGTTTCCCTTTCTGCTATCAACCATAATATTTGGATTGAACTTTTAATACATTTGGGGAAATTAATTCCAAATAAACGGCAACTGTTGCTCCGTAACGCAAATTATCTCCTGTTTACAAGTATG
This sequence comes from Chelidonichthys spinosus, assembly GCA_029853015.1. Lineage (NCBI taxonomy): Eukaryota > Metazoa > Chordata > Actinopteri > Perciformes > Triglidae > Chelidonichthys > Chelidonichthys spinosus. Next base: position 17,507,376 of record CM056840.1, read on the forward strand.
TCACATTAACCAAAGATGATGCTGTATCAACCTTGTGTTCAAGACTTCAAGAGCTGTGGAAAAAGGTTTAATAATAATGAGTCAAGCTTCAAAAAACCCTAGATCCTACATTTCACACAATGCAACATGATGGCATCCATTCAAACTCTCCACCCTTTGCGATGCAGGACATTTGTGTAAATGTCATCTCTAAGCCCCCAAATTAAATAACCCTCATGACATCAAGATGACATAATCTGGGTTATTTTCTCCAAATTCACACGGCTTCTCCAGAGCCACAGAAGGTATTATTTAACTGTTTTCACTGGTTGAGGAAGTACTCCTTGTTGCTAGTAAACTGGGCTTCATGCTCAGAATTTTGGCAGAGCGGCCCTTTAAAACCATCTTTTATGGAAACAAAAAGAAATCTGGAGATCTCTGTGTAATTGATTGAAACAAATCCAATGTTGAGCTAGACATCACTCCACCAACCTCATGGTTTGTGTCCGCCACCTGCTATTTGAATGAATGCCATATAACAATTTAGTTGTGTGTAAACCGGACAGATGAGACTGAGCTCACAATCTTTTTCAGCGTGGGTGAACGAAAACACTATTGATTTCTCCTCTGCAGGTGGATTAAGACATACACGCTTCTCTTTCTCAGCAGAGCGAACCTCGGAGGACTTCAGTGTTAACATGAAATACTTGTCTGCATATGTGAGAGTCTGTCTGTCTCTCGAGGCACAGACAGACAGAGTCATACGTTGTTTGTTGGAAGTCTGGCAGTGACATTTGGTTGTTTTCTATCTGACATTTCTGCAATCTATCAAACAAAGTCCAATCTATCAAGCGCCCAAAGAGCATGTAGAAGTACCTGACAAGATAAAACTATGAAAACCAGAACGTTGTGTGAGTGCGAATGAGGTCAAATAAATCCCTAGAAATGCGCTGCTAGCAAAACCCCTGTGAGCCTTGTTTTTACCAATTTAATAATTTGACTTAACCACTTCCTTCCAGGTGGCAAGGTCAGGTTGTGGAAAGTGAAGTCAGTCCTGAAGTGTTTTAAACTTGCATTCTCACTATCATTCACATCAGGGGGCGACTCCTCTGGTTGCAAAATGAAGTGTGATTGCATGGAAGTCAATGAGAAAACAACTCTATTTCTCACTTGATTTAGTATCTCAGTAAACATCGTAAACATACCTTTATGGTTTCAATCACTAATTTCAAGTCTCCTTCAGTACAGCATGATGTTCATTTAGTCAATTATGGTCCAATTAGAGTCAAAACAGATGATAAAGTCGGGTGTACTTCAGGACATGGCTACCCTGTGATTGACAGGTACCGCAGCTTAGTTACTGTCGCTACCAATACAATTCAAAACTGTAGTCCACAAACTAAAGGTGGATGTCACAATAACTATGCCCACTTCTTATTTACAGTCCTGGAATTTGCCATCGGATTAGCTAGCTAGTTAGCTGTTGGGCTGTAAGGGAGCAACAGCTCCCAAAAGGAGGACGGACAGAAGGTTTGAATCTCTGCAGGATATTGGTTTACTGGCTTTTTGAAACAGAAATACGGCTCTGTTGCAAAATGCCTCCCCTTTCTTTTATGTCATATATTCTCGGCTACATAGTGAGCCAGTGACAGTGCAGATAAGCTCCAGTTGTCGCCCTGTATTTTCCTGCCACTCCAACGCCGCCTTATAACCGTCTCCCCATCCCAGAGGAAAAGACCCCTTTCTACCTGTGATCTCCTGGCGCTGACACTATCTGCTCAGTGTCTCTGCTGATGCAATGCAAAATGACAGCCCCAAGTCCTCTGTTCCACAGCCAGATAACAGTGCAGGGGGGTCCATAAAGCAGAAAATACCAAATCACATTCTGCTAATACCCTTAGTGGTGAAAGCCTCTGTCCTAGTTCACTTGAAATCCACTGCAGCAGAAATACCCAGGGTTGTCCCGCTCTAGTGCCTCTGCAAGTTTGCAAGATAAATGATTTTTTATTGAGTTTGCATTGGGAGGAACGAAGAAAAGTGCCAAAGAAAGCATCAAAGCTGAAATGACTTGCAATGGGTTTGTATATGAGGTGACAGTGATATCCAAGCAGCAGCATTTGAAACATTTTTATGATTAAATGAAATAGTTTTGCTGAAATTCTGCTGCTATGGATGAAAAATCAGGATGTCTACAAAATTCTGGGAATGATCCACCAGGGGGAGAGTCTTCAGTGCAGACCTGAAGATGCTGGAGTGATTATAAATCCTGTCTGGTCTTCGATCATATTGGGGATTTCCCAGAAACCAGGAATTTGTTGCCCCCACTGTGATCCAGAGAGAGAGAGAGAGTGGAATGGGTTGATTGGGGCTCTGCAGGCCAATCTTTCACGCACATCTGTGGAGCTGATCATCTCCCATCTGCCAGCTGAGCCAATCAGAATAATCTTGTGCTTTTCCCTGGCCTTGCTTGGTCACCGAGGCTTTAACCTACACGTGTTTCCTCTTACTTGTCAACAACACCGGGCGTCTGGCGGTGGCAGGATGCCAACAGCGGCGGGATGAATTCCAGGGAACTCATGTGGCGTGCTGTGTTGTGATGACAGCGAGGCCATGTGGTAGCCGCTCCGCCAAGCGCTGCCCCTCCGCCCTTGTGAAAGTCCCTCCGGTCCTATACTCCCCTCGCCTGGAGAACAAACAAACAAAAAAAAGATGCTGCCCAGGGGGGAAACCGGTCTTTGCTCTCTAACAAGGTACCTTGACCTTAATTACTTCTCCTCCCATGAATAAGGTTGTCTACACTCCTGATAATTGAAATCAACGCACGTTTTCATGTCTTTCTTTACCTCTTATTTGTTGCTCGTTTTTCTGAAGAGAAAGATGACACACAAACACCCTGATCCCTTGCATCCGAGTAGCAAGGAAGACTAAGGCTTCTGTCTAAACATAGGCTTGCCCACTTTATTTGCGGTGACATATCAAGCTTACATCTTGGCAGGCAAGGACGATCCCCGTTGGCATCAGCGGGCCAGATCAGTGGAACGTGAGCAGGACATATGTGCAGCGTTGACTCGACCTGCCTTTGTTGGCTCACCGTCCTCCCACATTCTGCTTTGCAGGAAGGACGGGCGGGGTGTGGAAATGTATTTCTCGACTGTCTGGTGTTATGCTTGGCTATCTCTCTCTCTCTACAGGTTCATGTTTAAGACTCAGAGGAGACCAGTGGGCGTTAGAGATTTATTGTGCAGGAGGCATAGAGAGATTATTATTTTTTTATTGTAGATCTGCATGTGTTGGCTGTGCCGTCTCTCACCTTCTGTTTAGTGGGTGGATGTGCAAAATGAGTTCTCGGTGATCTGCAGAAAAAACTGTTTGCTTTCAGATGTATGTCTTAAGACAGATGAAGGCTTTGTGAATGCAACATTCACATGTGATATCTACTGAATGTTTCATAGGTTAACGATTGCTGTGGTCGTGTCTGATGTTGTGTCCAACTTTACAGGCAGGTGTTGTCTGACAACAAATACAACTATCCAGACTGCTGAAACTGAGCAACAGCTTTGGTTTATCTTCTAAAGAATTGGAACGAAGACTGAAGATTTACTTTATTATTTTGTAAAATGTGGTGATTCTAGAAAGGGATTAAGGGATACAAGGCCAATATTTAATGATCACAGCAGTTCTGTGGTGAGATATTAGATTAAAATAAGCTTTCCAGCGGCCGTATGCAGAGCGATGTTTGTGGAATTGCAGCAACATCAGCTTAACAATTCGTCCAATTCTTTAATTTATGACGAAATACCTAAATAACTTATGACGTTCCCGTCAGTTTCAGCTTTTCTTGAGCCAATTGGCAAATGTAAGCATGCTTACACAGCTAAAGTAGCATAACAGTAAGCGTTATACCTGCTTCATATTACATTAACATTTAGGGCATTTAGCAGAAGCTTTTGTCCAAAGCGACTTACAGTAAGTACAATGCTAACAATAGCATGTTAGCATTGCCATTATGAGCATTCTAGCATGCACACATACTATGTAACTCAGCACAGCCTTATAGACACTTTTTCTTGCTATCAAATTCATATTTAGCCAAAAAAGTAAACAATTGTTTGTAATGTAACTTTCCAGAATATTCCTGCAGTCTCTCGCTATTTAGCATTGATTTAATTTGACTGTATGTTACACAGAGTTTTCCTGCTGCGTACATTAGAAACACTGTCTGCGACATCACCACGCTTTCCACGGACTTTCCTTCTAATCGCCATTTCATTGGTGACAAACTACTGAATATGTATGAATCACTGCAGTGACAAGAATGCCTCAACAACAGGATTACAGTCTGCGCCTCAGCCGAGTGTGTGCAGTACGGATGTCAAAACACACAAAAAGGGATGAAGGAGGGAAAACACACGGCAAAAAAGCAAACACGCGAGAAAACAAACAAGTCAACAAACAAAATGCAGAAGGCAGACACACAAACAATGCTGTCATCTTCATACGGAGACACATTTTGGCGGGTTGTTTTTTTGGTATTTCTGGTGCAAACCTCTCAAGACATTAATGAGTAAAATGTTAGCTCATGTTGGGCGGATGGATTTTCACACTAGGCATATTCTGCCAGAGAGGGTTTCACACGGAGACATTGTTTTATGAGTCACACGTATCAAATGAATACACACACACACACACATAATAAACACAGATTTAGGGAACACTTCATGTCGTTGGAAGTCACTGCAGGCATGGGGCTCTGTGTGTCTTCTATTCTGTATTCCGTCGCTGCCTATGGTTTGGATATAACTCATTTCTGAAAGCAAAAAGCCTGACGCCCCACTGCGTCTCCTGTTGGCTTTACTTTTTGTTTTTGTTTCTCTGCAGCTCTCATATTGCTTCCCACCACTTGCTCACTTGAGAACAATCTGCCTGAATTTACTGCGGCCCGTTATAAAAAGTGACCTCCACTCCAGGTGTCATGAATCTGTCACGGTTTCCCCCGGGTCGTCCGGCCCTTCGCTAATAACGATGTGCATCTTCATGCTTGTCGATGGTCATCTTTGCGAAATTTTTGTTGGTTCACGTCGGACATAAATAGCTGATTAATCGCTGCGGTGTCGACATATATTACACCGTATTGTATTTGTTAAGCTTGTAAAAAACTCTACTAATAAAACTCCATCTTTCTTTCTTCTAATTAGCTTTTGTTCACAAGCCACATGAGTCCTTTTTTGGGAATCCGTCAACTGTGGAATGGCTTTTCACTTGAAAAATGTGAAGAGGATGCTTTTACATGTGATGTATTTGCATTTGATTGTGAAAATATATATACACACATGTAAAATGCTGTTCCATGTGTGATAATGACCTTCTTGGCTTAGGAATACCAAAGAGGATAATTGCCACATATTAAATATTATCTTTTCATATCACCTTTTATAAGGTTCTGAGCAGACAGTAGAAAATGGCAACACGTCTGTGCTTTTTATTATGACTTTTGGAGGTCAATGCATATGAAAATGACATCGGATAAAAACTCTTTATGTTGCATCACAGCTCAAAGAGTGTGGCGTTGTGACAAAGCTGAAAGACGCAAGCTCCTAAAATCTGAGACACATAGCGAATATCATCACCTCAACATGTTTGTATAAACGGAGAAAAATATATTTCTTCCAAATCAACCCACATCACAGCAAGCGTGTACATTTTTTAACACCAGCGTCCTCATTTAGATGAAGAATCACAGCAACAATGGCATTGTGTTTGTTGCTAACATAAAAGGAAAGAGGAGATGTTTTGAATAAGGACTCGAAAATAATAATGATTCTCAGAACATGTGACTTGACTGACCTGGATCTATATGAAAAAAGATATGATCCATAAGACAAAGACCATTTTGTAAAAACATGCACTCCACTTGCTTTTATTTAACATTGCCTTAAAGTATGAAACTTGAAATTATAAGTGCAGGTTTGTTTTGTACGCCACTCAAGCATGATTAACATCTCGAGGCAGGTCAGCATTAACATAAAGAAAACTGGGATGAGAATACTGAACAGCAATTCCGACACCCTTTCCCGACAATCGGGTAATGTGCTGACTAAGGTTACGGACCACCAATGGAAATGCCCATAAGTTGGAGCCCTGAGCTCTTTAATGACTGCAGGTTACCATACATCTGATGTGGAGAGGGGCTGCAGCGCCGCCGATGTAAAACCCGTCCATTCCATTAATATCACAGGAGCCGTAAAGCTGTCACTGCCACTCCGTGCTCTTCCCACATAAAGCTGATTTGTGATCGCTCCAATCCGCCAGCCCTCAGTCTCCCTAATGATGGCGAGATCCATCACACTCATTTAATCAGAGCTGAAAGGAAAGCAAAGGAGATGGATGAGGCTATTGTGCGCCTCAATAGGTGCTTTATAAAGTCACCCTCGTACTCCGTCCCACACTGCCCAAAATCCGGGTGATGGTATAATCAGTGATTCACTGCAGTTGGAGTTGTTGTTGTTTCTTTTCTTCTTTTTTTTTAATTACCTGCTTGAACTGTTGACACTAATGAGCACAAACAACTCGCTCCCGAATTGATGGCTCCTTTGATAGAATGTCCATTTCACCAGGAGCAGCTAAGGCCACGGAGAAGAAAAAACAGACAAAAACAGAGAGAGGCAGCGAGGTGACGGATGAACCAACAAGTCCCTCCGAACGAGAAAATAGGGTATTTGTCACAGCCTTCCAAAATGACCCGCGTGACCATTTCTAGAATGATTTATACGTGTTTTCTGATCTGGAGCACCCTATTAGCGAAACAACGCTTGCCAGTGCCATAACAACGGGATGGCAACCTCCAGTTTCGGAAGAGTGAAGCCGTTGTTGAAGTGTCTTAAAGATGCATTCTCTCTGGTGGCCATCAGGAGGCGACTCCTCATGTTTCAAAAATAAGTCCGATAGCATGGAGGTCTACTTCTCTTTTGATGTTATCTCAGTAAGCTTCGCAAACAGAGGTTTATGGTTAAGTTTTCTTCATTATGACATGTTTATGTTGTAAATGATGGTCCCATTTAGTGTAAATAGACGCTACTGTCATGCTACCACGCAACCAATGCAGTTAGCTACTAAGTTTAACATTTAGTTGTACAGTTCCCTCAAATTATGGAAGTTAACTTTGTCAAGTGAAGTCGGATGGATCCAGATCCAGTAAGATTGTCGCTCGGGGTGTGTTCGTCAGATCCACCCCGTCGCTCCTCCGCAGACCAAATATGGGCTTTCCTCACCGGTTGCAATTATCCAAGAATGCGGCAACCAAAATGCCAAACTCCGCAAACCAATAGGTGATGTCGTGATGAGCATCCTATCACTGTTACAGAAACTGGTTGCAAGTGCTTCCTGATCCGCCACCAAAACGGTTAAGGTTTGGTTCGGCATGGCCAACTAAAGCTTCTTCGTTATGGTCTAGGAAAGAATCTGAAGTGTGGTTTCACGCCTTAAAGTCAGGTGCTACGTACCCCCAAATACCACCTGACCTGTCCCGGCACTATAACATCAAAAAACTACTTTTTGTCTTTGCCTCTCAGTGACATCTCGTTATTCGCCACAGGACTTCTTGAGGAACTTATTTAATCAAAATTTTGATGAACAGACAAAAACTAAGACACATACAGACAAATGATGAGACACCAGTCAATCACTCACAGCTGATGGGATATGAATATGTAATATGAGCGGTGGCTTTGCTTTGTCTGCCTGTCACCGAGAAGGTCTCGGTTATCAATATCCCGGTTCTCTCCCCCCTGTCAAGTGTGATAATGGTATACTGTGCAGCAAGCGTGCCAGGCAGCTGCAGCGGCGGAGACGCCAGCCTGAGGTGGCGGCCCTTGGAGGACCTGGGAGTTCACTGTGCAGTCAGCTGCACAGGATGAGAAAGTTAGCGGAGAGAGTGTGGCAGTGATGTTGAGAGGTATGGAAATAAGCCTGTAATTCTCCGTTTGTAGGGAAGTGTGTACATGACCCGCCATGAATAATCTGTCATGGGACCTGTCCTTGAATTCGCACACACTTCGTGTTGAGTGAGTAACAGATGGAAGAAAAAAGTCAAAGAAAATTGATCATGCAAACACCCCCCTGCACAAACACCCAACTGAGACAAACCTGGATCAAATAAAACCCCTGAATTAAATGTGACAGAAGGTTATTTGGTTGTTTCAGGACATTTTAATACTATTAAATAAGAATAACGCACAATTGCCGTTTTCTTTCCCCCATCTCTCTCTTTTCAGGCACGGCCATTTCAGAGGCTGTGCAGCAATTGGCCTTTACCTGTTCATAAGTGCAGCCAATTCCACACCATCAATGGCGGCGGCTGTGCAGACGTGTGGACACTACTTCTGCGATTCAGCAGAAAGTTGACAACGTTATTCTTTTGCTTAAAGCTATTGAACCAAATCCATATGGGCCAAGCAATCCACACACATATTAGGGTGGGTGGTGGGTTGTTATATTGGGGGAACAAATGGATGGACAGAGATGTGGGTGGACAGTGGGAACAGGTAGAGGGGGTGTCGGGGTGTTGGAAGCCTGCAAGCAGCCAAACAAATAGCTGACTCTGTATTCCTGCAGGGAAAATGAGGTTACTTCTCCGGCAAAGCTGCCCAATAAACTCTGCAATTTGGTTAGGGTCGTGGCGAGACAGGACTCACAGCTTATCACTTTACGTGTGTGTGTGTGTGTGTGCAGCAAGCATGCATTAGCGAGTGTGTAAGCCCGGTGTTAGGAAAAGAAGAGGAGACATACAGAGTGAGACGCCTACCCTGGCTGTATGTGAGAGCTCAGCCCAGTGGGACAGCCTGAGCCACCATATTAGATTTTCTGCCTTATTGCCTCAGCCAGACATCTCACACAGCCTCAGGTCACTCTCCTGTATAAGAGGGGGGGGGGGGGGGACGCCGCATTACTCCAATCTCCCTCAAAACCACCCCAGATATGGTGATCCAAGCCCAGCTTTAATATCTGCCGGCTAACCTCTCAAGATCCACCCAGGGTTCATTCAATTCAAACAAACGTGAAGAGCGAACATGTCAATATTGAAATTATTAACTGCAGAAATACACGTGGGGATATTTCAGCTGGCAAAGGTCCCGAGAGACCAGCAGGATTCATCTTAATAGGGGGCTGCTTCGGCAGCCGCATCAGTATTCATTTATTTAATAAATGATGAGGGCCGTGTTGCTAAAGAAGCTTCCTTCACCTTTTTTTTTTTTTTGGTCACGGGCTGGATGAAGGCTATGCAAATGGTGAGGGAGGGAAGCTGTAATCTGCAACTGAGACTGATGAGATCGCAGCCGTTTGAGGGGAGAAAAAGAAGAAGCAATTGGTAAAAAAGGAAATCTATATGAATACACAAAAAGAGCTTTCAAAAATCACTTCATCATGTCTCCTTTTGCTATTTCTCTATCGGCCTAAAACACGTATGACTAATAGAGTGTGATATAACTGCAGACACACACAAATGCCTGGAAATATAAGCTAACACACCCAAACACTGATATCCCTCATGCCTCAACCATAGATTAGTATTGTAGATACAAATGACAAATGGAAGCTAAATCTTTGAAAATAGCATAATGAAATACAATAAACTTAGGATAAAGCACTCAGTTTAAAGGTATGCAGATAACCTTCAAGCGCTGCAGTTGCACTCATTCAGCAAATACGGTTCAGAGGAGATGATCCAGATGAAGTCCTGACATTCAACGGTGTGTTACAGATGGAGAGAGAGACGGGGGCTCGGCAGGTTGGTGATGCTCGGAGAGAAATGTGGAAAGCATGAACACACACGATATGACCCATCCATCATTATGCATCTGTGACATGGCTCAGCATGTGCTGGAGTCTTTAATCTTTCTCATACACTGAGCTGCATGGACTCTTTTAGACTTTTTTTCCCTTCCATATCACACATGAGCTGATCCACGAATGAAAGACTCGCGGCGGCCTCAGCCACCGACGCGACTTGTCAGATTTGCTTCTGTGTGCCAAACTCAAAAGAGGAATCATCCACATTGTGTTTGCTGTGCCTGAAGCCGGGATACTGAACATGTACCTGAGTCAACTCAAAAAAGAAAAAGAGGACTGGGAAGTACATAAAGATCCATTATGGCTCTGTCATTTTTGCATTCTTTTCTTTTAAAGAGAGCGGCGGAGACGCCGAAGAATTGGCAGGATATGCAGTGAAGAAGCTGAAGAGGACAAAAGGAGGCGCGTGAAAGCTCTAAAGACGTTTCTGTGGCAAATTAAAAAGCGATAAGTGCTCTCTCGAAAAACAGAGAAGAGAAAGTATTTGTCAAAAAAACTGCAATGTCATGCAGGGAGAAGGGAAAACAAGACGAGGCTGCTGTTGAAGCCGTATCAGCTCCATTATTCTCTGCCACATTTTTAAAGCCCACTGGTTCCTAATCTGCGTGTCGTAGCAGAGAGCTGTCCGAGCTCCGGCATCAGTCGGGTCCCGTCAGTCCGGTGGCCTGTGATGCTGCACGAAAGAGCTATAAAATAAATATGCATCATCAGCAAATGCCATGATGTCTGTGGGCATTCATGGGATTGTTTGTTTGATCCATCGGCTGCGAGGTTCTTCATCGTAGGTCAGGCAGGACGGAACATTCAGTGCCACATTTTTACGGCTTTTCAAAATAAGCTTTTGATTGAATGAAATACTTCACACACGATTTCAGACACACAAACAAGTACAGCGAGCCTTAACATATAATAAACAACAACCTTCAAGATATAACATCAACATTTTAAGGCTGCTTCAGGGAGTCAAACAGAAATGGAATTTTTTTTATATGCCCTGTGTTCGCCTTCGAGTAGGGGTGAATATTGGCAAGAACCTCACGATACGATACGTATCACGATACTTTGGTCACGATACGATACGTATAACGATACTTTGGTCACGATACGATACGTATAACAATACTTTGGTCACGGTACGATACGTATCACGATATCGCTACAAATTGAGTCAAAACTATTTCATTCAAAACAGCCTCTCCATTTTATTAATTCCCATGAAATTCACTGGAATAAATACTAATAAAATGAAAAAGGATACTGCAAGTACTGCATTCACACAAGTATTGATTTTTTTTTTTAAACGATCTTTGGAGTTGAAAATCGATATTGTATTCGGCGGCAAAGTATCACGATATATTGCCATATCGATATTTTTACCCACCCCTACCTTTGAGAGTCTAAAAACAAGGGAGAAATTCTAACATCAGAGTACTGATGTGGTATTTGTCTAGATTATTATGATGCGGTCAATCCAATATTGCATAAAGCAGTAATATCAGTGTTCTGTGAGCAGATGAACAGATGGTCACATTAGCTTTCCTGCTAAATCCTCTTCTTACTGAGCAAAAGTTGTCACTCACAGTTTGCAAACACAACATTCAAAGTTGGCCCCTCTTCCCCCTGGCTCAACGACACCAGTACTGCATGTCCCCTACCTGAACACAGCCCATTGTTCCCCCCACAGCATCACATATGACCACTAAGGTGAAAGGTCAACCCCAGATTCACTTTTGGAATGAGCTTTGACCCCTCGCCTTGCCTCGAGTCTTTTTCGATGCTGTGTCTGCAGTGTTATGTCTCAGTTCCAAAATTCACAACATGTCAATCGAAGGAAATATTCTGCTTCAATCCATATTTGCTGGCGCTGACTTCAGCCTCGATGGGCCTGTGCATAAGGAGCCACAGCTTGGACAAATGTGCAATTAGAGTCAGCATTAAGTGCAAAAGCAATGTATTCCCCTCATTCAGCAGCATCATCATAACATAGAAGATTAAAAATAAAAATAAAAATCAGACAAACCGGGCCGGTTCTCTGCAGAGACAGACGCTGCCACACACGTACAAGATGCTTGGATGCAGGCCATTTATTTTATTTTAACCAGCAATTTGAATGTGCATCCATTAATCTAATCACTGTAAATTCTCCAGTAATCCACAGGATGGCATCCTCACTGCTGCACACTCCTGGCCAACACTCTCAACATTCAGACCTGCACCTCCCAAACTATTTAAGTCAGGGATCATGCTGGACGCGGCGTCCTTTATTAGGGAATTAATGAACAACGTCACCTCTGAAAGTCCATTCCTGATAATGGAAAACTCGAAGGGTAATATACCAAGGTCGCTTACCAAAGGAAAATAATAAGAGCATTAATGTATATTTACATGCAACCAAAATCTAATGTTTATCACAATCCATTTACTCTGTTTGAGTCTGAGGGGTTTGCTAATACCTGGAATATAAACTGGCAAATTTGCTACTTTAAAAAGTCACAAATTTGCAGATATGTACTTTATCACGATGCTAACAACTGGCATAGAGTGTACATATATATTTTTCTAATTAAAACATATGACAACGCCTCGTTAAGGTCCTTAGGGTGATGATGCTGATGGTTATTGTTGGTTTTATGGATGAGGCCATGTTGTCATCTTATGGGTGTGTATTGATTGGGGCATTTGAGCTAAGATGCTAGCGGTAGCTTTCGCTTGTCATAGAGGAAGTAAAGTTGCTTGACCGGATGTTTGCTGTTGCCATGACAACAAGTGAAAGCTACCGCTAGCATCTCAGTCTACCTCTGGGCTCAGTTTTTTTTTTTTTTCCCTACAGTGGCCCAAAAATGCAGTTGAAACAAATCAATATCAAGGTTTTCACAAAAAATAAAAGGCTGAAAATGTTTTACTGAATCTATTAAGTTGTTGTCCATTATCACCACATTAATGCAGCAAATCACAAGCAAGTATTTGACTGTGGTTTAATAGACATATAGGATCTACATTTCCCAAGAAAGGACCTTCCACTCATGTGAACCCCCCCCCTCCCTCGTATGTATTTTCTATAATAAAAGGAGAACTGTTAAATAAAGTGCTTCAAAGATGTATTATACCTTGAGATCAATTTCTATTTTGGGGCAAGTTTGTTGTTTAGCCTGTTATTTAGATTCTGCTGACTCCAGACACTTACAAGAAGAGAAAAATGGGTCTAATATCAATTTAAATCTTCTGATATTTGTTGTATTCGAGACCTAAATGCAGGAAAGCGGGAACATGCTAACACGCTAAAGTCACATGCTTTGAAGTTCAGGGATCAGGTAGAATTTAAGGGTGAACAACTTATGTAGAAAAGCTAAATAATTTACTTCCTGGCGACGTGCAAAATATGTTCTTAGACAGCGAGGTTATGACCTAAGAGGGAAATAAACATACCACTAGGATAGCATCAGTTTGTTGATGCATTTATGGGATTAATGAAGATCGACCAAGACATTTAGAAAAGACAACAGAAATCCACGTAAGAAGATGTTTTTAAAAGTATTTTTGCAGCAATGAGGAAAAGGGCTTTATGTATCTCAGTGTGGGGACTGTTGATTTTATTGGTGATTCTTGTTTTGTTCTTTATTATTTATCTCACATTCTAAATAAAATATGTCCATCTGGAGTGAAGGGGGGTGTTTCTCGACCTGATGTCACCCCTTTAGAGATTTGTGAGAAGAAAAAAAGCATTCTGGGTAATAAAAATCGGTTAAGATTAGAGCTGAAATTACACAGATTCTTGAGTGGGTTTTCAGGCTATTTATGTTTTTGTTCTTTTTGTGTATTTTGGTTCTGTGTGAAGTGATGACAGCAGTTGTAAAATGTGTTGCTATCCAATACAACCTTTATGAAGCGTGCAGCTGCAGTTTGTGTATCAGAGATGTTGATTGAAGACGAGGGTTGTTGAGGAAATCATTGCGGGGCGTTGGTGTCGGGAATATAGAGTTTAAATATATCAACGTCTTCGCCTAATGAGCCCCAAACGTACGGTACTAAACTAAATGGTTACAGTTACATGCAAGATGCACAGTAGGAGGTATTCTACATGTTTGTTTCTTGTAACAGAAATCAAAGACTGTCAATTATTCTCCATTGTGATTGAGTGAAATGCATGAATGGGGAATATGAGCTATAATCAAAATAAATGTCCCCATACGGGCTGAAACCTTTTATCTTCTTGACATTTTTGCCTTCTTCGCATGCGTGTCTGAACAGTTGTCTTTTCTGAAATTGACCGTGTAATATGCGAGGAGTCAGGTGGAACTTGAAAAGTCAGGGCTGGAAGATCACCACGAGTGGTTTGGATAGGATGTGACAGAACCTGGCCAGCACAAATACACCGAGCCCTGCCTTAAAACACAAGCTGCAGGACTTTTTTTTTTTTTTATCTCATCTTCTATTATATGTTTTATAGTGAAAGATGGCACAAGTCAGGAATTAGACACCACCCCGGACACCATGGCATCTGCCATAATGTTGAGAGATTTCAAACGCTATAAAAGAAGGGAGCCTTCACGCTGGGAATCCGCTGACAGATGCAAATGCTGCCACCGTGCCTGCGAGGTCTTTGATCAAGGAGTCAACCTGCCACAAAAAAAAGAGCTAGTATCATATAGCATATGCATAATTCAGAGACTTGCGATGATGGGTCATTAAACTGTTTCAATCCGTATCCCACTCATCTGTTCTGAATGTTTCTCGTGTTCAGTTACAAGCTAATCAGTAGAGCGTTGCCTTATTTTTTCATCGAAATAGGATTAAAGCAAGGAATATGGCAAGGTTACACAGCAGTTTGCTGCATATTTGAGGCTTTTTTTAATATCTTTATGCAACTGTCTCTTTTACCATGCACATAAACATGCACACAGACATGCAGACGTACCACTGACAGTTCAAACAGCAGCCTGCAGAGCTCTGACGGGAGTAAATGCTCCATAACCGCCGCCGGCAAGCAGGTTGTTTTTGGTCCCATTTGTCTGTTCGTCTGTCAGCAGCATATTTTAAGAACTACTTCACAAATTTGAAGTGAATTTTGTGGCATACATTACAAATATGTAGCATAACATTGAAACAAAACTAGCCGGGAGTTACATAATTACGAAAATTACGTCAGATGTCACTTATGACCTAATTTGTAGAAGACTTTGAGAGCATGTTTATGTGAGGGAAATAAATCAAGTGAGAATAGGATCATTTCTCATAGACTTTTGTAATCTATGAGGCTGATAACAGCCATCCAATGCCAAGCAGGTGCTTTCATAAATCGTAATTGGAGATGTGGCAATATTCATTTTTAACTCTTAAAAATATCTTTTCTCCAACAATCCCCCTTCCCAGAGCGCCGGCTCCAGTGGCAACAAATTAATAAGGTCATCCGAGGCATCCTCTTTCCAAAGCCATATCCTCCAAGCTCCTTCTCGGGGATCCTGAGGCATTCCCAGACCAGTTGGAATACATAATCCCTCCCGAGTCTTCTGGGCTTCCTTCCAGTCAGACGTGCCCAGAATACCTCCACAGGGGAGCCTTCGGGGAGAAATCTTAATCAGATGCCCCCAACACCTCAGCATGCTCCATACAACATAAAGGAGCAACTGTTGTGAGAGTAGTTTCGGAGCTTAGATAGAGCATCAGAGAATCTGCCCCCCCCAACCCAAACCCTGCTAACAAAACTCATTTCAGCTGCTTGTATCTGCAGTTTCAACCCTTTTGGTCACGACCCGACGGCTTGTGAGTAAAGGTGAGAGTAGGAGCGTGGATCGGCGGGGGAAATCTGGAGCGTCACCTTCAGGCTCCGAGCGAGGCCTGAAGGTGAAGCCGATACGGCAGATAGAATTCTGAGAGAAAGAAACAAAGACTAAATCAATGCATAGAAAAACAGAAACGTAGATAAAGAGTAAACATTTGCCTGAGAGAGGCGGTGGAGCATTAATGTCCCATTCGCTACGAGCTGTAATACAGTTAAATGTTACTCATAATCAGTTCGGCATGAGGCTAATCTGCAGCGTTATCACCGTCATTGTTTTCTGGGGGACCTTGTTATGGTTGTGAGCGGAGATGAGACCAGTCATGTGGAGCGAAGAGACAATTTTACTGTTTAAGTGTTCGCATTGTTGCCAAAGTCGCACATCGGAAAAACCTCAAGAGCCTCAGGAGGGATAGAAAAATGTATTATTAAATGTGTCATTAGTTTTGGTCAATGTCAGCATTTCTAGTGGGATAAAAAAGAAGAATGAATATAAAATAGACATAGAGTTGACCAAACGGCTTGCACCATTGTGACAATCCAAGTTCGTTTACCCAACAGTTGCGAACAAGGGAATTATTTTTCACATTCATGTGTTGGATCTGACTTTATAGCTGCGAGAAAATTACGAAAAAGCTCTCATTGTTGTTAATCTGCGAGTGTGAAAAAGCACAATAATAACCACCTTGCAATAAAATCTCTTGTTGCTACTGTTTAGCTGTAGGCTGCGTTAAACATCCCGTGCCTGCTTCACAGTGTTTGTAGGCGTTTATGAATGTGTGAAGACAAAAAAGTGAGGGAAAGTAGACAAAAGGGTGTCGTAGGCAGAGAACGATGAGTTTAAAGGGCACAGAGGGAAATGATAGAGGATCCGGTGAAGGTGCATGGACATAACTTTCTACTAAAACAACAGCAGCCACCCCATATATCTCATATCTCCCTAATTAGGATGTGAGCGAGGAAGTCACTTTTACATTTAAAGCTCTGGAGGATGACTCCAGGGTTACGAGGTGCCGATGTGCCGACTGCAAGTGTTTGCGAGGCTCGTAAAGTTGTTCCCAGAACAGTTTCTAAAGCTGTTCATGAGCCACGATCAAGCCCAGTATGAGGGGAGTCCAGACTTTTCTCATGGCCGCAAGAAGAAGAAAAAAAGATATCTAGTCCCGGGCCATAAGCATTTTAATTTAACAGACTTAATGAGCGAGTTTTAAACACTTTGTGCTGCGCAGTAGATAGTAAGGATGATTTTTATCACTAAAAATAAAAAACACTTCTTATGGGAATAGTGATTCCAGGCCTTGGACTCAGCAGCTGCTGTTCAGCCCTGTCTAAATGTTTGCCCACATGTATTTAAAGAGCAGAATGAACTGAGCATCCTTTTCGCCTGGTCTCTCTTCTGTGGATGAATGTGGATTTTTCCAAAACCCTTCCAGAATCTGTGATGGTTGAAGCTCTAACTTTTGTGTTTTTTTTTTTTAATTTATCATCACATTGTATTTGACTAACTTGTTCAGTAATCCTTCCATGTCAACAGAGAATAAATCTGAGACATTCATGCTATCAACCTCAAAAAGGCCGCTATTGCACTTTATGGTAACTGTCACACATTCTAGCTTCGAAGACCAGCTTTGCTCCATGAACAGGAAAGTTCTCTCCTTTCTGATTCGCTGATTGGGCATTAGAACAACCAGAGAGTCACTCGGGTGGACAACACTTTGACTGCCCGTGCTGCGATGCTACTGGAAGGAAAAGAGGAAAGTGACGGTCCAAATGTTGCGCGTTAAATTCCTTACCTCCACATGGTGACGTCTATAACTCAATGAGTTGTGTGCACCGGCACGGTGGGACACAATCAACAGGGTTTCGCACATTCAGTGGTGTCTGCAGCGCCGAGGCTGTGAGCTGTTCACTGTTAAAACACGACACATTCCACAACATCACACCTAAAGTCAAAGCCTCAGTGTATTAATTTAAAATACGAATGAATCCATCTTTCTTACTAGTTTCTACTTCAACTTACAGATATTCATGGCTGCAAACTTTTGCAAACTCAATTTATAGATATCGATTTCAGTAAATTGCAAACTTTTCGGAGTTGTGCACGATGTGATGACATCGGTTTGATTTTTTTTTTTGCCTGTGGAAATGTTCTCAGTCTTGATTTGTTTTCCAAAGTAAACTCCACATCCTCCATTAGTCTCAGTGACATTTTCAATTATTTTTGACAAGCAGCTTATATGCAATACAAAGCATTGTACTGATGGTACAATTCTGTCTGACAACCATAGGTATGTTTACATAAATAGATGTTGAGGTATTATATAGCTTTATATATATATATATATATATATATATATATATATACACACAACACTGCAATAGGAAAAATCATCAGACTTAATCCTTAATTTTCTTCAGTTTCCACGGCAATCCTAAAGTTGTCGAGAAATTTCCCTATAAATAAATACATAAATAAATGATGTCACTAAAGGAAATATCAGGGGATCATCCTCTGGTGACAACGAATGTCTGTACTAAATGTCTTGGCAATCCAGATATTTCAGTCTGGACAATAGTGGGGCTAAAGATCAACAATTGCATTGTAATGCTTCTACCACGGCTACAATATACATATATATATATATTTTGAAAGAATAAGAACTCAGATTTTTTTTACAATTATTAAATAAATAAGTCATTTATTATTCTCACCACAATATATTGAAGAAATAAGTCTGATAGATGCTCTCAGGGTTTGACATTAAGCTTGTTCAGCCTTTGGGCAACAAGCTGACTGAATTTGCAGATAGACAAATGAAAGGCCTTGTCATAAATAAATAATATCAACAGGGATATGGATAATTGGACAAATTGTTATTCTTTTACTTCATTCTCATCATAAATACGGATTCTTGCTATATCATATTTGCACTGATATGATTAGGAAAAAAATAATGTATTTTTAACTACATATTTCCTTTGATTACAAAACACAGTCTTGTCATTAATAGTTGTAAGAATAGATTGTATTATAAGTTGCTTATAATCCCCTCTCTATTATACATTTTATATTTTTACATTTTATATTGTTCAAACAACCGTAGGCTGTTTCTCAGCAAAGACTGAATTTTACAAGATTTGAACACATCATGAAAACGTCATGTTCTGCACCGGCAACAGAGATACCAACGCATCTCTTTTATATCAAAGCCGAAGCAAGTCATTTCAATAAAAGCCTGTTAGCCAAAACCTCCCTTTTCTTCCCACCAGCGTCCTCACATTAAAGGCTCCCGCGGGACGTGCTTGGTTATTAGCCACCGCCTCGTATTTGTGAGGTGCCACCACTAATAAGCAGGTCTCCCGTCTACCTCTGCCTGTGTCTGTCAGGTGGTATATTGGATCCACAGCTCCCACAAGGCCCCCACTGGGACGTTCTACCTGCCAGTGCCATCAATTAGTTTAAGGTAGGATCACGTCACGTGCCACGGGGAGACGGGGACTCCGGAGTGTAGGAGCTCGGAGATGCCGTTACCTGGCTTGTGCTATATTCACATAGAGGGGGAGCAGCAGAATGTATTTCTTCTATATCGTGGATCAAAGATGGATGCATGCAAACGCATACAGGGACAATTATTTGATATAGAAAGTAGTGAAATATTTTGGAAACAACGTTTGGTACAACCCCTGCTGTGAAATTGCAACAGTAGAAACACACACACACACACACACACACACACACACACACTCGTGTGACATACCTCAGGTCATCTAAGTCGGGGATCAATCCCAGGTCTCCAGGTCTCCGGTTGGAGTCTTCCACAACTGCACCATCTTAAAATTGTGAAGAACCAGACAAAGAAAGAGCTGCAGAAAATTCATCTTCACCATCCTGCAAAGAAACTAAATTTCATGCATCCGTAGAAACCAGATTTGAATGACATTTCAAACTGCCTCCGAATCCAAATCCAAAAATAGTTTTCTTGCAAAAACGAATCTAGATACAATCCCAGAAAATGGATTTCAGCTGTCATTCTGAATGAGACTGGAGAGTCCAGATAGTGCAGCTGGTCAAGTTTGACATTCTGAAGGTCATGGGTTCAAATCTCTCTTGGATTGTTTGTTTTCCTTCCATCAACCCCTCAGAACTCTTTTATAAAGGCGGCTCTTATTGTGAACAAACCGACCCAGGATCAGTCTGTTTCACAAAGAGCTAACAAAAAATAAAAGCCTGAACTAATTCAAATTGACAGTTTTCTTTCATGTATTTTCTAACGTCCACATTAAAATGACCTTAAAGCTACCTGTGGATTGGCAGAAGCAAGAACTCCAAACCCGTTTTATCTGAGCCCACTCTCCACACTCGTCACTGTCACGACACCAAATCACTTCACAAGCATCGAGTTGAACTCTGCTCAACTTCCTCTCGTTTTTCCAAAACCACCGCGACGCCCCTCTCATTGCTCGGCGCCTCCCTGTCACTCCTCGTGTCCGAGCGCTCGTTTGAAATGAACGACTCGTCTGCTCGGTTCGCCGCCGCTGTGAGTGTTTCAGTTATAGGGGGGCTGTCACATCCGCTGCCGAGACCCTGGAAAAGAACAGGTTCCTGACTGCGAGCGTCTCAGACTCTTGTTGTTCCAGTGTCGGGTGTTCGGCACCGGAGGTGAAGACGGTCCAATTTCCTGACAAAAAGGAAATTCAAAGTGCTTGAAAGTTGTCAAGAGATGAAATATAGCCAGTCAGAGAGGGGAAGAAAAGTCAGGGGTCACGCTTTCATGATTTTGATTTATAAAGAAAGATGACGGTCAGGTAAGGCCGTGTAAAAATCTTGCATCAGTATTTCCTCATCCATAGCCGCTCTCTACCTGAGATTATTATTCCAATTAAGGTCCTGACATGTCAAGAGCCGCCGACGCCCGCCACGCTACAATAAGGCGTAATGTAACGTGTGTGGGTTTTTCTCCCTGACATTTGCAGCTTGATATGAAACCTCTGCTGAGGTCGATAAGAAAAAGAAAGGTTATTTGAAAATAAAAACGCAAGATGAATTCTGCAAGGACAGGGGCGAGGAGGGGGAAAAGAAAAAAAGCAGCCGTATCTACAAAACCTGGAACACCTGAAAGCTTATCAGAGCCAAACGTCAAGGCTGCGTGAAGAAGAGTGACTGCTGCTCTCAAGCCGATCAGCACAATGACTCCTCGTCATTTGCTCGGTCAAAAGCCCGGCACGCCGAGAATCCTCGTGTCTCAATGATAGGCTCAAAAGGAACCCGTGCTTTGGCGTGATGCGATACATATCTGCTGCGGCGCTCGTTTGGAAAGTTAATTTATTGCTTGTTGCTGCGAAGTGAGAATGTGAGAAGACGTGTTGACAGCTTGTTTTATATTTAACATCCAGATTCATGAATGCAACGAGAGACGAAGCAACTTCAAACTGTTTTATGCTCCGAGGTGGGAATCTTTAGTTCCGATAAACGGTGGAGGGCGAAAACGTGATAAATCTTAATTTCGTTTTTCAAAAAAAAATGAAATGATTTGACAAATAAGGGCCTTGAGTGGAAAAAAAGATGGCGTTATTGTAGCAGACTGGATATTTTCTCCAACAGATGCCCTTTCTCTGCAGCGTAATCGTCGAGCCCCTTTGAGGGGATCACAAATCCCCGCCTGTGCTCCCGGCGGATCCCGTTCTAACACCGTCAAACCATCTGACATGTAACCAAGGTGACACTTACATCAAGGAATATTAAGCCGAGGTCTCTGCGGCTCCGGCTGCAAAGAACTGGAACTCCATATAGAGGTGAAATATTAAAAGAACAACGATACTTACAAGGGAAAGGTTTAAGTCGAGCAGACACACGGCTTCGCACAAAATATGTCAGGCACAAATGCAGAAGGTGTTCATGGAGATGATGGGGAGCAGTTCTGGTTTACTGTGGATCATTTAAAACTGGAGCTGCTGTGGTGTGTTCGGGTGTTCTCTGAGGACTGAAGCATCATCTAATACAGACAGGAAGGTTGAGGAGAAGGAGATAATGTGCATCGATTCAGAGGAGAGAGAGAAACGGAAGATTAGGAATGTGGATATTTCTAGTGATTTTGCTATAAAAGGGGAAGTCGCAAGTAAAGCCTTGCCATTACATGCTAGATATATAGCAGCTAGCAGCACAGGAGGTATGGGAAAGTCACCCATTGGCTCGATACATGGCGGTAAAGATTTTGCACTTAGCTAGCTCTCTTAGCTCTCTTAACTAGCTTATCGATTTATAGCCATTAGTTAATTCTGGATTTAAAGAATCCATTAATAAAATGCCCATCACAAGTTGCAGCAGAGGCAAAGAAAAACAGAAGATTATCCACGTTTAAGGAGTTGGAACCAGCTAATTTTGACTCCATCTCTCAATTAGTTGGTGGCGGTTTAGCTGGAATTCATGGTGTGCACATTAACAACAAAAACCCCCGACGGTGATGAGGTTTCACGGCATGAAAGAGAACCAATCCACTCCTGCAGCGCCTCCATCTCTTCATTTACCATCTGCACACCAAAAAAATGTGACTAAAATATTTCCATTTGTAGCTTGCACGCTAAACTGAGTGGTTGCAACTGTGCCTACGATGGTGGAAAGAAAAGGATGGCTGGGCAGATCCCAAAAAAAGTTAGAGAGGTTCACTTATGCAGGTAATCATTTTAGTTATGAGCACTGCAGATGCAAAAATAAAGGCTACTGCTGCACTCCTGGTTGAAAGGGGTTACATCAATGCACAAAGGAGTGTGATTAAATCAACCAATTGAATTTATGATGCCTCAAAGTAAAAAAAAAAAAAATGCAATTAATTGATATTACCATGAAAACTTAAGTAGTGGTCCTGACTGCTGTGAGAGCAGAAAGCTTGCCCTCTGAAGTCTGAAGTGCTCTACAGCTTATTAATTGTCATTTGTCAAAATATCAGCACGCTTTGCGAGGTCCTCCGACGCCATGAAGGCTGCCACTGAGTGGTCATTGCTCATTGTGTTGGCAATTCAGTTAGTTATCAGGCATGGAGAAATTAATGCGCGCCGGCATAATTATCTGCCGAAGCTACATTGTGTTTAAAGTGTTCTGCAGAAAAAAAAACCAAACCCTAATACTGTGAAGAACAGAACATTAGTTGGCAGGCAGTGCAACAGCAAAAAAAAAAATCCATATTTAGCAGACAAAATAGCTATTCCGATCGACATCCTCTGCACAGTTTAACTATAAGTATGCAAAGTTAAACAAATCTGGCAGTGATGAAATCATATCAAAGTGCCTCTTTCACAATAATAAACCGACTGTCACTAAAAAGGCCTTTGCACATCGGGGTGTGAAATAAACGTCATGGTTTTGAAATGTGTGACAGTTTATCAACAATAGAGTTTCTGAGGGAGGAGACCACCGCTGGCATCCATATCGATCCAGAACAGCGTCTGGCAGTCTGTCTGAGGTAAACCGTTGTTTAACCAAAGATACTGTAAGCTATTTTATTGACTTTCCCTTTTTGAGAGTGAATTTGAGTTCCCTCTGGTAAACAGTTAAGGCAGTGTCTTTGTCTAGGGCTTTTATTGTGAAAAGGTAGAAGGAATGGATCTGGTGTGCTGCTTTTGTCAATATAGAAGGGATTGATAAAGTTTGTCGCCTTGGTTCACACCAGGGCAACCTCAGGTTCTGAAAAGTGAAGCCAAGGCAGGAGTGCCTTCAGCTTGCATTCTCACTATTCGCCATCAGGGGGCGACTCCTCTGGTTGCAAAAAGAAGTCAGATTGCATGGACGTCTATGATGAAATGACCCTTCTGACTTGATCTATTACGTCAGTAAACATTGTAAACATGAGTTTACGGTCTCGATCTCTAGTTTCAAGCCTTCTTCAATCCAACATGATGTATATTTAATAAATTATGGTCCTATTTACAGTAAACTAGATGATAATACAGGGTATGTTTTAGGGCGTGGCAACCTTGTGATTGAATACTATACTACCACACTACCATGCCACCATGCTACCATGCCACCATACTACAGTCTGTTTTGAGTCTTTATTCGCTGTGCGATATCTCAGAAAAATAAAACCAGTTGAGAAAAAACAATCACTTTCAGCATAATATTCGCATTCCGAGTGAAAGTGCTCATGAAAAAAACAACAGTTGGAAAAAGAATATTGACGTGCGGATTAATCCTCCCCCCAAAACAAAACAAAACAAAACAAGAAAGGCCTCTCGTGTGAAAAAGGCCTTAAAGATGACAAATAGCAACATGCATTTGAGTTCAGTCTGAAACGCATCAGTCAAAAGATCAAACCTTGTGAAGCAGCAAACAGTAACAGTTCCATCTGACACTGGCATCTCTGCAGCCGGGTGCCGATATAGAGATATAGTCAGCCCCCCCCCCCCACCATGGGTGTTCACAAAGTAAAGCCAGGGCAACAACAGCACTGTGTTATTGGTGTCAGAGCTGCTGGATAGACGACATCAGATAAAGACTTGGGGAGGCGGCGAGGCTTTACCTCGCAGCAAAGAAAATGCAGCCGTATATAGAGCGACAATCAGTGGACAGCAAGTCATCTAAATAGAGTGATGACATTGGTGTGTGTTTAGCGATTAGCTGATAGATTAGCAAAGCATAGCCCTTGTGCTCTGCCTGAACTAATACTCTATTTCAGTCAGGTGTTCATGTGGTTAGTTGGTTTGCAGTCATCTGTATGCGGACTCCGCCGGCACGCTGGGAAAAAAAAAAGAGATGCAGGGAAGGAATGCTAATACCCCCGACGCCAGAACCGTGTGGCAAAGGGTGGATCAGCCAACAAGCCTTCACACATAACAACAGAATAAGAGCAGAGCATCTCTTCGTATTCTCTAGACCCCTTGATCTTCCAATTTATTTTTCTTTTCTGATTGAATGGGCAATTTAAAACGCCTGACGTTTCTTATCTTCACGTCACTTTCTCGCCGAGGCTCGATCCGTACTCGCATGGAGCTGGAGCCGAGAGTTGATCAGCTGAGCGCCTCGGGGAGTTAACAAGGAGATATCATGGATGAGTTGAGGAGAAGTGGGTAGCGTGCTGCAGGAGGGCGCCACCTTTCATCCTATTACACTTGGTCTTGATCACAGGTGGGCCAGTATAATGGTTTTTTCCAGTCTTTGGCGTTTTTGTGGGCCGTTGAAACGTTAAATACTTCCTGTGAGCTCCATTGGCGTAAAACATACGACTCCTCTCGACTTTCCAAACTTTATGGGACCGAACGGACCGAAGTCTGGTCATATAAAGAATCATTTGAGGTGTTTATTCAGCATTTAACAGCAGCTTGCTTTTTAATCATTGGTTCTTCCCGGAAGTTAAAGTTGTAACTTTTGGAGAATATAAAACCTGGAAACGCAGAGATTAAAGTGGCGAATTCATGAGAATAAACTCTTAAATAAAATACTTTAATATTCCCTGGGATATTTTATAATCCCAGAGAATATTTAAGTATTTTATATAAAGTCATAAATGTGTGAGCAAAAACTGCAAACTCATCACCGTGTGGTCATATATATAAATATATATTTTATTTTTACATCTTTTGTCATATAGTATTTCAAAACAGGCTAGTTACTTTAGTTTGAGTGAATTTGAGGGGAATTATGTTTTTTTTTTTAATTAATAAGACGCTAGCCTTGCAAAAATCCAGCCAGTAGAAATGACCTTCCTAAAGATACTTTTACTTCTTCTTTGGACTTCGAGTACATTTCATAGCCTGTAGCTGCATTTTTATTTTTACTTGAGTGGAGAAGTTGAATCAGTACTTTGACTCTTTGAACACAAGTATCTGTACTTCTACTTGAGTATAATATGTCCACATATTGAATGTCCACATCCCCCCGCTGCAGATCTCTGTATGAGCAGTTGGACTGGAATTTAAAGCGACTCGAGATCGCAAATATGCAAACATGTTTACTGCCAACTCTGCACTTTGAAGAGGCTGAGGAGACGGCAGAGCCAGCGCTCACACATACTTTAATCTAGTGGGTTCTGCAGAGATACTGACATCATCATTTGCTCTATTTAGAACTATGAATGAAGAGCCAGGTCACATGGCAGGCATCCGCCCCCTTCATGCCTCGCACTACTTCAAGGCAATTAGTAGACCGCCGGCTTGTCTTTCGGTCAAAGGCGGACACTTGATAATGTGATGAGGGGTCGAGCTGCATTGCGTAGCGTTGCAGGATTTCAGAACAGCAGGGCGTCTCGGGAAGGATGTGCATTAGAGATAATGTGGGTTCCCCTGCTGGAGTGGACACTTGTGATCCTGGGAAGTCACTCAGGAATCATCTTATCATCGGCAAGTCTCCTCTCGTAGCTGGATTGTCCAAAACGTCACACGGACACAAGTGCTTTTTCCATGAAATGAGATGAAACCACTCATTGACGGACGTTGTGGGAATATGTTCCAGCAAGGATGTGGCTACACAACCAAAAGTATACAAGCCAGAGAGACTGTGAAAAGAGAGCAATGAAACCAGTCAAGAATAGCAGAATAATAGCGTTTCATACTTAGCCAGCAGTTTGAGCTTTTACAGAACAAACTAATGGATCATCGCTCTCTATCCCTGTAGAGTTGAACCAATAATATGATATACAAGTAGCACGTAAAGCTACTGAACCAATTACTGCCGGGAATGCAGGACCGACTGGTGAAATTAATATCCAACATCATTATAAGTGTGCACCTACCCGACACCAACACGCAATGCAGCAAGTGTGATGCTTGTTTTTGGGTCATCAAAAGCAAGAAAAAGAAAAGATGTTGCTACAAAAAGTTAGAGTTAACCTTTTGACATACAATTTTGTCCCATTAAATTTTGTTTTTTTTAATAAATTACTTAATAAAAACACGACTAATGTGATTATTATTCATGTTATATAGCTTTGGGGCTAAGTAAACAATCAAGTCTGCAAATTAACTCTTAATTGTTCTTAATGTTGATCAGATAATGTGACTATAAATACAGAAATTCTGCTCCCAACTAATGTTGCAATATTACATTTCTCTAAAAACGGGTTTGTTTTGAACTCTTTAATCATCAGATGCCTCCTACAACATTTAAAAGGTAAATCATTTTAAGCTTTTTCTATATTTGGGTC
Organism: Chelidonichthys spinosus; assembly: GCA_029853015.1. NCBI lineage: Eukaryota > Metazoa > Chordata > Actinopteri > Perciformes > Triglidae > Chelidonichthys > Chelidonichthys spinosus. The sequence goes on from CM056840.1 coordinate 17,534,109, forward strand.
TTAAAGGGTTAACATTGTTTTAACTACTATTTGTTAGGAACCCTGATTTCAGACGAAATGAGCAGCGGAAGTGATTCAAATGTTTATTACCTCTTAGAGCTAAAACGGAGCAGAAAAAAGCTTATGTGCTTACTACTAAGACTCCTTAATTCTGATTGGCTGGTATTTGATTATAATGGGTGTAACCTGACACCTCTGACATGGGTTTATTGGCTGTTCTAAATGAACTCCAGTATTAAAGCTAGGTAACATGGGAGAAACCATCAAAGAGGAAGGTCGATTTTGAAAATGATCCAAGCAAGAAAAGAAACACACATGGAAGCATGGAAGTCTCCTCACTTGTTTTTTTTTTTCCTCAAAAATACATGAACCATCCAAGCCTCCCATTTCATTTAATTAACAATGATGTATAACGATGAACAAACGAGGGTTATCTCACTCCGCCTGTGTTTAATTAGGCGTCTGTATTGCCTTAATAACTCATACGTAGTATAGTTGATGTATTTCTACTCTCTAACATGTAGGATTCTTCTGTATGTGATCAAATCCAAGTTAGCTGAGTTTTACTGACAGCTGATTTGGATAAATCAATAATGAAATGGAAGAATAATGCATTTGCTGCTTTCACATCATTCTGTTACTCCTACCATTGACATTTTTTTAAGATCCCATGAGATTTTTTTTTTACCCAAGTTGAACATGAACATCTTTTACCACAAATAGAAACATTTCAAACTTACGTTTCTCCGTCCACGTGGCAACGCATCAGCAAGACCAAGGCATCTGTAGAAGTTAAAATGATGATTTCAGAAAAAAAAGCTTATTAAAAGCTAATTAATTTCCTCCACTATCTCCATGGCTTTATTTATTTATTTTTCAAATTCAAATTAATTGCCAATTTCAAGGTAAGCAACAGTGCCGTTTATTCTTGTTCGGTGTAAGCAGCTCCTCGTGGGCAGATAACACAGAAATGGGTCATCATCTAGTTTTTGGGGGATTTTTTTGTGGGAGATCCAGAGACGCTTCTAATAAATAAAGTGAAAATTCATGCACGTATTTATTTTTCTAATTATTCCATCACAACGTCTCGTTAAGGTCCTTAGGGTGATGATGCTGTTGATGGTTATTGTTGGTTTTATTTATTGTCATCTTATGGGTGTGTATTGATCGGGGCGGTTGGGGCTAAGATGCTAGCTGTAGCTTTCATTTGTATTCACAGCAACGACAAACATCCGGTCAAGCAACGCGTTTACTTCCTCTATGAACTCCATTAAAAAAGTAGCTAATCTGTGACTTTATAAACAAGCAAATCTGTGACTTTTTTTTCTCAGAATATTCCCCGCCTCTCTCGGCTCAGTTTTTTCCCCCCTATAGGCTCGTAGCTAAGGTCGCCGTTCTAACCAGCGGTCCAATTCTATTAAATATCAGATCCGATGAATAAACCCAAACACCAACCACGATAAGCATGAAAACCCCCCCCACACACGCTTCAGGGTGTTCCCCATTTATAAAATGTGAATGTTTATTAAATGTCGACAAGAACATTGAAACACGGTATCAAGATTCAACAAAAACAATCTATAGTACTTCACCAAAAAGAAAAGAAAAAAAGAAAACAGAAAAAACAGAGTTAGTTCTGCGCTGGGACCGAAGCGATGGGAGGAACGAGGGAGAGGGAGAGAGACAGAGAGAGAGAGACAGAGAGAGAGAGAGAGAGAGAGAGAGAGAAACAAAAGAAGAAGCAGAGCGTTAAAGAGGCAGAGAGTTTAGTAGCTAAGGAGTGAGGGGGAATTGGCAGCAGAGGCTAAGGCAATTAAGGAGGTACACAGTAAGAAAGATAGAAGATTTGGGGACCAGGGGGATTGATGGGGGGGGATTGGGGGGTAATGAGCGGGATAACTGGGGGACGATTAGAGCCTCTGATTTCACTCTTTTATCATCTCGAAAACGTAGCGAGAGAGCGACTGGAAAAGCATCCGCTAAACGAAAACACAGGGAGGCAAATAATACGTTACATTTAAATCAACATAGCATCAACGTATACAGTGAGCACCACATGGTGGGGGGTTGGGGGCGTTGGTTGGGGGTACGAGCGCAGTTCAACACAGTACCAGAAGTCGGTGTCCACTCTTAATGGGTTCACGATCACGATAAGTAGTAGTTCATTTATAATTATGTAAATCTCTCTGTTATCAACACAAACAGCAGGGGGAGGCAAGTTTCACATTAAGCATCACGTTACTTCAAAAAGTCCACAGAGAGACGCAGTCGACCTGCCACTCTGACACACACACACACACACACACACATCCGCTGTCTAACACACACACACACACACTTGCATACGCTCTTGCACGCGACCTCATGCACCTCCAGCTTGTTTTAAATGTTGCCATGTCCTCTGACATCATCAAACACGTGTCCACACACACACACACGGCTGCAATAGGAGGTCCATTCCTAGTGTCAGGAGGGGGAAACCCCCCCCCACAGCTGATCCAGAGTCAGAGGTATCCGGCCGCTCGGTGCTACACGTTCAAAAACTGTCTCCAGAGTGCGATGGGAGGACTCAGGGGGTCAGAAAGGTCGCGTCAAGTCCCAGCATGGCAGCTTATGTGCCAAGAGTTTTATAATCTCTCTCTCTCTCTCTCTCTTTATGTCTCCAGTTGTGCCTCGGGCGAAAATATTTCTATTTGTGCTGCGGATTTTGAATGAGCATGTGCTTTAGGGACAATCACATTCCTCCTCTTCACTCCCCCGACCTTCGGAGGAAAAAAGGTTCTGCAAATACTTTGTTTGATTTCTTTTTTTTTCATTCCTTCTAACAGGTGGATTCTGTGAAGTCCATGTGCTTGAGTATTCTTTGTGTTTCAGCATAATAAGAAAACAGCTTCACATGCTCTAAGTCATACACACTGTACAATAAAATCTACAGATATCTTTAAAGCTTTTAGTACATCCAAAAAAAACCTCCATAAAACGAAAAAAAAAAGAAACAAAGTTGATTCACCAACTTAAAAAACAAAATAAGAGACGGAAAATCAGGATTGCACTATTTTCTGCCCCACAGTTTGCATTGTTTTTTTTTCTTCATCACATTTTTTGTTTGCTTTTTCTGTTATTCATATTTTTTTAGGCAATTTTCGTTTTTTTTTTTTTGCCATAACACATTGTTCCTACTCAGAAGAAAAACATGGCGGTTGACAGCGTCGAATCGTATTTTACAGCAACTTTCTCACCCCTTCGCATGACTACACAAACTGTGTCACGCAAAACAAAAATAGAAAAGAATGAGGAAAAAAAAAAAGAGAATAGAAAACAGAGGACAAACCAAAGAGGTGGGAATGAGATGCAACCTTTCCTCAACCGGGGGAAAGCGATGACACAGTCTTGATTTCCTCCGATCCATCGCTCTCCTTCAAACGGCTCTCGGCGCCTCTTTGCTCGCCGCCACACGATCGTACGTTACCGCCGTTGTTATTCACGTTTACTACGTCAATGGAGGGCGAAGGTTCGTGTTTAGTCTGCAGCTAAACATCGTAAATCGGTCGAGACGCTCCGCTGAACTCAGGATCGGAAATGAATAATGTTTGAGAACTCTGTCTTTGTCTTGTCGTACACACACACACACACACACACACACACACACACACACACACACAAAGTGCTGGGTTACCATCTGTGAATGCTGCATCGCTTGGCCAGTACTCAGCTGGCAGGCAGATCAGACAAAGTGCCCAATATGCTCCCTAATGGCTCAAGTCAGATGAATCAGATCCTCCGTTGTCTCTTTTCTCATTTTTCTCTTTCAATCCATTTTGCACCTCCTCTTCTTCAACTTCCTCACACCCCCTTTGATTCAGCCCCCCTCCGGCTAATTTAACTCTTGTCAAATTGTTTCCTCGCTCTCTCCGTCTCTGTCTCCCTCTAATTATCCGAGGCCCGCCGCTTCCTCGCCGCTGGCCTGCCGGCTCTCGTTCACACGGATCGGTGGAAACGTGGTGCGCTGCCGCGGAAAGGAAGAGGAGGATTTTCAGACATTCACACCATTATACATCAGTGGCGGCACAGATGGTAGGTCAGAGGTGCATGTCAGGCGTGAACTACTGGTGTGCGGCCCTGCAGGCGATGCTCGGACTGAGGAAAAGCTAGCGTGGTGGACCGGAGCTCCGGCACGCGTTAATGTGAGCGGAGTGATTAAGAATAAGCATGGCGGTTATGTTATTTTTTTTAAGAACTGGGGGAGTGATGGAGGAAGAGGAGCAAAAAGGGGAGCGAGACATCAGGAGGCAAACAGCAGAGTTAAATCAACTCAAATGTATGTTTTTAGTGAATAAACAATATCAAGACAAATAACTCCGTCTATCTGTCAGAAGTTATGGTTTGTAATATTTCCAAAAATTTTCTTTTTTTTCCTTCTTCTTCCACCTCTTTGCCTTTTTTTTCTCCTTTTGTCTTTTCTCATTTATTCTCCGTGTCTCCGCGGGTGGGTCGGATCTTCATCTCGGAGAACTTGAGCGAGTACTGCCAGCCGGTCCAGGAGGACCACTCGATGCCGTCGGCGTACGAGGTGTGCTGGCCGCGCAGGTACTGGCCGTTGAGGTTGGAGGTGTGGCAGTTGCGGTACCACCAGGCGCCGTGGTAGAAGGAGGCGCAGTTGTTCTCCGAGTGGTCGTTGTCCCGGTCTTTGGTGGTGAACTTCATCCCGTTGTGCTTCAGCAGAGCGTCACCTGGTGGCGGGAGAACACCAATGTGTCATACACATAAACACATAGGATAAAGATGTAAGTTTTATTTACAATAAATGGAACGAGCTCTCATAAACATCTATTAAAGCAAACGGCGATCTCATCTCCTTTACTTCTTTGAATTTTAATTATTTCAGTAATTGTGGATATTAATAACAGATATTCGCTACGAAGAAACAGTAATTGGACACATCCACAAGTGATTAACTTCAAAATATTGAACGGACCTTTCAATTAATTAACGTCAACAGACAGAGAGATATGATGGAATTAGAAATTAAAGCTCCACGGTTTTCCCAGAGCGTTGCTTTCTCATTAATTAAAAAGAGGAGGTCAAACCACTTTGTAATGTATTTGGAAAAGGTTCTGCTGTGACCTTTTTAACTCAAACTCCCCCCCTCCCCTCCCCAATGATTCATCCTGTCAGTTAATCGACAGAAATTTTGAAATGGACAAGAAACAGCACAGCAAAGGAACTTGGTCTGCTTGGTTTGACGATTTCCCGTTGCATCATTGTTAATCTTAAAGTTAATTTTGTGCCGAGCTCGAGAAAAGTGTGCATGATGGTCGTCATTTCCTGCAGCCTGTGATAAAACCCACACGGCGGAGTCCAATCACCTTTAGTGCCCTTAACTATAGTCACCGTGGCAACTCTGATCCACACAACCAGAACATATCAACACAACCACACAAAGATTTTTCTCTAAAATCGATAACTGCTTTTCAAGCCGTCTCTGAGAGGCTTCCGGGGAGTAAAACAACCTCACAGATGCTGCAGGACCTGAACTTCTCAGCAAATGGATGTTCAAACAGCTCTTAATGTTCATTAAACTCGCCCTGCACGCTCTGTCATTTGCCTTTCGTTCCAACAGCCGGCCTCACGCTGTGACCGGGAGTGAATGGAAGGAGGGAGCTGAGAGCAGAATGACAGACGGTCAGGTGACGGCTAACAGCTCGCCGGGGCATCAAACGACCCCCTTAATTGCTCGGGATGTGGCCACGCGGCTCCTTACCCTCTCGCTCTCCATTTGGCATCGCCATGGCAACAATACAGACGAAGAAAAAAAAAAAAAGATCTGACAGGCATGTCTTGTGTTGTGTTGCTACTCGACATTAGTAGAATGGAGATATCGGGGGAGAGGAGAGAAGAAGGAAAAGGCAGAAGCTCAGTGGGCGTGGACAATGGGATGATGTCCAAGGGGTGAAGGCAAAAAAAAAAAATATCCCAGAAGCACTTAGAGGCTCATTTGCAACGCGGTGGATGTCACCTTGGCGGCTCCGGCTCCTCCGATGTCTATTAACATCCAGCTGCTCCCGGCCCAAATGAGCACCTGTCAGCTGATCTGAGAGCAGCCACAGCAGAGCACAATACTAGTAATAATAACAATACTCTGCCTGAAGGGGGAGGGTGGAGTGTCAGCATCCTGAGACAGCTTGAGTAATTTGAGTCCAGTCCAACAGGCGGACGAGTCAAGCTGAGGTCACGAGGACTCGGCACCTTGCGGGACACCGTATCTGGGGGGGAAGTTGCACCTTAAATACCTCTATCACCCCCCCCCCCCCCCCCCCCGTCCCGACTCCCTTCCTCCATCCCACTTTCTCTCCTCCCTCCTCGCTCCATCTCTCAGATCCCCATTCTCTCCCTCCGTGTTCTCGGAGCAGCGCTCCCCAAAGCTTCTTTCTAAATTGCTTCTTCATTTCAAGCGGCTGTTTTTTTTTGTTTACGCTTCAGGTCAAGCAGCGCAATTAATTGGCAGTAATTTAATCAAGGTGACAGGTAGCCGGGTGGCTCAGATCTGATGTTCTGGGGGAGCGGAGACACACGGGGACACGGCGGTCCCTCTTAGTCCCCGCAACTGTCGCCGCGGTTTAAGTAAGCTGACGCGGCGGCGACTGCACTGATTTTTTTACCCGGAGACGGCATGCACCGGCCGTTTCACCCCCGCTGCTGTGAATTAGGGTTGAAAGAACAATAACCATCAAAGTCTGAGTGGTTGCATACCTGCGTTGCCAGAGTAGTCTCCAACAGTCAGAGGATATCCATCATCATCGGGGTCTACCGAGAAGAGGCCCACTCCAAAGGTCCCGTACTGGGCGTAAGCTGTGCTATTTTCAAAGTCCTCCAAGTCGATACGGAGCTCATAGTTTCCCTGGATGGACAGGGCATGGATCTGCTTCAGCCCTGCAGAGGAAGAGGAAGAGAGAGAGACCAAAACAATCCATTACCAAAGCACTGCTGTTGTTCTCGGAAAAAAAACAACTTAAAAGGCCATTTGAACGTCGGCCGCTTTCTGGAAGTAAGACGTAACGTGGTTTTTGGACCATTTGGAGGTCTCCCCGCTGCATTTGGTTTCTTTCTGAAATGAGATTAGAGTTTTGCTTTTGCAAAGAAGGAGTCTGCTAGCACTCGCAGAACTGTTTTCCACGAGGGCGGAAGAGACCGGCGTTAACACCCTCCAACCATGCATGTGAGTTAAAAAAAAAAAAAGGGAATGACACCAACTTCTTGGCACTGAAATGCAGTCGGGCGATCTTGAGTCTCGAGCCTCTTTAACAAACACTGAGTGAACGTGTGCCTTCATTCCAACATAGTCATAAACTGGCAAGAGGCCAAGAGGAATCATGAAGTAGTGACTCTGAGGAGGCAAAATGATAACAGGCTGAATGTATGGAATACTTTTTTAAAATTTTGATCATTGGAGCCAGTGTATCGATGACATATCGCAGGGAGTATCACGATATATCGATATTTCAATATATTGTCCCACATCTAATGGGTGTGACTCTCGGGTAAGAACAAAATTAGGTGTACATTTTGATCTGTATCTGGCAGGAATAGCCTGTTTCTCTCTCGCAGCATGGTCACTACTCATTCAGAGCTCCAGCGTCGGCCGCCCCGACTGTAAAAGATTGAGAATTTGTCTGTAATTGCTTTGAACTCTCCGTGACACGCTGGAGTGTCCTGGATAAACGAGACGGTGCCGCCAAAATGAACCTGTCCAAGCGCTACGAGTCGTCTTTTCTCTGTTCCTCATGGTCACTTCTACATTTCGAGGAAGCTCTTTTCAAAAACCCAATAATAAAAGTCACAACAGAACTAATCATGTGATTGAGGTCAGCGCCAAGGAAAAAAAAAAACAGCTGCGATGTCTCATTGTATATTCATTAAAGCAGTGAGACGAAGGCTCAACAGGCTAATTTGTTGTTCTGCTGGAGGAGGAATCATTTTATTTAAATTGTATTATCATAAACTTTTGATTTGGCAAATACGTTTGAAGTCATTCCTTGACCCCTTGATCCCTTGGGATGAAATCCCTCCTGGAGACCAAAAGAAAACATCCAGAGTTCACATTTTTTAAAAAGTTTTAGATTCGCCGAATCGCTCCATCGGATGCCCTCGAACTCATCGTTTTTTAATTGTTGCTCAATCCTTTGGAAAGAATGTGTAAGACAGAAAAGTGCCGCGAGGGAAAAAATGGTTTCCATCCCTTCTTCCTCGCCCCCCGCCGTTCTATGTTCCCCTCCCCCCCCCCCGTTGTGTCGGAGTGATGGTGCGTCCCAGGGCAAAGTTTTCCTCTCCTGAGTTGATCAAAGGCACAAGAGGGATAGAGAGTGTGAGGCACAGAAGAGCAGGAGGAACAAGGTCTCTTTGACGAGGCAGGAAGACAAACAAACCTGAAGTCAGCCTGGAGACTCCGTTAAAGAGACCCCCCCCCCCCCCCCCCCCACACACACACACACACACACACACACGTTTAAATGCACTCTATAAGGTTGTTTGTTTGTTGTTTATTTAGGACACAAAAAAAGAAATAACATTTGAAATCGTGCAGAAGGGCTTCAAAGGCTTCACGGTTGAGAATGTTGGATTTCGTAGAGGACGCTATCGGTCCCGTGGAAGAAAAACTCTTCAGGTCCAATTCTGTGGCTGGTTCAGATGCGGTTTAATCACTGACAGTGGAAAAAAGGACGTCACAGCGTTGCTATAAAGTCCTTTCTGACGAGAGTGGGGCAAAAGAGAGTTTAATACATTAAACACAGAGGAAGGTGTGATGAGTGGATTTGCATTGATTCAATACACGTCTCTTCCAAGAGGAAGAGGAAGACGTTGAAGATGTGCTGCTCTCTGGGCAGCTGGGTTTCCCTATAATGTCACAACAGGGGCCATTCATCAGGCCTTGATCAATCAATGTGAGTTAAGGATGTTTCGGAGACGGTCCAGGACGGGGCAAAAACCAAAAGGTCTTCTTACCAAAAAAACTAAGTTAACCACAATCAAACAGGAGCAGCAGGACATTTGATGAGTGAAAGAGAAAGGAATATTAGTATGAGATAAACATAAGAACTGTAAGGTAACGCACTTTCTTCTACAGTCAAACCACAGGAAGTACCTGAATGCCACACTGCAATCATCACCCTCACAAATGAAATTTTTTTTTTTAAAGCGTACAGACCTCAAAGTGACATTTGCCTGATTTGAATTCCACCGTTGTTCGGGAGTTGCTCGCCGCGTCTGAAGTAGAGGCCTAATTTGATGACAAACAGCGCTGAAAGAAACCCTCGTTATTATTCAGAGACAGAAGCCGACCCGTCTGGGCCCCCGGCGCTTAGTTTGGGTTTAATCTAGCACCGACGGGAGGTTGATCCCACTCTTGTCATTTTCACAGTAGATCAGAGGATTGGAGGCGAGAGGATCATTCATTCATTAATGAATGCAGGTAACTTCATGCATGTTACTCCCCTTTACTCTTACACAAGACTCTGAGAAAAACCGGAAACGCACACAATGTGGCCCGTTCTCTCGCCCGGATTCAGAGAAACAGAAACTGGCTCATTTGAAGAAATACTTTTTCATGTCGTAGCCCCTTTGAGAAAAAGTATCAATCCACACAAACACCGAAGGGAAGAAAGAACCCCGGAGTGATTTGACAGACTTCAAAAGAAAGACTTAGGATGTTTTCACTTTCCGAAGAAAAAAAAAAAAAAAAAAAGAAAAGAAAATACCAGATGCAACACAACTCTATTTAAAGACTGCAGCTTCCAACTGTATTTACATAACTTTAATTCAGTTCCTAATTAAAGCCCCAGAGAATCTCAGCAAGTCTCTAATTCAGAATAATTAAAGAGGAAGACAAGTGAAATAACAACGGAGACTTCTACGGTTGGAATGTAAATGCTCAGGTGTAACTCCCTGTTAATTAAATGTTATTGTTAGGTTATTCAAAATTGGGGCTCTGATACAAGGGAGAATTTTGAGGTGTTTTGCTTCGGTATTAACATGCTGATTGCTCCGCTGGGGGAGAGAGACGCTTCCTCTCTTCTCGCTTATTTTACCGTTTACGGAGAAGCTTAGCAGAGTCCAAAAACACTTCTGTCCTTCTACACGCTTTAGATGAGCAATTAGGCCACGCGTTCTTTATTCCTTCTGTTTTCATCTCGGCCATACTAAAGCACATTATTTTTAATTGCTGTTTGTTTTGATTGTACCTTGTTTTTTCTAACTTTGTAAGGCACAAATATTAATGGTCATAATAATAATGACATATTATTATACTTCTAAAAATATATATATATAAGTAAGTCATCCTTTTGAAGTTTGTGAAATCACTCCGGGGTTCTTTTCCCTTCGGTGTTTGTGTGGATTGATACTTTATCTCAAAGGGCAAAGAAACTGTTTCTGTAAGGAAGCCATTTTTGTTTCTCTGCTGTTACATTTCATTAGTGTGTGTGTGTGTGTGTCACAAAAACAAACACACGAATTTCACCCAGGAGACCGCTGTTCTGTCTCCCCATGGAAAACTAAAAGCCAACTTTGAGTTGTAAGTATTGAATTGTATTTGTTTATTTGTATTTCTATTTTATTTTAAAATAGGAATAAAAAACAACAACAAAAATTCCAAGAGCAATGAAAATCATAAAGCAAAATTTAAATGTCAAAAATGTTTTTTCTTTACAGCTCGGAAAGGAGTGAGAAGAAGAATAACTTATTTACTCTCACCCCTTTCTCCATATTTAATAATTAATTAATAATAAATAGTATTACTATTAGTAACATTGCTTATAAGTCAGTCAAGTGATATATGTAAACCTAAGTCACCTAACTTCCTGTGAAGAAGGACTTTTATTTTGAAAAGACACAATGCATGTAACAAGTGGAAACTGACCGAGTGTAGCGATGATGATATTGAGCATAACATTCACCATTGTCAGGTCTAGCGTGCTAGCATGCTAACATTTGCTAATTGATTGCTAATGACTGTTGAGTTTAGACACTAGAGGGCCGGGACACCACGATGGCAGCCATCTTCTCCCTTCAGATAAATCTACCACACCAAGCAGCTACAAAGGGATAAAAACTCAGTGTCGTCGAAAAAAAAAGAAGATAAATAACGCCCGGCAGGAAAAAAATCAGCATCTCATTTTGAACGATCAATGCGTTTCTCATTTAGAGCGCGGCTGATTAACAAACACGTCGATGGGACGAAAATCTTTAAACTCTCTTTGGCGTTAAATCATCCGCGTCATTACATTGTCCTTCACGACGTCGGCTACAGTAACGGCAGAGCCGAGCAGGACCTTCCACTGGAAGCTAAAAAAAATCATCTTCATCATGACCATTGTTATGAATATTAGGCAAAAATTAAAAGATCTCTTCTTCACGTGTAAAGCAGGCCGACCTTAATTTGAGAACACACTGATACATTTGGGAGCCACGTATTGAACCTCTTCGGTCATAAATCCATGAAGAATTACAATAAAAATGATATATATCTGCAATTACCTCATTAAACTAGGCCATAGTAATCCATATCTCATTTTTGGAGTTCACAGGGGGAAAGGGGGGGGGGGGGGGGTCGCTTGTTTAGAAAATGAAGACAGTCATTTGTCATTTTTTATTCATTCAGAGAGTTGTGTTCACTGACGCTGGGAAAGAAACAAAGCTCCAGCCGTCTTATCGATAAAACTATGATCACCAGAGATAAATAAAAAAAATGTGATTCCACCATTAATGAGACCCACATCAGTGATTTGATTAAAAATGGATAAGACCTCTGTCAGATGTATGTGATTCTGCTAAAAGGCCCCCAAAAAATATCAATGATTTATTTGCTTTTATTTGAAAACAGTGGAGGGGAAATGTATCGGGATGCTTTTAGGGGCGGCGGGTCACAGTCGGAGTAGTGCAGCACTACGGGGGCAGAACGGAAAAGAATAAAAAAAAACAGATCTCTAAACCCAACAGAGAAATGATTACACTTCTCTGTGCCGCTTGTGACATTTCTCAGAGTTAATTATTCATCATGCTTTTCTCCCTCTGTTGCCGGGGGGCAGCTCCAGAGACTGTTTCAGCTGAAAACGGAGAAAAAAGGGAGCAGCACTCTTCCGTCTCCTCCTCCCGCACTTCCTCCCACCATAACTCAAACCCTCCCTCGTTTTGTTTCCTTTTTTTTTCTTCTTGCTTAATCTTCCTGTCAAGCAAGGCGACTTTTACTCCGGCACAGATTGCGGATCGGAGGGAGGAGTTGAGGACGTGGGTCATTTCCATCGCCGCGAGGACAGTCGGGGTGCCCTTTTAAACCGGGGTCCGCCGACGCCGGCGTCTGCTGAAAGGCTTGCTATCTCCGGGGAGAGGGGGAAAAAAAAGGCTCGCCCCCGCTCCCCTTGTCATGCAAAGATGCGATCGCGGGGAGAAAAAACTGAGACAGGTGTGCGCTGAACTCTTGCCGCTCCCTCCGGAGCCCACGGTGACATTTTGGTGGGACAAAAAAAAAAATAGAGAAAATAATCTTAAGATCAACTGTCGCACCTCTGACACGTTTGCAAGTTTCCTGTTTGCTCTCAGAACTGTAGTACGATGATATGTCTGATTCCTGTTAGTTTTTTATGTAGCTTATAAGGAGGGATGGACTCCATTTGAATACGTTTATCGGCTTTGAAGTCTAAGCTCCCGCTCGACAAACATGCAGAACTTGGAGAGCTCAAATCCTTTAAACCAGGGGTCTCAAACTCGACGTACCTGTGGGCCGCCGGAGGTAGAGTCTGGGTGAGGATGGGCCGCATCAAGTATTCCACAAAAAGTACAACCGGTCCAATGTTCTCAATCTTTACTAATTACAATTCAGATCATGCACAGTTCTTCAGAACATCTCTTACTTCCTCCTATATACTATATTCAGGTGTGCTCAATAGTCCAGAAATTATGGTCTAAGTGACCAACGTTGCTAATTCGTGTTGTTGTCATGAGCCTGAACGCACATCAACGACTCACGCAGATAAAGTGAAGAAAAAAACATGCAGGCCGCACTAACACCAAGCTTTGATTTCAGGTAGGGGGCCACAAAATATCTCAACTCACTCCTCACTCTGACTGGTGAACGTTCAGACTGGCTGCAGAGGAAACAAGATACGGCCCTTTAAGGATCCTAATACACTCCAAGTTCTTTCATGCTCGATGAGGAAAGTGAAGAAGTGAGCGAGGGGGCTGATTTTATGTTTGCCTCGGTGCATCCAAGTGCACGAGAAGCTGATTCCACTTCATTCCAAGTGCAGAATATTCTTTACCCGAATGAGGATTCGGGGCGGCGGCTGTTTGTTCAGCACGCCGTCGTTCCCGGGGCTCAGTCTTGCTTTGGGAATAACGATCCCGGGAATGTTTGCTCGCTTCGCCCACAGCGCCCCTCATTACAGCTTCCAGGAGTCACTCGCTTCATCTTTTGAAGCTAACATTTAGCGATATATTATTAATACACATTGTTTCCCCTTTGAATCCTTGTGGGTTTCTGAAGCCGCATTTTTCAGACCTGCAGCGTTTTCTTCTTCTTCTTCTTCACAGAATAAAAACGCCACACGACTGCAGACGTGTGAAGACGAGGCGTGAACGGCGTGCAGAGCAGACGGGAAGTAGAAAGGGATTAAACGGCACATTTGCAACCAGAGAGATACAGCACGTTAATGCTATATTCAACGAGAACAGCGTGACATATGTAAATCAAACTGGAAAGCCCGGTGCTTCTGTTGTGTTATTATTTCCCGGTCAAAGGTCGTATTTAAGTGGGCCGTGTGTACACACAGAGCTGTGGAGGATCACAAAGGCGGGCAGCGGGCGAGAGTGGTTTTGCGGGCGGCCCAGAGGAGCTTTTAAGTGACAGAGAGACAGTTATTATGGTGGCGTTCCAATGCAGAGGTATAATTAAATGTTAATCCATCGCTAAAACGCACGCTTTAAAAAAATCTCTCCCTCCATCAGGGACGACTCCAACTGCAATACAATTATTTTAAGTGGCAGGAAGTATTTTGGTCGTTTTTTTTTTTTTTTTTTTTTAAACCGCAAACCTGCACTAAACACGATATTTTAGTGTCCTCATTTCATAAAGTGAAGGCAGTACAATAAAGGAAGTGGCAGTGATCAATAGAAATCACTCCCTTTTACCTCAATGACAAATATATCTGATTTCAATTTATACTTAATCATAATTAAAAAAATCTGATTATTTTATTATTTTCAGATGCGTTCGGATTAAAAACATCTTTACTGCCACACGTTGCATTCCTCTTTCATTTTTAACCATTTATTCCCGCATTTTAGTCATTACCTTTAAGCAATGTCCATATTGGCTGCATTTGAACCATTTCAATATTTTCCTATTGTTCAACTGCGTATATATAGCCTTTTATAGGGTCGCCCATGAGGTTGGAATAATTTGCAAATGTCTTGTCTTTTAAAGCACCAAACAAATGTTATGCATGAATTCATTTCACTGGTTAATTGTCACATGTAATGAAATCATCGCACCTGGGTAAAGTGCTACTGATGGATTTAAATAGAAATAAATGGAGGATTGTGTCTGAAAACAAAATATTCCAACTTTATGGGCAACAGTGTATTATACTGTTATTAGGAATCATTTAGTGCTCTAAAGCATTGGAATCCATACAGTAAACTCTTTTTGTTTTGGTTTTATGTCTGAAATGATCGGCTATGAAACATATTCAAGTACTTATTCATTTACTTTTAATTTAGCACCAATAAAGTTTCTTATTAACAAGGAAAAACAATATATTAAAAGCCAAAACAGTGCACAACGTGAGCATGGTCATGTTTTCCCCCCTATCTATTTAAAGATTATACAAATACTTCCATATATATGGTAATGAAAAGACATAAAAACCACGTTAGGGCTGACGACTTCCCTACTAACACAAATCTATCAACAGTTCCTCTGAATCTCATACTCATATTCTCTACAGGTCAATGCAAATGGTGATCCCTTAGACTTAGATGGAGCTGTGGTGTGTGGCTATCCGTGTCCATCAGAAGAAAGCTTCCTCGCTGGTCAAGTTCAAACCTCCGCCATTAACAGTGCGGTGCCTTAGTTACTTCTCTCTGATCTCTACAAATAACAAGGCGTCTGCGTTTGAAGCGGAAACCTCCGCCTGACTGTCTCCCCCCGTCTGCCGACTCGCTGAAATCTCTCCACGCCGGCTGTCACTCCCGTCCCTGTCACGCTACGTCTCCCGTTCATTCATTTCAAATGAGCGCCAGTCACTTTGTCTTCTCGTCACCGCCGCCGCGGGAGGAGGTGACATGTTTCAATCACAGCTCGAACTGTGTCACCTCCGCTGCTCGTGAGCTCCTTCTTTGCATGTATCTGTCACAAATATTATGAATGAGCGGGTATATTATTTTAATGGGGGACAGGCTGAGGTTATTCTAACACGCTAATTGGCAGCTTAAAATGATGTACAGCAGCAGCGATGAGTTCTTGATTAACGCTGTCGCATTAACCCCTCCAACAAACATGGCTGCCAGTTTAACCAGGCCACCAATAACACACACACACACACACACAAACACACACTGATCTGACATCATGTTTATTTCCCTCTCATCATCTCAGCGTTTCACCTGTGAGCTTCCTCGTGTGTCGAGGCTCCCCGTAATGATATATTATGTATAAAACATCGCCTCTGCTCGGAGAATAATTCATGCGGACACGTTTGAGAGCAGGAGAGGATATGAAAATGTCTGCTACGACTACGCAGCTGACAGTGAGAACGCATCGCTGTAATGTGCAATTTAGGTTCACGTGTTGACTGAATGTTTGGGTAAGAACAAGTGAATAGGCATGCGTGCACACTAATGGATTTATCTTCTATTTTTCCTATGTGTGTCTCTGTTCTATTGATGGTATACAGAGTGGCTGATTGTGAAGGCTTGACTGTATAAGAGTGTCGTATTGATTTCCTCAGAGCACTTCGCTGCTGCATCTCGTCATTATCGTCTTCCTGAGAGTATTTAAATAACAGCTGTCGTCCACTCCAGATGCTCTTCAAAAGCGGCGGTGGCAACGTCACGAATCGTCACCAAAAAAAAAAAAAGAGTCACAGCCGAGCCAGAGAGCTTGTTTATCCCCACTCGAGCTGGATTCATTTGATATTGATAAGCAGAGCAGGTGAGACACGGCAAATTTTAAATCTGTGAGGTCATGCGGATTTCCATGTTGTCTAAGGTGACGTGCGATTAATCTCCGCGATGCCAGGCGGCTCAGATTGATGTCAGTATTAGATTTCGGGTTCAACCTCTTGCCTTTTGTGAAACTAAACGCTTCCAAATGGCATCCGACTGCCAAAATAAAGGTGAGGGGGGGGGGGGGGGGATTTTTCGCTCGAGTGGCAGGATGTGAGTCATAAAATTGTGTGAGAGAGAAGAACGAGCGCCAACAACCCATCACATCTGATATCATCAGAAAATTAACCTTCGGGGTGGAAGAGACTGAGCCAAGAAGTGTTGAGGGAAGATACTGAGAGAGACGGAGAAAGAGAGGCAGGTAGACAAACGCTGGGAGAGTTGGCAGGCCTGCAAGGCTGTAATTCAGGGAGAGGAGCACATTAATATTTAGAGGGGCTCTCAGGTAAAACAAAATGAGCAGAGCAGACCCGGCTTGACAGGAAGGACTGGCAAGAGCCGGGGCATAAAGATCTGCTGGGTATGCCGCATTCACACGGACACAAAGCTTGGGGGTTTAAAGGTAGAAGACGGAAAGGTCTTAGTAAGGAAATTTGCTTTGGAATTTGGATGACGTAGCAATAACAAGACATACCATCCACAGGATGTGGTGTACAATTCTGAAACGGATCAAAAACATACCCTGAATGCATAAAAAAAAGCAAACTAACCCCCCAAAATCAACCTGCAGATCATCCAAAATATGGCCGACCCAAAAAAAGTCCAAAACAAAGAGACGCACCGTTAATTACCAAGCAGTTGTTGTTGGAAAATGTCATTTTTAGGAGGTCGGTCACCCATCCGCTCCAGAACTGCATGGCATTTTGTACAAACACTAATTAGTCCAAGAGGATGGTGATGCCTTTGACTTGAGATTTGTGATTTGGAGTATTAGTCTTGGAGGGATTGTTGTGAAATTTGGTGCACAAATCAGGTTGAATTAGAATAATTTTAGTGATCTCTCAAATTTTCATCGAATGACATTGTCAGCTCCAAAACTTTACTTACCCTGAAATCCAATGACTCCCATCACGGCTGTACATTGTGTTTTGTGCTACTTGATAAATGCTAGCAGGCTAACTTAATGAACTAAGACAGTGAGCGTTGTAAACGCACCCTGGTAGCAAGTTAAAATGCATCGGCGAGGACGAGGAACCTTCGTTACTTACACCGTCTTCCCTCTCCCTTCATTCTGTCTGCCTCTCTCAGCACATGAACAGGAGCAGATAGCGAATCCACTTAGACCCACTCGGGTATTAGACATTTATGGACTTGCGGCAGTAGAACTGGACCTGACTAATAGAATTTCAAACGGAGTCGAGTCTTGATGGACACCGAGAGAAACCGTTAAGACCTCTACAATTCTTACACTGCCCTGATGGTTCGAGCCCTTGGGGTAGGGGGGTGGAGGAGTGGGGGCTGGTAAAAATGTGAAACGCATTAAAAGGATTGCTGAGCAGCAAATCTAACTGAGCAGAGAGAATGTGTTGGATGAAAGACACTGGCAGAGAGGGAAACTAAGGGGGGAGAGTTGATCTGGAGGCCTGATGAGCACGGAGGAAGACGTGGTAACGGCAAGACTTTGATCACGGGGACATGACACCATTAAAGCTCGACAAGGGCAGCACGATGGTCCTCCTAAGCCCCTCCTCTTATTCCACCGTCAAAGTAATGAGTGGCTTGAGAGAGAGTGTCCAAAGGGATGCACGTCTCCAGGCCCTTCAGCGTTGTTTGCCTCTAATGAGGTTGCAAAGAGTTCAGCGCTAATTAAGCACCAGGCATCATTAGAGTTCTGCTTTTTGGTTAAACGTCATGAAAGTCCCTTGAATATGGGAAGAGAAAGGCCTTTTCTGACCGTTGAGTGCACGGCATCAGAGCAAGTCGGGTTCAGGTCGGAGACACCGGTGATGGATTCTGCGTAGACCTGGCTCACCTTGAACAAACCTGACGATTGTCCGACGGCAACAATAGCCCTTTCATTGTCAAAATGGTTGGTCACTTCCTGCGTTTGCATTTGTCCAACTTCCCCTCCTCAGCCACTGTAATTAAGTCTAGTAAAATCACAGATTTCCTAAGAGGCTGAAATAGGAGATTGCAATATTTTAAAAAGTAAAAAATCCCATTAGCATGGCCAAGAAAACTTCTACGGGTGCACAAATGTTCCAAAGACTGATCTCAAGAGTTGAATGAGGAGAAAATGGTCATGGCAAGCTTTCCCAAAGAGGTAGTGATCCCTTTTCAAACCTCGCTAAAGCAGCACTGGTGTGAGGGAAGTAAGAGAGACACCCTCGTCGGATCCCTGACCAGGCATTGGGAAGAGTACATGCAGAAAGAACTGAAAAATAAGTTTGACATGCTCTTTAATCGAAGGCTTCTAAGAGAATTGGCTGAAGGGTGGGATGAATTATTGAGTGAGACAAAACAGAGAGGGGATGATGCGGCGAGGCGCTGTTTCTTTGGCATGAAGGCTGTCATTCGGAGAGCCGTTCAGTCAATCCTCAATCAAATTTTCAATCACCCCATCTGTGCTCATTCAACATGTCTTTATGGGAAGATTCTGCCCATAAACTTTTACATCTTTGGGAAAATAAAATCCCCCTCCACCTTAGAAAGGGCGCATTTTCTCTAGCACCATCCAAAAAGCCCAGACTTTGGTGCCGACAAGAGAGGTGTTGGAATATACCTGAAGACTGGTGATGAGAGGCATCAAATAAAGTACCTGCAGGGGGGCCGTGTGGAGAGGACCCTCGCAAATCGCTCTGGTCCTCATACATATCGAAATTACTGGCAGAATTGCTGCAAATTGCAGCTATCTCCACTCCAGCGGTGCAATCTAGTGCAGATGGAGTGTCTGCCAGGGTACAGCCACACCAATCAGAGGCTAGCATGCCCTCCTGAAGGAAGCGGAGGCTGGTGGGGGGGCTGGAGGCTCAGGCATCATTGTGTCGGCGCCGGGGCCTGATTGGCAAGGCCCTCCGCTGGCTCCTCTGCCTGACTGGATCCCTAACAGCCGGCATCGGTGTGTCGGACTGACTGAGGAGGAATCACACCGCTGAATAATTGATTGGATATGAATGCAGTATTGGAGGAGCTTTAACTGAAAACACTTACGCGTGCTCTAAATAATAGATTGCAGGAGAGAGATTCAAGTCCTGGGAGATATTGTAGTTTATATTTGTCTTTGTTACGCAGGGTAACGCTATCATGTCACTCATTGTTGTATTTCCTGACAGCTGGGTGCAACACATCTCAGTCAGCTCGGTGTTTTGATTCGTAGGTTGTACCGGTGCTTCAATCAACATATTAACTGCATTTGTAGCAACACTTTGAAAATGTCCTATATGCGGTTTAACAAGGTTTCTTTGCAACAAGCGTCCTCCTTGGGGGACAATGAAGCCTGAAGTGTTTAGAGTAAGAGGTTCCTGGAGCTTGTATTGTAGAGCTGCAGTGGAAGTGAAGATAACCTACTGTACACACTTATATTATATATGTAGTATCCGTCTCATCCGCATGCCTGTTTGAAGTGATGAGAAAATATGGCTGAAAGTCTCAATGAACCAATACGAAGGCTGCGATCGACAATGCCTCGCACCCACACTGGAAGCCTCTCGTCAATGACCCCAGAGGGACACCGTTTAAGTGCTGTGTGCATTCATAGCACAGATTACCTTTCATAAGACTTTGTTCGTCTCTACCAGTATTGAGTGAAAAGTTAGGGACCTGTGCAAATGCTTCGTAAAGCCGCTTTCACGCGGAGACGATTGTATGAAGACGATCTTCACCTTTTTTTTCACGCCATGACACAGTGAGGAATTAAAAGTGTTGCCCCCCCCCCCCCCCCCCCCCCTTCAAATGCTTTTTTCATGGATTGTAATTATCAGCGGGTACTGCGGCGGTGGTGGGAAGCTGGATGGCAGGATGAGCCACATGGGTACGGCTGCGTGGGCAGACGCCGACTGTAAAGAGATGCACAAGGCACTAAAAAAACAATTATTTTCCTGACGTCAGGGTCATCTCGAGGTGATCACAACAAGGATTGTTTTCGCTTTAGAATATCGTTGTGGAAAAGGTTTGACGCGTGGAATCGCTAACTTGCATTATGGATACGGTGTAACAGCAGAGGACACAACAATACATCCATCATGTTGTTGTAGAATTAAGTGGCTTGGATGGTTATTTGTCCGTGCACTTATTGGAAATACGCGAGGCTTTTCCCAACTCGATTAATGATGTACGTTGTATTATTCAGCCACTCATTTACTCAAATGTTAAAAGGATATATTGTGCTGTTCTATCCACTTCTTGGTTAATTGCTAATTATGACGCCGGTGTTGTTGAAACATTAGACTACTATAATAAAAACACAACAACACCATGCTTATCAGTGTTTAACTGCTGGCATTTAAAAAAAAAAAACAGCAAGCGGTGCTAAAACATGCTAAAGAATAATTACTCTTCCTCGTCGTAAAAAAAATATATATGTGAAAACCAGCGTGAAGCGGTGGAATGCATTTACATTTTCTTCACATCCCATTTATGAAATCACATAAACAGACGCAGCTGGCTTCCTCGCGAAAGACAATACCGTCTACATCAGGACTAATTCTATCAACGCGTACGTATAAGTGGGTACAGCGGCGGCGTGCGGCTAATGGATCGTGAAAAGAGCAGCGCCGTCGCGCCGCGTTGGAAAATAGCAACCCTGATAAGATGTAAACTGACAAGTTGTTTCTCTCTCGTTTGGGAGTCTGGGGAGATGTAACGTCACCTGCTGTGAACACCTCACAGGATTTAGCATTAAGTATTTTTTTGCTTCCTCAGGCAGAACAAAGCACCTTAAAGGATACGATAAATCATGCGTAATAGCCGCTACGTCATGTGTGGTTACCGGGAGTATTGTGAGAAGACAAGTTTTGATAGCAACGTGATGGGAGGAGGGAAGGATGAGGCGATTTATTCTCTCCAACGGGGAACGGAGACGAGTTCAGGGGAGGGGGGGGGGGGTGGGGTAAAGCTTCTCTAAGCTGTGACCTTCCTGCAAGGTAGCAGCCTTTATTGACTGCATCGCTTTCAAATCAAGCCCTGATGCACGCCGTGGCCATGCATGCATATAAGCTTGTGCACACTTTTTGGGGGGCATTTATGCGTTTGTGTGTCATGTAAAATACTCCTGGCAGTAAAAAAAAAACACTATCAAGGTACCGAAAAGAAAAACAACAGCAAAAAAAAAAAAACATTTTAATGCAGCAATTCTGAAGAAGCTTCATGAATGATAAAATAGCATTTTAATTATTTTTTCGCTTTAGTCCCTGTTTCCCCCCTATGCTTTCATTTCTCCTCCTAACAAGCTATTTATTCGTATTGTGTGCTGGTTTTTTTATCTCCAACTAATGTTGCTAAAGTTGCTCATTTATTTTATTTTCCAAGAGAGCTCGCCAATTTTTCTGCACTCATCATCTCTCCCATTTTTTTCTTCATCTGTCCTCTCTGTCCAACTCTCTTAATGTATCGATGTATAATGCGTTTTCACTGTACGTGCACGGAGAAGCATCGGCTATCTATTAAACAGGGGAGTAATAAATCTCTCAGAGAGCGATCGATCAGCACCCCCCCTTCACTGACCTGTGAGTGGTGTGAGAGGTACCGACCTTTGACCTGGCGGCTGTCAGTGCTTCTGCAGCCGAGCCGAGAGAAGATGCTGCAGCACATGATTGGGAGTTTTTGGCAGCTTTTCAAAGATACTTTTTTTTACTCCTCTACCTCTATGAAAGATATGATTACTCTGAAAGATATGCTTTCAAAGTAATCAGTACTTCAACTTGGGACTTTTTTTTGGGACACGCTGACTTCCCCTAGCTTATTTATCTATTTATATGTGTTTAATATGTTTTATTAAACCGAACCAAGTAGTTTTGTAGCTTCAACCTAACTTTATTGTTTTATGCAATGAGGCTCTTTTGCTTTGAAAGGGGTTAATTTTGCAACAAATATATACATATTACCTTCTGTAAATAGCACAGGAGCACGGTAAGTGGTGCATTTCACCCCTTGTGGGTGTTTTGGGGAATTACACAGCTTGTTATTTTGCCTTATTTGTTGCAGGTGGTAGCAAAGCAGAAGCCACACGATCCTTTTGTGAATTTGCCCCTTAGTGTCCACAAACACAATAACCGGGGAAAAAAATACACAAAGAACGACAGAATGGGCCGTCATCCTCACAGGAATTGTGATGTTCTTTGATTTGTGCTCTTTCTTTTGTAGATACAGTCCTCTTTAGATTCTCCACTGCGTGACAAGAATACAAATACAAGCCTGGGGATGCTGCATTGTGGTGGAGGCAAGCTGTGGAGGATAAATGTGTGTAAGGATGTGTTTATGCAGGTCCCTGGGAAAGGAAAAGATTAGGAGGAAATGGAAAGATTTAAAAAAACAAAACCGAACAAAACAAAAAACTGGAGAAATATTTGCAGAAGGTAAATATATGGAGGGATTCTGTTCAATACGATGGTGTACGACCTTAATGGTAGCTTTGGTGTTTCTCAACCCAGTTTTGTTTGTGTCCAAGTGAATAATGGGGGACAACAAGTTTTGAAATTGGCCCAGTTTTTGAGGGATAACGCTGGAACCTGCAGCCAAGAAAACCGCTGCCAGGGCAAATGTGCAGCATCGGTAAAACGGCATGTTCACTAAAAGTGCTTGTTTTTTCCACCGGTGCTCGCGGTGTTCCTAAGTGTCATATTATGAAAAAGGATGCAACGAAGAAATAAAACATCCTTCCTGATCTAAGTCTGGGCTGGAAATCAGGGTTGTGACAGGTCAGACGGCATTCTGGGAATATAGGGGCACCCCTGGGAACCCCACCGGTCCCCCTGAGCTTTACACTGTCCGTACTCCAACACAACAAGACACTTCAAATAACAATCAGAGCCTGTCAGCGGCAGAAGGTAAGCACTTTTAGTGGATGTAGCAGATAATGCCAGCTTGCCCCAAAAAGGTCAACAATAGAGTAGCTTCTTCTTCTCTTTCTATCTCTTTCTCAGCAGCTGAAAACTGAAAATAATAGTTTTTCTTTAAGAGTCCTTCATAAGAGAGAATGTGGTTTTGCACCACGCAGTGTTGTCAAAGTCAAGTCAAGCACCTTGACAGTGACTTTCTAACGATGGCAGCTAAATCACAACATTACTCTGCTCTTTTTCTTTCTCGGCGGATCTACTTTTTCCTCCACCTACCTACACCAACGATTCAAACATGACAACCAACACCACAAACTTTCCATCTAAACCTACTTTAAGCACCATTCCTTTCCATCACATTTATTCTTTCAGTCCCATTATGTGTGTGTGTGTGTGTGTGGACACTATGTTCCCCGCACACTGACGATGAATGGGCTCCCCTGCTGTGTGTGGCTCCTCTGCTTCTCAAAGCTCAGAGTAGTTTCTACAGGCTGGGAGTTAATTGCCACAGACTCTGTGCTGTTTCACATTGATCTCAGAAACACGGGTTCCTTCCACAGAAAAAGATTCGGGGGATAGAAGACGGATGAAGGGAATTAAAGGGCAGGAAAAAGAAAAGGCAACAGATATAGTTGGCAATCACACAGCATAACTGAAGGTTTGTATATGTGTGTGTTTTAGCGGGTATCAGTGAAATTACTTTACACTTTGTTTTTTTTTCATTTTTTAGACCGTCACTATCTGTTCGCTGCCTCCTTTTTGATGCAAAGTGGCCCTCGACCAAACGTTTCAAACAAATTATAGCCAACCCCCCCACCCGGCTCCCATCAGCACTCCTCGTTCCTGCATAGACACACCCAAAAACACAAATGTCTCATCCTACACTGTAATCACACGGGCTTACGGTAGTCGGATCGGGGGGCTAAGAGCTCAATTATACCTCTCACTCGTGTCCCAAGTCGGGAGGAGGTGCACGACAAGGTTAACACTGCAATTTTCTGGAGAATTCTCTGCAATTTCAGTGACAGGCCGGGGAAAAGGAGCGCAGAGAAGGAAAACAAGGGTTTGCTTTTTTCGGTCTCGTCTCAGTGGCAGCTGTAAGTGTGTCTTTAATGAGGCAGTCAGCCGAGGAATGTTAGATCACAACGAGGCAGTCGTCGGATAGGGGACGACTCGCAGGCACAGCAAGTCGAGACACACGGGTCTTATTACATCGTTCCCCTTCCCGTACTGCTGGGGAACCATCACAAAGCTAAAAAAATACCACGATCCGACACGCTCCGAGCGAACCTCGCCGAAAAAAAGAGAATCGCTAAATAGTTAAAGTGAGAATGACTCGGTTGTATTTTGTGGCGCTGAAATGTAATAATAGAGAAATGATGTCCGTTGTTTTGCCCGGTGGGCAATGACTTTTTTCCTTTTTTTTTCCTTTATGAAATTCATATGCTAATGACCAAAACAGAGTCAGAACTAAGTTTATTGCTGAAGTGTGCTGCTCGAACATGAAATGAATTTGTCTCCGTTTTGCCCGTCGGGTTTGGAGTGGAAGTCCAATATGACTATTTATGGTGGACTCATAACACGATGAAATCATGTATCGAGGTATCGTGATGCACAAAATCCATAACAACAAGGAACTCCCATTTCTCAGAAAGTCTGAATTGATAAGAATTCTGCCTTAATCTGATTTCTCTGTAGTTAGTTAGTCTCCTTATTTTCACCTCAAACTGTTCATTCTGCACTCAAGTTCTTAGTAAAATGAGAAAAGACAAGTGATGTCTTAAATTCACGTAAACAATGTGTTTTTTTCTGTAATTAACAGGAGATAGACTACATTGTGATGCTTATCGTTATTGTAGATATGTAATAATTTAACTCCTAGTCCTTGTTGTCATTTTAAGTGCATAAAACAGTGACATATACAAATATACAACTATATCAGAACAAAAATCAGCCCAACATCATCTTTATCCAGGTACACTGTGGAAACATGCTTCTAGTCTTGGGGGAAATTGCATGTGCAGGAAGCACGGTTCGAAATAGATAATAATGTGTGATCAATAACATTATGGTGTTTGGTACGCGGCTGTAGGCTTATAACAGCGGCTCAGAGAGCCACATAAACCTGGGTGTTATGGACCGCACGGCTACCGGCCAAATATTGTTTGTGAGACGTCGTGCGGCTGAGTTATCTGTTCATTACCGTGAAGACGCGTGGGAAGAGATTGTGTCGGTGCGTTTTTTTTTTTTTTTTTTTTGTGCACGGTTAACTGAATTAGAGGGCTGCACGCCGAACAACAAGCAGGTCCATTCAGCCCGCCGTCATTACCACAGGATGAGAGCGGGATTAGAGTCTGTGAAAATATGAGAGCCGTCAAATAAAGTTCCAGTCTGGCTCAGCTACTCGCTCTTCTACGACGGCCACTGTAGGGATAAAAATTAAATAACGGAGTCGAGAAAGGAGAGGAAAAAAGTCCCACATTTACAAGATTGTAAAGTGGCAAATTTACGAGAAAAAAGTTGAACATTAACCAGTTTATAAAGTCATATATTTACAATGCTAACAACCGGCATTTACGCTAGCTAACTTCCCATGGATCTACGATCTAATATATCGCAACTTATCACAAAAATGAACATGGGGCCAAATTGTCATGTTATGGGTGACGGTTAGGCTAAGATGCTAGCGGCATTTTTCATTTGTTGTCATAGCAACTGCGAACATTCAGTGTTAGCTAGCATAAATGCCCGCTGTTAGCATTGTAAATATATGACTTACAAACCTTTTTCTCGTGAATTTGCCACTTTATAATCTTGTCAATTTGCTAGTTTTTTCTCTGAATATCTCTCTCTTGGCTCCATTTTTTCCCTGTGACCCTAAAACACCATCGTACTCTTCCTCTCTCTTTGTACACTATTTTGTTTTTTTTAAAGAGTCTCAGCCAGATCCGATTTGAACTGATACCACTCCCAGTGCTGCTCTGAAGGCTGACATGACGGCATCTGGTCGGCATCTTCCACGATAGGAAATGACAAACTGAGACGAGGACGCGATCCATAACATTTTCATCCACTGAAAATCCCCCGCTGCCTCAGGATGAAGTTGTTTTAATTAAGCTTATCCTCAGTTCACATCTTCTACAGCTGCCTTATTAAACAGCTGAATAAGTGTATTAGCATTTATTTATTTTTTTTAATTAAAGCAATGCACAAGGGCTGGGCTACACACATGTCCTACTTTCCCCCCTGAGGGACGGGACTGATTTTCCACCAGAATTCATCCAGAATTTTTCCCCAACAGATTGTTGGCGACGGGGATCAGGATCAGAAAATCCTGGCAGGAGGGTAGAGTTAAACTCTTCCAAGCCAGGGTTAAAGGAGTCTGCAAAACATGTTGGCTGCCTCCGTCCCAGAGGGTCTATAGGCAGCTTTGTGCCAGTGATCTTCTCACCAGTTTGGACCGGGCACGGCAGCAGGATTTTCCATTCTTCACAGGCCAAAGTCATTTTGGCTGGGACTCTTAATTTAAAAAAGGATCCTCGCATACGGTAAGTATCCATTAAAGACGTTGCAGGGAAGCCTGCTGCGCCATGACAACGTGTTTGCCCGGTAGGCAGACTGCTGGGAGTCCGGGGGGGAAGACAAACACGCCTGCAGTCATCGTTCCCGTCATACAAGCCTTAAAGGGAACGTCATATGAAGCAAGCGATCTGCTTCAGATCTGTGAGCCGGTTGGTCACCACAAGCCTTCAGATGGAAGTGAGGGATGCCATCTGGGCAGGGGGGGGGCAAGTCGTCCTCTTCACCGACGCAGCATGCCGGTTGAATGGCGGGAAATCAAAGGTGGAGTGGTGAGTGAGTCGAGGCCAGAAGTATTTTCTTTTTGGCTTGTCCGCTCTATTGTCTTTTCCACTGCTGTGCACCTCAAGCTTCCTGATTTTGGCTGTAAACCTCTTCTTATTGGTGTATTATGGTGGGAACACATGCGCACCTCAGGGTGTCGCCGTATCAGAGGCTTTCTGGGTGTTTTTGTAAGTTGTGAGAAGAGGAGCGATCCATTCTGTCCCCCCTGTGGGAAACTTAATACTCTGTCTGTATTTCATGGCTGTGGTTTTGCTCCAAATCCCCCCCCCCCCCCCCCCCAGAATAATGAGAAGAGAGTTGGGGTGTTCTTCCTACATGCTGGTTAGCCGAGCGCCGCGCCGCTTTCGCTCATTCGGCAGGATGTAAACACCGACCAGAATAAAAGGAGGGGACACTCCCCTGGTGAATAAAACGGTTAATGAAAGGAGTAAAGGCGACAGATTTCCTGCAACATCGATGAACTCATGTAATATAGCAGCTTCTGTCTCCCCTAATACCCCGGTTCTAGAAAACCAGGTCCCGGTAGGACTCGCCTCGCCAAGTCGTCCAGGCTGGTTCTGTCGAAGAGGAACAGTCTGTCCAGAGAGCATGATTCATCAGGACTACACACCCGTGGACGGACTCTAAAGAACCCCCCTACGGGTGGAGGTGTTAGCAGTACTAGCATGTTTTCCCCTGTTGCTCTGGAGGACGGCTGCTCCTCAAAATGGAAAATCTGTGAAAATCCTTTCGGTGAGAAATACACTGTCAAAATGATAATAAGGGATCAACAATGTTTTCTTTCCTCCCATGAGGTTGCAAGTGCCGTGAAAATTGAGTTTACCTTCCAGTTTGGGGGTTTTCCTCTGTTATACATAATTATTGAACGTGTGTATTGATTACAGAAAAAAAAAATCAAGCCGAAAAGGGGAGGATGGTGTTTTATTCTCTTCTATTGTAAATAAATAAACGGATGACAGAATTCCAATCCAGCAGTTGGTATGACAACAAATTAATATTAATCCCCGTTACTCGGAGCCCCTCCACAAAAACTGGAATTGCATTTAGTGGTATTGATTAAGCTGTTAATGCTCCACTGATTGATAAAATTGAGCACCGCTAGAGAAAGTGTTGCTGTTTCTCCTTTTGTGCGGAGAAGGTAAAGCAAAAAGAATATTCAAATAGAACAAGAAATCTTTCTGTTTTAATTAACAAATCACGTAGATAAGTAAGAATATTTAAGCATAATTTCTTCAGGGCTTTTCCTCTAATTATCACACCAGAATGACGACTAAACTAAGAAGCCAACTTTGGGAAGAAGGACTTTTCTTCCCTCGACACAAAGAAAAGGACGAATGTCTCGGGGAAATTGGTTGTGTCAACTTTAGACTGATCTTCTATAATTCTACAACACACACTGGCTTAGTGACAGCTTTGAGCTTTGGCTGTAATGTTGTTGTTTACACAAGTGTACACGAGTATAAATTATAGCTGCAGTTTAAAGCCGTGAAGAGAGAGACGACACGGATGTGACAATGAGCAAACTTGTCCGTCCTTTTATTTATTTTTTATTTCTGCTGGATTTAAGTGCTGCTTTCATCACTATACAGACCAAAGAATGTTATTGTAATAGGCCATTTGGTAAAATAAAAAATAAAACTAGGTTAGTCTCTTTGGGACGGCACTACAGATTCAGGACCCACATTACAGGTAGACAAGTCTGCATCAGCCTCGGCAGACCAGGTGTCTAATAGATTTGATGGGAATTGCCGTGACCCAGTTTTAGGCTCTTTATACACGTTCCCCTGGGAGGCATTATTCAGCACTATGTTAGTTTGTACACTTCGACACGCAGACATGATCCCCGAGCAGACACCAAACTCTAGTATATTTCTATTCATGTACATGTCTCCCTGTGATAGACTGGTTACCTGTCTGTCTCTACATGTCAGCCCTGTGATAGACTGGTTACCTGTCTGTCTCTACATGTCTCCCTGTGATAGACTGGTTACCTGTCTGTCTCTACGATGTCTCCCATGTGATAGACTGGTTACCTGTCTGTCTCTACATGTCTCCCTGTGATAGACTGGTTACCTGTCTGAATCTCTACATGTCTCCCTGTGATAGACTAGGTTACACTGTCTGTCTCTACATGTCATCCTGTGATAGACTGGTTACCTGTCTGTCTTCATGTCTCCCTGTGATAGACTGGTTACCTGTCTGTCTACTACATGTCAGCCACTGTGATAGACTGGTTACCTGTCTGTCTCTACATGTCTCCCTGTTGATAAGACTGGTTACTGTCTGTCTCTGACATGTCCCTGTGATAGACTGGTTACCTGTCTGTCTCTACATGATCCCCTAAGACTGGTTACTGTTGCTCTACATGTTCCCTGTATAGACTGGTTACCTGTGCTGTCTCTACATGTACCCTGTGATAACTGGTTACCTGCTGTTCTACATGTCCCTGATGATAGAGTGGTACACTGTCTGTCTCTACATGTCAGTCCTGTGATAATTGGTTTATCTCGTTTGGGTTTTCCCTTAAACATATGATTGTAATGCATGGAAAAAAAAAATAAAAAAGGTAGTTTTTGTCCTCATGTAGCAATTAAGTAAAGGTACGATCCTCCAGCATGGTTCAAAATTATGATTGTCCGTTTGCCTACATCCCTGGAATTAGCATATGGTTTGTAACTTGCACGAGAATGACCCCAGAGAAATCTGTTTTCTTTCGAAGTAAGCCGTATAGACTGTTCCTGTTTTTACATCCCCTGTGATTAGCTGTTCCTTTTCCTCATTTCCGATGACTGGTTACAGGCCTGACATTCTCCCTGAAGAGGTACCTGCTGTCTCACATGTCTCCTGTGATAGACTGGTTACCTGTCTGTCTTACATGTCTCCCTGGAGACTGGTTACTGTCGCTCTATGTCCTGTGTAACTGTACCTGTCTGTTTACATGTCCCCGGATAACTGTTACCTGTCTGTTCTACATGTAGCCCTGTGATAGACTGGTTACCTGTCTGTCTTACATGTCTCCTGTGATAGCTGGTTACCTGTCTGTCTCTACATGTCCCTTGATAGACTGGTTACCTGTCTGTCTCTACATGTCACCCTGTGATAGACTGGTTACCTGTCTGTCTCTACATGTCCCCTGTGATAGACTGGTTACCTGTCTGTCTCTACATGTCCCCTGTGATAGACTGTTACTGTCTGTCTCTACATTGCCCTGTGATAGACGGTTACCTGTCTGTCTCTACATGTCCCTGTGATAGCTGGTTACCTGTCTGTCTCTACATGTCCCCTGTGATAGACTGGTTACCTGTCTGTCTCTACATGTCCCCTGTGATAGACTGGTTACCTGTCTGTCTCTACATGTCTCCCTGTGTAGACTGGTTACCTGTCTGTCTCTACATGTCCCCTGTGATAGACTGGTTACCTGTCTGTCTGTACATGTCTCCCTGTGATAGACTGGTTACCTGTCTGTCTCTACATGTCTCCCTGTGATAGACTGGTTACCTGTCTGTCTCTACATGTCTCCCTGTGATAGACTGGTTACCTGTCTGTCTCTACATGTCTCCCTGTGATAGACTGGTTACATGTCTGTCTGTACATGTCTCCCTGTGATAGACTGGTTACCTGTCTGTCTCTACATGTCTCCCTGTGATAAACTGGTTACCTGTCTGTCGCTACATGTCTCCCTCTGATAGACTGGTTACCTGTCTGTCTCTACATGTAAGCCCTGTGATAGACTGGTTACCTGTCTGTCTCTACATGTCTCCCTGTGATAGACTGGTTACCTGTCTGTCTCTACATGTCAGCCCTGTGATAGACTGGTTACCTGTCTGTCTCTACATGTCTCCCTGTGATAGACTGGTTACCTGTCTGTCTCTACATGTAAGCCCTGTGATAGACTGGTTACCTGTCTGTCTCTACATGTCTCCCTGTGATAGACTGGCTACCTGTCTGTCTGTACATGTCTCCCTGTGATAGACTGGTTACCTGTCTGTCTCTACATGTCTCCCTGTGATAGACTGGTTACCTGTCTGTCTCTACATGTCTCCCTGTGATAGACTGGTTACCTGTCTGTCTCTACATGTCTCCCTGTGATAGACTGGTTACCTGTCTGTCTCTACATGTCTCCCTGTGATAGACTGGTTACCTGTCTGTCTCTACTGTGATAGACTGGTTACCTGTCTGTCGCTACATGTAAGCCCTGTGATAGACTGGTTACCTGTCTGTCTCTACATGTCGGCCCTGTGATAGACTGGTTACCTGTCTGTCTCTACATGTCTCCCTGTGATAGACTGGGTTACCTGTCTGTCTCTCCATGTCGAGCCTGTGATAGACTGGTTACCTGTCTGTCTCTACATGTCGGCCCTGTGATAGACTGGTTACCTGTCTGTCTCTACATGTCTCCTGTGATAGACTGGTTACCTGTCTGTCTCTACATGTCAGCCTTGTGATAGACTGGTTACCTGTCTGTCTCTACATGTCGGCCCTGTGATAGACTGGTTACCTGTCTGTCTCTACATGTCTCCCTGTGATAGACTGGTTACCTGTCTGTCTCTACATGTAAGCCCTGTGATAGACTGGTTACCTGTCTGTCTCTACATGTCGGCCCTGTGATAGACTGGTTACCTGTCTGTCTCTACATGTCTCCCTGTGATAGACTGGGTTACCTGTCTGTCTCTCCATGTCGGTCCCTGTGATAGACTGGTTACCTGTCTGTCTCTACATGTCGGCCCTGTGATAGACTGGTTACCTGTCTGTCTCTACATGTCAGCCTTGTGATAGACTGGTTACCTGTCTGTCTCTACATGTCGGCCCTGTGATAGACTGGTTACCTGTCTGTCTCTACATGTCTCCTTGTGATAGACTGGTTACCTGTCTGTCTCTACATGTCGGCCCTGTGATAGGCTGGTTACCGTGTCTGTCTCTACATGTCTCCCTGTGATAGACTGGTTACCTGTCTGTCTCTACATGTCAGCCCTGTGATAGACTGGTTACCTGTCTGTCTCTACATGTCTCCCTGTGATAGACTGGTTACCTGTCTGTCTCTACATGTCCCTGTGATAGACTGGTTACCTGTCTGTCTCTACATGTCAGCCCTGTGATAGACTGGTTACCTGTCTGTCTCTACATGTCTCCCTGTGATAAGACTGGTTACCTGTCTGTCTCTACATGTCAGCCCTGTGATAGACTGGTTACCTGTCTGTCTCTACATGTCTCCCTGTGAAAAAAAAAAAAAAAAAAAAAAAAAAAAAAAAAAAAAAAAAAAAAAAAAAAAAAAAAAAAAAAAAAAAAAAAAAAAAAAAAAAAAAAAAAAAAAAAAAAAAAAAAAAAAAAAAAAAAAAAAAAAAAAAAAAAAAAAAAAAAAAAAAAAAAAAAAAAAAAAAAAAAAACCCCCCCCCCCCCCCCCCCCCCCCCCCCCCCCCCCCCCCCCCCCCCCCCCCCCCCCCCCCCCCCCCCCCCCCCCCCCCCCCCCCCCCCCCCCCCCCCCCCCCCCCCCCCCCCCCCCCCACACAACCCCCCCCCCCCCCCCCCCCCCCCCCCCCCCCCCCCCCCCCCCCCCCCCCCCCCCCCCCCCCCCCCCCCCCCCCCCCCCCCCCCCCCCCCCCCCCCCCCCCCCCCCCCCCCCCCCCCCCCCCCCCCCCCCCCCCCCCCCCCCCCCCCCCCCCCCCCCCCCCCCCCCCCCTGTGATAGACTGGTTACCTGTCTGTCTCTACATGTCGGCCCTGTGATAGACTGGTTACCTGTCTGTCTCTACATGTCTCCCTGTGATAGACTGGTTACCTGTCTGTCTCTACATGTCAGCCCTGTGATAGACCGGTTACCTGTCTGTCTCTACATGTCTCCCTGTGATAGACCGGTTACCTGTCTGTCTCTACATGTCAGCCATGTGATAGACTGGTTACCTGTCTGTCTCTACATGTCTCCCTGTGATAGACTGGTTACCTGTCTGTCTCTACATGTCTCCCTGTGATAGACTGGTTACCTGTCTGTCTCTACATGTCAGCCTTGTGATAGACTGGTTACCTGTCTGTCTCTACATGTCTCCCTGTGATAGACTGGTTACCTGTCTGTCTCTACATGTCAGCCCTGTGATAGACTGGTTACCTGTCTGTCTCTACATGTCTCCCTGTGATAGACTGGTTACCTGTCTGTCTCTACATGTCAGCCCTGTGATAGACTGGTTACCTGTCTGTCTGTACATGTCTCCCTGTGATAGACTGGTTACCTGTCTGTCTCTACATGTCTCCCTGTGATAGACTGGTTACCTGTCTGTCTCTACATGTCTCCCTGTGATAGACTGGTTACCTGTCTGTCTCTACATGTCTCCCTGTGATAGACTGGTTACATGTCTGTCTGTACATGTCTCCCTGTGATAGACTGGTTACCTGTCTGTCTCTACATGTCTCCCTGTGATAAACTGGTTACCTGTCTGTCGCTACATGTCTCCCTCTGATAGACTGGTTACCTGTCTGTCTCTACATGTAAGCCCTGTGATAGACTGGTTACCTGTCTGTCTTTGTCCCTGTGATAGACTGGTTACCTGTCTGTCTACATGTCAGCCCTGGATAGACTGGTTACCTGTCTGTTACATGTTCCTGTGATACCTGTCTGTCTCTACATGTCAGCCTTGTGATAGACTGGTTACCTGTCTGTCTCTACATGTCTCCCTGTGATAGACTGGTTACCTGTCTGTCTCTACATGTCAGCCCTGTGATAGACTGGTTACCTGTCTGTCTCTACATGTCTCCCTGTGATACTGGTTACCTGTCTGTCCTACATGTCGGCCCTGTGATAGACTGGTTACCTGTCTGTCTCTACATGTCTCCCTGTGATAGACTGGTTACCTGTCTGTCTCTACATGTCCCTGTGATAGACTGGTTACCTGTCTGTCTCTACTGTCAGCCCTGTGATAGACTGGTTACCTGTCTGTCTCTACATGTCTCCCTGTGATAGACTGGTTACCTGTCTGTCTCTACATGTCTCCCTGAGATAGACTGGTTACCTGTCTGTCTCTACTGTGATAGACTGGTTACCTGTCTGTCGCTACATGTAAGCCCTGTGATAGACTGGTTACCTGTCTGTCTCTACATGTCGGCCCTGTGATAGACTGGTTACCTGTCTGTCTCTACATGTCTCCCTGTGATAGACTGGGTACCTGTCTGTCTCTCCATGTCGGTCATGTGATAGACTGGTTACCTGTCTGTCTCTACATGTCGGCCCTGTGATAGACTGGTTACCTGTCTGTCTCTACATGTCAGCCTTGTGATAGACTGGTTACCTGTCTGTCTCTACATGTCAGCCTTGTGATAGACTGGTTACCTGTCTGTCTCTACATGTCGGCCCTGTGATAGACTGGTTACCTGTCTGTCTCTACATGTCTCCCTGTGATAGACTGGTTACCTGTCTGTCGCTACATGTAAGCCCTGTGATAGACTGGTTACCTGTCTGTCTCTACATGTCGGCCCTGTGATAGACTGGTTACCTGTCTGTCTCTACATGTCTCCCTGTGATAGACTGGGTACCTGTCTGTCTCTCCATGTCGGTCATGTGATAGACTGGTTACCTGTCTGTCTCTACATGTCGGCCCTGTGATAGACTGGTTACCTGTCTGTCTCTACATGTCAGCCTTGTGATAGACTGGTTACCTGTCTGTCTCTACATGTCGGCCCTGTGATAGACTGGTTACCTGTCTGTCTCTACATGTCAGCCTTGTGATAGACTGGTTACCTGTCTGTCTCTACATGTCGGCCCTGTGATAGGCTGGTTACGTGTCTGTCTCTACATGTCAGCCCTGTGATAGACTGGTTACCTGTCTGTCTCTACATGTCTCCCTGTGATAGACTGGTTACCTGTCTGTCTCTACATGTCAGCCCTGTGATAGACTGGTTACCTGTGTGTCTCTACTGTGATAGACTGGTTACCTGTCTGTGTCTACATGTCTCCCTGTGATAGACTGGTTACCTGTCTGTCTCTACATGTCTCCCTGTGATAGACTGGTTACCTGTCTGTCTCTACATGTCTCCCTGTGATAGACTGGGTACCTGTCTGTCTCTCCATGTCGGTCATGTGATAGACTGGTTACCTGTCTGTCTCTACATGTCGGCCCTGTGATAGACTGGTTACCTGTCTGTCTCTACATGTCAGCCTTGTGATAGACTGGTTACCTGTCTGTCTCTACATGTCAGCCTTGTGATAGACTGGTTACCTGTCTGTCTCTACATGTCGGCCCTGTGATAGACTGGTTACCTGTCTGTCTCTACATGTCAGCCCTGTGATAGACTGGTTACCTGTCTGTCTCTACATGTCGGCCCTGTGATAGACTGGTTACCTGTCTGTCTCTACATGTCAGCCTTGTGATAGACTGGTTACCTGTCTGTCTCTACATGTCGGCCCTGTGATAGACTGGTTACCTGTCTGTCTCTACATGTCAGCCCTGTGATAGACTGGTTACCTGTCTGTCTCTACATGTCGGCCCTGTGATAGACTGGTTACCTGTCTGTCGCTACATGTAAGCCCTGTGATAGACTGGTTACCTGTCTGTCTCTACATGTCAGCCTTGTGATAGACTGGTTACCTGTCTGTCTCTACATGTCTCCCTGTGATAGACTGGTTACCTGTCTGTCTCTACATGTCAGCCCTGTGATAGACTGGTTACCTGTCTGTCTCTACATGTCTCCCTGTGATAGACTGGTTACCTGTCTGTCTCTACATGTCGCCCTGTGATAGACTGGTTACCTGTCTGTCTCTACATGTCTCCCTGTGATAGACTGGTTACCTGTCTGTCTCTACATGTCTCCCTGTGATAGACTGGTTACCTGTCTGTCTCTACATGTCTCCCTGTGATAGACTGGTTACCTGTCTGTCTCTACATGTCTCCCTGTGATAGACTGGTTACCTGTCTGTCTCTACATGTCTCCCTGTGATAGACTGGTTACCTGTCTGTCTCTACATGTCGGCCCTGTGATAGACTGGTTACCTGTCTGTCTCTACATGTGATAGACTGGTTACCTGTCTGTCTCTACATGTCAGCCTTGTGATAGACTGGTTACCTGTCTGTCTCTACATGTCGGCCCTGTGATAGGCTGGTTACGTGTCTGTCTCTACATGTCAGCCCTGTGATAGACTGGTTACCTGTCTGTCTCTACATGTCTCCCTGTGATAGACTGGTTACCTGTCTGTCTCTACATGTCTCCCTGTGATAGACTGGTTACCTGTCTGTCTCTACATGTCAGCCTTGTGATAGACTGGTTACCTGTCTGTCTCTACATGTCGGCCCTGTGATAGGCTGGTTACGTGTCTGTCTCTACATGTCAGCCCTGTGATAGACTGGTTACCTGTCTGTCTCTACATGTCAGCCCTGTGATAGACTGGTTACCTGTCTGTCTCTACATGTCGGCCCTGTGATAGACTGGTTACCTGTCTGTCTCTACATGTCAGCCCTGTGATAGACTGGTTACCTGTCTGTCTCTACATGTCGGCCCTGTGATAGACTGGTTACCTGTCTGTCTCTACATGTCTCCCTGTGATAGACTGGTTACCTGTCTGTCTCTACATGTCTCCCTGTGATAGACTGGTTACCTGTCTGTCTCTACATGTCAGCCTTGTGATAGACTGGTTACCTGTCTGTCTCTACATGTCAGCCTTGTGAT
Organism: Chelidonichthys spinosus; assembly: GCA_029853015.1. Lineage (NCBI taxonomy): Eukaryota > Metazoa > Chordata > Actinopteri > Perciformes > Triglidae > Chelidonichthys > Chelidonichthys spinosus. The sequence goes on from CM056840.1 coordinate 17,570,824, forward strand.
AGACTGGTTACCTGTCTGTCTCTACATGTCGGCCCTGTGATAGGCTGGTTACGTGTCTGTCTCTACATGTCAGCCCTGTGATAGACTGGTTACCTGTCTGTCTCTACATGTCAGCCCTGTGATAGACTGGTTACCTGTCTGTCTCTACATGTCGGCCCTGTGATAGACTGGTTACCTGTCTGTCTCTACATGTCTCCCTGTGATAGACTGGGTACCTGTCTGTCTCTCCATGTCGGTCATGTGATAGACTGGTTACCTGTCTGTCTCTACATGTCTCCCTGTGATAGACGGGTTACCTGTCTGTCTCTCCATGTCGGCCCTGTGATAGACTGGTTACCTGTCTGTCTCTACATGTCGGCCCTGTGATAGACTGGTTACCTGTCTGTCTCTACATGTCAGCCTTGTGATAGACTGGTTACCTGTCTGTGTCTACATGTCTCCCTGTGATAGACTGGTTACCTGTCTGTCTCTACATGTGATAGACTGGTTACCTGTCTGTCTCTACATGTCAGCCTTGTGATAGCGGATCCCTTTACAGCAACGGCTTTGCAACTAGAACCCACAAGAGTGATTGTGTCATCCCGTATACGCAGGAAGGAATAAATGGAGCGAAGGGAGACACTTTCCCAAAGAAAAGACGATGTGTGATTTGTTAGCCCTTCTCTTCTTTGGATGTCTGTCAATAAATGGAATCAGAATTTTACATTAACTTCTTCAGAGGCGGCTTCGGTGAGCAATATTTGTCTGTCGGAAGGTAACGGCGGTGAATTTCTTTCTTTAGGCTGCAGGCGAGCGTGGATCCATTTTTAATTTTTTCTTTTTTGCCCTGAGGGTAATCGATGATGGGGGTGACGAGACAACAGCACACTCTGAATGAGCGAGGCTACTCTGCAAAGGTTCAAAGTAGCCTGCTGGCTCATTGAAATTCACTTGGCTAAATCCTGAGCTTTCCATATCCCCCCCCTCGTTCTGCTACAGCGTACCATAGGAAGAGCTGGCTGGCAGTCTGAGCACATTCGTTTATTTTTTATTATGTGTGCAGTCTGTAATGGCCTGAGGTCAGCCAAAGAGACCCAGATCTCCATTAATTCTCATAACCTCCACAGATACTATAGAGTATATACGTGCATCCCCAGGTCTGGCAAGGACACAGAGTGGTGGAGAATCCTGATATTATTCTATTAGAGAGGTACTCCCAAATGTTTTCTACTAACCTGCTCTTCTGGACCCGCAGCCCAACCTATTTACATATCCTCAATTATTCATTTGTTAATGCTTGTGTCTCGTGATTAATGATTCAGGTGTAAAATATAACAAGAATCTCAATAATAAACTCATATAACTGCAGCCGTACCACTCTTTGCCTGCAGGTAGCACAAGTGTTACATCTGCAGCACCTGTTTGTCTCCTATTAATATCTCACATTATTTATTTTATTTATTTACTGTTGTGTTTTTTGTCTGAAATCCGATCTGAAAATGCCAATAAAAATGTGAATTACAAAAAAAGAAACTGATTTATTTGTGTGTTTTTTCTTATTTCTCGTCTGCAGAGCACATACTATATCATCAATAACATCCACAGCCGTGCCGTTAGACTTCATTTACAACGGTGATCAGCGGTGTGCCATGTGTGAAAGCGGGCTTTAATCTGGAGCGCTTATATGAGAGTGTCTGAGCCGTGGTACGACAAGTAACCTTGTCCGTGACACAAGCTCCTTTTTTTTTTTTTTTAAATACAGAAATAGATTCTTCAAGCTCCACTTCCTCCACCAGTCTGATCTTTTGCAAACTGCGATGAGAAGGTTTCAAAGACACACAGAGACGTGGTGATAGCTCATTAACACTGCTGCTCAAACCCCACATTTACACAGGAAACATTTCTGCAAATGCAAAAACGGGGCTTTTTTCAGACCGTTTTGTGTGTAAGCAGAGCAAATTTGCACTCAGACGACCATAAAACAGCTAACCGTAGCGATGATTTCCCCACGGATGCTGATTGGGCAATGAACTCTCCTGTTTAATGACGGGTTTTATGAAGTTTAGAAGCGAAAGTTGTGTTCACATCAACTTTGTGGGACGTGATGTATCGGCGCGGAATGAAATGCCTCTTTATTTTGGAGATTCTCGCTGGTTTTCACCTCCAGTACTAAACCGGAAGTAACCGACTGGAAATGTAACAACAAAAAGAACAACGACGCGCCGCCACTAGAGGGATGTTTGCTGTGACGTGCTAATGATGTCCCGCGTTTGCCCTCAAATGATCTTTTACGGCCGTCAGTTGTCAAACACGACCGCCTGATGTGAGAAACGTGTTTTTAAGTTTGGTCTCATCATGCTCTCTCGCTACCTGAACAAATGTCAAACCAATTAAAAAAAAAAGGAGCTCCAAAGGCCGTTCTACGATGGGAAGAACTGGCTGTCTAATAATAATCCCCGTCAGACCTCCGTGAGGTTCTTGGGTGTACATTTTGAGGTAAACATAAATACGACGTGGTATGAAAGTGTCAGCGGCTAACTTTGGAGTCACAGGAACGTCTGCAGATGGAGCAGAAGAGCATTGCGGTATTTTTGGTACATTAAACGAGAAGTGAGTGTGAAGACGAGGGAATTTGGCTTCGGAAAAGTTGATAATTTCACACATGAATTCATTCTTTGTTGGCATTCTCTTCCTGTCAAATTTGAAAAGGAGGCACGGACTAATGTGTCACGCTGCCAGCAAGAAATAAAAAGGATTGTGAACGAGTACACTGTGGAAAAATGCAAATTATAAGCAGAAGGCGAAGGTTGAAAAGCAAAAAAAAAAAAAAAAAAAAAAAAAAAAGAAGAAATTACAGTGTTGTTTGTCATGTGAAAATAAAAAAAAGGCAGTATAATTGAATTGCTGCTCTTTTGGCTTGTGTTGTGATGTGTTGCTGCTGAACACAAAGTGCACTTTACACACAGATTTTGAATCTCTGTCACTGAAGTGGTTTTCATAACTAAATTCTTGACGATATGAAGAGGAAAAGTCCTCCAATCTCTCTCCGTCTCGCTCTCTTTGGGCGTCTACTTATCTCGCTCCATCGTTCCTTCCGTTCTCCTTCCTGCTGTAAAGTTATGACGTCATCATCTCAAGGACGCAGCTCGCTGTGTTGACAAGGTGCTTTATGGGTAACGCTTTATAATAACCATCATTAACAAACGTTTAACTGACTAAACAATTAACCTTTGGTTCATAGTCTAATCATTTTGTTATAATGATTAATACATTTTAAGTATGAATTTAGTTTATATATTGTATCATAGTTGATAATGGATAATAACCATTTTTTATTTTCCTAATATCAATATGCATATTATGATAGAAATATAGAATAGTAATACAAATGTATTTTAATGATTGCCAATTATTAAAAAAAACTACAAATATAACATCGATAGGTATACCAGGGGCAGATTATTACATATTACATATTAAAGTATGACAGATGTCTGATATTTTAACTGATGTTTGATTAACCGTCAATGTATCATTTATTAATGATGATTTTAGGATGGATATAACTTCAGTTAATGGACCGAAGTTAACAAAATGGAGAAAGAAGTCACACACACACACACACACACACACGCACACACACACACACACACACACACACACACACACACACAGTCACACCTGAGCCACTTACCGAGCCAGTGTTCACCGGTAATCTTGCCAAATCCCTCACGATAGGACTCCCAGGTTCTGAAGAAGTTCACCGAGCCGTCCTCCCTGCGCTGGATAACCTAGAGCGCCAAAGACAAGAGGTCAGGGGGTCAGCTAAGATCCATCTCATCCTCCTCTGTGATGAGTCATGCAAAACTCCCACCGTCGGTCGCCAAGCTCGTCTAGAACTAAACTAAATGAACTTTCACTAATGAATAATGCAAACGCTCTCTTCGCTCTAAAAAAAAAAGAAGAAGCAATTTGTCGGAAGCTAATAAAAGGAATACGTTTAATCTTTTTTCACTGACTGGAATCTGCATCTGTCATTAATGTCCAGAGAAAGAGATGAAATTCATAAAACAATAATCCTAAATACACCGAGACACTTCACTTCTTCTTCTTCTGCATCAAAATCATGAAATTCGATGAAGCAATGTTCTTTTTTTTAAAGCAAGTGTGTGTGTGTGTGTGTGTGTGTGTGTGTTTGATGGTGCAGTATCTTTATCACCCAATGACTGATACTGTACAGTGATTGGAAGTGTAAGTGTCAGGTTGAGGGTGGAGGGAAATAGGAAATGTCCTCCTTAAGAGGAACCGCTCGCAGATGGGAAACAGCCGAGGACTTGCAGTTAGGAGGCCGCGTTAATGTTGAAAATGACAAAAGAAATTCCCTGAGACAGTTTGTGTTCAGCGTGACTAATCCCCCAGCATACCATAAGGTACCAGATGGTTACCGGCAGCCATATTTTTGCTTTTTAACATCGGCGCAGACGAAGAAAGAAAAATCCGGCGAAAATCTCCCTCCTTATAATTGCCTTCTTTGTGATGGTCTTAATCATCATTACCGTGTCATCATCGCTGTCAGCACCATCTCGGGATGCTTGGGATTTTTTTTCCCACTCCGTATCCTCAAAGACGGTTTTCTCATCTCCGTATTGAGAGCTCTCTCGTTTACACAGTAACTCCAAAGATCCCATTACCTCCCTTTATTCTGGAGATATCACCATCTTTCAAACCCTAAAATGCCGTCGTCACATTCAAGCCGCTTCCTCTGATCACTTGTTGTTAGGAGCATCAACTTTATGGGCGTCTCCAAAGTAAATATTCTCCAAACACACAAGTTCTTTTGTAGAAGCCAATACATCGAAACTTAGACAAGATAGCACCTAAAACTCTTTAAATCATGAGTTCTTCTATTTTTCCAGACTGTTGCGGAGGATAGTAAAGATAAAAGACAACAACATGAGCAAACCATTTTGAGAAGGAGAGTGAAAAAATTAAATTATCAGTGCATGCAGGCGGATAAACTCCTCATTTGGCACTTCTGTGTAATTTCCTGTTATCATATTGACATATAGGGACGGCTAAAGATATATCTGTAATAACAGCAATTAAAATTTCTGGGAAATAATTGCACAGCTGGACTGATATATTGCAACTGTGAGAAAATAGAGCTTTTGATGGGAATCAGCTGTGGATTCATATGCATTTACAGCACTGCTTTATGAATATGGATGATATATATCTATACACAACATCAGTTTACGCCGCTCCAGTGCAACTTAAACACACATTAGGCAACAGTTCCTTCCCCTCCGTGCATGTATTGCAATCCTACTGTCAGCGGGGGAACCTGAACATGTCATAGGTCACATGGTTTGCATGGGGCCGTCTGTTAAAACATAAAGAAACCAGGGATTTGTATCAGCTGTTGCGTAAGACTCTCACAGGCTTTGGCCCAGTCACGGCGCATTAGAACATCAGACTAGTGTCCCAGATATCTGGAGCGATGTCAGTGATTATACCTCTTAACTTCCCTAAGCTGACACGGAAATCCAACTCCACAGTTCCACATCAACATTTGACTCCTTATATTAAATTTGAAGTTTAATTAATATGAGCGTGTGTGACTGACCGTTATCAACGCCACGTAATAACCCGACGTCGTCCCGTGTTCGTCGTTAAGAAATTATTTTATGTAATAAACGGCATCCCCCCTGACGAATAAGAGGCACAGCAGCTCATCATATTGCTGCCTGTGCATCTACTGGATATGTATACATAAGTGTTCTCCATCTTAATGCATGCTGTACCGTGTGTATGAACGCGGGAAATAATGTCAGCAATCATTCATACGCGGGGCTTGGAGGGCAACTCGTTTTCACACTCAGGCATTGATGCTACAGATGGAGTGGCGTCAGCTCAATAAAAGCAGCCCTGATGTTGTGTAGTCCCATTGTAACGGATGCGTCCGAGGGTCATCACAACACCGCGTGGCAGGTTGACAGCTTTGCATTTTCCTCCCACCGCTTCGATACACTAAAAAAAAACAAGATGAAGGTTCATAAAACATATGGCACCTCTTCATGGTGACATTAAACGGCGTTACGTTTGACTCACTGGGGCCACTAACCTGTTAATAAGACTATTACTGTGATAATTAGGCCTTGGGTAAAAGGGTTTGACAGTGTCATCATATTACACACCTGCCAGCAGGGGTTGGTAGAAATATCGATATGGCAATATATTGCGATACTTTGATGCCCAATACAATATCGATTTTCAACTTCAAAGATCGATTTAAGAAAGAAAAAATCATTTAAAATGTTTTTTTTTTTATCCTTTTTCATTTTATTTTCAATATTTATTCCAGTGAATATCATGGGAATTAATAAAATGGAGAGGCTGTTTGGAATGAAGTAGTTTTGACTTAATTTGTCCTCTGATCAATATCATCTGATGTACATATACAGGTACTTGTGTTTTCATCTTTATTTATATCGCAATATCGCGATACGTATCGTATCGTATCGTGAGGTTCTTGCCAATACTCACCCCTAACTAACGGAGGAGATTATTGATGTCAAACTCAGCTGCAGTAAAGCACGGCCATGTTAAAAGTAGGGGTTGAACAAATATAACATTCATGTCACTTAGTTCCCCTTGGATAATGACCTCCCAGCCTCCTTATCACACGCCCTCCTTCCTCAACGCCACATTTCCAATTAGCAGGAATAGAGAAGGCTGCAAATTGATAACGCTACATTAAATATGAGGTGGAGGTTCTCTTTTTCATCCATCCATAATTGTTTTTTCCCCTCTCTCCCCTGGCACTCACTGTATGAGCAGCACTTTTAGTAGGAAGACAAAAAAAAAAGTGCCCCTTCAACTCAATAAAACACAAGAAACTTCAGGGGAAGAAAGAAAAAAAAAATCCCTTTTGACACATTTACACAAAAGAAAAAGTCAAAGTGATGTGTCAGACTACAGTCAGTCGTCAGGAAATTATTTACTACAATGATAACTTAAGCCCCTTGATTTCTATTCAGATCGTCTGTGGCCTTTCAGGGAACAATGTATCGCTCACATTATCGCAGCGAGCCTGTCTGACTGCGTTGGTACTGCCGAGACACCTGGCTTATGACAAAGATGTCTGCGACAGTGGAAAATAATGGAAACACTCTCACTTTGACAGTTTTTATTATAAGAAACACAATTAACATTTAAGTTGTTTTGGTAGCGTTAAAGGCCAACAAACATCCTTATAGCCTGTTTGAACCGAGGCTGGTCCTCTGGTCCCTCCCAGAGCACCGGCAGGATCTGACACCATGAATCACAGCGGCGGTGAGAAATTGACCGGTGGTCTCATGAAGTAGTCCTCCACAGCACGCGGGTTAACCAGCGCTGCTCGGTTCACATGCGGGGTTAACGCTCTTGTCTTTCTGGCCTCGCTCCGTGTCTAGCATCCTTGTAAGACTGGAGAGCCCCTCTGAGGTTTAATTGCATTGTTGACCCTGAAGGTCAGCATCTGTGTGTGTGTGTGTGTTCCCTGTAGACTTGGAGCTCACAGAGACCTCCAATCATTTTCTTTCACATTTCAGGAGGCAGAGGATTTGGAGGGTGGTGGGAAGCATGGGATTTTTGGGTGTGTATGTGTAAATATGTGAGACATAAAAGGAGGCACGGACTAATGTGTCACGCTGCCAGCAAGAAATAAAAAGGATTGTGAACGAGTACACTGTGGAAAAATGCAAATTATAAGCAGAAGGCGAAGGTTGAAAAGCAAAAAAAAAAAAAAAAACAAAAAAAAAAAAGAAGAAATTACAGTGTTGTTTGTCATGTGAAAATAAAAAAAAGGCAGTATAATTGAATTGCTGCTCTTTTGGCTTGTGTTGTGATGTGTTGCTGCTGAACACAAAGTGCACTTTACACACAGATTTTGAATCTCTGTCACTGAAGTGGTTTTCATAACTAAATTCTTGACGATATGAAGAGGAAAAGTCCTCCAATCTCTCTCCGTCTCGCTCTCTTTGGGCGTCTACTTATCTCGCTCCATCGTTCCTTCCGTTCTCCTTCCTGCTGTAAAGTTATGACGTCATCATCTCAAGGACGCAGCTCGCTGTGTTGACAAGGTGCTTTATGGGTAACGCTTTATAATAACCATCATTAACAAACGTTTAACTGACTAAACAATTAACCTTTGGTTCATAGTCTAATCATTTTGTTATAATGATTAATACATTTTAAGTATGAATTTAGTTTATATATTGTATCATAGTTGATAATGGATAATAACCATTTTTTATTTTCCTAATATCAATATGCATATTATGATAGAAATATAGAATAGTAATACAAATGTATTTTAATGATTGCCAATTATTAAAAAAAACTACAAATATAACATCGATAGGTATACCAGGGGCAGATTATTACATATTACATATTAAAGTATGACAGATGTCTGATATTTTAACTGATGTTTGATTAACCGTCAATGTATCATTTATTAATGATGATTTTAGGATGGATATAACTTCAGTTAATGGACCGAAGTTAACAAAATGGAGAAAGAAGTCACACACACACACACACACACACACACACGCACACACACACACAGTCACACCTGAGCCACTTACCGAGCCAGTGTTCACCGGTAATCTTGCCAAATCCCTCACGATAGGACTCCCAGGCTCTGAAGAAGTTCACCGAGCCGTCCTCCCTGCGCTGGATCACCTAGAGCGCCAAAGACAAGAGGTCAGGGGGTCAGCTGAGATCCATCTCATCCTCCTCTGTGATGAGTCATGCAAAACTCCCACCGTCGGTCGCCAAGCTCGTCTAGAACTAAACTAAATGAACTTTCACTAATGAATAATGCAAACGCTCTCTTCGCTCTAAAAAAAAAAGAAGAAGCAATTTGTCGGAAGCTAATAAAAGGAATACGTTTAATCTTTTTTCACTGACTAGAATCTGCATCTGTCATTAATGTCCAGAGAAAGAGATGAAATTCATAAAACAATAATCCTAAATACACCGAGACACTTCACTTCTTCTTCTTCTGCATCAAAATCATGAAATTCGATGAAGCAATGTTCTTTTTTTTAAAGCAAGTGTGTGTGTGTGTGTGTGTGTGTGTGTTTGATGGTGCAGTATCTTTATCACCCAATGACTGATACTGTACAGTGATTGGAAGTGTAAGTGTCAGGTTGAGGGTGGAGGGAAATAGGAAATGTCCTCCTTAAGAGGAACCGCTCGCAGATGGGAAACAGCCGAGGACTTGCAGTTAGGAGGCCGCGTTAATGTTGAAAATGACAAAAGAAATTCCCTGAGACAGTTTGTGTTCAGCGTGACTAATCCCCCAGCATACCATAAGGTACCAGATGGTTACCGGCAGCCATATTTTTGCTTTTTAACATCGGCGCAGACGAAGAAAGAAAAATCCGGCGAAAATCTCCCTCCTTATAATTGCCTTCTTTGTGATGGTCTTAATCATCATTACCGTGTCATCATCGCTGTCAGCACCATCTCGGGATGCTTGGGATTTTTTTTCCCCACTCCGTATCCTCAAAGACGGTTTTCTCATCTCCGTATTGAGAGCTCTCTCGTTTACACAGTAACTCCAAAGATCCCATTACCTCCCTTTATTCTGGAGATATCACCATCTTTCAAACCCTAAAATGCCGTCGTCACATTCAAGCCGCTTCCTCTGATCACTTGTTGTTAGGAGCATCAACTTTATGGGCGTCTCCAAAGTAAATATTCTCCAAACACACAAGTTCTTTTGTAGAAGCCAATACATCGAAATTTAGACAAGATAGCACCTAAAACTCTTTAAATCATGAGTTCTTCTATTTTTCCAGACTGTTGCGGAGGATAGTAAAGATAAAAGACAACAACATGAGCAAACCATTTTGAGAAGGAGAGTGAAAAAATTTAATTATGAGTGCATGCAGGCGGATAAACTCCTCATTTGGCACTTCTGTGTAATTTCCTGTTATCATATTGACATATAGGGACGGCTAAAGATACATCTGTAATAACAGCAATTAAAATTTCTGGGAAATAATTGCACAGCTGGACTGATATATTGCAACTGTGAGAAAATAGAGCTTTTGATGGGAATCAGCTGTGGATTCATATGCATTTACAGCACTGCTTTATGAATATGGATGATATATATCTATACATCAGTTTACGCCGCTCCAGTGCAACTTAAACACACATTAGGCAACAGTTCCTTCCCCTCCGTGCATGTATTGCAATCCTACTGTCAGCGGGGGAACCTGAACATGTCATAGGTCACATGGTTTGCATGGGGCCGTCTGTTAAAACATAAAGAAACCAGGGATTTGTATCAGCTGTTGCGTAAGACTCTCACAGGCTTTGGCCCAGTCACGGCGCATTAGAACATCAGACTAGTGTCCCAGATATCTGGAGCGATGTCAGTGATTATACCTCTTAACTTCCCTAAGCTGACACGGAAATCCAACTCCACAGTTCCACATCAACATTTGACTCCTTATATTAAATTTGAAGTTTAATTAATATGAGCGTGTGTGACTGACCGTTATCAACGCCACGTAATAACCCGACGTCGTCCCGTGTTCGTCGTTAAGAAATTATTTTATGTAATAAACGGCATCCCCCCTGACGAATAAGAGGCACAGCAGCTCATCATATTGCTGCCTGTGCATCTACTGGATATGTATACATAAGTGTTCTCCATCTTAATGCATGCTGTACCGTGTGTATGAACGCGGGAAATAATGTCAGCAATCATTCATACGCGGGGCTTGGAGGGCAACTCGTTTTCACACTCAGGCATTGATGCTACAGATGGAGTGGCGTCAGCTCAATAAAAGCAGCCCTGATGTTGTGTAGTCCCATTGTAACGGATGCGTCCGAGGGTCATCACAACACCGCGTGGCAGGTTGACAGCTTTGCATTTTCCTCCCACCGCTTCGATACACTAAAAAAAAACAAGATGAAGGTTCATAAAACATATGGCACCTCTTCATGGTGACATTAAACGGCGTTACGTTTGACTCACTGGGGCCACTAACCTGTTAATAAGACTATTACTGTGATAATTAGGCCTTGGGTAAAAGGGTTTGACAGTGTCATCATATTACACACCTGCCAGCAGGGGTTGGTAGAAATATCGATATGGCAATATATTGCGATACTTTGATGCCCAATACAATATCGATTTTCAACTTCAAAGATCGATTTAAGAAAGAAAAAATCATTTAAAATGTTTTTTTTTTATCCTTTTTCATTTTATTTTCAATATTTATTCCAGTGAATATCATGGGAATTAATAAAATGGAGAGGCTGTTTGGAATGAAGTAGTTTTGACTTAATTTGTCCTCTGATCAATATCATCTGATGTACATATACAGGTACTTGTGTTTTCATCTTTATTTATATCGCAATATCGCGATACGTATCGTATCGTATCGTGAGGTTCTTGCCAATACTCACCCCTAACTAACGGAGGAGATTATTGATGTCAAACTCAGCTGCAGTAAAGCACGGCCATGTTAAAAGTAGGGGTTGAACAAATATAACATTCATGTCACTTAGTTCCCCTTGGATAATGACCTCCCAGCCTCCTTATCACACGCCCTCCTTCCTCAACGCCACATTTCCAATTAGCAGGAATAGAGAAGGCTGCAAATTGATAACGCTACATTAAATATGAGGTGGAGGTTCTCTTTTTCATCCATCCATAATTGTTTTTTCCCCTCTCTCCCCTGGCACTCACTGTATGAGCAGCACTTTTAGTAGGAAGACAAAAAAAAAAGTGCCCCTTCAACTCAATAAAACACAAGAAACTTCAGGGGAAGAAAGAAAAAAAAAATCCCTTTTGACACATTTACACAAAAGAAAAAGTCAAAGTGATGTGTCAGACTACAGTCAGTCGTCAGGAAATTATTTACTACAATGATAACTTAAGCCCCTTGATTTCTATTCAGATCGTCTGTGGCCTTTCAGGGAACAATGTATCGCTCACATTATCGCAGCGAGCCTGTCTGACTGCGTTGGTACTGCCGAGACACCTGGCTTATGACAAAGATGTCTGCGACAGTGGAAAATAATGGAAACACTCTCACTTTGACAGTTTTTATTATAAGAAACACAATTAACATTTAAGTTGTTTTGGTAGCGTTAAACGCCAACAAACATCCTTATAGCCTGTTTGAACCGAGGCTGGTCCTCTGGTCCCTCCCAGAGCACCGGCAGGATCTGACACCATGAATCACAGCGGCGGTGAGAAATTGACCGGTGGTCTCATGAAGTAGTCCTCCACAGCACGCGGGTTAACCAGCGCTGCTCGGTTCACATGCGGGGTTAACGCTCTTGTCTTTCTGGCCCGGCCTCGCTCCGTGTCTAGCATCCTTGTAAGACTGGAGAGCCCCTCTGAGGTTTAATTGCATTGTTGACCCTGAAGGTCAGCATCTGTGTGTGTGTGTGTGTTCCCTGTAGACTTGGAGCTCACAGAGACCTCCAATCATTTCTTTCACATTTCAGGAGGCAGAGGATTTGGAGGGTGGTGGGAAGCATGGGATTTTTGGGTGTGTATGTGTAAATATGTGAGACATAAATATGTGTCTGCACATTGTTTGTGTGCGTGTGTCCACGCAGACACACACACACACACACACGTTTGCAGTGATGATGCATGTGTGCATAAGTATGCACTTAGTTATAAACCTATGTGCACTTTTAAACCTATTCAATAAATGCCCTTGTTGCCTTCATGTAAGTGTGTGTGTGTGTGTGTGTGTGTGTATGCATTTGTCTGCACTTGTTGTATGCAAAGCCAAAGAGGTTATATTCACCTATGTGCTCTTCTAAACTAAGAATGGCCTTCTTGTGTGTGTGTGTGTCTGCCATTAATATAAACACCCACGCGCTTATGCAACCCTGCATACGATTACCAAGTTTGTGGGCAACTGTGAAAAAAGTTGCGTTGCTTGTGGCCTGTTTTCTTCCAGATAACGTGCGAGCGAAGAACAGGCAGAAAAACGCAGCCGAGAGGCAGATAAGCAGACGGTACAACCCGCTCCCACTCTTTACATCACGGCTGCTGCTCACAAAAAGGGGCCTCGCTCCCATACGCCGGTCAACACAGTTGCAGAAAGGGAAAAAAAGTGACCGTCGACCGCTTTTCAATTCCACCTTTGTGGAATCAAAAAAGTCAGCCGGCCATTCCAGAGCGTGTTAATGTGCACCAGTGCCTCCCTTTACTGCTGCACACGTCCGCACTGTGGCTCCAGCGGTTGTGGTTTTATAGAGCCGTGGCTTGCTATGTCCCCTCACCGCACCTCGCCCTACAGTTTACCGCTGGGAAACGCAGCTTAACGACGTTAAAGGCGCCCCTGTCAAGGTCGGGAAGCTGACGGAGTCGTTGTGTTTGGGTGTGGGGAAGGAGACGTTCTGGACATACCCACACTGAGAACTGCAGTCGAGACACAGCAGACGAGGATTCAGCAAAAAGCTCTCCGTGTTTCACAAGATAAAGTACAGAAAGAGCAAAGTACAAAACCACATAAACAACCTACAGGATCGATAGTGAGTCCAGCCTGGATTCACTCTAGTTGGATTCTAGAGATACTAGAATGTTGTTTCTTTTTTAAATGCTTTGGGTTGTGAAAAAGTGAAGCCAATGAAAGGCATCTTAACCTTGTGGCCTTTCTAGTGGCCAGCAGGGGGCGACTCTTCTGGTTGCAGAAAGAAATCCTACAGTATAAAAGTCTATAAGAAAATGACCCTACCTCTCACTTTATTTAAACATTCTAGTAGTTTTGTTTCAAGTCTTCTACAATCCTATTTTTATTTCTTAAATTCCGGTCCCGGTTCGAGTAAAACAGGGCGTGGCTACTTTATGATTGACAGGTTACTGCCACGGCGTTGTTTGGTTTGGGGGTTGACGGTCTTTTCGGGGAGTTTTCAAATTCAAACTTGAACTTTTAAGCTTTGTTTTTTAACATATGAAAGTAAATAAAGTGTAACGTTTTTCAGCGGTCGGTTATACTCGGCTCCTCCCTCTTGTGTCACTTCTGGTTGCAGAAAACCAAGATGGCGCCTAACTCCAGGTTTCAAAACCGCAGTCCACGAAGCAGTGGGTGTCGTCACGGAAACCGCATCCATTTATTACAAACGGTCTACGGTGGAAGTGAAAAAATGATTCGGCTGCACCCGATCTGATAGCGAAGCTGTCAAAATGCACCGATTTGTCGAGCTCTTTTGTGTGTCAAGGACCTCCGCTCTGCAGAGTGTTTCCGACAAATGCAACCGCCATTCCGTCTCAAGCGGCTCGCTAACGTCAATTACGCTAGTTGCATTCTCCCAGTTAAAAATTTAATTCATATCGCATTAATAATTCACGCTCGTAAACGTCATAGTTTGGAGTGTTTGGATCAAGCAGCTGATACAAAAAGGCTTGTGAGATGAAGGCTACAGCTGTCATTTTAATTTATCACATCAACATTTAAGTGAATATGCTCTGATTTCTAATACTAGAGGACAGTTTTATTTATTGCTTTGGTATCGTATTGAGATCATATTTTTTGTGTCTGCAGGAGAAATAAAGGCTGATTCTGGAACAGTTATACTTCCAGCTTCCTCTCATCTTGCATCTCTGCACTCTCCCTCATATTGCAGTGTTTTTTTTACTTCATCCCTTTTTCCTTGCAGCTCTAAGGTAATTAATTCTTTATACACGCTGTTCTACATGCTCCACAAAGCCTAAACAACCCATCTCTCTCCGAGGCAACTTTCTTCTTTCCGTTTTTTCTTCCAGAGTTACCGCCACCATTTCTGCAGCGTATTCTCTGTGAGATTATGCGTCATGAAACCAACTGTCTGTAAGGAAGATGTTTAATTGCAGCAGCTCACAATACGGTGACTGTTGTTGACGAGTGAGCAGAGAAATCAATCCAGTAGAAACATTTTAGAATTAATGGCAAACCGGTAATTAAAACGTGGACTATATCTTGTCATCTTTCGGGTTACTACCTCCGTTTTATTTAAGATTGTGCACAAACATACTGGGTAAACACGTGTTGGTGCATCCTTTTTAAATAAAAAAAAATGATATCCAGTCATGGGGCTGCACGGTGGTGTAGTGGGTAGCACTCTCGCCTCACAGCAAGAGGGTCCTGGGTTCGATTCCCGGGTCGGCCCGGGTTCCTTCTGTGTGGAGTTTGCATGTTCTCCCCGTGTAAGCGTGGGTTCTCTCCGAGTCCTCTGGCTTCCTCCCACAGTCCAAAGACATGCAGGATGGGGATAGGTTAATTGATTACTCTAAATTGCCCGTAGGTGTGAATGTGAGTGTGAATGGTTGTTTGTCTCTACATGTCGGCCCTGTGATAGACTGGCGTCCTGTCCAGGGTGTACCCTGCCTTCGCCCAATGACAGCTGGGATCGGCTCCCCCCCGTGACCCTGAATACAGGATAAGCGGTAGAAAATGGATGGATGGATGGATATCCAGTCATTGAAATATAAAGCTTTTGATGACATCATCTAAAAGTTGCCTTACTGTCCTCCCTGACTGTGGAAGCTCCAGTTGAAGAGTCTCCCTCCCACCCAGGGGTGCAAGTACAGACGATGCAGAGGGAGAGTGGGGCTTTCCGAAAAATCTGTTGAAGCGACGACGACGGGTCGCTGCTATTGATTCGAAGCAGCACCTCAGAAACACGCTTCGAGGGAGAATTCGCTTTCATTAAAAATGGTGCCGCTCGTTAGAGAAGCTCCATCATGGATGTCATATTTCTTTTGTCAAGTCAGTAGCAATTCATAACAAGATCATATGCAATAAAAAACATCTATTAATTTTTTTTTCTATCACACATCGTCCAATGAAGAAACGATACATAGTTGTGATACCTTCATTACATTCCTGATGATTCTCATAAGCATTGGACTGTGAAATCCAACATATAATGGTGTGTGTGTGTGTATGTGCATGCTACTACCATATGTTCTGCACCCGCCTTCCTTATTTTCCCATGATGCACGGTAACACAGCAGAGCACAAAGGCAGACAGGCCAGACAGATGGAGCAGAGAGCCTTTGAGGGGGGCAGAAGTCGCTGTAACATGTTTTGTCAGAGCGTCTTTGTCAGCAAGTTGCTATAAAGTAAGTATTGACACTTAAAAAGTCTTGCATACTCTTCTTCTGCAGTCAAGGGAACTTTGTGACAGTTTGTCATAAAAAAAAAAAAAAAAAAGTGTGAGCTGTTTTCCAGGACTGCAACCCCGAGTGCAGCTTCTCAAAAGAAAAAAGAAAAGCAGCCACCGCCACCGCCACCGCCACCAGAAACACAGTGAGTTCCATACAAACAATTACGTCAAGTGAAATGTGCTCACACGAGATAATCTCTCACCCTTAACCGTCTCACCGAGCGCCCGCTAAAGGGCTGTTGCATTGGCATGATCACATTAAGCTCTCTGTAATCTCTGCAGTAGATGAAGGCTACTTAACAAGCTGCCTTAAGCTCTTCAGCAGGCTTTCTGTCAGCTACTGGGAGCCCACGGCGAGCACAGACGGACACCCTGACTGACGGACCAGAACACAGGGAGGAATCAACACGAGCACTCCGGAGCTGATTGGGGGGGGGGGATTTACGATCTGGCATGTGACCGGCTGGAAAACGGGACATGTGCCAATAGCTTGTTAGCTCCTGGCATGTAGACGCTGTGCACACACTATGTTTACATGTTTGGCAGCAGATGTCACTTGGTACCACTGCTCTACAACCGAGATCATATGTGACATCTCCGGAGAGGGATTAATACATCAGCAGGACAATTACAAAAAAGAAATAAAAAAAAAAAAAACTGTGTTGAGGCTAATAGAAATGGCCCCACAAGCCGCCTCCTTTCATAGATTTAAGATCAAAAAACAGGCAGGCGGCGGAACCGCTCACAATTTGATTACATTGTTAAGATTATTGATGATATGGTGACAAATTGAACACCGTCTGATGGAAGCGCTCATAAATCCACAGCAGTCTGCAGAAAGGAGGCCGCAAACATCTGTTGGTGAATGTTTTATAATCCTATCAGAAAGACAGATGTGGTCTGAACACAGCAGCAGCAAACGGGAACAGAAGGAGGAACACAGTCCTTCACTCACACACACACACACACACACACACACACACACACACACACGGAAGCCTGAAACACTATTTTCTGCATTTACATGGACTTAAGTTAAAAAAAAGAAAAGAAGATTATTCCTAGCTTTCGGCAGTAACCTGATTTTTCAAATACCATCTAAACAAGAAACCAGGTTTTCCTTATTGGGTTAAGGGATTAAGAGGAGCCAGATTACCACAGGTAGATTTCTGTTAAGGCTTTTGATTATTATACATTTTTTTAAATATGGAAACGACGAAGAGCCGATGCAGGGGAAGACTTCTACAGGTGGACGAAAAAAAAAAGATAACAACGTAATATGATGGATCCAAAAAAGTTTAACAGCTTAACCAATAATTCAATCTCCATATCTGAGAGCAGGTTATTTGCTAAAGGTATAAGTCTACAGTCCACAGTTTGCATTTTAGATATATTTTTAAAACGGTGAATTCTAACCTCCAGGTCAGTCATGTGATTGGGCCCGAAAAGCCAATTTTTTTCATTTCATCCAGCACCCAAATCGATAATTTTTAATGTAGCTTTTTAAAGGAAAACTATATAATGAGTTCTAAAAGTTATAGACATTTGGTCAAACAGCAGCAACATGGGAGTGTGCAAATGTAATGGAGATGAAATCTAATCACCTGGCTTCCATGGCAACCCGCACACAGCCATAATGTTTCCTCATATAACCTCCGGCTAGTTGCACTAATATCCTAAAGGACATGTCTGACACGACCGGTGATTGTGCTCGACGGCGGGAGACGGCTGCATGCTTTTATCTCCATGCAGCCGTTAAATAGGGCACAGGAATGCAATCTAATTTATAGTGTCATAGCAGACACTTCACGCACAGAAGTTGCAGGAGCTACAGCCAGACTTAAGGCAGAAATCTGGAGCAGACCAGCCTCTCGGGTTCCATCTGCATTTGCTGTTGATAGTAGAAGAAACTTGTCCAGACAAGTAAATGGAAAAGTTAATACACACCTTCACAAACACGCACGCTACGCCGAATCCAAACATTATGAAAACAATTATGTTCCCAACAAAAAAAAATAAAGTTAGATTCTACTCCGAAGTTTTCAATTTCCCTGCCTTACAAAACATTTACAGATAAGACACAACAGCAAAAACATCCATCCTGGATTCCTTCTGTTTTTTCCAAACCAATAAACTAACAGAGATGAAATATTGAAGAGCCCTGTGAGCCAGATAGAGATAGTGAAAAAGACTATATACACCGTACACTCTGCCCAGCTCCAAAAAAAAAGGCACTCCAAACCCTCTAAAGGAGTGTTACAACACGCACACAATCACACATTCAATCTAAAACTTTATTTTTTTTCCCTCCAGTTCGTGGCTGAATTGAATATTTCAGCGTGATTGCAGTACTTCTGATAAAAGCACCATTTGATAATGCAGCCCCACATTGCACTCTGATATATCTACTCTCATTCATTATTTATTCCTCGGTCATTTTTAGTCCCTTCCTTTTAACAAATAAAATAGTAATAATAGAAGACATAACCGTGAGGCTGTGTTTGAATGGCATTTGAAATCTCCATTTTTGCCGAAGCAGGTAGGCCACATGCCCAAAGGATTACTTTCTCGGAGTGGATGCATACTTTAGTATGTGTTTAAAAGCATGTTATTGTATAGCATATAAGCTCCTTTGACTGAATGGATGTTTTGGTGGAGTCCCATATACACTTTCCTGTGTGTGTCAGTGTATACATGTTTGGAAAAGGCTTGGTAATGACTGAGCTTTTTCTTTTTTTTTTTTGCTTTTATGTCCTCTCTGCCATGATCCCTCCCACCTCCGTGGTCACACAGTCTCTGGGGGAGGGGGGGGGGAGGAGGAATGGTGAAATACCGACCAATTTCCTCTGACAAGCGTCCACATCAACCTGCGCTAATGTCTCTCTCTCTCTCTCTCCGCCTCACTTCCTATTAATCCTTTAGGAGCAGACAGACACTAAATGAGTGACTTTGTCTACGCCGAAGTGAATAGAACGCCCCGACACTCGTGGTGATTAATGCCACGTCGCCGCTAACGACCGCATCAAATGAAACGGATCATCTGAGAGATGTATTTAAGCAGAGCGCCGCGACGGGGGAGAAGTGCAAAACGACAACAAGACCTCAAATGGCTTCGATTTTGGAGATCGATGACCTCACATCGCGGTCCTTCCTTCCCTGACTTTTTACTGAAACCTGCTAATTATTGTGTTGACAGCATGTTGTGCCGTTGCATATGGGGATTGTTTTCTATTAAATACTGTTAAATAGAAGGTTGGCCACCAGTGTTTTGGTATGCCTGGACATGGAAAAGGGATGTTTTATCTTTTTTTTTTTACATAATGGTTTCTCTCTTAGAGGAAGGCAGGGGAGAGATTAAATTGATTAACAATAAAACAAGTTTGGAGCTTGACCTTAATCACTGTGTTTGCAGGAATATTTAAAGTTTCAGTAGAATATGAATCCAACTGTAGTAATGAGAGCACTCCAGCTCTACTCGTAGCCCAATATCTGACTCCGACAGCTGCAAAAACTATCAAATTAACCTCCATATTTTACGGCACGCTACGGTGTTTATTGTGTCGATCTGATGGCCGTCTCTATAAAGCAGCGTGCACTGAGCAGGAAAGGTGATCTGGCACTCCCGGCCCGCCTCTGTAATAAACAAACTCTGCATTTCAGCGGCGTCAGCTGCACCTAAAGCTAAGCAGCCCGTCCTCGCCGTGGATGTGCCTGTTGCACCTCAGAGCCACTCAAACCATAAATCCCCCCCCTTATATCGCCCCCCCATCTCCTGTCTCCCTCTAAAAGAACCTGACAGTTATGGTACGCGGCCATCTCCTTTTTGTTCTGAACCCCGGGCTAACACTTCAATCTCTTCCAACATTTCAGCAAAAAAGAAAAAAAAAACCCACGGATGAAGCAGCGCCATCATTTTTGTAGAGATAGAGCCGTGGGTGATTTGTAGTTTGCATAATCAGGTTATTAATCAGAGTGTAAAAGCTGGTTTCTGATATATATATAAAGTGAGAGATGGTGGTATTTGTGGGTGGCGGGTCGGTTTGCATCAAGCAGAGTATTGTGGAAAATAGGCTTCTCTGATAACGGAGGATGGCTGCTTTTTTGCAATAGCTGGCGGCGTTTGATGGGCGTTTTTTTGATTTGGACATTTTTTGCAGAACTAAAGAAAAAAGCACATTGGTCATCGTGACAGTGGACCACATGTGTAAGCATCAACATGCACAACAACCTTCGGTGAGGTGGATAAGTTGGAATATTTTGTTTTCAGACACTCCCCTCTGTTTATTCCTATTTAAAGGCAATGATCTACATTATGTGTCCCAATTACTCATTCATGCATACCATTTGTTTGGCGCTATAGAAGACATTTGCGGATTATTCAAAATTCATGGGCGACCCTTTATATGAACAGACATACCCTCCTAATGCTTATCTCTGATTGGTCCCCGGCCTCTTCCTCTCCCTGTTAGTTAAGACATCTGCATTATTGCTGAGGCTCCCTAAGGGCCTTCATTTTTACTGCGAATACAATAGAACAGAAAGATTTTTTATCGCAGGCTTCATCTGAATTAATGCATCAGAGTACAGAGATGAAAAATGGAATTCCATTATTGTGGCTTTTTTTTTTTTAATCCCTGCGTCTCACTTTCTCTCCGTATCAGATTGTGATGTTTTCATCTTGCCCCCCCCCCCCCATTGTCTTCTTTGTGTTGTCTGCATCTCCTCCTCCTCCTCTCCGTTCCCTCCCTCATGGAAGGAACGTGGAGGTCCGTCTGCAGCAGCCTCTGCAACTGCTGCTGCGTTATGTCAAAGTATGCTAATGAGGTGTAGGCATATGGCTCATCCCTTATTTAAGCTCAGCCCTCAGACAGTAAGCCAGTCGACTCACCGTGCCTCCCGTCTCCCTACCTGCCCCTCTTAACGAGTCAATCAAGCTCGACACACGAGGCAGGTCAGGAAAACGACACTATCGCGCTATCGGAGACGCCGCTCAACACTCGTGTGAAAAAAAGGAGCGAAAACTCAAAGCAAGATCACACCCAGAGACTATTTCTGTAGAGGTGAGCACACTTTGGCACAAGAGCTAACACACACACACACACACACACACACACGAGCGTTTACCCACCGACAGTCTGGTACGCAGCTCTCGTTCCCGTCATGCTGTGCTTAGCACTCTGTCACTTTGACAGTCTGCTTTCATGTGATGAGGGGGGGGGGGGCGACCTTCCCTATCTCACAGTTAGTCGACAATTCGACACGCAGAAAACCCGCCCGTCGTGACTTCTGAGTTGAAGGTTGACAGGTGACGCGTGCGTCGACGCACAAGAGGGAGGCGGCGTGGGGACGAGAACATATTTTAGCTTTTTCTATGCATGTTTATTCTTGACAGGTCTTTTTTTTTTTTTTTTTTTTGGCAGATAGTGCTAACAGCTCCGAACAGTGGAAATCCAAATACAGTTGCAAGCGTTTGGAGCCAAAGATTTGCGAGCGATGCTTTTAACAAGTTTGAGAAATCAGGCTGATTAAAGATGGTTTTTACACCTTAATAACGTTTTCACACATTCGAGGGAGGAAGCCTGAGAATGTCCATCCCAGGTGGTTTTAAAGACATCTGCGATCTGTGAAAGCCGGGGAGAAGATAGCAGATTGGATTTTAACAATTAGATGCAGAGTAGATGTTTTTAGTCCCTGAAATCACTTTGCAGAAGAGAAATTGTTTCAACTTCACTGTACAGAACTTGCAATTCCAATTGTTGGATACTGTTGGATGGATTCTAAAAAACAAACAAAACTAAAATCAAATCACAACCAAAAAATACAAAAAAAAGTAGTAGAGAATGAAAAGAGTTGTGATGGATTTATACAGCGGAAATTCCAAACTGTTTAAGTGTTACAAGGCCTTAGTTCTCTATTAAGAAGTGCTCTTCCTTCCCCGAGGACTGCGACAGTGTACTTCACAACAAAGGCAAATAAATGCCTCTATTGTGTGTGTGTGTGTGTGTGTGTGTGTCTACACTCACAGTAAAATACATCTAAACCGCAATTCCAAATATAACTTCAAACAGCTCAATGTCAATGTTAGTTCACCTCGCTGCCTGTCATCCCCAAAAGACACGCTGCTTCCAGTATACAGTCTCACTTAAACAGGCGTGTTTACTTGAGCGAGGCCAGACAAAAAGACAGATGTTTGATCAAAGAAGAAGAAAACAAATCTAGCTTTTTTAGAATCCCAAACCCTCCGAAAAGCGTGACACAGAGACCAGAATGAAGAATCTACAAAAACCCAAACATACAGCAGACGAGCTCCGGACCGGGCCTGCTCAACACGGAGGAGTGTTACTATGGTAACGTGCTTCGTACGGAAACGCAAATGAGCAAAAAGACAAAAAGATGTTCGTTCATAAAGAGAACGGGGTCGAGTGGGGCAGGTCAATGTCAACTTTGATGAACTGTCTTTAAAATCAACATACATTGGATGTTTTGTGATCGGTTGTCGCGGTAACAGGTGACACTAAAATCCCCGTTTAGCTAGCCTAGTATTATTCATCGGATGTACTTCAGTTCTGTTGGCGCTCTCTGTGTCATTGCTTTGTCTCGGTTCCCTTTCAGCATCCTACACTCTCACAATGATGTGACTAATTAGTATCTTTCTTTCCAAATGACAAACAAAACCTGAGCAAAAAAAATGAATGGACCGTTCTCAGAAACATGAAACTTAAGATCTCCTCGCTGCTCCGCCATGAAACTTTGATGACACCTTTTTTTTTCCCCGGCTTGTTTCTTTGCGATTCCTGTAATCACAGCAGGTGCACACACACACACACACAGACTGTAAAAAGATGTCTGGTAGTGGAACGACTGGAACTTGAATGGAACCGATGTTGCTGTTAGAAAACACTGATGTCGGGGTTATTTAGTAAATAGAAGCAGACGTGTAAAAGCAGACAAAAAGCCCTTCATTTTTCCTTTCATGCTGCCGTGTTTTCATATTATTGTTGATTATGACCTCGGCGGCGGAGTGGATGCTTCTATGAATGCTTGGTGGATCCGTGTGTGTTGATTCTGCCTCTGACTCACCGTCCAGCCTCCTCCCTCTGTGGTCATGTCGCAGTACACCTGGAAGCCTGCGGGGTGGTGGACAGGAAACACCGAGTAGATGCCGTCCTCTCGCTGACCACTGGCGTACAGATCACCGCAGTCACGGGGACGCGAGCCTGGGGAGAGGTGAACGTAGTGGGGGGTTAGATCCAACGTGGCTTGCAAACAGGGAAAGACTGCTCGGAGCGTTAAAGTGAAATTGGTGAGAGAGAGGAAATGAGGGAACATGAGATAAGTGTGGCTTACTCAATTATTTTCAGACTCAACTCTTGGGTTCTTGAAAAGGAAAGGAGGGAAGAGCGATGGGGAGGGAGGGAGGGAGGGAACGGCTGCACAGGGAGGGAAGATATCCGGCGAGATGGGTGATGGATGACAAAGCGGAGACAACGGAGTCTAAGTGCAGCGGAGATAAAAAGGTGAAAAAGAGACGGGACAGCGAGGAGGTCGGGATGGAGACAGGAAGGCACGAGGGTGGAGCGTGGACGAGGAGACGCAGACGTACGGCACACGGAGAGGCTGATTCTAGATAAGAGGAGTCACGGGGAGGAGGAGGAAACAAAAGACCCGATAGAAGAACATACGTATGTTTGAGCGACGCAGACAAAGAGACGGGTGAAGAAGAGCTACTGCAGAGCAGAACAGTACGTCTGTCTGAGCCTGAGGAACCCGTTTTACCCGGGGGACGAGAACATCTATCCCCCACAGGGCCAGTGTCATAGATTATGCATGCCAGCCCTCGCCAGGGTCAAACCCCCAAGTTTAAAACAGCCAGGAGAGTTCTTGAAAAGGCTTTTTATTTTATATATATATATATATATATATTTTTTTTTACAGTCACTACATGATGTGAAATGTTTGGTCTCCCCCGAAGCTCTTCCATTTCCCCAGCGTTGAAGCCTCGACTACTGAGCTCCGGCTTTCATCATCATCACACATAAATGGTAGCATTTCCCACTTCTTCTTTTCATTACAGGAAGCCACGGCCGGGTTCCATGGGACATTTGAAAAAAAAAAAAAAACGAGACCGTCATCATTATTTAAGATTTCGGTCGCTGTGTAACAAGGGCTTTTCAAAGTTTTCTCAGTTTAATGATCCCTCAGAGCGGATTTTATTTCTCTCCCAAGGACCACCTCCTGATAATACTGATTCTCCAGGTCCACTTTGTCCACACGTAATTTAACAATTGGTCTTCTACAGAGTGCCGATTGAATCACATTGGATACCTTTGCCTGTTAAAACCATCATGACCTTCATGGTCCCATTTAGTCTATATTCTTACTCCCAATAAATCCCATGAATAGACCAAAGTCACCCATGTGTATGGCTCTGAATGCTTCAGTGACTCATACAGGAGGACATAGTCATCATTGACAACCGTGGAGATCTATGACCCAGACTGGTACACTTCTGGAGGTCAGGCTTCAGATACACATGCATGTTGTTATTAAGATCATACTGTAGGAACCAGATTTTGGACCTTGGACCTTTGAGGCCGCCAAGTCACCAGAAAAAATGTTGGATGGGTCAAACAAACACAGGACTTTCACACAGGAGACCAGCATTTGTGTCCCATGAGAAACCAAAAGTAAGCGGACTTGTTATGTATTGTTACATAAGAAAGTCTGTTATTTATTTAGGCTAGTTATGTTGTTACATTGTTATGTTGTTTTGCTACATTTCTATGTTTTTCCATGATCTTTTTTCTAACCTCGTTGCTGCAAACAAACCAACCTTTTCACAACTTTAACCACATTTGATTGTGTGTTTGCGTGACACAAGGCTGTTATAAAACATATTCGTTTGCTTCGGAAACGTCAATATTTAACGTATTCCACGACTTCCAGAAACGAACGATGCCAACATTTTCTTTTTCCTCTCCGTCGACGGGGTTGTTTAAAGAGTATCTGTTCTGAATTTCATCTTTTTGGCGACATAATCCACAGTTGCATAAACCTTTCATAGTAAGTCACTCTGACATCACAGGCGCTGCACAGTCGGAGCTGAACTCATTTAAATGCAGCCGGTACTCTCATCTCCAGCTAACACTGCTCATCTTTGGCAGCCATTGTGGTTTTCCAAACACGCACACGTCCTGCGTCTAACCTTTTTTTTTTTTTTTTTTTTTTACTTTGTTTTAAAATGCCCAGTACTCGTGAAAAGAATTCATAATTAATCTGGCAGCAAAAAAAATAATAACATTCTGGTAAAATCAGCAGTAAAGCAAATAAAAAGTAGGACTCACTGTGGTGTCATAGAATCCCTGCTACTGTCAGAGCCGAGGAGGGCATCATCGCTGTCAGGTTTGGATTCATATAACTTTGAAAATCTAATACGCTCTTATGGGAATCCAATGCAAACAGTACAGAGATGAATACTTCAAATATCCACAGGCACTCTGAGACAGACAGGCAGTCAAAGATACGCGTGGTTGTGCCCCAAACTTAAACGCACACAGCTGTACAGACTATGAAATATTGAAAATGTGCTGCTGAATATATGTGCATACGGTTTTTATTTATTTAGCCATTGTGTCTCAGTAAGTTTATATTTTAGGTGGGTTGAGGACACTGTTGTTGTGGTGTAGCACGTACATCTGGTGTCTTTACACCTAAAATGCCAAAAGCAAGAGCTGTAATTTCTAAATATATTTCCAGATAACTAACCCAACAGAGTGTCATAATAATAAAAACAAGGATGTATTGCATAATAAATACACAAGGGCATTTGGGGATTTTATGCATCATATATCATTTTCGAACAGCACTGATGTTTCTGTTATTTTTACAGCTGTTCTCTCGTTCGGCACAGATGCCCTTGATGAAAATGTCAAGGCTGTGCTCCACAAAAACACTGGCTTGCTGCTGGCTGTTTTGTTGTAGGTTTGTCCCGACTGTAGCTCTGAGAAGGAAAAAGGGGAGCGGAAAACTGCATACATGTCTCAAAAAGGATGTGCGTATATATATATATATATATATATATATATATATATATATATATATATAACATTTATTATCCCACTATGCCTAAAAGATTCTTGCATGGTGAACCTTGAGCAGAGAATGTGTGAAGCGCTATCCATGGTGCTGAACCGGTCGGTCAATTAGCATGAATGTTGTACAGCTTTAGCCCCTGACATTTACATATCTTCAGGATTTCTGCGTTTTTTTTGTTTTTTTTAAATAGGTCAGCCCTTTCGACATTTTGCAGTACATGAAGCATACCTGAATATCAACTTTTATCAATTATAAATCACATAACGGATAAATATTCCATAATACCTTGTTATTGTCATGACAAAATTGGCTCCCGGCTCTTTAAAAAATGTGAAAAGCTACAAATTGAGTCACACAGGAGGAATAATAGCTACGTTGACTTAATAGCAGGCTGTTATTACTGCCTTCGTTGCCTGCATAGAGCCCCGGACAGAATAATGTCAGGTCAGGTGTTTCTGCTGTGAGGACGGGAGTGGGGGAAATTGCTTTCAAATTAAATGCCTCTTTCTGTGTGTGGTCTTCCTTTGCAGACACACAGAAATACTAGTAATTCTCACACTGAATGATAGACGAAGTAAGCAAGGGTATATTTACAAATGTGCTCTAATCAATGTCACAAATAATGATAAATTCAAGCTTTCAGCATGACATATTTCAGGAACCCGGGACTTCATTATCCCAATAATTCATGCAAAATCCCGTTTTTGTTTTAAAATTTAAGCGTAAAACTGAAAAAAGAAAAAACTCAAATGTATTGGCTTTAGTGAGTGCAAAGGAATCTATGTAAAATATGAATAATAATGAGCTGCAATGTGTTGATTGAACTCGACACCTGTTTCCAGGAGGGTCGCTATGAAATCACGACGGCAAGATCAACATCAACAACGGAGCGGATGTAATCACCATGACAACCTCGTTGTTGGCGCGTCGTACAGGAAGAAAATTTGAAAATACAACACACTCTATACTTAATCAGCCCTTATTATGAATACTTTACCAGACATTTCCCAAAGTATCATAATAACACACGTGAAATCAAATGCAATGCAAAATGATCGCCCTGCAAGAAATATTACCTCATAATATTCATTCTCTCTTTGGAGCTTTTCATAACAGTGATGTTACTTCACATTCTGTTGCATCATTTTGTGAGTTGTTCTTGTAATTTGTTCTTCTTGTGCAATGTGTATAAAGAGGGTGTGTGTGTGTGTGTGTGTGTGTGTGTGTGCTACGCAGCTCATAAATTGACTAATTATTGCCTAAGCAACGGGAAACAATATTGTCTCTGCCTGTCGCTGTTACCATTAATATAGAGCCAGGAGACAAACAAATTAAAATCAAGCTCGAAGAAATGATTTCACAATTGAGTTCTAACACCTGCTGTGAGATAACAATTCTGCTAACGTCTGAGGGACAAATTCATTCATAATGTATTGCCACCCAGGATTCTAGGGTATTTCATGTAACTGTTTGCTGATTGCCTCAAATAATCCGGTTATGGCAAGAACATTTCCGGAAGGTGCACAAAACTGGGAGAAACAACTTCAGCACCACGGACAGAGCCTCAACCAGTCGCTGCATGCTGCTATGAATGCCGTGTGTCTCTGGAAGGACCGCTTTTCAAGCTTTTTTCACATAATTCACACATAATTATTTAACATAAAGAGATGTTTAACCCATAATCACCATCATTGGAGATATATGGTTTTAATTGGACACAAATGTTCAGGAAACGCTTTGATATTTGTGACATTTTTTCTTGTTCATCAGTGTGCCATATCAACATTAACATTAGCATGAAATTAGATCAACATTAACATTAGCATGAAATTAGATCAACATTAACATTAGCATGAAATTAGATTATGAAACCACAAAAAAATGTTTTTACACATAACAATAAAAAAACAAGCAATATAAAAAAGGTAAAAAATCTCCCAAATAGAAGAACCAGAAGAACCACGTCTGAGTTGAAATCATTAACACCATCAACCTTCCACCAGGTTTGTCCATCAGGTAAATTTAACAAATCCTAAAAGCAGGCTACGAGTATTGGCCAATCAGAGGCAGAGAAAGTCGGGTCTTCGCCGAATGCGGGTGAGGAAATAAAATCAATCATACTTCTGTAAATAATAGATGGTGCAACTGCCGATGTCTGTGAGTGAGACCGTTTGGCATGCAGATGAGAGGAAACTCATAGAGAATCAGAGCTTTGGATACATCTGAATAAAAAGAAAATCATAGTTTGAAAATGTATTCTCACACTCTTGAACCCAGAAGAACATATAAACGTAAAGTATGCAAAACCAGGTGGAGGTGAGAATTTCCGGCAACAGCTCACAGATAGCAGGTGGGCCAGCTACTAGTTCAGCATCAATTAGGTTGATGATGTCACATGCCTAAATGGTTAGTGAAGTAGCAAATTAATAAATTAAACAATGTGAAGCACTTCAGCTCCTCAGAGCAAACGTAAAAGTGCATGCCCATGCCATCATGTTTGCAGATTTATGAGCCATCTTCTATATGCTGCTCAAAAAAGAGGTGAACCCTGTCCCTCACTGTGCTGCAGGAGCAGCCTTCGCTCTGTGCTCCTTGCTACCTATGCACGGGAAAAAATCCAACAAGGGAGTGCCATCGGGGATCCTGTGCCTGGTTAAAAGTCTACGAATGGGATGATGCCTCGGGCCCTTTTCTGCCTTTCAGCAACACGGCCCAGTGGACATTCAAGTCATTGCTCTTGTACAGTAAAAAAAAAAAAAAAAGAAGAAAAATAAATCCACATCTCTACCAAGGCCACGGGATAATGTGGATGAGATGTAGCCCAGGGAAACATACTGATATCACCAGGAGACGTTGAGTGGAATGGATATGTGGTAAGACAGATGACGGGGCCCGCTGGAATATAATTTTACAGAATAGTGGAGTCGGGCTGACAGACGGCCGGCATCGCGACATGGAGCGGGATACAGCGGCAGAAGGTCAAACATATAGGTAGCCATGGTGTATGAATAATATATATACGGAGACAGAGGGACAAATTGAATATCAACATATCTAGCCTCATTTCTCTTACCGTTGGCGCAGCCCTTGAAGCGGGAGCCTCTGACTGGCGCCCTCTGCAGGTCGGCCTTGACGCGCGCCTTCAGGCCTACGTTCTCCTTCTGCATGGCGTTCAGGGCATCACTCACCGAGTTCACTACCTTCACCATGTTGATCTGACTGTCTGACAGCAGCTGCAAAACACACACACACACACACACACACACACACACATACACATTACAGTCACATTTATTAACAATATCATTATATGTACTACAAGCCGTATAAACTTCATATTGCTTCTGACCATTTCCCCCCCGAGTGAATTTACAACCTTCCGAGCGGTCATTGATTTCCATTTATTTTACTATATTATAAAAATAGACGTGTAAAACCTTCTTAGAGTGATAATTCTTAAGATTCCAATCATAAAATAGCAAATGTTAGATGCTATTTATGGATGGCATTTAATTTACTATGGACATAAAATCCATAGTCCATTATTCCTGCACTGGATATGAACGGTGTACAGAAAACAACACGTGTAAAAATGTGATTTTTGCATATATTTTGCAAGATTATAGAAGACATATGAAGACATTTTCAAGTGAGGTAATGCATGAATGCATGTTCGTTTTCATGGGTGGTATTTCTGATACTTTCTGGTAGCTTTACTCACCTGAGAGAAGGGACTCTGCCCTTTCTACCATCTGACATTTTAGATTTAAGAGTCTTTATAATGTACGAAGTGTCCATCTGTGCTTAATGTATGTGTTCCAGATTTGACCCTGTGTTATAAGCTTGTGGGTGCAGCACTTTTCAGATGTCTGAGCATCCTTGAACACACCAGCAAGGACAGTTTTCACAGTTTCAGCTACATGGCTGTGTGCTAACAATGTGACTTTGAAAAAAAAAAAAAAAAAGAAGTAGGAAGAAGGAGAAGTGCATATAGAAAATGAAGACCAAAGGCTGCTTCATAAAGAAAGTAAGTCCCTCTTAAAAGTTGAAGTAATCTTTGGGAAACGGTCCTCATGCGTACTATATTAATTTACAGTTAATGGAGTACATCATGAAGTAAAAACCACTGGTACAGTCAAGTCCTTCAGGGATCTTTAGAAAACACAAGTGCTAAGACTGGCCTGCGTTGCCACATGGCATCCTATCCCATCATGCACCTGGTTGAATGCTGTGAAATAGCGAGGGCCCTGCGGGAAGCCCGGTGATGAATGGATGTGCTCGGCCGAGCAGAGAGCAGGGTAACCTCTTTGATCTACGGTGGTCACTTTCTTACCCGCAGCCCTTTTTTTGTGCCGTTCATTGCTGAAAGGTCATTGTCCCGCATATGGCCCTAGTTGGCCAGCACCTATATGCACAGCCAGGTGTTGGATGGGGGCATGTGAACCCCCTACACCATACCTTAGAAGGATGAGGGATGTTCTCGCTGGTCCTTACGCTCACACATGCCCACGGTGTCTCTGGCTGCCTTTGTTTCACTTTCCCTCCGCTCGCTCATCCACAAACACACACTCAATCACTCACACTCACACACACCTGCAGTGCTGAAAGTCATATATGCAGTCTTTCATCAAAAGGTGTGTCCATGCAGCTGCATTCAGGTGTTAAAACTGCATTAGAAGCCCGGTGGCCTTTCCCTGGCCTCAATAACTATACAACACACTCTGAGGCACCGCGAGCTGCACTGTAATCATATTACACGGGCATTGGGGCTTTAACACACACACACACGTTATAAACCAAAAATACACACATCCATACGCTACAGGAATGTGTTATCATTTGTGTGTTAAGACGGGGGAGGGGTTAAGCAAAGTTGTTGTTTTCCACAGAAGATACAAAATAAATAAATAAATGATTTGATTAATTGGTTCGCCTCTAAGTGTTGTATATATTTCATTATAGCGTACGGTACACTGCTCTGTTTGTGTTTGGGTGCGTTCAAAGCACCGACTCTAGTCTTAATTGTAAGCCTTGGCTGACACATCAATTAGGATCATGATGTAATTAGCTCTCATTAGGCAGCCTTTCCATTGGCTCGTGCAATCAGTCACACCGCTGCACTTTGTTTTTTTTTATTTCCGGGAGTCTTTTTAAATGCGAGTGTTTGTTTAGTCTGTTTCCACATTCGTTTGCGGCAGAATTTCATTCATTTAAAACAAATCAAGAAATTGTAGAGTAATAAGTGTTGCACCTGCACTCAGACGTCAAGCTCTTTGGTCGTTATTGGTTTAATTCCCAAAGTGTCGACACTGAAGGGCATGTTCCATAATCACTGTAGGGTGAAGTCACAGAACGGAGAGGAGTTGCAAGGCCGGAACTAGTCGGGTAAAAAAAAAAAAAATCGCCATTCAGTCGCCATCTGCCTAATACCATATCTCCCCCTCACACAGCAGCTGTCCAGTCAGCTGAAGCCCGCTGCAGCAAATGGGAGACGTGAGAGGAGCCGTCGGGGCGACGCCCACTCTTTTTCCTCTTAACTGCTGGAGATTTTTTTCCGAGGTGGAAATAATTTCAACCCTTAAGCACATTTGAGCTATTCCACGACACGTCAGGTATGAAACTTAACGGAATATAATGATGCTTTGTGAACGCTGAAAGAGGCGGTTCTTGTTTAGAAATAACTCGTTTAATTGAAAAGTTAATCGTTTTTCACGTTATTTTGTTTTGTTTTGTTTTTTTCAGTCATCTTCGAGACAAATCTTTTGTTCCGGCTTCTCCGCTGTGAGGATTTAATGGTTTTAGCAATCAAATCTCAGGCAGAAATAGGTTTTCAATTGTCTTGTTTTTTTTGGCATTTCATAGATTAAACAATTAATTGATCAAATCGGGAAAATATCCATTTTTTAAATCCATTACTTGGAGTCGTGCATCCTGTTGCACATCTCCAACATAGATGTGGAGAAAGAGAAATATGTATTTCTAAAATGGATACCACAACCCAGCCACCTCTCTGCTCAGATGTTCTAAAATCCTACATTTTAGAGAACTCCCCAAATGTTTCATCTTTTGGCATCTGACTCCACCTCCTCCTACAAATACACATTTTGAAGGTTCCTCCCTTCCTAAAAGATGTGCAACGTTACTCCTAACTCTCCTCCTGCAGGAACAAACTCTGCATCCTTCTGACTAAACAGAAATCAAACATGTAAGAGATCTCTGAAGCAAAGAAACAATGCATAAAAGCTTCACCCAGATGATGGACAGAACCTTCACATATAAAGTCTCCGCTCCTTGACAGGGCTTTTGATTTTATTCATGTGTGGTTGGGGGTTTCCCAGCTGTGCAATGAAATTATTATATGAAATAAAGTGAGAGAGATGGTCCTTTAATGTTTCTGTGCACTTACCGACCATATAATCTCTCTCTCTGGAGCAATAGCCCTCAATATGCACTGCACTCACATTTCTGTCACTTTTGATATACGTGTAAAAAATGGAGCACTTGATATTTTTTATTTTGTTTCCATAAGTGCATTAAAAAGAAATTCTCTGTAATTCCTGTTATATATCTAAGGCTACATTTGCTTCATTCAATTTCAACATTTTATACTGTAATCCACAGCCTCGCCGGCTGAAGCATTCAGAGATTTTTTTTTGTTTTTCTTAAGTCCTCAAAGGACTTTGTGTCCACACGAATGAACATCTTGAGGCAATATGGTTTTTCTATTCTACAGGAGCAGAGGTCGGCTCCTAGATCTGTACCAGAGGTTGAGGGTGTCGCTAGTCAAACACGTTAATATTCCACAGGCACGTCATTCTGTGACCTGCAGTTCAAGGAATCAGGAAGTCACGCTCTTCCTTGGAGCCTTCGCTGTCTTTTTTTTTTTTTTTTTTTGCAGACGGACACCATGCAAAACTGAAGGTCAAGTCGGTTGAATATGTGAACTACATTTTATGCCAGTTTGACTTCCTGCTATGAGGAATCCATGTGTTTAAAGCTGAAGGGCTGCAGGTGCCTGCATTTCCTAACAGGGCTGCTGGTCAGAGTTGAATACAAATACATGGACGACTTTAAATGCAACTCATACCACCGCCTAACGCGTGCGCCTGTTTCCATCGACTCGAGGAGACTGCACTGAAAACACTTCATACCATTTCAAAGGATAGGCCACAGAAATGTGAGGATGTTAAGCACTTTGGATGTTTCTTGAATTCACATTAACCATGGACCCGAGGTCACGCTAACTTTTAAATAAAGTAAGACCGACTAGTCAATGTCAACGGATAGTAAGGGTGGGTAAAAATAGCGATACTGCAATATATCGCGATACTTTGCCGCCCGATACAATATCGATTTTTCAACTTAAAAGATTGATTTTTTTAAAAAAAGATTCATGCTTAGACGCATTGTCAATGCAGTACTTTATCCTTTTTCATTTTATTTTCAATATGTATTCCAGTGTCTTTATTGATATTGCAATATCGTGATATCGTGATACGTATTGTATCGTGAGGTTCTTGCCAATACTCACCCCTAACGGCACACACTTCATGGTTCTTCTTTTGGAATTAAACACACACAACTGGGGCAACTCGTTGCTTTGTAAGGTGTTGACAGGCTGATGTCTGTGTTTTTGCTTCGTTAGATATCTACAGGTGACGACTACAGAGAGGCGGCTTATGCAGGATGTCTTTGTGTGTTTCTGTGTGTGGTCATCCCGGTAATTACTTTCTAAATGTAAATAGATTTTCAGACAACATTCAACCTGGCTCATGACAAAATCATAGCCATCTGGTACGCTCCTCTGTCCGTTGGGGTTGGATCTACAAACAATGGGCTGCGTTCTTGGCATTGGCATTTGTAAATTCAGAGGAGGTCAGGACATGAAGGCACACCATTACTAACGGCGGCACAGTCGGCTCCATGTCGTCGTGTAAATCAGGAATCCGGGCCATAGATCAAACAGTCACCACCAGGGTGTCAAGGCAGAGTCAGCGGATGTGCACACCGCATGCCTGGCCGTCTGA
This sequence comes from Chelidonichthys spinosus, assembly GCA_029853015.1. Taxonomy (NCBI): domain Eukaryota; kingdom Metazoa; phylum Chordata; class Actinopteri; order Perciformes; family Triglidae; genus Chelidonichthys; species Chelidonichthys spinosus. Next base: position 17,605,110 of record CM056840.1, read on the forward strand.
AGAGGAAATAAATCACCTGGAGAGACCAGGCTGCCTGCGCCACCTTCCACTTAGCCCTGCCGTCCGGTGCCCCATGCCACCCAAACCAAAATGACCCTTTTTCTGCCTCCAGTCTATTAACACTCAGCTTGGTTTTCTTGGTTTCCACGCCGGCAGGGCAAACCAAACCCAGCGAGATTGTGAGTGATTTCTAAACAATGCTAAACCCTGGGCTAAAGGGATTGTTTTTTAAAGAAAGGACTGGCAGAAGCAGAATGCTTTCCGTTGTTGGAGCTGTACGGCTGGCAGCTATGAAATCTATTTTCTGCAGCATGGAGAGAATGAGGTTGGTGGGCCAAAATTAAAAAGAGCATGTAGTGTGAAAGATTTTCCACGCGCATTTAGGGAACCGCATCATCAATAAATGCCAGGAGCTAAAAAGCTAAATCGGGGGTCTAATCGGGTTTTCATCCAATGTGGAGTCTGCCTTCCACATCTAGGGACGCGTTATGTCATCCTGTAGAATTAATGTGCAAGTTGTTCAGTCTCTAAAATCACGCCGGGCATTTCATCCCCCGCGACCTCGTCTTCAAACACTCGACCGGAGTGAGTTCTCCTCAGAGGAACATGAGCCCTATTTGCACTTTAATCTAGCTGCTATTGGGCTCGTGAAGTGCAAAAGAGCAAATTAACATGGTCGAGTTGGCTTTGGCTTAGTGAATGATGGAATTTTGCAGTCAGGAAAAAAGGAAAGGGACTAAATGAGACCAGCGTCAGGCTTCTTAAGGTGGTTTCAGGATCAATATGCATTGAAAGGGGTTTCAGGATCCTTCCAGGTACTTGAGGCACTGCTGTACAGTACTTAAATGCATGACTTCAGGAGTGATCGTCTGCTTTTACCCCTCAATCAAATCACTCTCATGTTCAATCATGAATTCACAAATCTAGTTCTGACAAAAAAACTAAATTATTGTCTGCAAGCCACAGTTCAGCATTTAAAATGTGTCAGAATGGGACAAACATACCATTCAGTATCATTTTTGGAACGTGGATTGTCAAACATTTGCATATTTATGATCTCAGTAGTATTACATTACACTACTTTATGCAGAATAAGGAGAAATATGGTATGGCCTCTGCGTATTCAATACATTTAATTCATAGAATCGTAAAAATACCATCTTTTTTTCTGTAATATGTAATTTGTTTTATATTTATATCAGGACATGCTGGAACGTGTAGGTGTACAGCGGTTAATGATAAGTAAGGATTATATGAAATTATACATGCTACTGTATATTTAAGGAGTAACAGAATACATGGAACGGTGTTAGGTCATTAAAATACAGAAAAACAAAGATGGAATCAGATTAAAGACAAGAAAAATGGGGATTATTAGCCAGATTACAATTTTGAAATAAAGTTTAAAATAAAGAGCGATGAACTATTATGCAGATGAGTACACACGTAACAACACGAGTCACGCACAACTCATCAGGTCTCTAACATTAGTGAGAAAATCGTTTTTTAATTGGGTGGAAATTTCACCAATATTTGGGAAGTAAAGCAGGAAACATGACAGTGCAGATATGCCTTCCTGTTGTGAAAGTGAAGTGTGAATAGCATACTCAACAAACTAAGTTAACATTCTATTTAAATGCGCATAATTATGTTGCAGTCAGAGAGGGAAGCAAAGACTGGGTCCTAACAGTTACTCGGTGCCATTTTATTTCTGGATTTAACAAAACAAACCAGCGTGTATTCCCTCTCTAACGTCTGCACATGTTTTCTCTGCTGCTGGTAACAAAAAAGAAACCAGCAGGTAATAAAGATGGAGGACGAACTGTTCTGCAACATCTACGTGTTCCCAGATATCAATACTACCTTAAAAAACACTGCAACCTCAAAAGAACATACTCGTATTAGTACTTTAGTTCAAATTAAAGTCATTTTATTGTATTTTCCCTCCTTTTTAATTGCATTGGTATTGATGTAATACAAAAATAATAGAATAAGTTATGTTGCTTTAATGATACTGAGATACTTTACTGACTACATGTTTCAAGTTATCCTTCCAACCTTGACGAATACATTTTTTGTGTAAAAGCAAATGTAGCAAATATCAAATAAACTGTCAGGTAACAAAAAGCTGCAATTTCATTATTGTCTTTTTTGTGTTATATTTTGCCTCAATAAGCATTCTGGACCACAGACTTGATTTAAGAAGTGGATGCAGTCATTCAGCATTTTGGATTGTGGAATTTTATCAACCAGTGAACAGCAGTGACCATATTTGGACTGCTGAGGAGCGACGGGTGGATCTGACGAACACAAGTGGCAGAGCGGCACCTTACTGGATCTGGATCCATCTGGATTGTGGTCTGAAACTGTTCACAGTGTTAAAGTCATGTAGCTAACTAGCATTGGTAGCAACAGCAGAGACGCCATGGTAGCGACTGGCATTTCTATGTCGTCGTGCACGCGTGTCTCACCTGTATGAGGCGTCCCTGCTCCGTCTGCAGCGTGTTCAGGTCTTGCCCCAGGCTGCCCTGCCCCCTCCGTAGGGATTCATAGTCCATCTTCAGTTGCCCCGCGTGGGCCGACAGCTTGGCCACCTCCTCCGCCAGACTGACGAGAAGCGCCCGGTCCTGGCCTTTCACCGACTTCAGGTCGGAGTCGTGGTCGGTCAGCGAGTGCAGCAGGGACGTCTGCACGCCCTCCAGGCGCAAAAAGTTACTGTTGTAGTCAGGGCAATTGGGGTCGATGAAGATGTTGATGCGAGAGCCGTCGCCCCTCTCCACGGTGACCAGGGCGTTGGCTTCATCCTGGTTGGTGGAGATGTGCGGTAGGCCGTCGGACATGGGCGGGGCCTGGTAGTGGTTCATGAAAAGGATGGTGCCGGTGACCGTGACGGCGAGCAATACGGCCACGAAGAGGAGGATGGTGCAAAGCAGGTAGCTGCAGCTCATCCTCTGGAAGGAAGAAGAGGAAAAGTAGGCGTTAGGATCACAGTTGCTACAGCGAGAAAAAAAAAAAACGCTTGAAAAAGATATGCATCCATCACTGGGGATATTTCCAATGCCAGATGCTCAGTACTCCGTAATATACACATATTCCCAATTGTCAGGATGTAGTTTTGAATGATTTACGCCGCAACATAACAACTGCCAGTCCTCTTGAATATCAAGCAGGTTTCCGACCCGAAACTCCCTGTATGACATCAGAGTGGCGGCGGCGGTGCATTGGTAGTGAGGGTTGTAGGGACCCGAGACACCTCTGGTCAAGGCACCGGCGTGTCTCTCCGGTTCCAGACACAGGAAGGAAAACGATTACAGCAACAACAACAACCCGAAACAACAGCGGCCCAGACGGGAAAGCAAAAACAAAAAAGTGACTCAGACAGCCTATAGAATGTAAATGAATGAACAGAGAGTAGGGATCCTCTTAGAGGGGGAAAGTCAGACCGCTATCAGTAACCCGATCCCCATTAACTGGACCGTAAAGGCCTGTATGATGGCCTTTTTTATGATCAGCCTCCATTTTTCCACTCAGGTCAGGAGACCTAGCAACGGGTAGGCGAGCGCAATATGGCCCACCGATGCGTGATTAACAATTCCTGGCTCCTTCATATGAATCAGCAACTGATCTTTTACTGATATTATTTTTGTGAGTTTATGTGGGCAGGTGCGTGGAAGTGTGTTTGCCGTGTGTTTTGTACGTGGAAGCGTGAGTGCAACCTCATCAATATGTAAATCGGCTGCACAAGAACAGTGAAACACGCTTATAGACAGCTAATGGTCTGCTTTACGAGAAAGGGTTTATGGTTTCTTTAATGTGAAGAAAATCAATTGTGTTGTCCAGGAAATACTCCGATCCGGTGTGTTTACCAACGATAAAAAAAAAGTTGTTATTCCCCCGGGAACTTGACCATGAAGGGGCCTGAAATACGGCTCTGTGGACAGCAACCATATGGCTCACAGGTACTCCACCACATGTTATAAGGGTCCTATTTGAAGCAAAATTGTAGCCCTCCTTGTTCCAATCGTGAGCCAAAGTATTTGTAAGCCTTCTGGCTTCATTCACAACTCACATGTGCCGACACACATGGGGCCTGGAGCAAGTGTGCGAAAGCTGCTTGGCCTGGTGAGTCCCTGTTGGAATTTTAAAATAATAATAATAATAATAAATAAGATTTCCAGCTGTGATTTTAAAAATCGAACCCACAGGAAACACTAAGCAAACCTGGACTTGCTGACGAATGCTTTTGGTGGATGAGGGAACAAAACAAATGTATCAGAGAAGACAATCTGTTTTAACAATCTAGACAGAAAAAAAAGCATAAGAATACATCATTCTGGTATTCTGAAGAGAAACAAAACAATTTTTCTTTCTCAGAGGGCGATTGGGAAAATTTGATCACATACTGCATGCAATGTTGATTTTGTTTTTGTCTTTTACTTCTATAATATACAAATCAATTCTGTAGGATCCACTAAGTACATTGATTACATTAATACATTATTGTTTTACTGCAAGGGCCAACTACTGTTTCCTGGACACAGCTGGCATTTGTCACTGCAAACTGCCCCCGGACACACACACACACACACACACACACATACATACACAGATACAGACATAGACACACACACACGGAAAAAATGGATTACTTCTCGCCCCAAATACATCATCACAGTAAATAGCTCCGGGGAAGTTTCACCACGTGTACCATTGTTTTTTTGTCTCCTTGCTCTTAAGATGTAGACCGCGACTGCGTGATGAAACTTTGCATGTCAAACAGTGTTTCTATTTTTGTTTCCTTATGGTTTATCCTGCTTGAGTGCGAGTGCGGCTGAGTGACTGTGATGTGCGCTTGCATACGGTGTCTGTGCCGTACATAATGTCTATAATGGCCCCCTCGCGCTGCAGAACGGCTGCAGTTTCAAACTGAGCTCGACCGCCAGCGGGGCCCGAGACATCAGCGGAAAGCATCATAGAAACGCCACTAAATATTCATCGCCATCATACCGATTGTTGAGTTAACATAGAGAAGATATATGAACACCCCCACCCTCCCCGATATGCTGACAGCGAGACACACACGAGAGCCGACAGGCGTCTACACGCTCACTAATACACGTACAGCAGCGGTGCATGAAATGAAGCCTTATGCAGATACACCGTCATTATGTCGCCAGATGTTAACATTTTAAGCCAGAAGGTGTGAAGCGGTTTCTGATTTGTTCCAATAATACAGCGTGAGATTAGGAAGCACCTAACAAATATGAATCTGCAAAGAAAAGGTTTCCACGACGGGAAGAAAAAAAGAAGCAGAGCGGAGAGAGGTGGGCAATATTCAAAGGGAAAACATTTTTTAAAGTAGCAAATTTGCGAGTTTGTGACGATGCTAACAACCGGCATTTATACTTACTAACTTCCCATGAATAAACGCATAGTTTTTTCTAAATAGTCGTTAAGGTCCTTAGGGTGATGGTTGTTGATGGTTATTGTTGGTTTTATTTATGAGGCCAAATTGTGATTTATGGGTGTTTATTGATCGGGGCGGTTGGGCTAAGATGCTAGCGGTAGCTTTCACTTGTTGTCATAGCAACGGCAAACATCCGGCGTTAGCGGAACCAAGCACCGTGTTTATATCGGCTATGACAAGTGATAATCCCGATAGCATCTTAGCCCGATCAACACATCGTAATAAAGTTGCAAATGTGCAAGTTTTTTTCCTCGGAATATTGCCCACCTTTCTCAGCTCCGTTTTTTTCCGACATTCCAAACTAATACGCCATCGTAATCCCCTCTAATCGATGACAAGCTTGGATCGCTTTTTTTTTTTGCTGAGGTCAATAAAAATAAAAACCGCAACCTCCTTCACGTCCCGACGGAGCAAACAATCTCTCAACTCAGCTCAAAGTGTTGCAGTCGGGTAATGACACCATCATAAACACTCATTTTCTTTTTCTTTTTTTTTTTTTTCCTGGTAAATGAGTCTCTCAATCTCACAGCGGGAGCCCTCTCTGTAATTAGCGGGCTGACTTTCAGATCCTCTCACGTCTCTACTCGTGCCACGACGTGGGAATCGGGGGGCAACGGGGGATTCTGATAGATGGATTGAATAGGAGAGGCAGAGAATGAGAGAGAATCCCTCCCTGTGAAACGTCGTCCTCCCACGCAGGAACGTTGGCAGACGAGTTCTTGGACGAAGAGGCTTTGTCTGCTCATTAGATAAGCGGGGAAGCAGCAGGACTCTTGCAAGCTCTCTCTCTCCCTTTCAAACACAAACACACTTCCGTGCACATACATACGCTGACACTGATGTATACAGATGGAGGATTTCACAGTAAGACACAAACGTCTCTAAATGCAGAATTCACTACAAGCCAGATTCAGAAACTCACTTCCATTTCCTTCACCTGCAGCTTGAATAACAGTTTCCCATCAGTATTCAATGCCGACTGTAGCTTCCTACGAAATTTTATGCCACGGAACCGGGCTCCTTTTTTCCCCTGGCGGAGCCACGACGACTCTGCCAAGTAAAAAGAATCTTCCGGGCTTAATCCCGTCTGGTGTGTTTGGGTACTTGAGCCGAGGCAGCGTCGCTGGAGAAATGGAATGCGAAATGTGCCGTAATCCTTCGCACAGCCGTCACCAACGCTGCGATGACAACTGTTGCCGATGATACTTTATCTCCTCTGCAGGGGGGGGGGGGGAGTCACTGCCTGTATATAACCTCTACCAACCAACAGTATCCAGTTTTCCAGCCAAATCAATACAAAACGGTTGAAACAATTAGTTTACTAATCAATTAGAGCTACGAAAAGGCAAATAATGCAGAAATAATCACTGCTTCCAGCTTCTCAATATCAATGTGTGTTGGCTTCCTTAGTCTACTATGATATTAGATTGAATATCGTCATGCTTTGGACTGTTGGAAGAAGACGCCTTGGGCTCTGGGAGATGAGAGAATCTGATGGATATTTTATATTATACCATACGATTAATAGACAACATAATCAGCAGATGATTCACGTCAGCTGCAGCCCTCCTCCTGAGTGAGCGGGTTACAAATGGTGAATAAGTGGAGTCACAATATTCAACAATTCTAATAGTATCAAAGAAAGAAATGTCCTTCAAAATGAACTGCTGAAGCTTGTTGTAACAGTGTGATAATAACATCATCAAAAGCCATAATCTGGCTCTCAGGAGTTCTGAGGTTTGGATGTAACGAAACGACAGCATGTGTTTGTGTGTTGGTGTGTGCATGCATGCGTATCTGCCCTGCGTGTGCATGGCGTGCTGCCGGTGACGGGGGGAGGGGGAGGGGGGGGCCTTACCTTGGCCGGAGTCTCCCTGGCAGTTTCTGAGTCTGACCAGCGATGTTTGAGCTGGGAGGAGCTGGGCACACACTCACAGAACGTCTGCATGGGACAAACACACAGGGCCACCAGTGTTGGCGTTTGTTCAAGTCACATGTGCAGTCAAGCATGCAAGCACATGAGCACAAACACGTCACACACACACACACACACACACACACACGCATGCACAGATACACACAACGATTGGAAATAACAGAAAGAAAACAGAAAGAAAATCACACCCCCCGGAGAGTTTCCTAAAACAGAATGAAATGGACATTTTCATTGAGTGGAACGTGAGTGGGCACAGCATGTGCATAAAAGCAAGCATTCAAGTGAGCACTCGGAGCAGGTGAGAGTGGGTGTGTGTATACATTCCTGAATATAATGCACTTCAGGGTGTGTGTGTGTGTGTGTGTGTGTTGTGTGTGTGTTGTCTGGGAGTGCTGCTTGCTGCTGCACACATAAAAGCAGCGTAATTATGAAAGTGGGGGCTTTCTAATGGCTCCAGGAAAGACCGTAAACCCTGCTGCTCCCACTGTGGAATTGCTCAATTAGCCTGGGAAAACAACGCCAAGCACACACACACACACACACACACACACACACACCTACTTAAAAATGGATGCATCAAACAGGAGCAATTCATGTATGAGAATGTTCTCTCTCTATCTCGCCTGAATGTGTGTGTGTGTGTGTGGGTGTGTGTGTGTGAGAGAGAGAGAACATATATATGAATAAGTGTGCTCTTTACACTTGTAATGATGCTTAAACGCCACGATTGCCATGGCTGATTTTGAAACCACTAGTGGGCAGAGAAGCATCGACAGGCTGCTTTCAACGGAGACTAACATTGGTTTAACATATTATTCAAAATGTGGAGAGTTCTTCACCCAGTTAGCCACTTCTGTCTGACTGTCACGTTGGCGGCTTTCTCAGTCAGAGTTAAAGCTGCATTGAGTTAGAAATTAACATGAAAATGGGAAATATACTCGCATGTGCACATATTTCACATATTTCACATAAAACAAATTATACCTATTCTTTTTCAAGATATATATAGATCTGTGCAGCAGAGGCGCAGCTAGCAGGATCCTCAGAGATGCATCTAAGGCAGTAGCTAAGCTGCTGTAAGCCATTACATTGAGAAATCCCTCTGGTAAACATTTAAACTGTTAGACTTTTATTGTGAAAGAGCAGTATGTCTTTGTCAAGGTCGAAAGCGGTGATGAAAGTTTTCCATCTACAGAGCCTCCATGTTGGTGTCCACCATAGACACTCCAAGGAACTTCTTTCCTCTTTTCTTCCTGTCTGATCTGATCCTGGGTCACTTTTGACTTTTTCTCTTTGTATTGCTTTTTTTTTTTTTTTTTTTTTTTTTTTTAAATCAGTTAAGTGTGTGAAGGGTTTTCTCCACACAGGGAGACTGCTCACTGAACTCACAGAAGAAGTCCAGTATGCCATGCAGGTTGGTGGTGTTGATCACGTCACATACATACATAGTCTGTTCTGCATAAGGGGATCGGTTGATGCCATTATTCCATATAAAATCTAAAGTTAAAAGAATATCAAACTCGCTGCAGACAAAATTACAATTTGCATTCTGTGAAAAAGTGTTGACGTGACAAAAGCAACCGAAAAAGTAAAGTGAAAAATATATATCGATAGCAGTACTGGGTCAGGTACGGGAGGATGCAAGTACTTAATTCAAGCTTTTTGTGATGTGGAATCTATAGACTACCTAAAAAACCTGCAGGTTTTACTGTGGACGTCCACGTTTGCACACCAGTTGTGAAGCAGCGGTTGTCGTTGTGCATCAGTGAGTGTGAAGTGCTGTGTATGCAGCTCACATAGATTGTTATGATGGCTGACCAATAGTTCACCCCTTTGCTCGAAGCATTCTCTTCCAATGTGTACGACAGCAACGAGAGTAGGAGAGGGGAAAAAAAAGAAAGAAAGGCAGCGATAGAGAAAGAGATGGAGGGATATTTGGGGAAAGGTGAGCTGAATTCTAATGAGCAGCCTTAGGGGTCAGCGATAAAAATCTGTCTGTTCTGCCTAAAACACAGCAGCTGTCTGTGCTTGTAGTACACAGAGGAGCTACAGAGCTTCCATTACTAAATAAACAGACTCCACAGTGAGCAAGCTAAGTCAGCGACACGCTCCGGACAGACCCAATGAATATGTCTGATGAGAAAAAGACCTACATGCATGACTCCACAGGTGTGCGTGTGTGTGTGTGTGCACCAATCCAGATATGAACACAAAGGAGGGGTCCTCCCGCTGAGATAGAGAGACAACACATGCACTCCTGTGTGAATGCGTGGCAAACCTTTGTTGCGTTGCAGCTGCAGAACCCAGTAAGATCCCAGACACAGTCCTCCCTTCACTCTGAGCAGCACGTATCACAGCTCGGGTTCGCTCACTCCCCCCACACCGACTGCTAATGCTCACATTCGGGTGTCTTTGCTGCCTTTTGTGCAGACAAAACACACGCACGTACATGAACACGCAGTGACACAGCAATATCTGCCCCGCTGTGGGCTTTACCGCTCGGCGGCGTTTGTCTCGTCCTAATCTGAGAGGATTTCCACTTAATGGAATATTCCTTTTTATTGTATTCTGTATTTATTGGTTGGACCTTAACGGGCAGAATCCTATCTGATGGGCTATGTCTTGGAAGACGGGAGGCTCAGACTCGGGCGTCACTAGATACGTGCACTCTTTTTAGGATGGAGGGAGTCGACTCGTTTGAGCCCACGTGAGGTCGTACATCTGGAACGCAAGGATCCCAGAATGTTTGGATTGTTTGAACTTGTTCTTGGTATATACTTTGCTGAATACCTTTGCACGTGTGTGTGTGTGTGTGTGTGTGTGTGTGTGTGACAGGGACTTTAGCAAGGTGTGTTTAAACCTTGCTGCTCACTAAGCCGGATAGAGTGGAAGAGGATTTGCATATATTCACTTGTGGGCTTACTAATCATTTAACGGGCCTCGCAGACGGCTAAATGAAAGGAGTGAGACTGACAGAATGATTGAAAAGAAGTGGGGGGGCCGAATAATAAGGTGTGCACAGCTCATCAGCGGTACATATAGGAGATTATCTCGCTAAGTATGCATTGTGTGAAGATAGTGGTATGGCTTCTCAAAGCGAGTAAGAAAAGAGAGTGGATGAATGGATGAATAGAAGTGGGACATCCTGACAGGATGAATGCGGAGGATTCCTCCGCCTGCCATTAGAAATTAAGAAGCAATTCAGATAAATGATGGAGCGTCGAGGCTTCAGTTTACCACGGCGTTAATTTAAGATTACTCAACATGGACATGTAAAAAAATGCATTCATATAATCGAATACAATCATTCTAAGCTTCAATGTAAATGTGAGTGTTAATATAAAATGACATTGAATTCAACACTCTCTGGTTCATTATTCATGAATTAATGAACTGGTGTATAATGACCTAATAAATCCTAAATTAATGACACATCCCCAATAATAAAAAGTCAGTGCCTACTTGTGAGACGAGTAGATGATGATTTCACTTCGAGTGGACGCAAAGACGGTGACTAATATGACGGGAACCGCTAATCAGGAAGTGATAATTCTGTATTGGTTATGTGCTATTTAGCAGCTGATGGTTAATACGGGAAGATTCGACTCGCAAATAGTTGGAAAATCTTAAGAAACTCATTAGATGCCGGATCATTGGCATAACGCTCAAGTAACTTGTCATTATCATTATCCACAATCCTTAACCCAGAGTTACTCCAGAGAAACTTATGTGCTACTTATTGATTAGCAGTTAGTCCCTGATGTGGTGCTTACTTGATGATTACTCAGGATCGGGTGAACCTCATTGTAAATGCTCAGGACACAAGGAAGCACAAAGTTTGACCATATATATATATATATATATATATATATATATATACGTATATATGCAAACAGGTGGACGTGATTTTTGCTGTGTAAACTCACGGATGCCTTGAAAGGGAATAAAAGGCTTAGGAGACCTTCAATCTATTCAACCTAGGACATTTTATAAAACAAGCCTCGTAGTCTCAGGAACTGAAAGCACAACTGCTTTTTTTCAAGGTAATGTATTCATAATACCGAACTACGTTGCAAAAGAGCCGTTCTATGTCTACAAGTTGGAGGTTGGGTATCGGATGAGATTGATGGACGGTCGCTTTTAGTACCGATATTCCAGGTTTATGCCCCGATCGTATACTAGCCATTTCACAATACCTCCCTAGTCTTAACCCAAAAGGGAAAAGTAAAAGTGGCAAAACAGAAGATTGTTGATGATGAATATGAATATTTACCTTCCCAGAGCCTTCTTTCTGTTCTGCAGAGTTTGGGGTTTTGGTGTTGAGATATTTTAGGACACGGCCGTGGCCGATGTGATGGGTGGCAGAGCGGCTTTCAAGACTTCAAAGGGGACTATTCCCCGTACAGCTGATGGCTGATGCTGCGTCCTTTTGGATTACTTTGCCACAGGCAGAAAAAATAATGGTTTTACATGGTACCAGGAGGGACACTCCTGTGATGTATAACCCTATATATGATACTTTGGAGATCAATCATCGCCGTCCGTCCCAAATGATATTCACATTTACTTTGCGGTTGATTTGGGGCTTAACAGAGTGAATAACTAGGGAAGAGCTGTTTTTATTAAGCTGTTTTTCTCCGTTTCTACTTTTAGTGGAGGTCTTCATCTGTGATGATTTGGCTGCACATGCCCGGAGATTAGCCATTTCAGAGGTGTAAACAAAATAGTCTTCCAAGACAAGTTATCGAGACCGGCCAGAAGAAAAACAAACACACCCAAACGGTTGAAAAATGTTTTAAAATAAAGACCTTCATCGGCGAGAAATATAGAGCAGTGATGGCGATCTAGGCGGAGAATGAAGTCACGTTCCCTCTGTGTGTGTAGTCGGAGCTTCTCTCTGATCGAGCCTGCATGCTATTGCACAACAGTCACCGGCATCCATCAAGTAAACACCGTTTCCCTGTCAGTACATTGTTTGCACTGTTGGTGCTTTTAGCACAGTTAGCTGCAAGCAGCCGGCACAGCCATCCCCATGTTGACAGCCATGTAGAGGAAGTCCCTCAATCATAGATATGCTCGGAATTTTAAAGCATCTTTAATGTTTGAGATCTAAACTAAAAGGTATTCTATTGAATGCAGGGTTCTGTGTTTATGTCCAATAATCTGAAATCCAATAAGATGCTGCAGAGAGGACGTATTATTATGGGATAAACCAAGAAGTTAGCACAGCATGGTTCCCTCAACAAAGCCAATGGGGATAATGGTGGAAAATCCCATTGGGTTATTTCAGAAAATAATTTCTGTGGCAAACAGACATTTTTTTCCAGCTAGATAATTCATGATTTTTGAAGCATGAATGCAATCAGCACAAGTAAACAATGGCGGCCTAGCATTTCATTGTTAAGTGGTCTCATTTCGCCACTTGTTAGTAGCTTTTTATTTTCAGACACAAAATTCACTAAAGGAGTCTTTACCACAGACCTTACTCCATCTAAGCAGGCATCGAACCAAAAACCCATTTAAAAACACCCATTGATTTTGTGATTGGGTGAACTCATTTTCAGGTTTATGGACTGCAGCACTCGAAACAGGAAGTAGCTCTCAATTCTCTACCATGAATCTCCATTGAAAATCTCTAAAAGCGTATATGAATGTCCAGTACAACTGTGCAGACCCTCAAAGTACCATCAGCTGCAACAACTAAAGCAGACGTGTGCAAACGGCGAGAGGAAAGATCTTCACCTTCAAAATAAGACGGCGTGCGGGGAGAAGGCGAGGCCTGCGGGAGACCGGAGAGAGATGACTTCAATCCTAAGAGACAAATCACCCGCTCTACCCTCCACTGCTTGTCCTTGGCGACTCGCGCTGCAATTGGCCACACACAGGGAGCGCCACTGTCACCAACTGTCCCTGAGACAGCACACACACACACACACATCCACGAGCACACACTTGAATGCAAAAACATATCGCCGCAGCCGCCGCTATTATTAAGCACACAATCACCCAGAGGTCAGGACGGCTGCTTTGTGAGCGTGAAGTGAAACGGCGAGATTGAACGAGGGCTTTCAATTTGGCGGCGGGGTGTTAATGGCTCGCATTGTTACCTCTCTCTCTGCTCTCAGGACACAGATGAGCCGGGGAACTGCTTCTTGCTTAATCTTAAGCCGGCTCGGTTATTAAAGGCGCCTGAATGCATGTTTGGAAAAAGGGATTCCAAACATGGAGCTCCACCGTCTACACGTTTCTAGTGATTGTTAAAACTGTATTCTTTAATTGCCTTCCCCCCCCAACGACTGGTCCACCAGTCATCTTCAGATCTTTTAATTTCCTGTCCTGAAGATGTTCTCTTACTCTTATCTCTTTGTGTGTGTGTGTGGAGTGTTTTCAGGCCTGTGGAGACTGTTTTGGCTCATTGAGACATCGAATGCGAGATTGAGCCGTGCTAATACACTCGATGCAGGGCGGGGACGACTGCACCGGTGATTGAGATGCACCAGCAGAGAGAAATGTGGGCTCACGAACGCGAAATCAGCATTTTTCCTGCGACAGTAAAGGAGGCAACAACGCTGCCATACGCTTGACTTAGTCAGGAGTAATGAAAATGACTCTCATTAAGGACGCCTCACATTTTAACTTCACAGGCATCGCGTCTCCTTTCTACCTCCTCTCCAGTCCTCTTTTTCTTTTTGTTTTTCATTTCTTAAATCGCAAGGCCACTTACAGTCTTGATTGCTTTGCACGGGCACAATCACGCATGCTTGACATAGACACACACACAGTCATGCCATTAAAAGACGAGATGGATCTCCGCCCCTCATCCTTGCTTTTTTTAAAAGAAGCGGTGATAAGAAAGCAGACACGTCTTCTAACGGCCGGGAGTGAAGAGCCTCCTCTCCTTAATGTACACATTTGCATACATCGCTATGCGCAAACCGCTCCATGCGCTCATAAATAATACATGCGTGTTATGGATACCGGTGTCTACTCTTCCACGGTTACAACCTCGCAGAATGACTTACGGTCGCGTATCCAGCAGCACAAAAGAAGGGGGGCGGCGCTACACGAGACGTAGCGTGGGCTTTTAACCGTCTGTCTCTTTGTGTCAATCTCTCTCCGTCTTTGTGCGACTGTGTTTGTGTGCAGGGCGACACCTTAAATCTTAACAGTTTGACACCGACAAAGAGATCAGGCTTTGATGCCGGCGGTGGGAAACCAACGTGGCCTTTTTGCTCTTTTACTCACGTGGTTTGTGGATACGTGTTGTTCTTTATTTATGTGGGGAAACCGCTGAGATTTGTATTAGTGTGTGTGTGTGTGTCTAAAGGATGTGTTGGGTGAGTGCTATCGAGTGATAAGTGCTGGGTGATGAGGGGGGAGGCCGGGCTGCATTGGGTGTTGGCCTTATAAGGTCATGTGTTTTTGCTTTTTTTTTTTTTAAATAGGAAATCAACTTTCCCATCACGCACCCAAGTTATGACATCACAGACAAACAAACAAAAGCTTTGAGTGCAACGTCTCACCGTTCTCTGCTTTCTCGAGATGGAGGAGGAAGACAGAGCGTGAGATTGGAAATGGAGAGGGTAAAGAGGGTTCTGTTTATTAAGGTTGAAGGGAAACTGGTTACCTTTCTAGAGTCCTAAACCTAACTTCCTGTCCTTAGAAGTGAATTTGACAGCATTGTTTGTGGCTGGAGTCGAGTTAGCGGTTACTAAAGGGACCCAGCGGTGTAGTGCTGCGACTCAGTAGTGGAGGTACTCCTAAAGACAAAAGCAATCTTCTCAAAAGGACCTTCACTATAAAACAAGCATTCTACAGGTCTAAACCCGAAAAGCTGAATTTCAATGACCTTTAATGAACAAAAAAGCAGGCTCCTTTGTGTTGAGCACACAAAAACAGCCACAGTATGTTGAACCCATTAATGTATGAGCTTTTAGTACAAAACTTTTTTCACTGCTTCATCAGGGCACATTTATTGTGTTATTTGTGCTGAATTGGTGCTGAAAAACCAAGTAACCATAACAACCACTCACAGAATAAGGGGAAACTTGTGAAAGAACCCGGTAAAGGAAACAAAGCGTGGGAAATATGACATTAAACACGACAAAATCCCCTGATATTCCATTACTGAGCCTACAAAATGATCAAATCCATGTCTGGGGAATTTTAAGTATTTTCCAGATATTGCCGTGACCTCTGTGAACGCTGAATAAAAGATGTCTGCAAGCACCACGTACACTGCTTTCCATCCCATTAGAAAGGCAAACGGAGAGCCTTTGTGGAAACCATGAATGCCAAAGAGTGTGAAAGGATACACGAGATACACATGACATTTCTCTACTTCTCATAAATTCTAATAAGCCGATAATGAACTGATGACAATCTGGCCCTCGTATTTGAAGAAACTCAACTAAGGTTTTTTTGACAAACTAAATGAAAGCACATCCAAGAAATGTACTCGCCAAATTTGGTGTCAAACTGACCTCTGGTTCGTGAGGTTTTTTTTTCCCACTTTTTTATAGTTGCAGTTGAAACTGGTGATGGATTCAATGAGCTCCGGTGGCTCGGATTAGGAGCGAGTATTGGCAAGGACCTCACGATGCGATACGTATCACGATACTTTGGTCACGATGCAATACGTATCACGATACTTTGGTCACGATGCAATACGTATCACGATACTTTGGTCACGATACGATATGTATCACGATATTGTGATATAAATACAGATGAAAACACAAGTACCTGTATTGATCAGAGAACAAATTGAGTCAAAACTATTTCACAGTACAGTAGTAGCCTACTGCATTCACAACGCATCTAAACATGAATCTTTTTTTTAAATCGATCTTAGGAGTTGAAAAATCGATATTGTATTGGGCAGCAAAGTATCGCGTCATATTGCCGTATCAATATTTTTACCCACCCCTAGCTCAGATACATGCAAGTTCCCTATTTCCTATATGTAATGTGGTTTATGCCAAACAACAACGTCGCTTTAACACTACAAATGAGAAAAGAACTGTGACGGCTTTGGGGAAGTACAGGAGGAGCATCGGAGAATGATGGAAGAAAAAAAAAGTGCTCTTTATTCTGAAAAAGCTGAGATCTGAAGTCAACAGTGTGATTCCTCGGGAGTCGGGGAGCGGCGGCTGCCACAACTGTTACCCCCCCACCCCCCTCTCCCCCTCCCTTATGAATGCAGTAAGGCAATGTCAAAGAAATTTTAATCCAAATGAACACTCGGAAGAAGGCAGGGAGTAAATCAAAGTGGAATGACTGCATAAATAGAGCAGTTGAGTGGTGTTAGTCGGTGCTAAACATCAGTCACGCTCTGGAAGTAACAGACAAGCCGTTCGCCATGTTTACCCAACCGGAACCACGTAATAACTCAAACTCACTTCCTGTCTGACAGCTTGTTTTTTTTTTTTAGTGCAAACTTTGCTTCGTTTAAAAACACAAACGCGTGTATTCTCCTAATATTTCCACGTTAAAACAACAAGCGCCGAGCAGCTGAGCAAAGTTAGTCTCAGTGTGAGTTTTCCACAATAATTGATCCATTACGGCAACAGATTTTTGGATTTGTGTGGACTCACGGTGTTGAGTGAAGTTGCAAATGGGGAAATCAATGTCGCTATGAAAACTTCCCAGAGAGACAAAAAACACTTGTTTCATTTGGACTAATCAACAACTCACACACACACACACACACACACACACACACACAGAAACAGCGAGCGATGACGGCAAACATGTTTAAACGGCCCATTCTGAAAATGTGAAATACACACACACACACACACATATGAGCTTAATTAATTCAGTCCTCTGCAGACAGTTACTCTGGAGTTCTGAGATTAAACCACTTCATTAGTGTCTAGAGAGACAACAGACATGAGATGAGAAAGCCAGAGCTCTGCTGAGAGAGAGAGAGGAGACGGAGAAAGAGGAACAGGCCTGCTTTGTTAGCGGAAAGAGACACTTTCAAGGCGGTATAATTATGACGCCGAAATAATGTCATTATTTCTTTTTTCTCAGAATGCCGGAGGACCTACGAACGTCTCCTAATAGTGACGGCTGACAATCTTAATAGACCGCGGATATAAGTGGGGCTTAATTGGTGTTTTGATAGAAGGAGTTTTGTCTGAACACAAAAACGTGGCGGCGGCGGCGGCGTCCTGCTCTGTGATGTCACCCGGCGATCAGAGAAAAGCATCTCACGCCATCTGACAGCTCGCAGTAATAAACCCGGGGTATGGCGAGTATTTAGTAGCACGTCACGTGTCACAGGGGTGCAAATTGTTTCATACTGAATTCAAAGTTAGGAGGGGAGAGGAGATTGGAGGTTTCCATGGCGACCTCGGGATGTTATGTCATACTCGGCAGTGACTCCCTCCAAATTAACGTTGATTCCTGATAGACACTTCCTGGCATCTCCTCTTCAGAGTGTAAACAGCGTGGAGAGGTATCCCGCCCCCATGACTTTCCCAACCTCCGCTATAATGGGTGAAACCACTTTGCCCCTTGTTTGCCGCTTCTTTCCCAGGGTGCCGGGCGTGAACCAGGGCTTTATGGGAAATGAAACATTCTCTGCATAACTCCTGCGGGAGAGCTGCAGCGATGAGTTAAAACGTCTGGACTCCTAATGGAAGGCTTGGTCGTGAGAACAAACCACAAAAGGTTTTTTTTTTTTTTTTTTTTCCTCTCTTCCTTTCCCTTCACCGAGCCTGTCAGCTCACATTTGCGGACTCGTCTCACAGTCATTTCCTTTCCTTTTTTTGCAAGTCAGCCAAAAAAAAAAAGAAAAGAAAAAAAAAAAGTCGATTGGAGAAGCTTAGTATTCAGATTGAAATCATAAATCCATTTTATTCATTTCCAGATTTTCATTTTGTAAGATCTATTATGGAAGAAAGGCCCATTGAAAGCTCAAAACGCACAGTATGCGGTGGCATTTAGAGGAGAAGTCGCTGGTGGCGTCAGATCTCGGAGAATGTCTGAGTGCAGGTTGTGTGACTGCAGCTTCTGTGACAGATGTGATAAGCAAGCTGAAGGGTGTTTTTCTCCTCTAATAAACCCTGTATGGAGGGGGGGGGGGGGGGGTTACATCCGCCTGCCCCCCCCACCCTCCAACACTCTGGACCAGGGTCACGGATCAGCGTTTGACCCGCGACCCAGATCACAGCCAACTTCTAATTGTGACAAGGCACATATGGCAGATAATTATTCAGAATAATCTGTTACCATGGCGACCGCTGACCCTGATGTACCCTCTTCATGTGGTTGGAGGTGGCTTTTTTCCCCCCCTCTCTGCCCTCCTAAAGTGCTGGGGATTAGAGATGTACATTATCACTTTAATCTCCCGCTTTAACCCGTTCGATCGGCACAGCGAGGAGCGAGCATGTTTTCACTGCTCGTGTCTTTTACGAAAAGCCTAATATAAATAAGATTTCATTCTCTCTGTGGCGCGGCCCGGTCTCCTGTAATCCACTTCAATCCTCATCTCCATCAGCCCCCTTTCAGTGTCTCTAAGTGTATGCCCATGATATAAATACACCAGGCTACTGTTGAGCTCTTACTTACTCCGACACCCCCCCCCCCCCCCAACAACAGCCATCTTTTCTCCAAAACGGATAAACAAGCCTTTCACTCTTGAGATATATAAAATAGAAAACAGAATTTACTGGCGAGGCATCCCTTCTGAGCTGCGTGAGCATGAAATATAAAATTTGCTGGTAGAGTGGCAACGGGGAGATAATTTGTTTTGAGTTTTTTTTTTTTTTTTAAGTTAAAATTTAAAGTGACTCAAATAAATAACAGTCAAAACTGCGACATAAAGTGCATTTGGTACAAACTACCGCCGTAAAATGGTTATCATTTACAGCACACACTTTAAAAAAATCAAAAAAGATGTCACATTTTAACCGATCAAGCAGCCACAATAACACACATTTTAAAAGTTGATTATTATGACACGAAGGTGACGCACACACTTAATTAAACAAATAATATCGGCAGCAGAATTAAGGAAGACGGTAGTCTCAGATTATTACAATCTCCTAAAGTTAGGAAGTCAGTTGCCTTCAAAATCTCAGACAACATTCGCAGTGGAATCAACACGCAATATACAGGGAACGTTATCTTTCCGTTTGTCAGGTTGGTTTACCGATAGCATCTAATCGGACCCCCACACCCCCCCGCTGCCACCACCGGGCCTGACAGCCGCTGTCACGCTCCACACGCCGGGAAAAACCACCGCCACCCCAAAATATAAAGCACATCATCATCATTTTCTCCGCTCGGCTGCCGGACGATGACAGACAGCGCGATGACCCCCCGAGGTGAAACGATGTCGGCCTATCAAAACAAAGGTCAGCAGATCCCTCCTCCCCCTCTCATCCCAAACCTGTCACCCCCCCCCCCATCATCCTTCTCTCCTCCATCCACTGCCCCTGACCGGCCCGGCCCCGCGGTGCTAAAGAGTCTCTCTCTTCATCTTCAACACATTTGCTATAAATCAATGCGAGCTGAGAGGCTGTAGAAATACTGTGAGTCTGATTGATTTCTTATGTTAGCACATTACAGGAGCCTGTGAGGAGGCTGCCAGATTCCAGCGGACGAGCGAGAGCGAGAGAAACAGAGAGAGCGAGAGAGAGAGAGAGAGCATTAGTTTAACATGCGGGGAGGATTTAAAGAAAGATGCCATATAAGCAAACAAAGCTGGAGAACAATTTTCAAGTTTTGTCAGCAGTTATTAGTGTTTGTGTCTAACAAATTCAACGTTGGAAGATAAATAAAATGAAATAAATAAAAAACAGCCTGTCTGAGACAGCTCAGTTTTACTTCTTAACTCTTCTTTGCATGTTTCTTTAAGCTCCACTTCTCAAAAATCTCTGCTTGTTTTTTTTTTTTTATTCTTTTTCGAATAAGTTCTCTCAAACTCTCTCTTTAGTCCATACGCAAACGTCATGTATTAGTCATCGCGTCTGTGAGGGGGGATTTGACTCAAGGTGGCAGACAAATGGTCCAGGCGTTGCCGTGCCGACAGGCTCCACAGTAGGCAGGCTCTGATCAAATACCAGACTAACTTAGACTGGAACTACATGTACCTGATTAGCTAAGAAAACACAGCCGGAAACATTTTGAGTTACTCTATATTTTAACTGTAGATTTTACACAATATCTCACCAGCTAAAAAACAAAAGAAAAGAAAAAAGGCTCCAGAAACACAAGGAGGCACAGATGGAGGAAGAATAATGACTCTTGTTTGCAACAGCATGGATGAATATTGAATGGGAGCTCCTATTGACGTGATTTAATAATCTCCCAGTGATTGAGGTGAGACTTTGTATGTGATGACATATCCATCAGTTTGCATGCTACAATTATGTTGGCATTATAATTAAAATCTAACAGCCATGCCACCTTTTCTTACCTTAAATGCATGGTAGAAAACTGGGTGATACCAAATGTTGGTGTGTAGGGGGGTGTTAACGTGTATATGAGGTTTATGCTTATTCGTACATGATGACAACTTCTTATATTGCAGCTAATTGTTTCACACGCTTGATTGGTGTATAAACCATGATTTAAAGAAATGTGTATTTCTAGTCCTCAACTCTAATCTGATACCTCAAAAATAATGGATCTGGTCTGGCTATCCATCCACCACACTCGATGTTCTTGCCTTTATTTTATTATTTTCACCCCCTTATGATGCAGCATGGGCTCGGAGAACCCAGAACTTAGATCAAACATTTGGGAGCACAAAGCCGGTCCAACTGTCTTTCATTATCGGCCAATTTTTTTTCTAAAAGTAAAAAAAAAAAAGGACTTGAGCTTCCGTTTTTGGACCAGCTGTAATTAATTGGATGCCCCTGTATTGCGCGGATCTGCGGTGCTGGAGTATAGCAGCCAAGTGACTGAACGCTGCAGCGTTTTTTGGGCAATATGTTGGCTCGAAGCCCCTTTGGGTAAAATAACACCAACGGCCGCCAGCTACAACAACAGAACGAGGGCTTTAACAAAATGCTATAGAGTTTAATAAGCGGCCCTCTGGCTCGCTCTCAATAAAACTAAGTATTAAAAATCTGACATCTGTTGACACGATCTACTGGATGGGTTTGAGATTGAATGGTATTCCACAGGCGCTCACTAAGCCTTCAGAGGTGAGTAGAAGCGTCGGTAAAAAAACTATATTTTGGTCATTCTTGTCGACTGCTTTATCGAGTTGTGTTTATACACTTTTAACTACACTACCTCTCTGGGGAAGGCAAAGTCCATCTGTTGGCCTCCACTTTGGACTTAAAAATCTCAAAAACTCGCAATTTAATTCGGAAGAACTTTGCTAATCCTTTCACTTTTCATCTAGCACAGGTCAAACTTTCAAATCGTCCAAATACTTTGTATTATGAACACTTTGAAAACTAATATTACAATCAGTTAGCATGCCAACGGACTTAGCAACATTTATATCTGCAGTACACATTAGAGCCACCTGAGGGAGCCTGTCATGATCATTTTAACCTACTTATATTGAATCTAATATGAAAGGCTAGCAATCATTCTCTTTATTTAACTAATAAGAGGAAAAAAGCAAATCCAAAATGTATTCGGTCTCATATGCAACATGGATAACGTATAAAACAAAAGTTGCTATTTGACGTTTAACTCCTTGAAATTGCTGGTTTATCTTCTGATAATAATACAAGGTGATGCAGAAATGCCACTAAAAATAAAAAGGGTTGCGTAAACACTGATATCCAGTGTGCATTCCTGAGATTCGAGGTTCATCGACACTTAAAAAGGTCAAATAAAGCCGATGCATTAAGTTAAACTGTGACCTGAGTGTATATTTGCCCCCATTAAAGTACCCACTGTTTGAACAGTTGACACATGGATCATTCAGCGGTTGCTCTCCCTGTAATAATGAATGAGTGTGCAGTGTGTGGGTCAGGTTCCAGTGCGTCTCCTTGCACCGGGCCGTCTGAGTGTTTGTTTCTCCCAGGAATAAGTCCTGTTCTCCGCGTTGCCAACTTCCACCGCATCAGCACAAAACCACCGGTGTGCAGTTTCTCCCCATTTCCATATCCAATCTCATTCCGACTTAGGTACTGCCGAGAGGTGCAGAATTTCTCCAGGGCAAAACCGAATGTAGTAAATATGAGCTTGTCTGCTGCGGAGGGGGTCAGCAAGTAGCCTCCGAATGAGATGCAAGCAAAGGAAAACATGTTTTCCCCTCTCCTGCTAATGAAAAACAAAAAACCAGATGGAAAAGCCACTTCCACAAGTTTGATCACTCTGATGTTGTTTTAAATGGGCCAAGAATAATATGTTTCTTTCCGGTAATATAATAAATCCAACTACGCGAGCAAGAGATTGTATTCCGATATCAATACGAATGTTTTTGATTGATTTAACGTCTGAATTATTGAAAAGGGAGGGGCTTTGGGAGCCATGTGAGTGAGTCCTACAATCTCCTCATTTATTCAAATGTGCCACTTTCCCACAGCACATCTGAATAATGGCACACAGTCTGCCAGATTGAATTTTTGATGATGAATAAATAATGGATGTTGGTGGATAAGCCTGTTAATATATTAGCCATGAGCTTGTCATAACTGTTTAATAGGAGAGCTGCGATAAATAAATCGACGCATCTCTTCGTGAAGCCGTCTCTTGTCTTTCTAGTTTCTGGATATTTTTTGAAGGCATCATTAATTTTTTGTTATCAAACCTCACTCCGAACGCTTTCTTCTCATCCTCGTTTCAGCCTTCTGATCTCCTTCAGGAAGTTTACTTCTCACTCAGCTCATCACCAATGGAACGTACCGTTTGTTGGTTGGAACTTTTTTTTGATCTAGGTGATGCTGAAGATGACCAAAATGGTCAAAATGTTTTAAATAGATCATTTCATATTTAGATCACGGAATATATCACCATTCAGCAGGTTTTCAAGGCATTAAATACATAAATAAATAGTCTATATGAGATATATACACTCCTCTGTGAATGAAAAGTAGACTTACTAGTACATTTTTGTTCTCATTTCATTAAGAACTCATTAAGAGCAAACTTAACCGATATCTTATCTAGAGGTGGGAGGAATAATGATGGTTCTGCATCAATGCACTAAAGTCTAGTATATATTATTAATTATTATTTTTGTGGGGACATTTTTCCACTTTTTATGTAAGTAATGTAGCCCATTAACTGTACATACAAATAGGAATTGGTTTGAAAGATTTGAAGGAAACATCTGGAATGCATCTGGAATCGTTTAATAATGGAATGGCGACCCTCTGAATTGTGAGGTGACCACTATTCCCACTAATCTCATCTAATCAAAGGGGTCAGCAAATGTAATATGAATCAGAAGCAGCTGCGGTTTATTGCAGGTAACAGATATTAAGGCCCATAATGATTAATTCATACACATCTCCATTATTATATCATGGGTTATTATAAGTGAGATCAGCTGTAGAGGCTAGTTTTGCGATTCGATAATGTTAAACCTTTTATCTGTACTGTCATTAGCATGTGTGCTATCTGTTGGCCTGCACAGCTTCTGGTCACGTTCATTTATCGGTAATCTGATGCATGTTATGCAACCCATACTTTTCTTACGCATGTGACCACAAATAATACATGTTGTTCCAGCATCGACACTGCAATGTGCACATGTGCAAATTCACATCACAGGACGTGCAACGTTGGTATATTAAGTCACGCTACAAGTATCTGCTGCTGGATGGAGAGGAGAACTTGCAGGATTCTGGTTCTCCGTGTTCTGCGTGGGAGGATCCTCGGCTCCCCAGCGAGCACATCTCCCTGCAGTGGAGCACTGGGACCTCGCCTTGACCTCGCAGGCTTCCTGGGGCCGTGGACTCGCTCCCTACGGGGGGGCGGGGGGCTGCGCTCCCTGTGCGACTGCCAACCGCCCGTCCATTATGCTTTCATATCTATATACGAGTTTAGGAATAAACTTTTTACTGGAGCACAAAATCTAGCCTCTTCATTAAGCACTCGCAGTGCATTCAATTGATGCATTTAGCTTTAGAATTCCTGTATTTTATTGCAATGCAAAGAAATATTGCAATTTCAGTTTTGTTGAAATGCCAGTTCTGTTACAATATACACATCATCCAGCCCTAGTGGTCAGTATTATCCCTACAGACAACGTACTTACTTACTCGACATACTTAAAGCACTCGTCCCTGAAGCTCTAAACATATCTCCTCTCGTCGGATACCGAGGCAGTCTTTTTCTAAATTTGTATTTATTTTTTGGGATCCAATCAATGAAGATTACTACTTAACATCAACAAGTATTTGCCTCAGCCTTCATCGTCCTAGTCAATTAATGGCGGAGACAGCCGATGATGCCCGGGCCCCATAACGACGCCATTATGTGTCAACGTTAACTTAAGCAACTCATTAGCAGGTAAATATATGAAGTGGGTTTGCTGAGGGGGGAAATGACTCCATTTGGCTCAGAGGGGAACCAATAATGTGATCCCACGCAGACTAGCGAGCAGGGGAGCGTTCGAGAGCAGCGCGGCTCAATCACAGGCACATCGGCGGCTTAATAACGAGATAAAAAGGCCTTCTGTATGCTAGCAGTGAAACAGATGTCACACTACAGCATCACTATCTTAACAATCAGCTGTGGCAAGCCGCCAGGCATTCCTCTGCATTCCAGCAGTTTCCACTGATTGTGCGTTTAACCGGTTCACGTTGAGGGAAAAACTGCTTTCTCATCCTCTCATCCTCCGCGATATTCTTCTGCTCCAGATGTGACGGCCGGAGTAGATGGATTGCCTGATTAAACTTCTCCATTCATCATAAATTATTCACTGGGTTTTCAGAGTCTAATTAATTCCCTTATTATTTACAGTTACGTCCACGTTCTTAGTCGGACACATAAGCCATCACGGCAAAAAACGGGGGGGGGGGGGGGAGAGCTGGCGTGCACAAGCGTTGATTAATGACAAGCTGAGGGAACAGAAAAAAAGGGGAAAATGGGCCACTATGTTGTGGGAAGCGTGTCCTTAAAAGCCAGCCTTCTAATCTCAAATCTCTATTTGATCAAGCCTCTAGTGTCACACGTAGCGGGGCTCTTTAACTCTTCGATTGAGATCGGCGGGAGGAAATTGGACACTTCTCGTCGCAAATATCGAGATAGAGCCGCCATCCGTCAGAGGAATGGGGCGGCCGGCTTAGTTGTCCATCAAGATGACTGAACTCTGTGACGTCTCTCTCAACCCCCTTCCCCCCTCCACCTGCACGCCCCTCACTGGCCGTTTCCAATGCATTTTTAATGATGATTAACAGGGGAAGTGAATGATAAATTTCAGAATGGTGATATTACAGTCTTCCGCAGTTAAAATAATGGGGTGAGTGTACACATTTATCTCCAGGCTGTTTTTTTTTCCCCCACTTTAATGGCACTTCTTGGCACGCACACAAACATTCATGAGTGGAGGGGGGGGGTAAATCGTGCAGATGGAAATCTAATGCCTCCGCCTGCCTCTCTCCCTCACACTTTTAGCTCTTCTGCTGTGAAACCCTGCCCATCAGGTCAGCCTGCTGACACATCTGTCAATACAGACTCTGGGAGGGAAAGTATAACCTTGCCCTGCGGTCCCGTCCTAATGTTCCCTCCTCAGCACCGCTTTCATCTCTTAAAATAAAAAGGCACCATTACAAAAAAAAAAAAAAGAAGGGAACCGACCATGCAATCCCTCACACACGAAGCATGTGAAAATCAACACAATTACCAAGAATCACCAATGAATTAGGCACAATTAGTGGGTAGTGCAGCTGTTGCGTTTGGATGCGAGCCCCTCGGTGAGGCTCCAGGGTTTCCCGTGATGAGCCGTGTAACCGCCAAGGGCCAGCTGGAAACAAGACCGTCTTCCCTCCAATATATGGAGGGTGGTATATCTGATAGCAGTCATTTTGTTGGAGGTTTGTGGGATTTCTGAGCAGCTGTTATATATCTGCGTCCCCCCCCCCCAGCTACCCTGCTGCCTGCTCCAACACTGATCTGGGACCTTACTGTGATTCACACTAAGCCTCCCTCGTCCTTTCATCTCGTTCTCAGGGTAACTCTTTTGTTTCTCTACTCTATTTTTATTCTTCTGCGTTTATCGACTCATGTTGTCATTCTTCTTCCCGTCCTTTCTTGTCTTGTTTTTCTCTCAAGGCCTGCTGGCCACCTTGCAGCATCAGAAATGTGATATTAAAACGCCCCTGTCCCTTACATCAGCAAGAGATGTTAACAAAAAAAATTAAAAAAAGGAGGAAAATGAAGAGAAAAGACAGAAGAGGGTGAGGGAGATGGACGGAGGAAAAGCATGTGGGACAGCTGCCGTCATTTCTAACCTTCACACTGGTACAACCTCTGGTTTCACCAGAACTACCGTACATGCACGCTGCCGCTCCTCCATCTGTCTGCAGCAGAAACCTAAACAAACGCCAAACTTCCTGTGCAAAAAAATGTTTTTAAAAAGGCACTCTTCCCTTACATAACGGCTTTACAGTAATGGCTCGTTACGGCTTTGATCCACCAACACACACGCTCCTCTCACACACGTTCGTACCTTTATTCTAACAATAGGCTACACTACTGCCAACCACTTAGGTTTTTTGATAAAACTCAACTATAGTCTATAGATGTGTCCAAAGCTAAAAAAGATGACGTTGTAAACGATGAAAGAAACAAAAACAAGAGAGGCAATTAGAAAAAAGGGATGTGTGTGTGTGTGTGTGTGTGTGTGTGTGTGTGTGTGTGTGTGTGGAGAATGTGGCCCCGCTGGTAGATGAAGAACACGCTGCAATGTTACGGCTCTGAAAGTCATTATGGTGCAGAAAGGTGGCGTTGTTATGAAGAGCAGTAGCAGATTGAAATCAATGGCGCCGAGGGATGGTCTATTTATTTATGTTTTTCTTGATGAATTGAATATAAGTTCTCCCTTTACTCCCACACCACATATTCTTGTTTTAAAAAAAGTTACAATGGATGGACAAATATATCTGGACAGTTGTGAATAAGAAATAAAAATAAAAAAAAACATATTGTCGACACTAAGACTGTTTCTCTTTAAAAACACGTTCAAAAGTGATAGAAGTGTTTTTTTGATTGAAAAAAAAAACCCACCTCACGCTTGTGACAGCGAGGAATACACAACATGAGACACGTTACAAAGTTGAAGTCCAGGTCTGGCGGATGGAGGGCACACAGATTTTGAATGTTTCCAACTCTTACACTCCTCCCCGACGACCAACGAGCTCCTCCCCCACGACCAAAGAGCTCCTCCCCCACGACCAAAGAGCTCCTCCCCCACGACCACCGAGCTCCTCCCCGACGACCAACGAGCTCCTCCCCCACGACCACCGAGCTCCTCCCCCATGACCAACAAGCTCCTCCCCCACGACCACCAAGCTCCTCCCCCACGACCAACAAGCTCCTCCCCCATGACCAACGAGCTCCTTCCCCACGACCACCGAGCTCCTCCCCCTCGACTTTGTGCCCTTTGAACTCCCTTAGATCACGCCACCTTTGAAACACGGGTCCAACCTTTTTCTTGGTTGTTTTTGGACCTCCTCATTTCGTTTTTTAACCAGGAATTGGAAGCTTGTTGCTACTTCCCTCCGCCTCCTTCCTGTGATAGTGGTACGACCCGAGGGGGGGAGGGGCTCTGTGTGTGCACGAACACAGCCCTGCGTTCTGATTGGACAGGATGATCCAGGCGCTGCCGTTGAGGCATGCTTTTTTTCCTAAAACCGGATGATTTATGTCGTTCTATCGGAGCGTAGTGTCGGCTTCAGTGAATATCATCAAAAACATTTTGCCGACTTGGACTTTAAAACGCCCCACTCCCCCCCTCCCCCCCCCCCCATGCTGAACTTGTCTTGAGTGCAGGATTTTTGAACATCTGCCCAGATGTGTGTTCTGGTAAACGATCTGACAAACAGATGAATCCATTTTTTGTGGGGGGGGATCCCTGTGTTTCCTCGAGGCCACCATGATCCGTGGAGGACGAGACGGAGGAAGTGGAGGTTGTGAGAGAGGGACCCCCCCCCCCCACAGGGAAATCACAGGCCCACTGAACCAGGGAACTCTCCCCGCTTTGCTCTGCTCCAGTCCACACTGCCTCCTACACCTCCAGCTCAGCAGGTTCATTAGTTTCAACAAGGAGACCCACGAAACCAGCCAGCCCATCATCTCACATCCAGTACAAAGTCCTCACCTCCGCTCCTATTGAATGAGTCATTTCACATTTAACTACAAAAAGATAAAGCATATACAAAATGTGTTTGAATACAGCATCATTAGAAGGCCCAAAAAATAAATCAAAATTGGAAAGGTTGCAATGTCTGAATTGCAACAGCCGTCGTTTTATTCAGATTTAACACGACGGCGTCTTTAAGTTGAAGGCGGCAGCTGTTGATATAGTGACAACATGCAAATTTACTCCGCTTTAATTCACTAACGCTAATTATTTGAATTGGCACGACAACAAATAAAGAAAATAACATCGTGGCTGTTGGCTGCTGTGCGGTTAATGTTCGTGCTCGGTGGCGTCTGTAAGTATTTACTTGCCAACGTTGGTTTTCAGGAAGTAGAAAAAACACTTTATTTAATATTATTTATTTAGTTTTACTTTAATTAAATAAAAAACTGCAGATCTCAGACCTGTTCTCTTTAACGCGTATAAGTAGAGTGATGTAATGCAGCATTCTGCATGTATTCAGTGTGATCAGAAGCTATTCCATTCAACGGGGCAAAGTTTCGGTAACAATGTTGCCAAAGCATCAAACATCAAAAGCAACTAACCAGCCAACCATGAGCCAATGAGCAATGTCAAGCATACAGGGATGTAATAGTGTACTTCATGAATTCAAGTAAGCCAAAACAAAGCAAGTTTACTTCCCTGACTGGTTTGCTAAAAAATAAAAAATCCTCGACATCAAACGACGGCATTATTCTGCCCTAATTATAGGATGTTTGCCTGAAAGCCCTGTTGGTTCTGCCTGACGAGCCACAGTTACCACAGATGTGAGGTGTGTGTGTGTGTGTGTGTGTGTGTGTGTCATGGCTGTCATGCAGGCCTGATATAAGTCCTGATCCGGGTCCCTGCCGAGCGTGTTTGATAGATGTGGGCCTGCAGGGTGCGCTGTCAAGGCAAAACCTTCCTCCCCGATTTTTACAGCTTTGTGTCGGATGTGTTGATACATAAACATCCACACGCTACAGTCAGGTGATTTGCTAACTTATTGATGTGGCTGGGTGTTTCTTTTTTCTTTTCTTTTTTTCTTGTGCGACTTTGATACGTTCGTTCATGATTTTAAAGAGTTTGTGGCCATAAAAACCCAACATATTGTCTGTAAAATATACAACTAGAGCAGTGGGTGTGCGTGTGTGTGTGTGTGTCAATGTGTGAGCTGGTGAGGCACAGTTGTGCTTTATGGTATTCAACTTGTATACAAACAGGCCTTTCAGTGCTTTGGAAAGTTTGGAGCTCTCAGAGTGCTATTGATTGCCTACAAGCCGAGTGGGCAACTCCATTGGGCCTCATTGAAGTCTCAGCTGTACTTTGTGTGTGTGTGTGTGTGTGTGTGTGTGTGTGTGTGTGTGTGTGTGGGGGGGGGGGGGGGGGGGGGGGGCATCTGTGTTAAAGAAGAGATCGAAACAGTCTCAGCTCAGATCACAGATCAGATTAAAGATATAAAATTGAGACAAAAGACAATTGGATCAAATTTAGCTCATGGCCACTTTGAGAATGATGCCATGGAAACGGATCAAGCAAACTGCTCTTTAAGAAATATAGGTTTTTAATATTGGCATTTTCTCAGCCCAATATTGCATCCTTGTGTGCAATAAAAAAATAATTCTCTCCAAAGCAAATAAGATGCATGTGTCAAGCATTTTTACAAGATATTTTATATTTTATACCATTAAAATGTAATTTTCTTCGCTTTACAATGGCACTTTTGGAAAGCAGCAACCTTGGCGCGTAACTCGGCTTATTTTTTTTATTTCCTTATACAATTATACTCCATGAGTTTCAAGAGTCCATGAGCGTATCTGAGCACGTAGCCTCGGTCTCTGTTGCGTTATCAGCCGGTGAATTAAGATTTGAAGGCCTTTTTTTAAGCCTTAGTTTTACTCTGACTGACCTCCATCTGTTGTAAAAACGATGACAGAACACCCAGAGCAACCAATCAAACATGCAGAGCTACCGGGCAAGATCCCAGGCCATGTTTGTGTCAGAGAGCACCAGACCAGCAACCCCCTCACCAGGTCTGGTGTCGATAGCACCGATGGCTGGAGATGAAGGTCTCGCCGTTACCGCTGAAGATTACAGAGAGACAGTCCGACACGCCGAGACCGAACAAGTATTTATGTGTGTCTGTGTGCGACGGCAAAATAACAAGTGCGGGAGATGGAGACGGATAGATGTGGGGAGAAGAGTGACAGATAGCAGCATTAGCCATCCCCCCCTTTCCCCCCCTCCCACCCCCCCCCGGCATCTGATCCGGGCCGACTGTTGGGGTTGTGGGACTCGCTTTGCATTTTCATCCATTTGGCTTACCGTTCAGCATATTAGAGCTTCGTTTAGTCATTCAGATTCCTCCCTCCCTTCAAGAACACAGCCATTAATAAGAATCAAAATCACACCGTGGATCGTTTTCCCCTCGCGGAGATATTTTCTCCTGACAAGTCCACTGATCTGAGACGGGAGGGTATTATAGGACACACGATCATTAAATTAAAAACACCAGGGCAGGCATATTTGGTATGTGCATGACCTTTATGTGCATATTAAAAAAGAAAGAGGCAAAGCAGCTCATGGGCAGCAAACTGTGGTCAAGTCATCGGTGGGCTCCACCTCAGAAGTGTAAAAGGTTACGTCAGCCGACATATGAAACGTTAACTACAGCCTCGTATCGCTGGCTGGAACTAAAACCTTTAGGAGGAGGAGGACGCCGTGTGAATGACTCCGACTGAGGCGTGAAATCTACTGACGCACTCGGACAGGAAGCGGCATATCGGCTGACACCTGTCAAGCTTTGGGAAATTAAGAGACGCGCGCTGCGAGTGCGCTTCCCCTTCCAGCGTGATGGCATCGGTGTGAAGTCGAGGAACAACTTGAGAGAAACGAAACGGTTGTGGTTTGAGGATATAAGAGGGTTTCTATTCCCTGCAGCTTCCCATCTTCCACAAAAGAGGTCAATTCATGTGGACTTCACGTAAACTGGGTTGCCTATTCATATAGAGTGCAATGTTGTCCGTGGCAAATGTGTTGACGCATAATCACTAAATCCATCCTCGTCATGAAGGTAAGAGGGTAAGAAGGTGGTGGTGGGTGGTTGGTGGTGGGAGGGAGGGGGGGTCCAAAAGGCGCCAAGCTTTCTCACTGTCCCGAAATCCGATTCCCTTGTTCCAGGAGAGCCCCCTCTCTCTCTCTACCTCCCTCACCCCCATCAATAGCCCTCCACTGACCTTGTGGAACATCGACTACTCCCCAAAGTGAGATTTTGCACGGCTGCAACACACAACTTCCACATCCACCCCAGTCTCAATTCATCCGAGGATCATGCACAACCCTACCCCACCACCCACCCCCCAACCCCCGGACCCCGTCCTCTGGTCCTCTGGAGGTCCTCTGGAGTGTTTATGGCACATCGGAGGACATCCATGTGGCGTGTTCCAATGCTTTTCCAGACATGCAACCAGACTAACACGGGGAGGGGAAGACTAGTCAGTGAAGGTGCAGCCAAGATGCGCAAACAAGCCCCCCCCCCCTTACACACACACACTCACTCCGCATCCTCCCCGCCGTGATTCCACGATTATTCACTCTGTTCACCCATTCCTGTGCCAAGTAGCCTAAAAACACATTGAAGCGTTGCGAGCGGCATCCGACACGGAAGGAAAGGGGGGGGGGGGGGGGTGCGTGATCCGCGGGTGGGTTCAGACATGATGACAGGAGCGAGAAGTGCCAGTGCCCGGGGAGTGTGTGCGGTTCTCCCCCCGTGCAGCGCACACATCCGCCCCGGAGGCACGTTAACCAAAACCCGGCGTGGCAACACTGCGCCAAGTAGCCCAGATGCACCACTCTCTCACGCTCACTCACTCACAACACCACAAGCGCAACTGTGTGCTGGACATACCTGGTTTTTATGCCGAGTCCCATCTTCGAGTTCAGAAGAGCTGTTCATGATTCCCCATTTGTCATGTACCAACACTAGACGGAGAATCTGCGCATCCGATCCGCCCGTCGGTTCCGGGCGACAGACAATAAAGCCGCTCTTTTCTTCCAAGTCTTTACCTGTGATTTAGCCTACTCCATCGGAAGAACGGGGGGGGGGGGGGGAAATCACGCAAAAAGGAGAGGCGCAACTACTTCAACCGCACAAATTACGCGCTAAAAAGAATCCCTCCTGAGAGTGTCCCGATTGTCTGGCGGTTATTCCAATTAAAAAAAAGAAAAAGAAAAAGGGAAAATGGGCTCCGAGGTTTGTAACTTGACTCACAAACGCATCACAAAAAAAATTAAGCCCAGACTGATCCCGGAATCAAATCGCAGTCCTTTTTACTCCACAAAAGAAAAGAGGAACCGACCAAATCTTCTTTTGGCTCAGATTGCAAAGTGCAGCCTGAGCTTCTTCTTTTTTTTTATTTTTTTTTTATCGGTGCACTCCCGTCTCCAGGACACTTTTGGAGACGCCAGGTTAGACCAGAAGGTGCCCTAGACCCCCTAAAAAACAGGTGAGGACAGGACGGGGATCAGGTCGCAGAGCTGCCCGCGTCCGTCGATTCGACTCCAAATACCGAACCCAGGAGGGGAGGGGGGTGGATAGAGCCTCCTCTATTTGCACCAGGCTTGTCCGGCTGGTATTTTCACAGAGACGCCTTTGAGAACAAGACGCGGGGAGATCAGCGTGCTCCGGGTAGATGTCACTCAACCTTCGGTACGCACGCCGCGCTCCACGGTAGCGGTCCTTCCCTGTGGCGCACTGCCCTCGACTGCTGAGCCCACAGCCTCCCCGTCTGCTCGCTTCGCCTCCGCCGCTTGTGTAGACCCTCCTATATTCCTACTGCAAAAAAAAAAAAAAAAAAAAAACTGAGCGGCGGATCGGGATGGCACGTTTGTGCGTAACGGGTTAATGGAACATGATCCCGCGGATAGAAGCAGATTGCTGATAAATGCCTCCCACAGGAACGAGAGAAAAATATATAAATATAGTGTGGAAATGTACCAAAAGAAAAAAAAAAAAAAAAGAACAGGAGCGTCTCAGCACACGTTAGTGGAGCAGAAGCTGATGAGGGTTAATGATTATCCCAAAGTCTCATGAATGGCTGTGACATCAGCCAGCACACGTGAGTGACAGCCTTTAGAACTGCTGCTCACTAAGGTGTGAAAAAAAAAGATGAAAGAGAATATTACACTTATTCATTATGTGTGCAATTTTATAATTTATTGCACAGAAACCTGTTTTGAAAGGAAATATATCCAAATATAAGCATACGTAACACATTACACATGATGAGGATTGATATTTGAAGGGGAATATTGCGTTTTTTAAGAGGTTCCTGTCTCAGAAATAAGATATTGATTATTATTAAAAGGATACTGGGAGCACTTGAATGACTCAGCGGGGTTAACTTCAGATCTCTTTGGTTTTGAACTCCACATTTACAGTGAATTAATCAACAGGTTCCTACAGAAATCGATCCCCCCCTTGACAGTTTTCAGTTTCTGTTGATAGGAAGCGCAGCAGCCGACAAAGAACCCCCCCTCCCTTATACACAGAGTCATTACTGTCAATAATGTGGTGGTCATGTTTTTGCTCAGTTAAGGTGGTTCGATAAGACAGATGATTAGAGGTCTAATCGTTGGTGCAGGGACCAAGGCATGTGTAAGATTACTCACCCCTGTGATGAACCTGCGCTCACAAGGGGGGGTTGTAATGCAAAACAGGGTCACTCCTGCAGAATGTGTGCCGTCAGCACATCTGACATCCCGCAGTGGAACCGAGGGCACGCTGTTGGATCCATGACACCCCCGATGCAAGCTAAATGTTATGACATATACATTCCATGATTTTGTTTGTATTATTCAAATGGAGTCGTTCCATAAATGAGCTTTGGTTCACAGTGGGCACACAGGACCCGTGTGGTGGCGGAGCTTGAGCATGCAGATTTTAATTGCATCACCTGCTGAATTATGCACGTCATTATGCACAAGTGTTCTTTAAAACCCCCCGTAAGTGAAATCATAATTATTTCTCAATAACATAAAATATTCCATGAAATATGCATAGGGTCCGGGGGTTGATAATTACCCTTTAAAAAATAAAAAAAGTTACCCTTTAAGATGTGATGACAGTAGCCGCTGATCGGTTTCCCATTAGAGCGCTGGCACAATTCCATGGAAGGTTTTTCGTGCATATTCAAAAAGGACATTGCAGCAGGAAGCGGTGGAGAATAATTATCAGTCCCGCATGCTCCTTCGATACGAGGCGTTACAGGTCGATCACAGAATCAATTAACTGAGTGGAGAAAGCAAGACGCCAATTGAAAAACAAAGACTTGCATTTCGTTGTGTAGAATTAATTATGCCTGCTCCCTCCAGGTCGGGGGGGAGTTCCTGCCTCATGTGGAGGAGTTTAAGTATCTCGGGGTCTTGTTCACGAGTGAGGGAAGGATGGAACGCGAGATTGACAGGCGGATCAGTGCAGCGGCAGCAGTAATGCGGTCGCTGTATCGGTCCGTCGTGGTAAAGAGAGAGCTAAGCCGAAAGGCGAAGCTCTCGGTTTACCGGTCAATCTACGTTCCTACCCTCACCTATGGTCATGAACTTTGGGTCATGACCGAAAGAATAAGATCCCGGATACAAGCGGCCGAAATGAGCTTCCTCCGCAGGGTGGCGGGGCGCTCCCTTAGAGATAGGGTGAGGAGCTCCGTCACACGGGGGGAGCTCGGAGTAGAGCCGCTGCTCCTCCACATCGAGAGGAGCCAGTTGAGGTGGCTCGGGCATCTGTATCGGATGCCCCCTGGACGCCTCCCTCGGGAGGTGTTCCAGGCATGCCCCACCGGGAGGAGACCCCGAGGAAGACCCAGGACACGCTGGAGTGACTATGTCACCCGGCTGGCCTGGGAACGCCTTGGGGTCCTCCCGGAGGAGCTGGGGGAAGTGTCCGGGGAGAGGGAAGTCTGGGCGTCCCTGCTCAGGCAGCTGCCCCCGCGACCCGGTACCGGATAAGCGGAAGAAAATGGATGGATGGATGGATGGATGGATGTGATTGCATGTGGATATCTGCATTACCATATGTGCATGAGAGGAAGCAATAAGAATAAACATGTTAAAAGCACTTTAATTGGCGTTTTTTTAGACTTTAGAGGTATATATTCCGACTTCCGAGTTCTTGCCAACGAAGCTTCCTCTCATAATGACTCTGTATAAGAGAGACGGTGGTTTTTTTTTTAGCTAACAGAGGAGAAACTGACATTTGATGAGATATTGATGAGAAGGGGTGCCTGCGCAGATCCAAAAAGGAATACTAAAAGGCAAACCCACCCACCAGCCACAGCATGTTCACCCGGCTGCCGTCTGGTAAGATATACACTAACAAACAGGAGAAACTGACGTGGGATGTGCAAGGCTCAGGACAGCAGCGATATTGGTGAGAAGGGGTGCCTGCGCAGAGCCAAAAGAAAGTCACCCACCAGCTACAGCATGAAGTATCTCCACCAGACTATACAGAGCTGCTTTCCTCAGGCTGTGAGACTCATCAACTCCACATCCCACCATGAAAAACCCTTTTTGTTCTTCTTATGTAGCATGACGGGACTATGACTTCATTTCATTGGGAAAACCCTGTGTTGTACAGTGATAATGACCATGACTAGATTCCTTTTTATGTACAGTGCGGCATGTTTTGCTTCCCTATTCTGTGTAAATATGATCATTTGCTACTCATTATAACAGGAAACATTGAATTGTACACACTCATTTCCAGGACTGATATTTTGTCGTGCGACAGAGTAATTGACATGTCATAGATCATGTGTAGAAGCAGGCGTGTTGACTTGTGCTTATTGGAAACGAAAAGGCAGTTTAACATCGAATATCTTAACGCCCCCGAGGTCAACGGCTCTGATTTGATGAAAACGGACAAATGTGCAAACAATGCACATTTTCTGACAAACTGCAGGGGTGTTGAATTAAGTCGATATCCTTCCGGGGCTTTTGACAAACATTATAGTGATGTAGCGATTTGCTTTGCGATGAATGAGCCGTGAATTTAATATCAGGAGGAGGAGAAGGGGCGGGGCAAACCACTGGAGGTGAAACCTGGGTGACAACATCTGGTGGTGGTGGTGTGTGTGTGTGTGTGTTATGTTCTGGCCCCATGTTTGAATGTCACTGAAACCTGATCAGCCAAAGACATTCAGAGAAAACGAAGTCTCCCAGGAAGAGCTGTTTATCTCAACAATTAGCCGAGACAATAAAGCCTTTTATTGGCTTTGCCGTTTTATGCGTCTTATATCCAAAACAAGCATGTGTGTGTGTGTGTTTTTTGTGCAACACTTTGCTCAAGCTCTGCTCTTGGTTTAATATTGCAGTCTGAGATTTTTTATTTTTTATTTTTTCTTCCCCCCTTGGCTGTGTTTTTTTGAATTGTCACGCATGGAGTGGCAGCAGTACAAATGCACACAACTGTGAAGAACCCACAGAGTGAAATGCCCTTCCCAAAATGCCAAGCCTGTAATTTGCAAAACGCCGGAGTTGCAAAACAAAACAAAA
This sequence comes from Chelidonichthys spinosus, assembly GCA_029853015.1. NCBI lineage: Eukaryota > Metazoa > Chordata > Actinopteri > Perciformes > Triglidae > Chelidonichthys > Chelidonichthys spinosus. The sequence continues at coordinate 17,642,331 of CM056840.1, forward strand.
CGAAAAAAAAAAGGGGAAAGAAATTTAAAAAACAAAGAAACGAAAAGGGAAAAAATGCATGGTTAAGAAAATTAGTAAGAATAGTATACAGTATACAGAGAGATTTACAAACATAGATCGAAACATCGATATATCGTGATACTCCCTGCTGTGATACGCTAGCGATACACTATATCGATATTTAAAAAACAGTCACTACTTCATGACTCCTTTTGGCCAGTTTATGGCTTAATTGGAATTATGGCACAAATATTTCTCCTTCAATACACAGATATCGTGATCCACATCGTAGATGATTTCTTGCATTATACCGCGAATCACCGAATCGTGATATCATCGTTATCGTGGGCAAAATCTCGTGATATTATCGTATCGTGAGTTACTATGTCATTCCCACCTCTAAAGACAAACGCATTGCCCAAGAAGAGTCAGTGTACTTCCGCAACAAAACACACTCCGTATCACGTTAATTACGATCAAAGTGTCATTCCCCGTACGTTCATCGGAAAAGATGAAAATACAAAAAAGCAATGGGGAACGCAAACGGAGGCTGCGCAGTGTGAGGGAGAAATCTCCGGTGTTATTAATGTATAATGATGGGTCTTTCTCAAGAATCTCCAGAGGCGGGGCAAAAGAGCTCGTACCTCTGAAGTGCAAAGTCAAAGGCGGTGTTGCATGTCTCCCTGGCTGCTCTGTTAATTCCCTTACTTAGCCCGAGGTCAGCCATAGGTGCGGGACATGATTGAGGTTACTCAACTTCTTTGCAGAGCTCTTCGCTCGCCCCCGCCCTCTTTCTCTCTCTCTCTCTCCCTTTTTTTTTTTTAGTTACAATATCAAACCCGCGGGCCAAAGCCGTTTCATCACACACACAAGAAAAAACCACACATTCTGGAGCGGCAAGGGGGGTCCTGCGAGTACAACCCGGGAGAGTCTGGGGCTGCAGTCTCACAGAGGTGACATTTACTAACGAGGGCAATCAGATGCAAATCCACGAGATGGAATTCCATAGCGGCGGCGGCGACGACGATCACAAAAGTGATTGTAATGATTATGAGCTTGAAAATATGGTGGGTGTTTCAAACACTTTATGGCCGGCGTATCGTCTCCTTTTTACGGTCTTCATCACCGTCTCCGGGCTACAAACTGCCGTTATGTTCTCTATCTGTGATAGTTAACAGCATTTTATGGGATGGATCATATTCTGAGATCTCGCCCTCGCCGCTGTCGTCTCCTTCCGGGCGTTTCCTTTTGCCAACTTCCGTCAATGTTAGCGACTCGTGCGCTCGAACGTTTTTTTGTTTTTTTTTGTCGCCTCCGTCTTGTTAGAGCTGCGTTTGCCTCTCGGCTCGACCGTCAGCCAGCCGAGCCGTGTTTGTTGAATGGTTTGTAATTATCCACGGGCCTCCCTCGAGGCGATGCTCCCAGCCTCCTCCTGCAACTATATAGTGCTCCACCCACCAATGAAGCCTTTCTTTTGGAGCTACGAGAGCGGCGGGAGGACGAGGGAACATGCCCGTCATAAAATAAAGGTGCAAGTGTGTACAAGGGGCTTGTAAAAACATACAAGCAACCCGTCTGTGCACCATTTACCTGTAACTTCATCTCCTTCCTCTTGCAATAATCGCCCCTTCTCACTTATTTCCACTTCCTTGCTGTCTCTCCATTGTACCGCATGGCATCAAACAAGCTTACCTAGCAAGAAGTATGTGATCCTATTGCCCTTTTAAGGAACGTCTTTAATACAGTACTTCATGTAGGGCTGAACTCCCACAGTAGTTTAAGTCCAATTTGTACCTCTTTGGGGGATTGGGAATTAAGTAGGCAGGCGGTAATCCAAAAATACTTGTTCTTGTAATGTCTTATAATTCCATTAAGACTCTTTTCCCCCCCTGCTGGGCTTCCAATGTACCTGTGGTGTAGCCCAACCCTTTCCAGTAAATCACTCCGCGGCTCCAAACCGTGCGTTTGGCTGTGAATATAAGATGTTATAAAGAAAGTGGAAAGCCTTGTGCCAGGCTCCCCCCTCCCTCTTATATGTGTCATATTTCACACATGCAAATGCAGCGTGAATATTATTTACATCTTGTGAAAGGTTGGAGGACACTCCATGTTCACACTACAAAGATGGCACGTAATTATTCTTACGGCTGCAAGTAGCTCTTGGGTATGAGAGCGTCGCCTTGTGAGGCTCTCTGCCTCCCAACTCGACATACAGTGTAAACCTGTCCAACGTGAAATAAGCAGTTTTTCAATGTGAACGATCACTATGTTGGAAGAGAAAATGCATCAAAAATATTTGTGCCTCTTTGGCATGTGGGCTTTGGCTTGCAGCACAAATCTTCAAGGTAAAATGCAACCATTGTCCTCCAACAGCCATCCAATCCTATCCAACACCACAGCGGTTTCTATAACTAGCGTGCACCAGCGACAGCAGTCCTGTCATCACATTCTCTGCACTTGTGGACCATATTCCCTCTCCTCTGTGTGGGGGACGCTGCTCTCGTAATGAGATTCAGCAGCCTGCCTTCCACTCTCTCATAATAAGCTTTCAAATCAAGGAGGAGGAACGCAATTCGTACATAATTTGCGTCTCCGGTACGTAATCTGCATTTGAAAGTTTGCGATCATTGTGTGTGGGAGCGCACAGTGTGACCCAAGAGCTCTGGAGAAAAGGATCAATTGGGAGAGTCTCGGGACTCAGAGATGAAATTCTACTCCTTCACTCGTTTCTGTGCTTCCAGGTGAAACCGAAGAGACGGTCCGTAGTCCTGCCGCTTGGAATAAGGTTGCTCATTGGAGCCGATGGCAGATAGGAAGGGCAAATGTCAACCCACAGAATCCATTTCTGGCCAGGGAATAAGGTAAAAAGGTATCTCTGTAGGAGAGATATGTGTAGGTTGAGTGGGCACGGATGGAGGAGACTCCAACTCCTGTCTTTGTGTCTAGTAAAATAAAAAAAATCAATCATGTACAAACACCATGAATTACTTAGTTGTGGATGCAGCCAGAAGGTAAGGGCACCACTCTCTAAAAAGCATCGTCTCCCCTTGATATATTTGTCCTTCCGTCTTGTATCTCAATCTGATATTATGCAATGGCACCACAGAGCATAACAACTGTTTGAATAATTCATACTTCAAACAGACAGGATGCTGTTAATATTTGGCTGCAGCAAAACCATCAGACAGTCAGCGATGACTTTCCAAATTTGGAACGATTGTTTCTCTGAAGATTACTACTCAATATGTTTGGGAATTGGGGAACAAAATGCTGCCAATATCATCATATGCTCATATTGAACATATGTTAAAACATGTTCCTTGAATGTTTTTTCTCATATGTCAATAGCGCTCTGAAAGAATCTGCCAGCCATGTTCATATTTTACCCTAGAGTGTGATGAAGTATGTTTAAGGGAATAAACCATCTTCACATCATGAATTAAATAAAGTATTTCTCCACATTTAATTCATGACTCTGCAGCCATGAGCCTTTATTGAATCCATGACCAAAAAGCAAGGCAATAGCTGATGAGATGAGAAGCATTCCGTTTGGTTGAAAAGGGATTTCCTGGTGTTAAATGCATTAGGACGAAGGAAACCCTCCTCAATTAAGGAGGGACGAGAGAGAAGAATAGCACAGCCGAATAGAAATAGACAATGATCATCCTCGGCCTCGAGGAAAACAAGGATCAATACGAAGGGATCCCTGCGAGGGATGCAAGGAAAATTACAAAAAAAAAAAACCCTCAAATTGCCCTTACACTGAATAAACTCAATCTACAAGACGCAAGAGATAAAGATAACCTTGCCATAGGCTTGTATTCAAAAGAACATTTAATTCATCGTTATATACTGTTTTACTGCTTTATTATACCAATGTTTGACCACATTTGGTCTTTCTAAAGATACCTCCTGATAGCAGGACTGTGGTTTGCTATATTTTAGAATTATTAATACAAATACAATGGAGGAAAAAAGCTATATGAAAAAGAAATTGTTTTAATAAGGCCTCTTTAAAAAAAAAATTCCTTCACATCCAATTGTGTCTTCTCAGGAATAAAAGGCACAATGAAGACACAGGGATTCAACGCTGGCGGTGGGCCATCTCTTGGCAGAGGTCCAATTAACACCTTCGTTTGGGTTAATGTATTGTCATGCCCCTTTTATAGCTCAGCAATTGAGGATTCTTGTTGCGATGACTAAACCAATAAACACACCATTACCGTGTACAAAATAAAGAACAACGCCGCTTTCTTTCTTGAAGCCCCGATATCGCGCTACGCCGTTCGGTTGTAATGACATTCATTTAGCGCATCTGCTTTAAATGATATTCTCCTGCAGTCCCTCAAGCTTTGAAGTGTGAGCACTCGCCATAATTAGGAAGACAGTGCAAACGGCGGGAAATGGATTGGATTGGTGCCTCCTGCTAAGCTACGCTGTTGCCCCCCTCGGGTGTTTTCAAATCCCACAACCCCTTGAATGCCTCTCTCGAAGTCACACCAGCATTTAAAACAGCACAGATAATTCTGATAGAAAAGTATGCTGACCTTTTAGGAGACAGAGAACCAGGTAGTCCAAAGTGAAGGGAGATATCCTAGCTAGTTTAATTATTATTTATGTCCCAAACAATCTACAATAAATGCATTTAAACCACATGGAAGCGAGCAGATATAATCCATGTTAATTTCCTTAAATGAACATACTTATACATCAAATATACATGACGTTGTAATATTTTGTTTTCAGACACAATCCTCTGTTTGTTCCTATTTAAATGCATCAGGAATCACTTTTGACCAGGTGTAATAATTAAATGATGTGAATTAATTAATGCATAACATTTGTTTGGTGCTATAAAAGACATGTGCAAATTATTACAACTTTATGGGCGACCCTGTACAATATTTGTTTTGTTTTGTAAGTCAAATTTAACATGAGATACTATAAGCAAAAAAGAGATTCTTACTGTTAAACGAGCAACAGAGGTGGAACATACGGTGCACTGTTTATTCAAGATAACTTCATCCGGGATTAGCAAATCAATCCTCAAATTGCCTTTAAAGGAACCAGGATGAGAATTAACTGGATTCCTTTTTTAACAGCATATTAGCGGGAATTAGTGAAGCCGCATTTGAAGAACGAAGCTCTTTAAGAATGAAGACGGGAGTTTATGAGGTCATAGTTCTCCACTGTCCACTATCTTTGTTTTTTTTATTCTACCCCGCATCACGCATCACATCACTCAGCCGAGCTGTCCACCGGGATCCCCTGTACTCAGATGGCTGCTCAGCTCTGACACAACTGCAGAGTCATCTGCAGGAGACGTGACTCCGGGTCGCACTGGAAGCCTGCAGGGTAACGGTGCAAACATGAAAGGGGGACGGGACCGTTCCCTGCTGTTCAGGCACACGGGGTGGGGTTTACTGCGTTACCGGACGTCTGCCGTTGAAGCTACTGGAATTCAAGTAACGCCAATAGAACAGTGGAGGTGAAGCGAGAAGCACGATGTGTTCATACCAAAGCAGCTTGGAGCTGTTCACACACATCCATATCACACTGTGCATTAAAAATACAAAATACCTGTTTATCGCTACAGACGTGAGGAAATAAGATGTATGCAGCGTGGATGCCTTCAATGTAAATTAAAGTAACTACATTTACCGCTTGCTACTTCAACTGCTTAATTATACCTTAATTATATTTCATGTTGCTGGTGTCGAGTATGAGTGAAAACATGGAGTCACTGATTAGAGCAAGTGATGGGAAATAGAGCAGGAAACAGAAGTACATGGAAAAAGAAGAGAAACTACAGTCTAAATAAAGTGGTGATTAGGATGCTCGTGGGAGATAAAAGAGGCATTTCAAGTATCAGGAGCAGATGGGGGGGGGTGCTCTCATAAGCTGTCATTTGACAGCGCTCATGTTATCACAGGTAGAGTTGCAAACAGCTCTTGTCCTCCTGTTAAACGCGTTTTTTCAGAGGGACAGAATGAGCACACGCCGTCTCGTGTCATCTCGAGTTCACGTTCTAACTTGCAAATACTTGCAAATACTTTTTTTTTTACCCTCATGAGAGCAAATTAAAGCAAAATGGTGTCTCTCCAGTAACAGACACGAGCCTGAGAAGATCGGATGACAGATGAAAAAAAAAAAACAATATCCACAGCCGTTGATCAGTCAGTTCTTCCCCACTGTGTACAAAAGGCGGAGTAGAAGTACACTGTCATTGCTCATTGCTGAAGAGATCTCTGATATCTGCTTGTTATTAATATTATACATACACGTGCATTTTTAGCAACCATCCATTATGACGTAGATTTGAATATATACATGAGCTGCTGGAGAGAAGCAACAACAACGCTGGGAATCTGTTAAGCTATCGTTTAAGTGAGTTAATTGAATTTTGGCGGTTTACTGGTCTGCAATTCACCAGGGAGCAATTTAGTTGGTTGATAATATATTTGCTGTCGGCGCACTCGGCCCTTGGCCTAAGAGGTGGTGATTAGCAAACCAACTTCAGTCACTAGTCTGACCGTGACATCACCCATCGTTCGGGATTTTGGCCATCTTGGAATTTTTGCAACCACTGAAGGAAGTGACCATATTTGGACTGTCGGAGGAGCGACGGGTGGATCTGATGAATACAAGCAGCAGAGCAGCAAACCTTACTGCATCGGGGTGGATCTGCATTCTGGTGTGAAGCTTCATAACTCAAGGTAAACGTTTCAGCCGAGCGTTGAAGTCATCTCAGTAGCTAACGGCATTGGTAGCGACCTGTCAATCACCAGGGAGCCCCGCCCCTCAAGCATCCCGTGCTTTATGGTCTATTTGACTCGAAATGGAGCATGATTTACTAAATGAACATCATGCTGCATTGAAGACTTGAAACGACCAATAAACTCATGTTTACAATGTTTACGATGATAATAAAAAAAAAAGTCTCTCACTTTTAACTGGCTCGTCCAGAATCTAGCAGAAAATCTTAATCCCTGTGTATGCAAATTTCTCTCACTTTTTTTTATCCATTTCCTTCCACAGTTGGGGGGAAGAGAGGTAGACGAGCTGATGGTCTACTGCTGACAAAGCTGTTGCACAACCAAATTGCTTTAATGTACTGTCAATCTGACAGGACTTCTAACAGGGAGGTGAAATTAAAGAACACATAAAAAACAACTTTCAGGAGACAGATCGTCTCCTGGAAACCGAGTAGTTGAAGAGTTTGACGACGGTGTAATGAACCAACAATGATGGAACGTCTACTCTCACCTGCTCACAGTTAAATCAACTAAACGGGGCCGCTGCAGAGATCTGAACATTTTGGAAAAATGTGCGTTGCCATTTCCACGTTCTCTCTACGAGAACACATATCTTGTGAGAATGTGCTCGGCTTATCGTACGATAAGAAGACATCCGCCAAAACAGAGTCAAAGTATTTCAAAAAATCTATCATTAACTAATTATGACAAAACAACAAAAGATCAGTCACCGGTGCAGCTTTTAAAAAGAGACTTTGAGTGCCGTGAAGCCCCGAAAGCCAATTAATGTGTCATGTGAGAGTTACCAAGTTATGTAATCAAAGTAATTGCATTTTTCTTAATAACATAGATTATATAAAAAGATTTACTTCAAATAGTTGACTGATTTTGTTTTTTTTAAATGGACAATCGGCTTGTCCTGGCCGATGCCAATATCATATCGGCTTTGTTAGTGCAGATTATCGCCAATGCTGATTATCTAAGAACGGCAGTAATCTGCACAGATTAATCTGTGTACTCCTGCAAAATTCTCTACATTAATAAACACAAAAGCTTTAATAATTTCATGAAATACCACACATGTTGTCTTTCTGAGAGGAGCAAATCATTCTTGTGAATCTAGAAAGCTTGACTGCCTCGAGGTGATAGTAAGCATCGACAGTAAAGGGGAACTGAACATTACAAATAGGTTGGAAAATGTGGAAGAATCACAGAAATGTTAAATGTTAAATATTGGCCTTTAGATGACTATTGATGAACACTTTAAAAAAAAGCAAATATAAAGAAGTGGAAAATTTGCTACTTTATAAAGTCGCAGATTTTCTTCTTTATTATGGAGGTCACAGAGGAAGTAAACACGATGCTCGACGGGATGCTGCTGTTGCTATGACAACACCTGAAAGCTACCGCTAGCATTTTAGCCCAACCGCCCCGATCAATACACAAATACCCATAAGATGACAATTTGGCCCCATATAAATAAAAACCAACAATAACCATCAACATCATCACCCTAAGGACCTTAAGGAGGCGTTTATTAGAAAAATTAATGTGTACGGGAAGTTAGCCAGCATAGATGCTTGTTGTTAGTATTGTAATGAAGCAGCAAATCTGCAACTTTTTTTTCTCCAAATATTGCCCACCTCTCTCGGCTCCGTTTCTTACAATGGCCCTAATACTCTGTCGTAAAAAACAATGGAAGACATGACTGATGAGAATATTTGCTTGCTAAGAATGCCACATATCATTTCTCACAGTTATTACTGCAGAGAAACCGTATCAGTGAGCATGCTCGTCCCTAATTCCGTGTAATAAAAGCACTGCCCTTTTGTTCCCAACTCATTCATATCAACACTGAACAGCACCAACAGTCCGGCCTTCGTCACTCTGTTCAGGACATTCACGAGTGCAGCACAAGCATGCGTGGCGATCAGCCAAATTGATTCCGTCAGCACAATTACAAACTGATTACACTAGCAGATATCATTTTCATTATTTAAAAAAAAAAAAAAAGAGAAGGACGGACCGCCTCCTCCGACTGGAAATAGAATAAGGAGATGGCTAAACATAATGAGATTACTGCCTCCCTCCTGGAATGAGCAAAAAGTGTAATTGACAATTAGGAAAAAGAATTGAGAGAACGAATCTGACCAGCTTTGTTCCGTTAGATCTGCTGATTTCCAAATCAGAGGAGTTGCATCTCAATGAAACACTCCCAACTAAGCTTCTCTAATGGCATCTTTGGTTTCGCTGGAATAATCCAAAGCAAGAAGGTCAAAGGACATTTCTGAAAATGCTTTAAAATACATTAACACTTTGCCTATAAATAAGATCCATGTCTTCGTGATTGTTCTGATGTAACCCACAAATTCATCATTAAGTGCTACACCGACCGTACTGTGCCTCGGCACGATTGAGCCTAAGGTTTGGATTATTTGGCCAGTGTGAGTGTCCGGTACGGTTCATGCATAATCACATACATGGGTAAACAATGTGAACACGACGTAGGCTTTAATCAGTAGGCCGTCCCACTCATTAGCGCTCAGTGTTCAACTCGGATCTCCCCCCTGCTATCAAGCCGATTTATGACTGAAAATACTGTTGATGAGTGTGTAGAAAACAGCGGGATTGGGGCTTCAGACTCGTGGCCCGTTTGGGCTGGAGCACTGTGAGTGCAAACCGGAGGGGGTGTAATCGTGCTGAGGCGTGGTACGGATCAAATGGCCCTAGTTTGAGTGCGCCCTGAGTTGCCTTGCAAAAATATACACAAAAAACACTTATATTCCAAACTGGATCAAACCATGTAGGTATGAATTCTTCTACAGGTGCAAAACAAAGAAGGAATGCCAACCTGAACAAAAAGATTTAATTATGATAACATTCTACAGCAGTTTGATATGGGAGGGTTATTTTGTTTGCAATCTACCCCCCAATTCAATTAAAACACGTTTGATGAAAAGTTACAGGACCTGTTTGAAACCTAAGTGAATATTAACATAACGTCTAGGCTATATTTTTGCACAGCCACCATCAAGGCCTGAATCAAATTATCAAATGTAACGGGAAAACAGGGAGAAAAAAAAAAACAATCTAGCACCCAAACAAACAGTCCAGTAAATAAAATAGTCGAACGCACAGAATAAACTGCCTTGGGATGGTGAAAATCAATTAAGTCAGGGGTCCATTGAGAGTGTTGGGGGGGAGGGGGTGGGGGGGTCTGCTGTTCCTCACTGATAAGAACATTTCTGTGCTTGATTTGGTTATGCCAAGAGAAGATTATCGGCTGGCAGGAGCAGCAGTAGGCCTTACTCATTAAGTGATGGGTTATTGCCAGTCCTCAACACTACCGCCAAGGTTTTAGTACATTGTAATGGGGGCTGGGTAAATACTCAAACACTCTGGGAATCTTGTCCCGCGTTCCTTTTTGCTCAACTAAATTGCTCGTTTTATAAAAAGGGATTAGTTATTAACCTTGATCCTGTTTAAATGTCAGGGGTTATACCTCGTCTGATGCTTAGTAGCGGGACGTGTTGTGATGCTGCAGTGAGAAATATGGATTTGACAAAAAAACTAATGAAAATCTGTTAAAAAAAAAAAATGTGGGAGATGTGGGTCATTACATCGGCTTCTCCGTTGCCTTTGTTTCCTTCTTAATGATTGGTGGGTTTCTTCTGCAGCAGCAGCGGCCCCTTTGAACCCCGGCTGAGAATCCACGGATGAATCGCACCGCCGGACAAGCTGTCCATTTGCGGTTCAAGATGATAATTGGTCTCGCATGAGACAACACTTGCTTAGTGATACTTTCCTGTCAATTACATCATTTCATGTGAACACATTTTGGCCTTAGTGTGCTGTAAAAATACACTCTGAGGGGGGGACGTAATGAGTAGAGACTGGCTGGGGGAACAGACAGAACTTCTGCAAATTAAACCTCGGCTCTAAAAACCCTCAATGTGAGCGCGTTGTTGTTAAAACAAACAACTTTAAGGCTCCATTGGGGGGTAATGCTTACCACTCATCCCCATAGGTGTGTTCCTGGTTTGCCCTTGAATATGCTTTTGAAAAGGTTTCGCACCCCAGCTCCCAGAAATATAAAAAAAAAGAAAGAAATAAAAAAGTCTGTCATGTGTAATTGGTGCGTGTGGCATTGTGCTGAGCCACTGGGACCCGGAGTAAATATAACCTGACAGTGTTGGGGAGAAAAAAGGCTCTTTTGATCCCTTATTCATCTCCTCCCTGTCACTGATAAGGCTGGCGGGGGTGGGACGACTGAAGGGATATTTTTTTTCCCCCTGGAGGATACAGAGATGCTACACTACAGTGTCACAATGCGGACGTGGAGGGGTTTAAATCGAAGAGTAGCACTAAACACGGGCGATTACAAAAGCATTTTCTGGTGAAGTTGGAGAAGGATGAAGCATCTCTCCTACAGAATATATGTGTGAGGAGCTGCAGCGTTTGTTCTCTTCCCTCATCTGACGGAGGCATGTGAAATAAATACTGTAAATATGAAAATGTGACAGTAATGCTTTTTTCCCCCCTATGTGCCTCCGTGGTGCTGAATGCATTGTATTTAATGTGCAAACAACCTTCTGTAAATGAATATTGGAAGTGTGTATGTGTGTTAAGATATGAAGAATAGAAAAAAAGATAAAGGGGGGCAGGATGAGAGGAAAAGGGGAGAAGTGGAGAGATGCAGCTGTTCATTGAAGCATAATTCCATTACAGTTGGTGGCTGCTGTGAAAGGAACCATTAGAGGTGTAATCAGGATGGATGGATGGGGATGAGGACAGAGACGGCGAACAAGGGGAGATATACAGCTGATGCTGTGTGATCGAGCCGCAGCCTATGACCCATCACCCCCCCAGTGGGGAAGGACTATAAGGGAATGAAATGACACCTGTCAGTGAAGGCAATAATGATGTCACTGGCTCCCTCAGAATGCACACCATCGCAGGAAGGATCAGTGGTTAAAAATCTGATATTTGCAGTTCATTTATATATAGACCCCTTTACTTACATAAAAGTAAAAAAAATAAATAAAAATACAAGAAAATATCCTGCATTCAAGATAAGTGCAAAAATGTAATCTACAAAAATATGCTCCATTAAAGTATGGAATGTATTCATGGTGCAAAGTAGAGGGCAAGGGTTAGACTTCATACATGCATCTCATATTACAGATCATTTTTACTGTTTAACTGTATAAGCTGGAGATATGTTTTGCAACTTCTTATACTTCTGGGCAGATGAATAGGCAAAACACCCAATTAATTGAGTATTTCAAGGTTCGAGCTTCATTGTCATTGTCATTGTACAACACAGGGATGTACAATGAAATAGTCTAGTCAGTATAATATGTTGTTGTTTTTTCGATAATTCAGCCTTTTATTCTTTTCCTTGTTTTGCCTGCCACCACCCCCCACCCCCTACATGTATTTATTCATGTTTTCTTTTTCTTATTAGTGGCCAATGACAAAGAAAAAAAGGACAAATAATGATACATGAGGAAATAATATAATTATTATTCTTTAAATTAGAAAGGAAAGAGAAGAAAGAAGGGATGATCTGCCAGGCCACCCACCCTGATGACATACAAACAAACAAAGACACAAACAGTGACCAGAAAAGCACTCAAAGAGTAGACAAGGACACAAGTATTTAAGCAGCAACAACTAAAGAACCAGGTGGAAAAGAAATGAGAGGACAGTCATAGAACATACAGAGACATACAATGAATAATAACAATAATTATAATAATAATAATAATAATAAAGCCCTGTTTTTCTACATCTGGAAAGAAATGTGAGGTAGATTGTGAAAAAAGATTTTAGATACTCCTAGACCTGCAAGTCCCATCCTACCTACACCTGGTCCCATCCTACCCACACCTGCTCCCATCCTACCCACACCTGGTCCCATCCTACCCACACCTGTTCCCATCCTACCCACACCTGCTCCCATCCCACCCACACCTGGTCCGATTTTACCCACATTTGATCCCATCCTACCCACACCTGGTCCCATCCTACCTACACCTGGTCCCATCCTACCCACACCTGCTCCCATCCAACCCACACCTGCTCCCATCCTACCCACACCTGGTCCCATCCTACCTACACCTGGTCCCATCCTACCCACACCTGCTCCCATCCAACCCACACCTGCTCCCATCCTACCCACACCTGCTCCCATCCAACCCACACCTGTTCCCATCCTACCCACACCTGCTCCCATCCTACCCACACCTGCTCCCATCCCACCCACACCTGGTCCGATTTTACCCACATTTGATCCCATCCTACCCACACCTGGTCCCATCCTACCCACACCTGTTCCCATCCTACCCACACCTGCTCCCATCCCACCCACACCTGGTCCGATTCTACCCACATTTGATCCCATCCTACCCACACCTGGTCCCATCCTACCTACACCTGTTCCCATCCTACCCACACCTGCTCCCATCCTACCCACACCTGCTCCCATCCCACCCACACCTGGTCCGATTCTACCCACATTTGATCCCATCCTACCCACACCTGGTCCCATCCTACCTACACCTGGTCCCATCCTACCCACACCTGTTCCCATCCTACCCACACCTGCTCCCATCCCACCCACACCTGGTCCGATTCTACCCACATTTGATCCCATCCTACCCACACCTGGTCCCATCCTACCTACACCTGTTCCCATCCTACCCACACCTGCTCCCATCCCACCCACACCTGGTCCGATTCTACCCACATTTGATCCCATCCTACCTACACCTGGTCCCATCCTACCCACACCTGCTCCCATCCTACCTACACCTGGTCCCATCCTACCCACATCTGGTCCCATCCAACCCACACCTGGTCCCATCCTACCCACACCTGGTCCCATCCTACCCACACCTGGTCCCATCCTACCCACACCTGGTCCCATCCTACCCACACCTGGTCCCATCCTACCCACACCTGGTCCCATCCTACCCACACCTGGTCCCATCCTACCCACCTGGTCCCATCCTACCCACACCTGCTCCCATCCTACCCACACCTGCTCCCATCCTACCCACACCTGCTCCCATCCTACCCACACCTGCTCCCATCCTACCCACACCTGCTCCCATCCTACCCACACCTGGTCCAGACCTTCTTCCAAGTATGCAGTTTAAACTCCACGCCCCATGTTTTGAACATTCTTTCTATTAAAAGTATGTAACCTTTAGCTCCGTTAGAGATATCCCATAATGCCATCATCAGGGTTATTTTACCAGAATACACAAAGCTCTACAAAGAAGAAAAGCAAGGCTATAGAGCCGTTTTCACTCAGTGGTATTTCTCACAACGACTGAACTGATCTTGATGTGTAAATGTGGATAGAAGCCCTTTATCAGTGTAGTACTGCACTACATAGTTCAGCTCCTCTCTGTAAAAGCCCTTCAGAATTCATCAAGACTCACCGCATTTTTCCCCACAAGCTCAAAAAAAAAAAAAGAAGCTAAAATAATAGCAGTGATATTTCTTATTGAAAAACTTCAGCTGTATTTCAAAAATAACAGATTATTAAATACAATAGCAGGGAAAACAAAATATATGCTTTTTTTAATATACTGTTAAATTAATCATATCACCGAAAGCCACGGAGCTGCAGACACACTTAGAATCATAATTTTTCCAAAGTGCTTCAAAGAGGAGCTGTTTTTATGAAGAGCTTTATATCATTTGGAGGCGGCATGAAACATCTTAAACTAAAGTCTGCCTGTAAATTTCAGCAGTGAGGCCTCTATACGGAAAGCCCTTGACTTTGCCTAACATTGCAGAGAGGGTGAAGCAAGATGAGGTGTGTTAAAAGCAATCAATCCACACTGTGTAGACCCCTTGGGTTCCACGCCTGGGCTCTATTTTCTTCCCAAGACGTGGTGCTGAATCTGAAATAAAGCCGGGGCGGGTAGATGCGAGAAGGGTTGCTTCTAGAAAGCCGTCCCTTTGTGTAAAGGCCCAGTCACGCCAGTATATATATCCATGATTAAAACGATAAGTTGCTCAGGGAACCAAATGATTGCATTCCCCATGTGACACAGAAAAATGGTGAAAAGCGATCGTATGGACAAATCACGTGACAATCAACAAAGTAGCTGAATCCTGTTTCGCAGCTCAATGCAAAAACAGGCACAGTGCCTTTAACAGGAATGTCAATGCTGGACATTTTCTGCAAAATCTTGTCGCTTTCTACGATATTTGCTTCATGGTTAAGGTTAAGGGATGATTGTGGTTATATCTGATAAATTACAGTCGAGGCAGGGTTAAAGTTAGGCAAAAAAAAACAAGAATTTGATATGATAATTCATCATCTTTCCATTGCGTCTTGATGAAATCACATATCAAGATATCGAAACATGGAACTATGTCGTCTAAAGTGGTGATATCAAGCAGACATACATTTCGGATTGTTTTTGCACTTAAGTTCTTGATTAAATGAGAACATCTGCACGTGTATTTCCTTTTGTGCCTCCTGAAGGCTTAACAAACATTATTTTTTTCCCACATTAAACATCTGCAAAGCAGATTTTCCTTTAAAATATATTCTATTTTGAAAACCTGCATTGTGTACTTCCATTTGGCCTTTCCCACGCCAGCAATGATGACAATAAAAGGTATATTTAAGATTGTGCAAGGATGGAAATGAGCGGGACGCCAAATAAATTGTAGACTTGTGAAATGTCAACGTGCCAGTTGGAGCGGCGTCATCAACAGGAGCCCTAATCTGTCAAGTGTAACTGTGGGGGAAGTAACAGCAGGATGGAGACGGATAACTTTTCTAAGCAGCACTTTGCTGTTCTCCACACTTCATCAGCTTCTTAACAACAACACTTCCTCCTTTCTCACTAGCAGTGGGACTGAAACTGACCAATCAGAGGCCAGAAGGACTGAGGTAAACAGGAAACCACAGAGCTTATTAACTGTTTTTTAATGTGAATATTTTAAACTGCCACCATAAATACTTGTAACTTTATTTTCAGTACATTAACTCAGATATATGAACATACCCTAACTTCTAAACCTTACACAAGCAACAAATCCCTTTCATATAAAGCCACTTTGCAGCATGTGTATAATGAATTAAACATACTTCACAGGTAGCGCCTCATAGAGTAAACCAGAATTTATAAAAAGAAAAAATAAATAAGAGAAAATAAAAAGCAACAAGAAGCCACGTACATTGACAGCAGATGAGTGATCACCAAAGCAGAAATAAACGTTGTTGTCGTACTCGCCTGTCTGAACGACGTCATCCCGCGAGCCCCCGTCCTCGAGACGCTCCGCGTTCAACTTCCGTAGGCTAACACCAACGTCCCTCCGTCCCAGAACGACCAGTCCTCGCGCCTCTCTGTCCCAGTACGACCAGTAAGAGACCAGCAGGAAAAGGCCTCACAAACCTCAACTGAACACTTCCACTGGAAGATGAGCGCGTTAGCCAAAACAACGTGGGTGCGTTTGATTTGTGTCACCTAGCCTGCTGACGGGGTGGGGCTTTAGATCAGTTATTCATTACAGGTAAACGCCAAAGTAAAATGGAGAGGCGAAGTCCCGCCCCTTCCGGTGGACCATCATCGGACCTGGGGGGGTTAATAATAATAATTATTATCATTATTATAATGATAATAATTATAATAAATAAAGATATAAATGTCTTTTGATCATGTTTGAATACATTTTGTTTCATTTTGCATGTCCAGATACATGTGAAGGTTGCGTTAGGAGATAAAGGAATAAGGATCCATCTAAGAAAGCCATGTAAATGACGTCATATTATGATTTAATGATATAACATGGGAACTCTATGATAGAGGAAAAACAACATAACAAATATTATATCACTGTTATATATACTCTTTCCCATCCAATATTATTCCAGACCATCAGAAGTGCCATGACTTAGCCTCTCTATGTGGTGCAGGAGTGACGCACATGGTGACGCATTGCAGAAATTTGCAGAAAGATACTCTTCACAAACTATTTCAGAAGATTGAATTCAATCACCACGAGTAATCGAACAGTTATTGTAGTACTTATTGAGTATGAAGTGTAAGCTTAAAAATTAATGAGAGGAGTATTTACTGTGTATTAAAGTGTAGAACAAAACCAAAATGTTGGATTCTCCTGTTGCTTTGTTAACCACAGACCTTATTTCTGACATCTTACCAAAGACAGTTTCAATAAATGACTTCAAGGCTATGAGGGAAGTGGAAGTGCAAAAAAAATGCTAATTCATTTGAAAGTTTCACCACTCTATAACGCTAACCCATAATGATGTTACCCTTGTTTTTATTCCATTATTGTCCGATTGTTGTGTTACAGTGTCAGCTATGATACCACACAGGAAGCTGAGGTCTTGGGTGCTCTGCCCCCTTGTGGCCACTGACAAACCAGAGCCCCTTAAAGTCACAGTCCATAACATTTTCATCTATTTAATTGTATTTTAAGTTACTATCTATCAAAGAGTGAGTTAAAACAATGGTGGTTGATCATGTGACCCACTAATGAAAGTGCTTGTACTTGCTGCTTTGTCCGGAAATAGGATCTCAGTGTCTGTGGCGACATTCCCGCGCAAAATTCTAAATTGGTCAGTCAGCAGCGGTTGGTCTGCACAGGTGGAGCTACTCACAGAAGCGTATGCTTCCCTACCCCTAACCCTTACCCCTAACCGTAATCCTTGAGGGAGATGAGTCTCAGAGGCTCGCCTGCAGTTCCATCTACTGCCAGAGTGGCCGCTAGAAGCAATCTTACGGACTGTCACTTTAAGGCAAATTTTGTGATTTATGAAATTGGTTTGTATACAAATTATTATGTTTCATTTTCACAGTCTATCATGACATTTCCATATGTTTTGGGGATTTACTGTGTAAGTAAACCATCTTTGTTACAGTGAGGAGAGTGAATGCAATGTGTTACTTATATAGTTGAAGTCAGCCAAAAGCTTTTTGCCCCAGCCTCTAATGCGTGAGAGTCAGACGGGCTGCACCCCGACCTTCACACTTGTGCTTTTCTGCCTCGCGCCGGCACAAAACGCTGACATTGGATGTAAATCGTGATGTGTGAAATGGTCCAGCACGGACGTAATTTCCTGGGGGGGTGCTGGGCCGGTTTACAGACAGACAAATGTGGATAAAGGTGAAGGTGTTTCAGGTTTGTAGCTACACTGTGAGGGATCCCAGTCCACAAAAGCTCCAGCTTTGGGGGGTTCAAGCGTCGATACCACATGACTCATTCCCAGCTGGCAGAGTGGTCGCTGGGTGGTGGGTAGAGTTACTTGGTGCAGTTTTTTTCCCAACACAGACTGACTCATTTGGCTGCGATCCACTGCTCCGGGGCAGCTGTCTTATCTTCACGGATTGATGATTTCGACTGGCATCTAATCACATTAGCAAAGAATTACTGTCTGAGAGTGAATAAGACATTTGGAATAAACACATTTTAAAATTTTAATTTAAATTAGGCTACCTAGCAGGATGTGCGCTAAACCCACAGAAACGCTGTCTCCTGAGTCACCGCTTGCGTAATAATGATGACTAGAACGCGCGATAAAAGCCTCTCGTTTGATCGCGGGCGGTTTTTGAAAGGAACAGCCTTTTTTGTCTAACGTCATGACATATAAATGATACGCTAATGCACATTCTTAATAAGCTCCAGAAATTACACAGAGTGCAGCGGGGAAGAGGAAAATAAAATCTATTATTTGATTTGATGCCAAAGAAAGTAAATATTCATGAATCCTAACAAACAGCTAATGGTCCGATTCATCTTTAACCACACGCGGACCCCGATGAAAGAAGACACTGATGAAAGATGCTAAATAAAGCGTGACTCAGTGGAGTTGCGTTGCTCTAATGCACAGCATTGTTGGAGCCGAGTTCATTATGAGTCAGCCTATGAAGCGCATCTACACTATCCACTTAATTCAGATTTTAGTAGGCCTACTGGGTTTCTATTTTTGATGTTTTTTTTACTGTAACTAAAAGTGAAAATGTGGTGGAAACAAGCTTTTATAATACTCCACTCACTGCTGCACCACATAGTGTACAATCAACATGGTTATGATTTGCATAAAAACAGTTGGAGTGTTTTTGGCTCAATGCTGAGCATATATGATTGGGTCTCTCTAGCAGACTTCATTCTGTGCAATGTAACAGAAGATTCCTCTAATATTGCTCATACATCAGGTCTGAATTTGAAAATTTGCCTAAATTAATTAAATCAAATCAGATAATCATTAACATACAGCAGGTTTTCTAATTCTCTAGCCGTACTGGAAAACACAAGTCCTCTTCATGTATCTCAATTCATCCCTATCCTAAAAAAAATGCATCACATTTTAATCAACACGTCCTTCCAACCTGTTCAGCCTTACTTCACATTGAACACTAACCCACTCTCGTGCATGCAGACTTTTTTTTTTTTTTTTTTTTTAATGGGCCAGTGCAAGTTGAAGTGAGGTAAAAGGTTTTTATTTTCATTTCTGTTCCTGAAATGCTCACAATATGTCAGACCCTCGTACCTCCAAACTGTCTGTGTAACCAGATGACACATGTTGCTTGAGTGCACTTCAGTTAAAACCCTTTTTTTGTTGTACGATGACATTCTATCCAAAAGGAGTCCATACCACACATCTATGAATCAATGGATATGCTTTCACACTGCTGGTCGTAGTCAGCTGCAGCTGTAAACAATGCTAAATGAGAAGCATTAACGGAGCTGCTGACCTGCTCATTTCCTCTGTCAAATATGATTGTAGATAAAATGTTTATTTGCCTAACTTAGTGTACAATGATGGTATGTCATTTTAATATGCGTGTGATGAACTTCTACAAACAAACATCACCTGTGAAGCGACAAGAGGGGAGTTGGTGGGAGGCTGAGTAGGCGAGGGGATGGACTTTTGCCCCTCTTTCTTTTATCTACTTATGTAGATATAATTTGTGCCACCGTGTGAGGATGGCGTGGACTTTTAATAAAAAGTTGGTAGCAAAAGAAGGGAAATTTAAATAAATTATATATATATATATACAGGGTCGCCCATACAGATGGAATAATTTGCAAATGCCCCAAACAAATGTTATGCATGAATTCATTTCACTGGGACACATAATGTAATTATTGCAACTGGTCAAAAGTGATTACTGAGACATTAAAATGGGAATAAACAGAGGATTTGATAACAAAATATTCCAACTTCATGGGCAACAGTGTAGAGATATATTTAGTTGACCTTGCGAGCCAGAATTGAATCTACAAGCACATTTATAATTTAACAAAACACAATGTATATAGATATTAGGATTGAAGAAAACAACTCTAAAATTAGAGATTGAACATTAGAGGCAAAAAAGAGAGAGAGAAAATGTTCCCATGGCGATCTGGAATAGACCAGAATGATATTTACTCCTTGGCATTGGTTTTGATAGAATTCAGCTGATATTATCAGATCAGATTGTCGCTCATTTGGAGTATTTCCCATCGCTGCTGCTTCTGGCCGACGGGCCCAGATAGCAACGGAGCCGCATGCTGTGTGGATGGAGACGATTTCACTTGAGGACGATTGGGTGTCACCTCACAAAAGGTCAGCATTATTAACACAGTGGGACTCAATGGTCCTTGAGACAATCATGAAGGTTGACCTGCTGAAGTCACCTGTCCAACACTCAGTAATTCCCCCGACAATGTTTCCCTGCAGTGATGCGGTGATGCACTGAGTTTCTAAATGTCTCCCGGCTTTCATGTACATTATATCCCTGCGATCCCGAGTGCTATGGGATTCCCTGCATGGGGTTTATTTGTTGTTGCAAGTTCTTCCCTGTGAGTGATATACGTAGTTAAACAGTGTGTCTGCAGCCAGTGCAGCGTGGCACTGCGGCAACCAAGCTTCATTTATCATTTGAGGAGGTATCAGCTGGCTCATGATGGGCTGAAATCTGTTCGGTAATTGGATGCCGCGGCTGATCTGATGGGACTGTAAAAAGAACAAAAAAAAAAAAAAGGAGCCGGTGAAAGTCAAGGGCAGTTTTTATGTGCAGGAATTTTAATGAAGCAACATGACTGCAGTCGAGAATACATCACAGCGATGGAAGCATAACACATGTGATGGTTTAAAAACAGGTTTCTATAATAAATAGCAGCTTTGAAAACTGCACATTTGCACAACAACAGCTGTGCAACATATTAGCGAAGGAGTGATGGCCAACTGACCAATGATGTCCCATTTGAGAAACACATGTAG
The DNA here is from genome assembly GCA_029853015.1 of Chelidonichthys spinosus. Classification (NCBI taxonomy): domain Eukaryota; kingdom Metazoa; phylum Chordata; class Actinopteri; order Perciformes; family Triglidae; genus Chelidonichthys; species Chelidonichthys spinosus. The sequence continues at coordinate 17,663,352 of CM056840.1, forward strand.
TTGTTTCCCCGTCCTCCCGTCGTTCTATGTGAGCTTGAGGAATTAAAGAGGGAAAAAGGGAAATGCACATTTGGCTTCAAGAAAACAACAGGTTTGCAAACACACTCGTGATAAATATATTTAACAATTTGATAGTCCAACAAGTCGTTATTCTATGATTTTAATATTGTCAATAAAACCCATGAAAAACGTATGTGTTAATATGTTTCTAATTACATTCTGACTAAAGACCTAAATCTTAAAAAAGAAAATTTGCTGAATTAGCTTTTAGCAAATCAAACAGGAGTAAATAGTGTAATGTGATGTAAATGTAAGTTTTTATATAATATTATCCATTTTTCTTTTTGTATCGTCCCCCCTCTAAGTGCATCCATGAAAGGTAGGACGTTTTCTTTTTACCAAAACAGCACCTTCCTGGAAAGCATCCGTTCAAAAGAAGGCGAAGATGTCTGGCATATAAACCGTCTGAAGGCTTCGAAGGTGCTTTCACACAAGTCGTGCATTTGTTATCTCCTTTTTCGGTTATTCTCACGACATTCGCTGTAATGTGATCGAGAAATCTGCTCGATTGCCCCTGATGGTAGCATTTCACCCACAAGCAATTGGACCTCATACCCTGTAATCAATATCACAAGCTGCGAAGCGTTGCTGCGCCTGAATTCATCATTTGGTTTCTTCATATAACGATGCAGAAAAAAAGAAATAATGTAAAGGTGAAAAACAGGTTACAGTGAATAACCCTCCCTCATTAGAAATCATGCATAATGGATCTTTAGTGGGGTTTTGTGTGTGTGTGTGTGTGTGTGTGTGTGTGTGTGGTCATGTGCTTATTTCATGAGTTGTTTTTTCCATGACCTGAAACATGCTCTGGGGAGGTGGAGCAACCTTATATCAAGCGCTGCCCTGCGGCCTTCAGCCTAATTGGTCTCCGAGCCCGCATTTTTACGTAATCTAAGCCGGCTAACTGCTCCTTCAAAACGTCTTTTTGGGACACACACACACACACACACACACACACTCTCTCTCTCTCTCTCTCAACTCATTTTGTCACTCTAAGTATTTGCCTTTGATTTAGTTTGGAACCTTCTGACCCCTCATTTCCCCGTGTCACATTCTGATCAATATGTAAGATAAATGTTTATAACCTTGGCCTGACCTCTTCTGATCCTGCCAGGTGGACATTACTGTGTGTGCATTGCAAACCGTGTATGTGTGTGTGTGTGTGTGTGTGTGTGTGTGTGTGTGTTCTTGTTCTACTCTGCACAACATTTGAGTTTTATTCGTCCCCACTGAGGACTGAAGTCTAAAAATGCTGTGGTTATGTTCTTATCTCTCTTTCCACGTCCAAGTAAATGTCAAAATAAATGATTATTGACCTGCCTTTTTCTTTTTTAAAGTATTGTGGGACTTTTAAAAAAAAACAATACAGTACAGCTGCCGATAGAAAGCAAAATGAGGAGTGTGAGGAGGACATTTGAACCTGCAGGTAATTTATATTCTTCCTTCCCCATATTCACATGCATACATACGTGCTCTACGACTTCACATTTACAGGTGCCTGTTTTGCAGTGAATGGTAATTCTAATCTCTTTTATATCTGTATGACTGGAGTTATATTTTTCTGAGTCCTGTGGGGACATTTGTCCTCGGCAGTGGACCCCCACTAATGGTTAAGGTTAAAGATGTCGGCAGCTCTGAGGGACCTGCTCCAATTCTGAGCTAAGCACCTCTGTGAATTGCAATGGCAGGAACAATAGCAGAGTCAGACTGTCTGAGGTGGCTTGAAGTCTATTTGGCACTCTGCTCGGGATTGTGTATCTTATATTATTAAAAAAGGTCAGATAAGCTAAAATACAAAAACAAAAACAGAGTCTTAAGTGTAAAGACATCCATCCATTCATTTATCCATTTGTTAACTGCAAATTTGTAAGTTGATTGGAAAACTCCCATCCAACCAATTTAGGTCCAAATTAAGATTTAGCTACCTGTACTTTTATATTTTACATTTGAATTTTTAAACTCCATTGAATACATTTACCATTAAAATGAAAGAAGCATGATTTCATATCTTAAGGTTCTGAAGAATGAAGACAAAGCCGAAGTGAGTTAAACTTGCATTCTCTCTGCTGGCCATCAGGGGGCGACTCCCTTGGTTGCAAAATGAAGTCCGATTGCATGGAAGTCTTTGAGAAAATGACCCGACTCCTCACTTGATTTATTATCTCAATAAACGTTCGTCTGATCCACCCGTCGCTCCTCTGCAGTCCAAATATGGTCATTTCCTTCACTGGTTGCAAAAAAAACCAAGATGGCGACGGTGAAAATGGTAAAGTTGAGACTTCCAAACCACAGTCCACAAACTGATGTGTGACATCACAATGACTACATCCACCTTATATACAGTCTATGGAAGAGAATGAGCGTTACAGTCTGAAGGTTGTGGGTTCAAATCCCTCCTGGACTGTTGGAGTTGCTTCCTCAAAAGACTGTTTCATGAAAGTATCTTTTATTGTAAAAAGCTTTTTGATTAAAAAAAATGACTCGAATTAGGGGTAAAAAAAAAGAAGAAAAAAGTTATTGACAAAACGCAGAAAAACAGTATTTATTCATGGATAAATATGGTGTGAATTTGAGTGAAAAATGAAAGTCCCTTTAAGGGATTGTTAGTTTCTTTTCACCGCTGTTTATTTAATAAAGGGGCAGAAAATGTCCTCACATATTAGCAGCATTCACTGGCTTGTAAAACAGCGACTCTGACTATATATGTGGCTGAAATTAGAAAGGCTTGCCAGGTAGGGTGTCTGTTTAGCATATATTTCAGGTATAATACCGATGACACTGAAAGAGAAAATCGTCCCGGGCATCCGCAGTGTGACGACATTTAGGATTCATTTCATCATCAAGATCACAAGCCGTCATATGAATACGGCTCTATGGCAGAAAGTGCATGGGGGGTGAGATCTGAGCGAGCAGCAGCCTGGAAGAGTTTGAGAGGAAAGACCTCAGGGAGCCGAGAAGAAAGGAAGAAAGTGAAAAGGTGAGAGGGAGAGGTCGTGATCGCCTGCTGGTCAGACAGTCAGCGTAATCAGCTAATGACCTTTTCAGTGAATCGCTCCTGCATCATCTCTGAGTGGTCTAAGAACGTCTTCATCGATGTTTCACGGGAAACTAAACGCAGGCAACATCAAACCCGGACCCACAGCGTCGGTGAGTGGGCAGACAGTTTCCTGTAATTGAGTGTTTTAAGTGTTATGGGAGCTTTTAGTTTTCACGTAAGCCTGTTGATGGGACCAAAAGGTCAAAGATAATGAACGGATTTTAAGTTCAACATCGTGTTCCAGAGTAGAGAGGGGGTTTTTTTTGATAGTGAGTAACACCCAGCATCGGATCTAAATGTGAGAGTGTCGTTTCTTCCACTGCGAAGTCTCACGGAGGCAGTGACAGAAAAAAATGCTGATTTAAGGGGGTTACAAAGCTGTCAGCAAATGTTATCACACCCGTATTTTCACTCCCGAGTCAGCAGGATCCTCGGGAAGAAATGTCTTTTCCTTCCCACGACCCTGAACACCATGAGTGATGGAGAAAAAGCAAGGATGTTTTTCAAAAAAAAATGTTTTAATCCATATTGGTTCAATTTTGACGCTTTAATCAAACCATCACACCGACTTCATCATCAACACTTGACGGATATTGACAGCTGTCAATCACCTCTTCCAAAAACGTCCACGGCTGCTGCAGAGATAAGTCCTCATCTCTCACCCTCGTCGATGAGATCTCTTCTCCGTTTCCAAAAACTCCTCAGCGCAGCATTTTCTCTTTAATTAGTGCATACATCATTTTCATCCGCCTTTCTATATTCCATATGCTTCACTTTGGCTCTTTCACTGTAAAAAAAAAAAAAAAGTCAAATCTCTCACTGCATTATAAATCATGTGGGAGTGAGTGGTATTTATATTGATACGTGATCAGAGTCCTCGCCTTTAAACATCTGCTGCAGGAATATATAGTTATGTCTGTTGCTTAAACAATGTTTTAGGCCCCCAAACGCCTCCTGCATGCATAATTTGTCTTTTTTAATTTTTCTTATTTGAGTTTCATAATAGAGGAGGTCCGTCTAGAATCTGACTGACTGTGAACATATGAGTAATGTAGCTGAGCAATCTATTTGTGTTTTTTTTTTTTGTGTGCGTATTTATGGCATATAAAACTTGACATATTTATATATGTGGTGTATTAACCCAGTTTGTGGAAGGGACACCACTTCGATATCTGGTTTTAACAACAGAATTCGACCTCTGTATCTTTAGCTGGTGTATTGATGCTCATCTCCTCCATGAAAATGCTCAGTTTTAGTCCTTCTGGAAGCTACCTGTTAATATAATATTGATCCATATAGAGAGAATCAGGTGACATTACCTTTTCCGAAGGAAACCCAATGAAGAGTAGAAGGGCGACCATTGTCATGAAGCTTAAAGCTGCTACATTCAATAAAGCTCAAAGCAGCCTAGCATGGATAATGCGAGTGAAATGTGAGTCCAGTGTGAGGAACAATAACTTCCTGTGTCAGTAATTACGAGAAATTTGCATTTTTGGGGATGTAACAGTTGGACTCCCGAGCTCATTTACCTCTGTGTGAGATGAAAAAGGGGGAGCAATCAAAGCCTCATCTTTTTTTTTTTTTTTCTTTTTTTTTTTTTAAGAATCCTGCCCCGGACTTGAAAGGGAGACGCCGATGTAACGCCACGCGTTTCAGCCGCACGTCGGCCGACCCGCTGAGACGTGGAAAGACAATTATAGGAGAAGAAGATGACAAGCTTGTCAGCGTGACGGCTCGCTGTGAATTCCATTTGTCCTCCGAGCCTTTATTCACCATGAGTCACACCTGATTGGACCTCCACGGGGAATGAGGAGCAGGCTCGCTCTGCCCGCCCGACTCAAATCCACAACCATGCATTTGTGCAACACTATAGGGCTTTAGATGGACGCATGCATGCATGAGCATGCACAGAAGGAAAAACGCTGAAGCCAACAGGGATACGGAGATAACCAGAAGCACAACACGCACACACACACACACACAAAACCCAATGGTGAACGAACAAAGAGCCCCTTTGGAGGAAGAAGAAAGAGAAACAACAGAAGACACTTGGTGGTGGGGGGGAGGGGGGGCAGTTTCCAATGAATGGATATGCTAGATAAGGATTACGGAGCCAATTGTAATTGGTGAGTCACAGATGGTGAGTCATGGTGAGAGGTGGTGTTTGGGGAGCGTTTGTGGGCAAGAAGTGGAGGTTATCTACAACGCCGTATTAGGGCCACCGTAGGAAAAACAACACAAAAAACAACAAAGCATGCAGAAGTTATATCATTCCCACCTCTTCCTTCGTCTGCACGCTTCCAGCTTCATTCCATCTAACTGAATAAATAAGACGTAAATAAATAAATAAATCATGTTGTGAACAGGAGGGGGATTTCCCAACATGTTGGGTTGTCATTCAAAGGGAGGAATTAAACATGTGAAGGGATCTCTGAGGCTTCTGGTTACATACCAGGAATAAGGCAAGACGTCTCAATATGGCGAGCAGGTGGTGTTAAAACTAAGAACGGTTCGAACGCAGGAGATCCAATTAACCTGTGAGACGTTTAAGTCAGTGTTAGAAATACAGTGTGCGGTCAGGAACGCACTGTCGAAACACACGGCTTGTTATAGTGCATGGTCTTAAATATGAGCTGAGATGAAAACCCTTTTAGGTCACATCCAATATATTACCAAAAAAATCTATTTCTTTGTGTTTTATATCAAAATACAATATTTTTTCTTCCTGGAAAACAAAATATCAGATAGAAGCAGCCAATTTCAGCCAATAATATCATGAAAGCCATCAATCAATCTGTAACTTTTAACGTCACAGTCGTGGGCGAAGGTTCATCTTTTCAACCATCAAATCAAATTCCCAAACGTTCCCGCCTGCCGTCCCGTTTCACAACGCCAAAATACGGAAGCTCCACACTCATGCAAGTACAACGGCTCCCAGCTATTAATTGATAAAATATTCCCAATTAAATAATTCTTGGAGTGAATTAGCGACGGCATTACATTTTAATCGTCTCCCGTGCCATCACCAGCCAGCGTTCAGTGACTCATACTTCAGGGAGAGTGGGGCATAAAAGTGCATCTGTGACAAAACGAGCTGTAAATGCAATCAGTATTTCGGATAATCAGCCGCACAAAAGCCCTGCTGTGTATTGGAATCAATCACGGAGACGAGGCTAAATAAAGTCGAGGATGTGTAGCTAAGAAACCTTTCAGATTTACGCCACACCTATGTTTCACCGGCTGTATATATTCTCCTCCCGTGCATATATTATAGATGTTTAACAGAGCTGCACTCGGTCCCCAAAGCCTGCGGGCTTCCGCCGCTCCCAGAGGTCGGCATGGAGACAGCTGTTCATATAAACTTAACAGGTGTTACTCATCTCCGCCGAGAGCCCACTTCTCTTTCACACTGTCTCATTGCCTCTTGTTTTCATATTCAACATGCGTCACACTTATCTTTGATTTCTCTCATCCGGATCTAATCGATCCTTAATGTACACTGGCTTCCTGCAGTTGGGCTTCAGATAAGAAGAAGAATAGATATCTGGACTGGAATGAATATTTTATTTCTGATAGAGAACATTCAGACGAGCTAGACATCTCATGTTTTTTTATTTAACATGTTCTGCGATTGATTGACGATTGTCTCTGGGTTCCAAATGTTTCCAATTTGCATAAAAACATTACATGTACATAGAAAATGTTCACAGTACGACAGTTCATCACATGAACCCCTCAGGCAATCTTAGCTACCTGCAGGCATAAATGCAGATACAACACCAAAATAGTTAGTGCATTTATCCATCTCATTGTGCTGCCATATATATGTTCTTGTTCGAAGCATTTCATTTTCATGTTGCATTTCAGAAAAATCCCTAAACCAGACTGAAGAAATAAAAAAAATGTTCTGCTTCTCGCATATGTATCTCAGCAGCAAGCGATGAAACATAAAACAGAGGAAATTGTATTTTGCCACTCTTGTCTCTTCAGTCGGAAATTACATCCACCCATCTGTTGCAAGCTGGATATTACTTTACCAAACTGTATTTTACTGTGCACGAATCAGACTGAAACAACATTTTTAGGCATGTGTATAATGATTCCCCACTCAGCAGAAACGAGGAGGAGGGGGGAAGAGGGGGAACCATCATGGAAGGAGAAGCCCCTGCACAGGACCCTGGGTGTAGGCCAGGATCTACCACACCAGACAGGACCCTGGGTGGAGGACGGGGTCTACCACACCAGACAGGACCCTGGGTGTAGGCAGGGTCTACCACATCATAACAGGACCCTGGGTGTAGGCAGGGTCTACCACATCATAACAGGACCCTGGGTGGAGGAAGGGGTCTACCACACCAGACAGGACCCTGGGTGGAGGCCGGGGTCTACCACACCAGACAGGACCCTGGGTGTAGGCCAGGGTCTACCACACCAGACAGGACCCTGGGTGTAGGCCGAGGTCTACCACACCAGATAGGACCCTGGGTGTAGGCCGGGATCTACCACACCAGACAGGACCCTGGGTGTAGGCCAGGGTCTACCACATCATAACAGGACCTTGGGTGTAGGCCAGGGTCTACCACATCATAACAGGACCCCATATGCAGGCCGGGATCTACCACACAAGACAGGACCCTGGGTGTAGGCCGGGGTCTACCACACCAGACAGGACCCTGGGTGGAGGACGGGGTCTACCACACCAGACAGGACCCTGGGTGTAGGCAGGGTCTACCACATCATAACAGGACCCTGGGTGTAGGCAGGGTCTACCACATCATAACAGGACCCTGGGTGGAGGAAGGGGTCTACCACACCAGACAGGACCCTGGGTGGAGGCCGAGGTCTACCACACCAGACAGGACCCTGGGTGTAGGCCAGGGTCTACCACACCAGACAGGACCCTGGGTGTAGGCCGAGGTCTACCACACCAGATAGGACCCTGGGTGTAGGCCGGGATCTACCACACCAGACAGGACCCTGGGTGTAGGCCAGGGTCTACCACATCATAACAGGACCTTGGGTGTAGGCCAGGGTCTACCACATCATAACAGGACCCCATATGCAGGCCGGGATCTACCACACCAGACAGGACCCTGGGTGTAGGCCGGGGTCTACCACACCAGACAGGACCCTGGGTGTGGGCCGGGATCTACCACACCAGACAGGACCCTGGGTGTAGGCCAGGGTCTACTACATCATAACAGGACCCTGGGTGTAGGCCGGGGTCTACCACACCAGACAGGACCACAGGTACAGGTTGGGATCTACCACACCAGACAAGACCCCAGGTACAGGTTGGGATCTACCACACCAGACAGGACCCCAGGTACAGGTCGGGGTCTACCACACTAGACAGGACCCCAGGAACAGGTCGGGGTCTACCACACCAGACAGGACCCCATGTACAGGTCGGGGTCTACCACACCAGACAGGACCCCAGGAACAGGTCAGGGTCTACCACATCAGACATGACCCCAGGAACAGGTCGGGGTCCTGGGGACCAGACAGAACTCTTTGAAAGCACCTTTTACAGTCCTGAGTGGCTGCTTTGTCGACCAGCTACTCGTATATTAACAATAAATGATCTTCCCCAGTCCTTTTATGTCGTCTTACGCAGCACCAGACGCAGAAGTGCAGATCATTTCCTCCTGTCATTACTTTGCATTGTGGGAAAGGCTTGTTTTATGTTTACATGCGGCACACCGAACACAATATATCAGGTATAAGCCTCTAAGACAAACCGCTTCCAAACCATTGTTCCTTTAGAAAAGAACGGCGTATTTCCAGCACGCCGAGGCAAACAATGCTGGCTCTGCCAACATGTTTATATATTATTATTGTTTATCGTAGCCGGAGTATCTCAGACGGTCCCAGTCAGAGCTGTGGATACCCTTGAGAGATGATGAAAAAACACTGCTGCTGCTTTAGTGAGTTAGCTGAGTTAGGAAGTAGCAGAGAGGGCATGAGCGCAGTTCTTGTGATGTATTTTCTATACACTCACCCATTTTTTCCACCAACATCAAAAATCGGAAAATGAGGCATGAATATGGATGAGCTACGCTTTGTCTCCGATTAGTGTGTGGGTTTAGCACTAAATAGCCATTTTGTGAGTGAGTGTGCTGCCGTGTTATGAGAGTTTAGCAGAGCTTCAGGGAGGAAAGAAGCCTAATAAGGAGGGTTTGGTGTGTAGAAACCAGCCAGTCTGACACGCAACTCACTGGTCAACATATTCATTTATTTAAGAGACAACGGGGAAGTAAAGGGGAAAACTATGTTGGATTGGATTCGGTATACGATCAGAAGTGAGCTTCGTAATTGTATTTTCACCACATCCAGCAGCTATTGCTACGAAGGCGTATTAGGACCGCCGTCGGAAACCAAAAAAAACAACAACAAAAAAACGTAAATTTGCGAGTTTATTAAGTAGCAAATTTGCTACTTTATAAACTTGCAGATTTGCAAGTTTATTACAATGCTAACAACCTGCATTTATGCTAGCTAACTTCCCATGAACGCATTCATTTTTCTGATAAATACATCACAACGTGTGACAACGCCTCGTTAAGGTCCTTAGGGTGATGATGGTTATTGTTGGTTTTATTGATATGGGCCATGTTATCATCTTATAGGTGTTTATTGATCAGGCGGTTGGGCTAAGATGCAAGCGGTAGCTTTCTCTTGTCATAGAGAAAGTAGAGGAAGTAGCTTGACTGGATGTTTGCCGTTGCTATGACAACAAGTAGCAAATTTGGCCTTTTTCTACCTTTTTTTTTTTCTACAGTGGCCCTAATACAGCATCGTATATTGCAGCAGGAGGCAGAAACCTACATTAAAACAGGAGAATGTTTCTTCAAAAAGATGTTGAGTCGACAGAGAATGCTAATGACTACTTTTTTTCTTTTTTTTTTTACAATTTTATCCATGCCCCACACACACACACACCATGTTTTTTCCACAAATGGTGTGTGTGTGTTACACCCTCAGTACACTTCTACTCCCTTCTCCAGTATCTGCAGCCTCCGAGTGACTGCTCTGCGACACAAACACTGTGCAGTCAACGAAAAAAAAATGCATATCTGCGTTCTGCTTGATTTGGTTTAGCCACCATGGCTGGTGGGAAACAGAAGCAGCATCTGTTAGATCCTGTAATCCATCCAGTTTTTTAGCCCAGGGAGCATCTGCTACCGCACACTCCAAGAGAGGATCTGTACTGGAAGGAAAGAGGGATGATGATCTGTGGCACAGGAAATCATAAGAGAGGACATTTTTGATGTATAAAACGCAAGATGATGATTTGAATGCCAGTAATGGTCATTTTGTTGTCCCGTGATTAATTTACACATTAAGATTTTTGCACAATAGTTGAAGGGAAGGTCTGCCATCCAGATCAACGCTCATCACTGCGAGACGGTGGAAGGATCCAGCAGCACTTGTGTCTTCAAACGCTTGTGATGTGCGTCTGGTGCCACACCAGCTGTCGTGGTCATTACAAGGTGGTGGCAGTGCCAACCTCTTGGCCGGGGCCAGCAGCTGCCTTAGCAATGTGGGTCTCTCAGATTAAGGCCAGCCCCAATCTGCTCAGATCTATTCGAGGAAACAGACGATAATGAAGGGACAAACAACTAGAATCAGAGACAGCGCGACTAATTCCCTGACAGCCATCAGATCGCGTGCCAAAAGGTGCCACGGGGAAATTAACAGGCAAGTGCCCGGGAACGCCTTTTAACACGGAAATGGCGTGTTCTTGGCTGATTTCACATATCTTTGAGAGGCATTTTGGGGGGGACGGATAGAAATCACTGCACCTGTTAAACTGCACGGAGAAAATGTGGGAAAAAAATCATTCATGTTCTGGAAATCGATTGTTTTTACCGCCTCGGTTTGAACCCGATCGGCACACAGGTTTCTGGAAACTGTGCCACCTAGGTGTGAGAGAGACCTCGGTGTCCCTGGCGGGGTTGTGGCCATAATATTGTAATTTCTCTCCCCCAAAAAAACAAGCAACTGTAGTTACATCCGTGTTTTCATTGTGAAATGATATTAAATATCCACCGGCTCTCTCACCTCCCGCCAAAGGTGAAATGAAACGTCCCGGGCCTTCTCATTTATGTCCCCGGTTACGGTTTTGTCATCGATGAGCACTATATCAACTTTCCACAAAGTATTCCCTGATTAATGGCTTTGGCAGAACGTAGAATTAGATCTGCACTGACAGTGTGTGGTCGTTTTGTGTGTGTGTGCACGCAATCTGATACAGCGTTGAAGGACACCTTTACTCCTTTACTCGCTGTTTTTTTGTTTGTTTGTTTCTTCTGTTTTCATCCGGCCCTTCCTTTTTTCTTTGCACCATTAAGGCCATTTTTTTATTTATATATTTGGAAGCTCATTGGCCTTTTGGGGTATTTTCTTTTTCGTATTTTTTGCAGTGAAGACGGAATCCTTTGTGCCTTCATTTGGTGTTGTTTACACCATGTGATCAGCTGGTGGTGCACAATAGAAGGTAAAAAGAAGTGACTGCAACTAACGAGCTAACGTGCTCCGTACTACGTGTGCAGTTTGGCGTTTATCGATTCCTAAAGCTTGTTTTTTGTTCCGAACGTTAAGTTTCAACCCATTTAACAATTGTAAGTGTTGTGATCACAAATGTATGTAAGGCAAGTGAGAAAATGTCTTTAAAATCGCCACAAAAATGCCTTTTGCCACAATGAGAAAAATATTAATGCACAATTAATTTAGCTGATGCACTGATTATTTTTCATATAATATGATTTGATTTTAAAACACATTTCAACAAACATACAAACATAATAACGTCAAATTAGCCTAATTATGGGTCTTGGTTCTTCTGCGTTAATCAAGAATATTTTTTAATGACATTCAGAAAATCAGGTCTCCATCCAGACAGATACTCAATGAGTGGAGGGTCAAATAAGAATTTCTCTCTTTTGGCTACTAAGAAACTTCCATGTTTGTTTGCAGAAAAGGCACCTAAAGTCCAACACTGAGGGGAATACCAACAAGAGGCAGTGGTTGGTACTGCATGTAGAAAGTGCAGAAATCAATCAAAAACTCAACAATCCTCTTGTAGACAGCGGGCTCATCAATTTTAACATACAGCTATGTGCTCTCGTACCCTTAAAGCAGCGGATTCCAGAACAATGGAAGAGGGTTTTAATCGTGTCAGGTCACTCCCGACCTCACCGACCACGTCGGACACGGGCAACTCGATGTCACCGGACGCAGTGCGAAGGGTAAAGGTCAATCCTGCTGGGAGCGAGCGCACAAACACGGATGTGTTGGAGGCTTGGTGGACACGGAGAGGGACACGCAGCGGGACTTCACAGCCCACTCTGTATTTAATAAAGGAAACTCGATCTCACCACTGTTAACAGGCGCCTTTAACAGGGTCCCACTGTTACAGAGATTCTTGTCAAAAAAAGCTCCTACATCCAGCAAGTAATACTTCATACTATGCATCATATACTGTATATTATCATGTCTAATTTCATGTAGATTTTTCGCTGACGTTCAAAGATTAAGGCCAATGTTCGAAAAATCAATGACTTACAAGTGGAAAAGTAATATTCGTAAGATGAACCTACAGTATATGAATATATGATATGGAAGCTGGTCAGATCTTCTAAGTGTGAGAATTGTATTAAATCCAATTGAATAATTTAAAGATGAAGAGATTCTGATTGATCTAAATATTTAAGAATTAAAAATGCATGACTGAGATTGTACTTGCTGTGTGTGCTGAAGACTAAGTATCTAACTGGAGGGAGGGCTATCTCATAATAGTTGGAGATTTTTTAATTACGAGAGAGAATTGTGAGATGAAAAAATTTGACTTTCTCAAAATACAGTCAAGAAGAAACCTGAAACTTTTGAAATGTAAAATCAAGTGAGAAAAGTGATGAGTTCTGTAAAATCGGGTTAAACTTTGGAACACCAAAAACAACACTTTCATATTTGTTTTCCGTTTACCTGGAGAAAGTTTTGGTACAATCCTGAACTTGACGTACAAGACTGAGTCATCGCAGCAGAGACGCTGAACAACCATGCAACGGATATTCTCTCTAACAATGTTGGCTGGGTTGTGTAAAAATAGAGCAAGGGAATGCGGTGAAATGTGTTTTTCTCACACTTGATTGTAAATTCATGAAACTGACCCATCTGCTCAATATCCTTTCAGATGCACCTGGAGAATCCCCATCTGCCTGCCTCGCTGATCAAGGCTTGTCCGTCCCACTCAGTGTCGGACGCTGATCCTGCAGAGAGAGACCTTCCGTCTGCGCTGACAAGATCAGGATGAGCACATCCGTGGATTTGTGATGGTGAGCGGCTTTGTCAGATCGATCATATTGATTGACACTTCGTCATATACCAGCGCTTGGTTGCTGCCGGACTGTATATGAGAGGTGGAAGTCGTCATTGTGACGTCACCCGTTGGTTTGTGGGCCACAGGTTTCGACATGTTGGCCGTCACCATCTTTGATTTTGGCCGGCGGCATTTTGGAATTTTTGCAACCAGTGAACAGACATGACCATATTTGGACTATGGAGGAGCGACGGGTGGGTCCTACGAACACAAGCAGCAGACTGACACCCTGAGCAGCAACCTTACTGCGTCTGGATCCATCGTGCAAAGCTGTTAACAAAGTTAGCTTCCAGAATTTGAGATAAAGTGTGAAAATATTCTTATAGCTAATTGCATTGGTAGCGTGGTAGTCACGGTAACGAGGGCGTGGTAGCAGCAACGTAGCCCCGCCCCCTAAAGCATACCCTGCTTTTTGGTCTGACTCTAAATGGACCATAATGTACTAAATGAACATCATGCTGGATTGAAGAAGACTTGAAACTAGAGATTGAGGCCATAAACTCATGTTTACAATGTTTACTGAGATAATACATCAAGATTCCATGCAATCAGATTCTTACTTCCAACCAGAGGAGTCGCCCCCTACTGGCCAGCAGAAATAATTCAAGTTTAAGGCTACCTTAAACGAGCTCTAGCTATTTCTCTCTGTATTCTACAGTATTCCTGTTTGAAAACATGTATAATATATTATTATAAATCTTAATTATTCGTAGATTGTGGCAGGGTGGAAAGGTTCTCGAGGGATGATCTTTTAGTAATGCTCAAACCGAAAGTGTTCTATTTCAAAGTCAGTGACTAACCCTTTTCATCGTTTGTAAAGATGTTTTCAGAACATTTGCAGGAATGTTTGGCCTGAATTTAATTAAAGTTTGATTTCTTTTTTCACCTTTATGTTCTTTCTGCAACACCGAGGTTGGGTCCTCTTTTCATTCATTTTGTCTCAATCTGGAAACATTTGGACTCAAATTTCCTTATCAATCTGGGAGACTCATACTGTAATATATTGGTCCCTTTCACAGAAAAATATGAATCTGTCTTTAAGGTATTTAAAAAAAAGAAATACATTTTCTACTATGGATTACTGTGCCTTCTGTGTTTTTCTTCTCCTTTGTTTTGTATGTAACCGTATAATTAGTTTATCTTTATTTCTGTTTCTCCAATACTCCCTGTGTTGATGCTCACTTTTATTTTGACACATAGGCCCCAAACAGCGGTTTCCTGGTTGAAAGTCCTGTGCTCGTCTTTGACCCATTCACCTTCTCTCCCACCCGTGTTAAGCAGACTCAAGTATTATGCTTTTTGGTTATTTGTTAAGTTTGTGTTCTGTCATAGAACTTTAAAGATAAAACAGCCTGGAAGCCTCCATGCAATCAGAAAACAGCTGTCTGTCTGCACGGCTACACTGATGGATTGACGAATGATGGGTGGATGGATTAAAAAACCTTGATGAATGACAGAAACATGATTTTGCCTGCAGCTTAGTCTGTCCTCAACATGACAGAAATAAAAAGTTCTTTTTTATGGGTTCACTACTGAAACGCTTCCCTGTTGCAGCCCAGTGATGAAGATTTAGAGTATCTTGGTCTCACTTACCCCTTTTACACCAATGCGAGCCTATAGAACCGGGAAGGTGGCTGTGCTGGTTCGCAGTTGGTTCAACTTGCGAACCTTCTGAGAACCTGTTTGCGTTTCCACCAGCTGGAGAGCCCAGAGAGCCATGTCATTACGTCACTGTATACATCTGAGGTTTTTCCGCTAGCGCTAATTTCAGCTAATTATAGCGACTAGTTGCTGCTGTTACGAACGTAATCACTAGCTTGGTAAACTAAACAGACGTTGGTTTGCAACGAGGTGAAACATTTTAAAAGTGAAACATTCGTAAAACTCTGCAGCAGCGTATTTTCCCGCGTCACCTCGAGCGTTAACTCAGCCCCCAGCACCTGGCGTAGGTTGCGAATGGTTCGCGAACCGTTATAGCCCATCAAAGAGTTGGTGCCGCTCCGGAACCAGTTTTTCTGGACGAAAGCCGGTTCTTTGTCTGTGGAAACAGGAAGAACTGGTTCGTAATGAGGCACCGGCTCCGAACCGGCCCTCAAAATGCCTCGGTTGAAAAGAGGCAACTGACAGAAGTACTCTAAATGTTGTCTGTGTGTAATGTAGCTTAACAGTAACATGATATTAGACAACTTGATGAATTTAAACAGAGGAGAAACCTGTACAAGATTAAACACTGGTCCCAGATCAACACTGGCTGGTGGAATCAGAGCCTGCATCTTCTCCATCAGTGCATCCAAATGGGCTCCGGTGCTACTCGGTCACACTTCCAATCCATCACACGGCGGGGATTCTCCAGACAGGGTTCACTATTTTACCCATCTGTCAATCAGAACCCCCCCAGGCAGACAGCCGGGCTCCTCCTGTTAGACCACACAACAGCTGCCACCTCATTGCTCTGCCTGGGCCTTTCTACCTGGCTCTGAGCCCTCAGGACCATCAAGAATCAAACGTCCAGCTCCGTTTGCTTGCTTAAGAATATCACAGCTTGTAAAAAAATAAATAATCTTATGGTACGCTGAAATAGATTGTATTTTGTTTGCTAGCTATGTTGGTGACCTGCAGCGGAATCGGATGCAAACCAATCATTTTCCAGCCTTGATGAATTCAGCTAAGTGTGATGGATTGGTCTGCACTGTTTGCTGTCATTTAACTCCCCCGGTGTTCACACCAAGAAAACTGGGAGGACAAAGTCAGGAAATAGCTGATAATGAATCCACTATTCTAATGAAGCATGCCTAGATAGAGGACAAGATATGCCGAGTAAATAAGAAAGTAAATAAGTATTTCCTGACTAACTCTATTGGGATCAAATTACTTTCAGAGTAAGTGAGAACTTTATGTTGGAGCACCTTTTCAACACAGGCGAGAGGTGTTTTACAATTACATGAGAAAAGATTCAAAGTACAAAGTGCATATTTTTCTATGCTAACTAATTACGATATTGTTTCTGGACTTTTTATTACCAAGAAAGGCTATTTAACCAGTGTGACAATGCTGTAACACTGAATCCCTGTGGGTGTTTTGACCCTTCTAGCCATCACATGAAAATACTCCTAAATTAAGCTTAGAATACATACATAAAGAAAAAAATAAACTTGTTCTAAGGTCTATTCTCCACATGAAAAATACCAGCAAAGTAAAATTCTTGCAAATGTGGCCACTTAAGAATGGTAATATTTGTGCCTAAGCCCCATTATTTCCCAGCATGTCATCAACGTGACAGCTGGACTGACAGGTGAAATGCCTGTGTAATTTATAGATTGGTGGACATTAATTGGATTCTGAAACAGCAAGTGAAATGGATTCATTATTGCTCAAGGCTCTGTTGCGAGTTCAACTTCTGAAGTTAAATAGATTTGACACCTAAAGTTCTGAATGCAGCTGCTTCTTAAAGATCAGACTCCCACGTTAATGCCATGGAATATATCGTATATTACAAACTATATATACATATAGGTATGCACATACAACCATGCATCATGTGTATTATTCCCACACACATATTGTAGGTAATGTGACTGCATAATAATGTTAATATGTTTGTCTCGTCTCCCATAATGTAAAGCCTCCTTGGGTTCCTTGAAAGGCACTATATAAATTCCATTTATTATTATGATGATGATTATTATTATTATTGTATAAAATAATAGTTCCGAATATGGCACGGAGGTCCTAATCCTCATGGGATGTTTATTATAAAATAATTGCATATGCAGTACTTTTAATGGTCTTAGTACCTACAATGTATTTATGATGTTAGTCTTGGCATAATTTAATTCTAATCAGCAATAAACATGAATTGTTTCAAACTTTCCAAAAGGCACATTTCCACTCTACACCATTATACTGAATGTTTAAGCCGTCGCAGAAGATTCCACCAAATGTTGAGCTTAAAGAAAAGCCCCGACAAATCCACCACATGTGTGCCGTTGCAAGAATAATCACACGGCTTTGCACTGTTTGCACCAGCGAGTGCTCGTGATAGACCGCCGTGGACCTGATGGGGACTTCCGTTTGTTTAGATTCAGAGTCTGCTCGGTGACGTTAAACCGGTGAGGAATGCAGTCCCGTAGTCGATCCGTGTTTATTTCCAATCAGTGCTGTCTCAGCTAACAAAGCTCTTGTTCTCCTGCAGCATTACCAACAAGACTTCAACCAGAGCAAACAAATCTACAGAACATGACATTCTTCCCCAGTCCCCTTGCACTCGGGCCAAACTTTTCTCTGAGCTGCTGATTGTCAGGGGACTTAGTGTATGCTGTCTGCCTGCTGCTGTTCCTCACCTCGGGGATTTCAGGTCTAATCTGTCAGGTGCATGCCCAAGCATTTCTTTATCAACTTTATCAATAATAGTGCTGCATTGCCAGGGCAACAGAGAGAGAGAGACAGAGAGAGACAGAGGGAGAGGGGTAGCCACCCGCCAATCCCTTGCTCAGACAACGATGACTTAGCTGAGGGTGGGGCTGGAGCACGACTGAACCTACAACAACCTAAAAACACATGTTTTCCTGCTTCAGCCGTTCACTAAATTCAAGTTTTGGCTTAACACGCTGCGGTTTTTAAGCGGACACTGAGTGACCACTTGTGGTGATTATTGTGATCAAACAGCTGTTTAATTGTTTTGTTAGTGCGCTTGACTTCAAATGGTTTTATGAAATGAGAAAAAAAACATGTTCTAACGTGCTCAGATGTTTGATTGAATTACACTATAATCTTAGTCGTTTTTTCTCTACAACGCATCAAAGCCTTGTTTATTGTCTGTAAACATGTGTTGTTGGAGGAGGGGGTTTAATGCCACCCACTCCCAGAGCCAGCTGATTGTACAGGCCTCGGACCAGCGTTTTAAACTGCCACCAGACACCCACTCCCAGAGCCAGCTGACTGTACAGGCCTCAGACCAGCGTTTTAAACTGCCAGCAGACACCCACTCCCAGTGCCAGCTGACCCTACAGGCCTCGGACCAGCGTTTTAAACTGCCATCAGACACCCACTCCCAGTGCCAGCTGATTCTACAGGCCTCGGACCAGTGTTTAAAACTGCCATCAGACACCCACTCCCAGTGCCAGCTGATTCTACAGGCCTCTGACCAGCATTTAAAACTGCCAGCAGACACCCACTCCCACTGCCAGCTGATTCTACAGGCCTCAGACCAGCGTTTAAAACTGCCACCAGACACCCACTCCCAGTGCCAGCTGACACTACAGGCCTCTGACCAGCATTTAAAACTGCCAGCAGACAGCCACTCTCAGTGCCAGCTGATTCTACAGGCCTCGGACCAGCGTTTTAAACTGCCAGCAGACACCCACTCCCAGCTGACCCTACAGGCCTCTGACCAGCATTTAAAACTGCCATCAGACAGCCACTCCCAGTGCCAGCTGATTCTACAGGCCTCGGACCAGTGTACAAAACTGCCAGCAGACACCCACTCCCACTGCCAGCTGATTCTACAGGCCTAGGACCAGCGTTTAAAACTGCCACCAGACACCCACTCCCACTGCCAGCTGATTCTACAGGCCTCGGACCAGCGTTTTAAACTGCCAGCAGACACCCACTCCCAGCTGACCCTACAGGCCTCTGACCAGCATTTAAAACTGCCATCAGACAGCAACTCCCAGTGCCAGCTGATTCTACAGGCCTCGGACCAGTGTTTAAAACTGCCAGCAGACACCCACTCCCAGTGCCAGCTGATTCGACAGGCCTCGGACCAGCGTTTAAAACTGCCAGCAGACAGCCACTCTTTACCAGGCTTTTTTCCCACATCTTGACCTAAGTAAGGCGATATGAAAGGCAGACCTGTACATGTCCGTCCCTCTGTCTCCACCTGCATCTCTCCATCTGTGATTTAAACACCATTTCAAAAAATGGAGAATCAATTCATTCATCGTTTAGTTCGCAGTATGTCCGTTGACCAATCACAAATAAAATATGGAAGAAATCGAGAGCTGGAAGAGAAATCTAATTAAGCATCCATCCAGTTTTATTCATCCCTCACCCGACACTCTCTTGGCACTGAATATGCTAAAATGATGGGAAACTGAACAAAACTATCTGGTACGATGGAACGCCACTGAAAGTTGGTCAAAATTGAAGTTTCTGCTTGCCCCATCTATCCCAATGTTTACCATCTGTTACCTCATGCATCGCTTTTTCTCCTTTTTTTGTTTATATATGCAACGAGACTATACTTGGATCCATAATAGTATGTCCAGCACATCTGTCTTCAAACCCAAATAATAATTCAATATCCATTCTAACAGGCATTCTGTCTGAGAGAGACATTAAATCGGTAGCGAGCCTTGAAGAAAACCTGATCCTGTGTGGGCGGAGCCACATGGCAACGCCTCGAAACATCACCGCAAGACATCTTCTGTTGACTTCCTCTCATCTCCGCTTCCCCTTGTGACCTTTCCCGGAGACGACGTGTCAAAGACGCCAGCGAGCAGAGATCTTTATTAAGTGGAATGCATGTATTGACATGGGGGTCTCGTGGGACGCTGCGAGGAAAATCAGGGCTCGGGATGTGGATGTCAGTTGAACTGTATGTTATCGTCTTACAGACTTTTCATACGGCACAAGGCTTCCTGCATAACATCAGGATTTAATTGTTTGCTGAAGGATTGAAGCACTAGGATCACACAGTATTATTCATGTAAATATTATAATCATGCTGAAGTCACATGCAGCTTGAGACTCATATTTGATTGCAAGGCATTATCAAAATTAAACAGCAGATTTAATTTTCAAGCCCAAAAACATCTTCTTAAAGATGCTCCCATGCACGAACATGCACTAAAAGTACCATGGCTGGTTGTGTCAACAAAGCAAGGAGAGGATCCGATAACAACACACACAGAGGGACACAATTCTTTACATAACAATATTTTGTGTTATATTAATTCCTTGAATGTTGTAGATTGCTCCTTTCTAAGAATTTCTCTTCGTCTAAAACATCATCCCAAAAAGACAATGCATTTGCAAACTTAAAAAAAAAAAACATAATCAATGGTAATGCCTGTCTTATTATAGCTACCTTGAATTGTAATAGCATCTAAGCATGTGGACAAATAAATTATCTCCGTCCCTCCATGTTGTGAAAGGCCACCGAGAATTGATTTACTGGTTTTGTCACATCCATGATTCATCACATACAAGGACCCCCGTTTAGGAGCGTCTATGAAATCTGAATTTAATTTATGACTCAATAACAGGGATCTCTATTCATATTGGCTCTTTTGATCGATTGCCTGCTGAAGATTGGATTGGCTACAATGGGAGTACTGCGGAGTCAAACAAAGCATGAACACGCACTTTCAAGATGACAAAGAGCTTCCTCTCAGGAAGCCGCGGATGCTACACCACCCTTGTCTTCTCGTCAGGAGTGAATAAAGAGCATTTGTTTTTTTTAATGCACAAAAGAAAAGGATTGTTTTGCAGGGGATCGTGGGTGATTTGAGTAGAAATTGAAGCGTTGTGTACAAGGAAAATAAACGCTCCAATAAAAAGGGCAGGAGAATGAGGCAATGAGCTGGCGGGGTATCTCCCCCTCCAGCTGCACACTCGGGAAACTCTCTGGAACACGAAAGGTAGGATAGTGGAGAGAACAGCCCGAGGATGTGTTACACCCAAATGCATCCATTGCCATATGAATTATTCCAGCCCCGCTGTTTTTGCACGGCCTCTGGAAGACAACAAAAAGACTTTCAAGCAGGTTTGAAAGATGACTGGATGAGTATTTGGATAAAAAGGTGTATACAGGAAATGAACAACAACAAAACACAGTCTGAATGATGGGCAGAGGGGGACGAGAGACCTGCTGTCCCAATCTAAAAGTGATTTATTTTTTCATCGGTGTATGAGTAATGCCACAGGAAAGTGACAAACGTGCAGGTGAGGTGAATAATTCTGAAGGGACTGCAAAATTGGGACAGTGGGGGAAAACAATGAATATAAAGATCAACACACTGACAAGCTTTGGGTCGAGGACCGAAACAGAACCGTGCAAATGCAAGACCTGACCATCAGTTGGGTATTGTAGTTTAATGGGATATACGGACTACAAACATGGAAGCTATGGCTTGTAAAGAACTGGGAATACATTTTTAAGGAAAAAAACACAGAAATTAAAAAAATGTTTTGTAGTCCAGCTCATAAGACTACAATGCCAAATTGAGTTTCTTGAGTCTGTGATATACAGGTGCATTGCTTTGGGTCTAACAAACACAGGACTTTCATCCAGGAGGCCGGGGTTCATGTCTCCTGTGAAATAACACATTGGTTGTGTTAATTTTCACATGAGAGGATACTGTCATTTTGTTTTTTTCCGGGTTTTTTTCTGCCTGAAACTCAGAAAATGTTTTTTGTTTGAATCCCAACATCAACCATGTGTTTACTGCCACTGTAGTCAAATTTGAGTTCCTATTTGCAAACTGGGGGGAAAAAACCATTTCCCCCAACTTCACTAAGAAATGAGAGTACATTCACTATTAATTACTGTATAATACAGACAGACTTGATGTGACAATGTGCCCCCAGTCTTATTAGGTAGCTGGCAACTGTAAACAATCAAAACAATAAAAAAAAATGCCCAGAATATGTGGAGGATTTACTGCTGAGTGTGACTGTTCAACACTTTTCAACCGGGTGATGCGCTAAAAATAA
This sequence comes from Chelidonichthys spinosus, assembly GCA_029853015.1. NCBI lineage: Eukaryota > Metazoa > Chordata > Actinopteri > Perciformes > Triglidae > Chelidonichthys > Chelidonichthys spinosus. Next base: position 17,685,545 of record CM056840.1, read on the forward strand.
AAAGCGAGGACAACACAGGTTGGACACACTTCCGGCGGTCAAAGAAATGCAATGAAAGAAGGAGGAGCAGTGCGAGAGCTCATCAAGCAGACAAGAGGCTTGATGTAAAGTGCAGCTGAATGCTGCAAAATCACAGCTTTTATCCACAAGCAGGTTTACGGATCCATTTTTAGGAATAACAGCAGTGTGACAAGAGAGCAATCTCATGCACGTCATCCAAATTTGGACGTTAACTACATCCACACACAGGAAGGAGCTCCAACTATACCAACTATATGCCTAATTACACTTTTAATTCACTCAATCAGCAGGCTTCTCATTATTTTTTTCGTTTTTACTTCTTTTGATGTGTTTTTTTAAATTGATATATATATATATATTTTTTTTTTTCATCATAACCCCGGAGATGCCTCTTTTAAAAACACATCTAACAAAAAATGGCACTACTTTTTTTTTTTAAGTCAAATCCCAGGGAGGCTCTTATTCAGCACCATTAAGAGCTTCTTCTTTTTAAGCAAGCTATTAACACAAAAGACTGTGAGGCCGCAATCCCTTAAACCTGTCAGCTTAGAGAATTTATTAGTTTTCCACCGAGACGTCTTTTAAAAAGTTCAACATCCCTCTGTATCGGGGGATCAGTCATCTCGTACACCTGCATCTTCGTTTGAAGAGATTTCTTTTTCTTTAACAATGATCAAAAGTCTGCGATGGAAACCTTTTCTTTCAAGTGAGCTCATCAACTGCACGTTAAAACCGTCATGAAAATAAAACATGATCCTGCAAGTGATCTGTGCCTTTTATTTTGTGTCTGTTCAAACAAATAGGCCAAAAAGACATCATCATATTACACCTGTTATCATCTTTACACCTCGCTGCCAGTAAAAAACAATTCAAGATTTTTTTTCACGTTTTCACTCACAAAATAGTGTAAAACTAGAAGAAAGAAAGTTACCTCACAGATACATAGGAACCGAAGCTTGCGTTAATCGCCTCAATGTGTCATTTAGCTGGTTGTTAGGGTTGGGGTTAGGGTGGGGGTTAGGATTAAGGTTGGGGTTATGGTTGGGGTTGGGGTTATGGTTGTGTTTAGAGTTGGGACTATGGTTGGGGTTATGGTTGGGGTTATTTTTGGGGTTGGGGTTGGGGTTAGGATTAAGGTTGGAGTTATGGTTGGGGTTAGTTCCTTTTTGTATTTTGGCTGTATCTCCGGAATGGTAAGTCATAGAGACACAGGCTGAAGACTGGTGTGTCCAGAAGGGTAGGGGTTAGGTCAGTGACCCTCAGCCGGGAGAACGAAAAAATGTTGAAACGGAAAAAGGTGGTGGAGATGAGAAAGAAATGGATGGCGTGCATAATTTAAGTAACTGGGGGGAAAAAGCCTTGTGTAAATGAACAATGCACTCTCAAATAATTATAATCATGTCAGTTGTATAACTATAGCAAAGGCATTATAAAATATTTCATTATCACAATAATGGGCCTATTTAATTCTCATTTTCATTTCTAGGAACAAGAGACATTAGATACGGAAGAGACATCTTCTAAAAACATGTTAGAATGCATCAGAATGTTGGAAATCTACTTAATTCCAAAATTGTATGGGGGACGACCCCAAAACTCCCTGCCTCAGCAGGACCCCCCCACATATAAAATACTGTTGACGCCCCTGCAGCTGGAGAATCTACTCCCAGCAGGCACCAAACATCACACTGTTTTCTTTTCTTACGTTAGTGTGTGCTGCTGAAGCTCTCTGCATTCTCAGAGAGAATAAAAAAGCTGTTAACCCTTTATGTGTTTATGTGTATAGCGGGGGAATATGATGAAATGGCCATGAACTGGAAACAATAAAATATGTGAGAGAAAAAAAATGTCATTACAAAAGAAGCTCCGGTTAAATGGCTGAGAAAACACAACGAACATGATCGGATCGAATGATAGTAAATGAATTGAAGGCGAAGGTTGGCATGTTTCACCTGGAATTAATTTTCACGTCAATATAAATACAAATATGTTATCATGAATTTCTGAATATTGTGCAGCAAAAAAACAGCGTTATTCATTTTCACAGCAAGGACGATTTCTCTGAGCTTTGGCAACAGTGAATAAAGGCGTCAGCTAATTATGTTGAGCGTACAATATGTTGCCCAACAACAGCTGCATTTAAACTTGATAAGGTCATATAGTTGTGTGAATCTCTTCAATACTTTTATAGGAGAAAAGGATGCAACAGTCGCACATTTGCAATGGAATGAAGGGTTGAAATTAAAGTATTTTGTACTTTTGTGCTAAGCTATATGCTAACATTAGCATGCTAAGATGCTAGGAACGCCAACATTCTGATGTTTACCAGGTATAATGCTTTTTTTCTTTGAATATTCAGGCACAAGGAAGTACAAACTTTACAAAATGAACCAAAACACTGACAACTAGGAAGGAATCTTGGCTGGATAATGAGAATAAATATGAAATACAAATTTAAATAGCACCCTGCTGCACCAGGGTTCACCGCGGTGACAGCCAATGCGAGAAAGGGTTTTAAGTTCAATGCAATTTCAGAGGCTTAAAAAAGTACATTTTTGGGAGGCAGGCTAAGAGTGCAGCTGGGAGATGACAAGAAGTTGGACAAAGTGCCGGCGGGTGTCCCTGATCCCTCGGGGGACGTCCCGCAACACAGACCACGTTCAGAATGTAGTTGTTTAGGATTAAACGGGTATCTGGCTTATGAGTCACAGGCTGGCGGAGCTGTCACTGAGAATATGAGACGTCTCCAAGTAAAAGAGAAACTAAGAAAGCGGGGATGTATCGTGAAATAAATATTGATTTTCATACCGAAGACAAGTCCAGAAGCAGCCAGTGCTAATTATAGTACATTATAATGGGTTTCCTTAAAAACACACTGGCTTGGATTCACTGGGTTTATTCGGCGGTGCTCTGTAGATAGGAGTTAATACGAAGAGATGACAGATTTCAATGAACGGAAAGAGTTCAGTCGAGGTTTGGAAGTAGAGGCAGCTGTAATGTCTGTGGAAATGTTCAGGCAGCTTTTTAGGGGTTTGTGGTGAAGCTAAGAGACTAGCTGGAGCAATAAAGCAATTAAGTTCTGACTGTGTTGTGTGTCTGCGGCTTGGATTTCTATTTAAAAAAAAAAAAAAAAAAAAAGACGGGACGCAGACAACACGACAGACGACTTCATCTTAGTTGTGTTCAGCGTAAACCGTTATTCGGCTCATTAAAAGATCAACGAGAATATGAACATGTAATGATGTTTTGTCTTTCGTCCCTCAGGCTGTTAAGTGATTATAATCTCGCCGATGAGGCTCATAGATTACATGGTGGTGTATTGGCACAAGTCATTACACTTGTTAATGGTTTCAATGGAACAATGTCACAGAAACAAACACGAGATGCAGAAGTTGGGCGTTGGGGATGCTTCTCTGCCTGTGAAGTCACCGTGGGGTTTTAATCCCCGGAGTTTCCCTGAACGCCACGCCGGAGCAGGATAAGGTGACATGTCTGTCTGGCTGGAAGACAGCTTCCAGACGCCTCCTGTGTCAGTTTGTCACAGAAGGTTTGATGGAGCTTCAGGTGACAGTAGGCAGTCTGGGAGGAGTGAGCACTGCCTTTTTTTTCCAATGGTTTTGTGACACTCTGAGGTTGATCTTACTAGCTTGAAACCTTGCTTCTTGATATTCTGTGATTGCAGATTTATTCTACATGCACTCTTCCTTAATATTATCTTCTCCTGTATGTGAGAACTGCTCTACTGTCAGGAAAAAAAAGGTCGATTTTAGGTCATAAACAGTAAGAAACTCCAAAGTGAGAATTTGCAGAAATTGAATTAATCAAATTCAACTTTTCTAAAATCACATAGGAAGTCAAGCCACTTGTTTATGTTACCAACAAACTTATAGTCAAGCAAGAAATCACTTTTTGCTGCGTTTAATCTGTTGCAGTGGTGGATCCATTTTCTGTGCATCTAACCCAATTAAATTGTGTTTGTAATAAAAACAATAATTGGTTTTTAATCTCTCTTTGAATTGCCTTACTTACATTAGACTGTGGGTGAAAATGAAACAAAATAAAAGAAACACAAAGGTTAAAAGCACTGGATCCCTGACAACCATGTTTCAAATGTCGGACGATTAGTCTTCACCAGTTTAGACGCCCTGACTCATACGTTTTGTATGATGAAATTCCCACAGCACCTAGAGGTCAATAGGTGGCATGTACAATGCTGCTAATACTGCTGGATGTACTGTAAGGCTCTGAATTATCGTCATGGATAATTGGGCTGAGAAATTGCTGCCTATGAACAGGATTTCCCCCAGACATTTCCAAAATGTGTCATCACACAGTCTTTGTAGTGGGATTAAGATTTCAGTGGGTGAATTATTTTGTGGAAAAAGCCACAGGTGAAGGAAAACCTGGTAATCTGTGCTGTAGCAGTAAGGTTAAAAAGTAATCAAGGATCTTTGTGTAATGTAATGTTTCAGTCATGTTCAGATTACCAAATGGGCCTCCGATGTTTGGGTCCCCCTAGTCTACTGCCGATCCAAGTGTTTCTTTGATGTGTTCTCTCCCTGCCTGCCTTCCCTGCCAATCAACCAACACACCTGAAGCCATTTCCACTGATTGCCTTCACCCACTTCTCCTGTATTTAAACCTGCTCCTGCTCTCCACTCCACAAATTGACCAGATGCATAAAAAAGACTCAAAACTACCACAAAGACACAGAAGATGAAAGCAAAACAACAAAAATCACTCAAAATGACCAAAAAGAGACAAACACTACAAAGCTCTCCAAAAAGAGAAACAAAGCTACCAAATAGATGCAACAGAGACAAAATGACTACACAAGAAATAAAAAAAAAACTAAAAGTGACACAAAACCAAAAAGAATCATAAAAACACTACAAAGAGATGCAACACAACAAAAAACTCTCGAAACAACTAAAAAGAGATGTGCATCGTCTACATAGAGGCACATAATGTCAAAAAAATGCAAAACTTTTACAACAGAACGAACAAAAACTTACAAAAATACCACCAAGAGATACAAAATGTCCATGAAGAGAAAAACAAATACCAAACAGAGTTGATGATTGACTAAAAAGAGACACACAATTACTACAAAGAAATTAAAAACAACCAAAAGTCGATGCAAAACAAAACGAAACAAAAAAACAAAACAAAATGACCAAAAAGAGACACACATTGTATGCAAAAAGGCACACAAATACCAAACAGATGCAAATTATTTACAAAAAGATACAAAACTGGCAGAAAATATATACTATCAAGAGATGCAAATTGACGATAAAGAGATACAAAACTACCAAACAGTGATGCAGAAGGACCAAAAAGAGACACAAATTGACTACAAAGAAATGAAAAACAACCACAAAACAAAACTACCAAAAGAAGCTGTTGCTCTAGAAAGAGTGGGACCCTTGACCTGTCTGTGCCCAGGGGCCCATCGTCTCATATTCTGGCAATCGTTGCAGTGACTTTCTCTTCTTGCTCCCTGAAAGGAAACATGTCACGATTGTTCTGGAGTTCTCCTTTAAGTGGCTTCTAAGAGTTAACAGAGAAGAGCAAATTAATTAACACTCCCCTTCCACGGCACACAAAGACCTTTGGTTAGGCTCTTGTGCGATTATCGGATAAAAACAAGACGATTCACTGAGCCATCACTCATTGACAAGGTAATGATTTTCAGAGGTGAAGTATTATTAAAGTTTATTCCAGAAATTGAAGCCTTGTTTGCCTAAGCTGATTATTCTTTGTCTGGAAGACAGCGTTCTAAATGGAGCCCCGGAGACGGGTTGTGTTTATTCACCGCGGCGGCGGGGTCACGGGTTCAGTCACAACACGCTCACGGTGCTAATTTGCAAACTGGTCAGCTGGAGATACCGAAGGTTTTAGCCACCGCACGGAAATCTCATTGCATAAATTTCAAACAAGTAAATAAATGAACGGCGAAAAGTTGAAAGTAATGGATTTATTTTTTAAGAGCCTGTGGTACACAACAAATTATTTACATGATGCTAGATTCATCGACTTGGATCAAATGACTAAGCGTTGGTTCATCCATTGGCTGCAATCTGAGACTGGAGGGTTTACTTTGAGGAAGATATAAGAATTTAAACTTACTCCTGAACATTTAAGTATTGACTGGTGTGTCAGTCTGCCACTTTGGTCCCAAATACACTATAATGGCAACCCAATATATTTTAGTATAAATATTCATTGTCCCCGAAGATGAACCCAACTATTTTACATTTCGACTACATATATGACCCACCTTCAATACAGATTCATGTTTCCATCCCTTTAACATAGGAACTACGACCAATATACTAAGTTTAAAGCAGTTATTGCAAATATGCATTTTTCCGTTCAGATCAAAAGTTACTTTCAGCTCAACAAATTGTGAACTGCTGCATTCCCCCTATAGACACGCGCTGCCATTTGTTGGTGCCCACGCTGTGTGTCAGGAATATCTTTTATTAATGTTCGTATATATTGGAGTGCGGGTGACAGCTCCGGTATTTACGGCACCTCGGCGAGATTACTCTCATTAAGGACAAAATGCTGACCTTGGTAAGACACAAATGGATCTTTAAGAGACAGGCTCTTCCATCACAGTGAAATGGAGCGCTCCCCATCTCACAATACTGCTATTAAGTTTCATCAAGGCTCATTACATGCTGACTCTGTGGCATCTCCCGCGCTATAAAAAAAAACCCTCCCCTGCAAACGCACAACACCACAATTTGTACATCATCACACATCCTCCCATTGTTGTCGGCAGGTGCCTCTCGTAATAGAAATTAATTATTTTGAGGTTTCAAACGCATAAATGTGTCCCCCTCTCGGAGAAACTGTGCAAAGATGCTATTTCAAATTGCCATCAGGAACGCATTTGTTACAAAACACATAATCTAATAAAAAAAAAGTACACCACATTTTTCACAGCACAATGCAATAATGACAGAATGACGTAATCTCTTATTGTTCATAATTAAACGTGTGCTAAAATACATCAAATTGTATCTCATTCACCCTCCAAAAAAGAAAAAAAAAATGAATTCAATTCATTCACTATTTTCAAGGAGCATCACACCAGATAGGGAAGCCAGGAAACTTAAACTTGGAAAGAGGGGGGAGTCAGGCAGGATGGTGGGCAGACAGAGCAGCATGCTTATATGATCTTGACCCTGCAGTCGATAGGCAAGGGCGGTGAAACCTGATTACAGACAGCCCACATCCCAGCCTGCTGATTTCATTTCCCTCAGCCGGCTCGCTCGGTAAAAAGACAAGAGGTGTGATGTTCTGCACCAGCACACTGCACACCGGCTTGATTAAACTTTCACTTCTTTTTTTTTTTTTTTTCCTCAGGTGTGATGTTACCCTGTGATGTACACATCTGTTTTACTGACGGTTAAAACAAAATCTAAATTTTATTCCACTTTTTCTTTCTTACACTTTCCCTCCGAATGAACAAAAACGTGCATTTTTTAAACGTTTTTGAAAAGCAGAGATTCCACCTCCAGTGGTTTAGCGGGTATACTTAGGGATTCTTCTTAAACGCAGGCTGTCAGAGCATGCTGCTACATCCACTCCGATGGACCCGAACAAGGTGATGAAACGAGGAGAAGTCAAACAAGCGTGTGGAGACGGTTGTCCGTCCAGCTGCCTGGTGAGATGTGCTTTAAGACCCGTTGAGTGCACCTGGCCCCCACCCGAAGCGTTGTGCAATTGGTCGACCTTTCCGACTCATTTTCCACTCTACCGCCATCGTGACTTATATTTGTCTAAATCAGATCTTCAACAGGGGGGTCTGGGACCCCTAGGAGGGTCCGCAGAGGTACTGCGGGGGGTCCTCAAAATTATTTGATCCCTAACTTCCCAAAAACTTCCCCAAAAATCCAATGTCCAAAAATACACATTAACATGAATACAACCTTTTAAGAAGCAAATATAAATCTTCCTATGTATTCAATGTTATGAGTTGAAATCGTGATGTGGAAATGCCAATAAAGAAAATATAAAATTAAAATGTTCTATAAAAATATGAATCTGTCAACAATTATTATTTTAATGGCTTAACATTGTTTACATACATACAATGACATATTAGGACCACTGTATTATTTTTTTATATGGGCTAAATTGTCATCTTATGGGTCTTTAGTGATTGGGCTTAACTTGTTGTCATGGCAACAGCAAACATCCGGTCAAGCAACTTGTTTACTTCCTCTATGACATGAAAATCACTGGAAGGATCTTAACGTGGTGTTGTCACACGTTGTGATGTATTAATTAGAAAAATAAATGCGTACATTCAGGGGAGGTTAGCTAGCTTAAATGCTGGTAGTTAACATCATAATAAAGTAGCAAACTTGCTACTTTATAAACTCATAAATTCGCTCGCTTGGCCTGAAAAAGGATGAAGGTCTCTGGTAAAGTGGTCCTTTCCAGCATCTTCTTTTTGTTTCTTTCTTTCCTTGCCCCCCCCCCTTCTTCCTGAAAAGGAGAATGTAATGAATACATTCCCGGTTTAGCGTTATTAATGCTCCTCTTGGCAGAAAAAGCACCACAGTCGGCGGTGGATAATGAGCTGTGATGCAGTGAAATGGAAATCAAATGTCCCTTTTTTCCACCCCGCAAAGAGCTTTTTATTCAAGCTCTGCGTTTTAATTATTCTCGCCCTGATCAACAGGACGTCACGGAGATGTACTTATGCATGAGCCACTACTCTTCTGCCTGAAAATAGTCCACACCGCCGCTCATACAAACAGAAACATAAAAAAGCCCATTAGTGAGCGTTTGTGCACAACAGAGGGCAATCCATTCCTCCAACATACGTTCAGTGGAAGGGTCTAACCCAGTGATACATGTTACTGTAATGGATGGGAACAGAAGTGCCCACTTGTTCGAGGCCATAAAACGAGGGAGTGAATACAATTAAATTGAGAGCACCTAACTTTATATGCGGGGCCAAAATTCCTCTCTGAATCTTTTTTTCTGTCTGAGAAAACCAATCTCGATACCTCTGAGCAGACAATATGCCTTCACATATTGCAGCGCATACTCGGATGAATCTCACACTGTGGGCCTCCACGATGAAGTTTTGTTCCTATTGCTAACCAATTTCCTTCACTAGATCTGCCTTTGTTGGAGCTCTTTTACAGTACGATGCTTTATTCTTGGCGTTTGTCTTTTTTTTTTTTGGTTTAGAGGCTGAGGTCTTTCGTTACCAAATGTCATTGTTTGTTTCTTATATATTGATGGGAAAAAAAGCAAAACCTTCTATATGCAGGATTTTCTGATTGGCGGATTTTACTTTGGATGATGAGAACAAGGATTGTTTACACATAATATAGTCATATTGTGTATTATGCATTGGGTATCCTTAACAAATAGCATTCTGCAAGAATTTTTCAGATGAGGTTTTGCATTTCGGCCATCGATATATCCTTAATTTTTAATGAATTCCAGGTAATGTGCATGCACAGGAGTTGCCATGTGGTTGACGGACTAAATACTCTGCACCCAACCTCTTATGTGCTTATAGCTTGACGGGCATTTCCCGGTTGCTTTTGTTTCACTTTACATTACCTTGAGTCTTGTGACATTCAGCATATTACGTAAAACCTTTGAAGGAACTTTTAATGGATCATCTGGACATTTTCTCTTTTTTTAATAAAGGAAAAAGGGTCCACTCAGGCTCTTGTTGACGTTAAATTAAAAGAAATTCAGTGTGACATTTTCCTGTAATCGCTACTTTGGATGACAGTGTTCAGAAAATGTACATACAGTCTGTTCCAATACTGTCATACTATTTAGTATGCCAAACTATTAAGTTTGTCTCAATCTCAACAGTAATATTACACTAGTATAAAAACAAGTATTGGAGCCAGTTTCTTTGTAAATGTGTGTGCAAACAGTATTGGAAATCATCACATATTTGGCTTTTATTTGTTCTTCATATGATTTTAAATTATTCTCGCATGACAGGGGACTCTTGTCATGTTTGAATTACCCTGTTGAAATGATTACGGCATAGCCAATCAGGCTGTGACTATTTAATGGCCCACATTTCCTGAATGTTACGACAAAATGTTGCAGAAAATAAATTGGATGTTTTGTCAAAGGTAGCACTTCGGCGAAATTTCCATTTCGGTGCGATACTGTTTTGTCAAAAGCAGCGGAAAAAACAGGAAATTCAACATGTTGTGCAACGTAAGGGAGACGGACACAAGGATGCATACTAAAGCAAATCCACAGAAACAACGAATCAGCGACTCCTGCTTAAACCTCGCATATTCTAATCTCACCACATAGAGAATCACCAACACTGGCATTTTGTTGCTTTGTGAAGACACATCCAGTATGCATGCTTCTTTAAGCTGCATAATAGGCCATTAGTCAAACAAATCCTTCACAGGAAAAAGGAAATAAATAAAAAAATGCCCGACTCTTGTATTAGCGTTGTTTTCTCGGAGAGTGCGGTTCGGGAGGAAATGGGTTTTCTTCCGTGCACACTTTGGATAATTAGGCCGAGTGAATGGCAGCCACCCCAACACCTCTGTCAAACTGGGAGGCTACTAATGAGGAGAACACCACACTTTCACCTAGAATATATTAGCATCCTGTATGAGGACAGTGTCAGCCTCCCGTCCTCCACCGCCACTGTCCTTTTATAAGGAAAGAGGGAAAAGCCTCCTATTTCTCTTCTTTACATACTCATCATTAGAGGTGTCTTGCAGTCGTGGCCCCTCACATGTGACTAAGATGGGTGGGACGTCCCTCACCCCACAGCCCGCCCGCTGCAGACTAATGTAGCACTACAGTCGCCATCATTAGCAAATTACCGTATATATAAATATATATATACACATTGTCGTTGTTGACGTACTGCAGAGGGATTTTTTTCACTGTCAAATCAATGTGATTATGACTCTGGTTACATGGCATGTTGTTGTTGTTGCTGCTGTTGTTGTTTTTCAGCACAGCAGCTACAATGATAGTCACATTGAATCTGTTTTGTGAGAAAAAAAAAAAGAATGTCAGATTGCAGCCTCCCCCCCTTGTGAACGTGTGAATGGCTGCAGTTTAACCTGAATAGATAAATATATGTATATATTTACGGTTGCAGATTCAGCCACACTTTCTTCCTGCAGTAACCCTTTCAACCCTTTTTCTCCCGTCTCCACTGTTATTGTTGCTTTTTGCCTAGAGTCTCCATCACACAAAGTTGCGATCATATTAAGCTCGTTTGACAGAAATGACCCCCCCTGTTTGAAAATGTGATAAATATGTAATCCATAACTCTTGATATGCTAACGCTCTGGATGTGTCAGGGATGGGATTATAATTAGCATTGTGAATGAACGGTAAGAAACACAATTACTTCCACAGTTTAGCCCCATTAAGATAACGCCATTAAGGGGAAACGAATATTGATGCGGAGATTGTCCGACAAACAACGCAGGTACAATTTTTATTTTTATTTTAATTATCGAATAAAAGACGTGATTTACATGCCAAGTGTCCAATCATAACAACAGCACTGTTGCCTCAATCAACTAATGCAGTTGACTAAACAGTTGGTAAAATAATGCTCCAGTACATGCTGTTGCCTCCTGCACAGTATTTAATCCATTTACCACAGGAATGAAAAGAAAAGTAAAGGGTGAAGGTAGAATAAACCTTCCGTTTCTGTTTGGAGGAGCTGTGAAAGTGCTGTAGTAACCCCCATTGTTGGGTGTCAGCTATGGTTATTATATGGAATGAGTCAGGTTGTAATTGCGCTGTTGGCACGGCTACCGTTTAACTGTAATTCTCCAGGAAATTATTCTAATGGTAAGTTGGATGTAGTCTAGTCTAATGAAGGATTTGTGTTAATTCTATTAACATAAAATCACATTATTAACACAAAGAGGTATATTTGGTGCAGTTTGTATTTTGTTAAGACTCTTTTTTATTGGATAGTCAGAGAGGGGACTTCTTTCAGCATCTAGTTCAGGTGGTTTGTTTCCTGTTTTTTTTTTTTTTTGTATGGAGCATTACTGGAGTACTGTGTTTATCCACTTTAACGTGTACTTGATCAGACTGTGAGGGCAAGTCAATACACACTTTTTATTCAACACAGCAGGCTGTCGATTAATGTGCAGAATCTCTGCATGAAAGAGACGTAAACCTTATGTTTCATCATTACAACACCTGCCATTAATAATCAAGCATATGCTTTTATCCCCCCTCTCTGAAGTCTTTGATGATGCATTCCTTTACATTGTCTTCATGACCGAGCAAAAACACAACATCCACACACGACGTTTGGATTCGAGTCGCTCGGAGCCGCTGTCATCTCGTATCGATCTGCTCTGCTATACCTTATCGATTATGTGTGTTGATAAAGATAAACATGAAACATAAAAAAAAAGAATCTGGACTTTATCCACCGTGGATACTTATTAACACTGTTTTATTTGAAAGTGTTTTTTCCCCCCAGAAATAACATTCTGACGGAAACAAGAAGAAAATAATATTAATATCCCACCTTGAATACAGTATATACATCTGATTTATGGAAATGAGTTCAGTTAACACGGACTGTTCTGTGAGTCACATCACCTTTTTTTTCATTCAGTGTTGGAAAAAGAATGAATATTAGAATATTCCCCCATGAACGTTAATATGCAGCACTAATCCCTGACTGAAACACCTTCAATCCTTCCGTTCGACTTATTAATACAGTGTTTACTGCAAGTATCAGGTGCTTTTCACAGCATGAATATGTACAGAAAAAGACACACACACAATGAAAATCAATCTACTCTACATAACCAAGAACAACCAAGGACACGTTGCTTCCAGGGAACAAAGCAACGAAGCTGATGTAGTGACAAATTATTATTATTATTATTATAAAAAAAAAAAAGGTCTGTGCTGTGTGGGTGCAGACAAAGTCCAGGGTCACTGCTTTCACTGTTCCCGGCACTTTAAGCGCACAGCTGCTCTCCAACAGAGATTTATTTCAAGACTGCACTGAAGAATGAAATTCACTCGACAGTTCATTACAGTCATTAATGCAAAACGCACTTTTTTCAATCATTAAAAATGTCAGACGTCGACACTTCAGACCTAATATCTTTTTATAGTATTTTATTTTTTTTTATTTTTCATGAATAAGAGCAAAATGACGCTCAGATGTGTCAATGATATTGTTCCCTGATATTTGCAAGAAACGACGATGGCGTATTCGGGTAGCTGTAGGAAAAACAAAAAAACAGCCGGGAGAGGTGGGCAATATTCAGAGAGAAAAAGTTGCTAAAAAAGTAGCAAATTTGTTACTTTATAAGGTCACAGGTTTGCTACTTTATTATGGAGGTCACAGAGGAAGGAAACTTGCTCAACCAGATGTTTGCTGTTGCTATGACAACACGTGAACGCTACCGCTAGCATCTTAGCCAAAGCCCAAAAGTAGAAAATTTACTACTTTTATAAAGTCGCAGGTTTGCTACTTTATTATGGAGGTCACAGAGGAAGGAAACACGTTGCTCGACAGGATGTTTGCCGTTGCTATGACAACAAGTGAAAGCCACCGCTAGCATCCCCCTTACCCCCCCCACAGTGGCCCTAATACGCAGTCATAAGAAACAGTTTTATCTTAATATTTTTTTATTCATTTTTTTGCAGCAAGATTACTGTTTTATACTTTTTATTTGTCACTTTTTTTCGTGAGACCTTAAAGTTCATTGTTATTAAGTCTGGCTTGCATTTGGCAGATGGCTGTATACCTAAACAGAAAGAAATGAATACATTCACATCCATGCTGGATCAGTTCTACCACAAGGTGAAACACAATTTCACAAAGCTGACATAATCTTCGCCGTAGTTTGTTTGCATTTCACATTATCTCTTTTTTTGAAGGGTTAAATGGAGGTTAAAAACTGGAAAACAAGAAAATCTGAGCGGCAGAATACATTTTCCCTTTGCTGCATCAGCTGCTGAGTTCCCACCCAAGCCTACATGTTGCTTTTTACTGACTTTCATGTCATATTAAATTGCGGTTGTTAAACTGAAAAGTCACTTTCCAAAGATGATGGGAGAAAACACAGTTGTAATAGTCCAAGGTGACATTATTTCTCCTAGAAGCAGCATTTCAGAATCCGGCTTCTCTGCAGGTTCGACCCGTTTTTCTAAAATCACATATGTGGCAAAGGTAACCTGCCGTAAGGGGCACACAAGGCCTCTTCCACTGTCATCCTCTAAGAAAGACAGTAGGGAAGGAAAACATTGCATGTGTAAGCAGCTGACGGAGGTCACCGAGAAAATCATAGAGCGAAGAAAGCAGGACGATGGGGAAAGAGGCAGATCAGAGCAAATGTATATTAGCAGCGAAGGGCACCTTTTTTTATTTGGTTTTCAAAGAGTTCCTCTTTCATGGCCAGCCAACTCACTTTTTTTTTTTTTAGGGATAGGCACTCTGAATACCTCAAGACAAGTTGACGAAAACACACACACTCCCACCCACCAAACATTAGACGTCTGATAGACGTCCAGATCATGTCTATATTGCGTCCGTCGGTCCAAGACCAATTCTGGACCACTACACGACGTGCAAACTAGGTCTGCTATTTGGACGTCTAATCATGACCCCACTTGGACGTCAATATGCAGTTGAACATTTGAACGTCGGGCTAGGTCACTTATTTCGACGTCTAAGACAGGTGCAGGTAATTGACATGATGTAATTTATTTATTTATTTATATTATTATTATTATTATTATTATTATTATTATCATCATAGTAGTAGTAGTAGTAGTAGTAGTAGTAGTATGGGCATGATGACATATTTTGTGATTAAACATTATTTTTGAATATAAGTCATATTTTTGTTTGTTTACATTTTTGTTTTTCTCTTTTAAAATAGTGTTATTCTGTTTATTACAACAATAAAGGTGTAGCCTTTGGGGAAGGGGGGGGTGTTACAGTCAACGCCATTGTGATTGGCTGAGGCATTGCGTCATCAACGTACATCATAAGAGCCACTCCCATTGGGCCAGGTGTTTCTCTACGGTGAAAGCGAATGGCCTCTCGGCTCTGTTCTCGACCACTACAACAGCAATCCGAAGCGTCGTCCACTAAATTGCAGGTAAGTTCGGTCAGCACATAGACCCATAAGTTAATTTTATGTTCATTTATGCATTTATAGCGTTTGCCGTTTTAGCTTTATGCCTCAAACCTGTTGTTGCTACAATTAGCATTACATCTGCTAACGTTAGCTTTTGAACACGACCAATTTAGTTTAACGTACAACGAAACCGGCGAAAAATAAATACATGGAGTGAAGCGCTGGAGCCGTGGGCCATTACACGACCGTTATCGGCAACAGGCCTCCAGTGTTAACGAGCAGGAGGGCCATTGTGTTGAGCTGGGGAGCGGCCGGGTGTTAGCAGCGGATGCTAACCGCTAACGCTAGTCGAAGTTGGCATCGAGCTACCTCACAACACAGCCATCTTTCTTGTTACCGGTCGAGGCTTTATTTGTCGGTGACAGCCGGTTATGGGTCCGCGGCTCCAGCGCTTATTTCTTTTTCTTTGACGTGCTGCTGCTGAGATAGAGAGAGATTAGCACTTGCTAACACCCGGGACAGCTAATGGGGCTAGCAGCACAGACCAATATACAGGCGGGGGGAGGGGGCGCTTCAGACACAGCCACGTGGGGGTTTGTAGCCAAACAATTTAGTGCAGTGGAGTACTGTATTGTAAAGTTTTAGTAAGATGTTTCTAAATCCTTTTTTCTTATCCTTTTGTCAGGTGGTGTTTGGTCCTCCATTTGAAGGAATTTTGGAACATATTTTTGCTTACAGATATGCAGACTTGGTGACCGCCGTTTGCCTTTACATATTTCTTATCATTTGTCTTTATCTACTTGCAGATGGAGTCATGCAGTTCGACAGTCAGGCCACAGAGGACAAAATAAGGAGCCATGCTTCAGAACATCTGAAGCATGCCCCGCAAAGGAGTGGAGGGGGGGGGCTTCACCGCCACTCAAGACTAATTTTGTGATTTACATGTTCTACACTGTAGTTGCTGTTCTCAGTGTTCATAGGGTTATTACTTTTATATACAGTATATATTTTATATTCTTATAATTTTATAGTCGGAGTACTTGTATTTTACCTTTTTTTGTATTTTTTATATACACGTTTGTATATACTGCCTGCTGTTGTATTGTCAACTGACGTCTGGAAAATAAAAATGGGTGACAAAACAGTCAGGATTTGATTGTGATTTATTATAACGTGACTGTAGAAACGTGTCCAGAAGGTAGGAACCTGTTTTCCTGTACCAGCTAATTTTACTGTAGTCATTTGGTTATGCATAGGAACTAAACCAGTAAAAATATATATATGAATAAATAATAAGAATTATAAAAATCCGTTCAATTTCAATAGGGCTTCGCAGCCCGACGTCGGCGCTCGGGCCCTAATGAGTTATAATTTGACGTAGAAAAGACGTCCACAACGACCATATTTGGACTAGAAATAGCTCCTGCACGGCGGTACTGTGGACGTCATAAATGGACGTCAAGTATACGTTGAAAGAAAGACGTCGTCTGGAGTAACAGTCTGCACCTTGAGGTGACCAAAATTAGACGTCCAAAAATGACTTGGAAAAGACGTCGTTTGGACGTCTCTTTGCGCAGTGGGCAAGACCAAAAAGTACAGGAAGCAGACATTGTAAGTCTGTTGTGAGGACATTTCTGTCCGAGTTACCGGCTGAATACAAATACCAAGACTTCCCAGCTGCATACTTGCTCAAAAGTCATGTTTCCATGAATGTCTAGCAGAACCCAGATCAAACCAAAACTCTGTTTGTATAAAAAAAAAATAGGGTAGAAATATACAGGATTGATATTGCATCTGGAATTATTTGAACTTGACCAATACTTCTGAATAAAGACTGAGAAATGTCCGTTGTCTTCCAATTGAGAAAAGCAATCTGACCACCTTGTTTAATGTGTGTGAGGCTCCTCCAGAGGGTTTACTCTCACTATAGTGTTAACAGCATTGCCAATTGTGAGCCATTTAAATTAATGGGGGATTTAACTATGCACATCAGACATTATACCATCGCATAAATAAGACAATTGTGGCCAGAAAATGTGGGTCCATCTAAGGCAGCGGTAATCTGCAAATGTACAGCTTTCATGAATTAAAGGTTGTATCAGCGATTCTGGTTGCCCTCACTTCCGTTGCGAGATCCAAAACAAACAGAGCCAGCTAGCCCCTCCCTCCCGTGTTTTGAAAATGATCATGGATGCGCATTTTCATGAACGTGATTGGCTGTTTATTTTGCTTTTGAGGTGTTGGTAGTTCCATTTGTTTTTGTGTGCGATCTCGGAGCCTAGGCTGCCTAGAGACGGCCTGCTTATGGGGCGGGCAGCTAGCGGATCGTGAGGTAAAAACAGATGAATGTGATCATTTATGTTTCGGCCCAGAATCGCTGATACAACCTTTAAATGTGGTTGAGAAAAAACCACCTCAATTACAGGGTGAAGGTCGTGGTGTTGGTATGCGGTGCCCCTGCAGATGTCACAGTAATCCACAAGTACAGAGAGTTAGCATTAGTTTTTTCTGCACCAGCACCAGCTATTCCTCCCCTGTCCACCAGGTGTCCTCCCTACTCGGATGGAGCACTCAGAGAGTCCGTATTGATGGATCTACATTGGATTCTTACTTGAAAGCACTTGATCCCGATACCGACAGCTGTTTAATGACCAGAAGCACCAACCCAATACAGCAGAGGGACGATCTTAAATTAAAAAGGTCAAGAGTCGAGGCCAACGTCTGCCTCCAGAAGCAGTGTTCTTCTTCCCACGACGCATAAATACACAGCAACAAAAATATAATATAGCACCAAAATATCATCAGGTGTACACTGAGTGATTGTACTGCCGATCATGCTCCTCCATGCAGCTGCATGTGTGTATTATATGTAAATACATACAAACAATGCAATATTGATCCTCCGATACTGTTGTTGGACCTTATTCCATAAAGAGCTGAAAGGGGGAAATCCATTGTAAATTTGCTACTTTATAAATTAGCATTTTCTTTTTCTGAATATTGCCCACTACAGTGGCCCTAATATGTCGTCATATGTTGGCCAAATACTTTAAAACAAAGTAATGAATATAGAATTAATCTAAGTGGTTGCTTCAATCTCCATTAATTTCGAATGAAAATGTCGATCTCTTTGAGTTTCCTGTTTCCCCAAACCTTCTGAAACGCTTGTTCGTGTACGTGGAGGAGTGCATTGTCATGTTAAAGTCCCGAACACGGGGAGTATCGTTTATTCATTGCATGGCCATGGAGAATATTCTTTTCAGATAACCGCGGGGGTTTCTTTCATAGAGACCTCATCACTGCTCTATTAGTATTTTTTCATTGGACTTCAGTATTTCTGGATTAAATTGGCCACTTTGAGTCCGGCGTCTGGTCTCTTTTATAACAATAAAACATTTTTTTTCAAAAGAAACCTTTCAAAGCGCTGTTACTCAGTGCCTCTCCAAAAAAAAACAACACTTTTAATCACACTGGTGAATTGTGGTCATGTTTTCCCTCATTCATTTTGTGGAGAAACAAATGTTTCTGGAGTGATGAAAGAAGGATTAAACCATTGATTTAACGTGTACTAATATTTCTGCAGTTATTGAACGGGACAGCAAACTGTTTGATTTGAGTGATTGCATTCGTGACCTATGATCAATATCTCCCTCTCATCAGTATTTAGCTGCAGAACATTTTGTGACATCCACTAAATGATGTCTTTAAAATTAAAAATTCCACCACTTCATCAAATTTGAGTGAAATGTTTGATCCCACCAGAGGCTCATTGGAAGTTTCCTGGCGGTTTCCTTTCCTCGAACAGAGAGCGTAGATATCCATAACGGGCTGCTGATCAGAGAGAAGACGGAGTCGAAGAATGAAACAGGAAGAGGAGCGAGGAGGAACTTCAACACACACAGCGGGTCACGTTTCAGTCCGTCAGCCCCGACAAGGCAACGTAAGCCAGAGGCATTTATAACAAAGTTCCTTTGAAATGCTAATGTACAACGGGGTAAAGTACAAACTTAGATTGTCTTCTGCATTGTAATAGTTGCTGTGTTGTTGCCGCTCTCCAACACTGATAATTCATTAACCTCCCTCTCGGCTATTGCTGTGGCATTTAATTACAAGTTATGTAGGCATGAGAAGACTCTATCGGTTACTTCTTAACTGTGTTAATTGGATGCAAACATGACTGGAGGCCGACTTATTGAACGTTGGAGAGGAAGGTGAAGTGTACAGTAACAGATGGCGGCGGTGCTGCTGGTGTGAGTAAATGTTTGTCGTATAAATAGTTCATATTCACGAAAGTTAATTTCTGTTGCGGCCACTTAACTCAAATCACAAGAAGTTTCTCACAGTTTTTCTTGCTGATGTTTTTTAAAAATCGGCTATTAAAGATTTCACAACCTTTTTTCCCTTTGCATAAAAAAGAAACAATGTTCTGATCTTTATTTACCGTTAGAAACCCACATAAACCCATTTTTGTCTTTCTTTTTAGTAGATTTATCACATAGAAGAGGTAGAACTCATCTAAATCTGGGAACCTGAAGATGAATTTGAGATGCAGTCACAGCGTGTCAAGTTGTTCAAGTCATAAATCAGAATAAATGACTCACTTAATTAATTGATTGATTAAAACTTGTTAAAGAGGGATTGGAACATTATGATAGATGGCCAACTTCATGCTCTATAATGTGGCATAAGTTGTTGCAGCAATTTGGGGGTTGATGACATTTATTACACAGATTTGGTGATAATTTAAGAACAAAAATTGCCACATAAGACTTGATAAAACATTTTTGATCAAAAGTCCCAAGTACCAAGGAACATTTTTTGGTTATGTTCTTTTGAAATTCACAACTCCCTTATTTACATTAGAACTAGAAAAACCATACACGTTCTGAGTCTCTAGTTTGTGGCTGTAAATTAACAGCTTTAAAAAATGGTCTGACTGTGTGAATTGGCTTCTATGGGACTAACATATTCTCACATAAGCAGAAGTGGGCTCATTGGATCCACAAGCTCAGCTTTCCTGTATTACTCACTTTATTCAATGCTGAACTGTTTAGGGACCCCAGTATGCATAAATATTCAAATACACCATTATCAGATAGGAGAAAATACATACTACATGCCAAAAACGGCATGGTTTTTACCGCAGATTACATGAAAATAGGTTCAATAGGTACCCGAGGGTCTCCCCTCCCCTCTTGACCTTTTACAGACGAGTCCACTTTACACTCAAGACTTGTGTGCACCTACAGAACCCATTTTCATTCACATATGTTGAGGTGAGAGGTCAAGGGATCCCTTTGAGATGCCAGTTTTCCAATTTAGCCTCACATTTGGAGCGATATACTTTTAAGACCGCTGCAGCTCGTTGTGCCGGCCGCGATCCTGCAGGTCTCCGAGGAGGATGGTGCAGCAATATCTTTCTTTTTACCGCATATTTGGTCTATGACAGAGGTTTAACCTTTACACAAGCCCTGCAACCTGCTGGACATCACACACACACTGGTCCACCTGCTCGTGTAAATGTGTCTGACTGCGTGCGGCCATGTGAGCCCGTGGTCCTACCTATTGTAGCTGTCTGCACCAATAAACCAGCTGTCACATCTGATCAGGTAGCATATCACTCATGTTTCCAAGATTTAATTAGCGGAGCCGGGCGAAGCCGCCCTTGGGAAGCCAGTTTTCCTTTCTCTTAATTGGTGCATTAATTAGATCAGAAAAAGCACATTGTGTTTGCCCACTTGAAAGCTTGACACTATCCAAGCGTCTGATGAGCGTAGGTGTGTCTCCGCATGCGATATGAAGGATAAGAGGAAAATAATGACACCCTCAAGATGGCGGGGGAGGGCGGGTTAGAGGGTGGAATCAAAGCCTAATCCACAGGTTCCTCACAAGCTACAGGTGACGAGCTAAAAAATGACTGCAGCACCCCGTATCTATTCTGACGCCGAGCCATCACAAAGGCAAACTTGCCGTACGTTATGGTTCTATTCCCACTTTGGCTTGTTCAGTATTCACAGATCGGCGTGTTTGCCATATCTAATCACGCTCCGAAACCCAAACAGGATTACACCCTGTGAACCCACAGAGATAACGGCTCCTGCTTTGCAGGGGCCCATTACATCCTGATGATAAAAGCCCACAAAAGTGCCAGGTGAAAGCCATCTGACTGCACACACACACACACACACACACACACACACACACTTACACCTTGCATACAAATGTCTGTCAACCTTTTCCCGAGTACATTAAATGTACCATCTTATATCATTCATGCCTTCAAAATTAATTTCTGTGCATGTGATTAATTGGTCTCCTGCAGTGACTTGTACTAATGCTGCAGATGCTGGTTGCCATGGTGACCTGTATTTACTGTAGCTGTTAGTGAACTGTAATCACTCAACACGGTTACGAACCCTAAAAAAGCCGTCTTCGAGCATTAAAAGCGTTGACATTTCCCCGTGATGTTTTTGCTTGAAATGTTTTTTTCCCCCAGAATTAAGTCTTTCAGGCTGACTATGACTTTTCCTTTTTAATTCTGCAGCAGATCTGTATTCTGTGGCTCGTGCTCGGGGAGTTCCATGATGCATCCTGAAGAGCTGGAGGACTTCTGGCATTATTTCAACGTAGCGAGAGTGAGTCTGGTTGTGCATCCGGAGAGAAAAAAAAAGTCTGTCCTTTGTGTTAGAAAGAGACGATCCACCCACTGGAAGCCCTGGTCTTTACCTTTCAAAGGGGAAAGTGTTTTGTCACGGCTTACGTTTGCTCTTAAGGTATCGCAAATTAGTTTCAGAGCAGAGGTGGAAGGTGGTGGAGGGGGTCTTCCCCCCAGGAGACTGCTGTTAGTCAAAGTACTTTTGTTGCATCATCCTAAATATGTAGTAGCAATGGAAAGAATCGTTTCCCTGGCAACGCTATAGAGAGCACAGGTTAGTCGTATGGGAAGGTAATTTAGGGGACAGCTAGAAAGTCATGATGTACAGCTCTTGCATACCTAGTATAAATGTGTGTGGCCACTTCTCCTCTCTTCTAATGTCTCTCCCCTCCTCCTTTACTTCCCCGGCATTAAATATGGGTAAAATGGAGGCTTAAGACATGCCTCGGCGCTCCCACGGCCTTATCACTCATCCCGGAGCAAATTAAGCTCATTATAATCCATTAGTGAGCGTCTTAGGGTTCCCTGTAGGCTGAGGAGGAAAGCATCTCTCATCTGAAAAGCTCGGCGCGAGGCCGCTAGCCTTCGGGAACACCCGTAAAGCCCGGCGTTTCTTGATATCGCCGTCGAGGGCGCGTCGCCACGACCGCTCCAAAGACGATGGATAGATGATGATCTATTGACGGGCTTGATGGGCAGTACAAGCGTGTGGACTCCTGAGTTAACCCAGAACCAATTTGGCTTGGACAAACGTGCAGCAGATAAGAGGGTCGCCTCTGATGTGTCGGCGGCTTTAAATGTAAAACACGAGCGTTCAGCTGTCCTTCACACGGACCGTTCTAATTGACTCAATTAGAAATCCTCACTGTCCCGAAATATTCCCAAGCCCCGGAACTGGTGGGGAATGTGTTCAAGTTATTCCATCTAAACCTCTTTGCCCGCCTACAAAGGCAGACTGCCTGAAAACTGCCAAGAAATTAGTCCCAGCGCTGCGATCAAACTCCAGCTCAGCTGGAGAGAATAAGTGGAGATCCAACAGTCTTGTCATGTTCTATTTCATACTCCTCAACCCTCCTCTCACATCGTTTTAAAGTGCACCATGCCTGTAGCTGTCTAAAGCAATGCCTCATTATCAAGTGCACCCCCCAACCCCCCCTATCTCCATCTCCACTGTCAGTGTATTCATCACACAGCGGGCTACATCCCCTGTTAACAGGGATGAACAATTGGGGAAATGTTGCTCAAACTCCATTTTCCCCGTTAAATAGCCTCGCAGACGTTATTGGAAAGCCGTGTTTTCGCCGTGAAGGTGGGCAAACTCGAAGGCTGAGGAGGAATCCAGCACAGTAAAAATGCCCAAACAAACTAAAGACTTAAAGGATAAAAGAACTGAGAGAATTGTAAGTGTGCGATATTTGCATGAAACATTATTTTTGTTGGGGTTTTTTTTAAGCCTACAGGCAGACTCCCTTTAAAAAAAAAAAGAGGACTGGCCGAGTTATGCAGGGTTGAAAAAGAACATATTTTTTATATCATTCTTCAGCCATAAAAATATTGATTCTGCAGTAGTAAGTACTGCTTTAACACCCTTTCTTCTGTTACACTGGCTGCCTTTAGCCTATGCATCAGAGCATTTAGCTATTGTGAATTCCCCATAGTCAGAATGTCATCCATCGTCGTCCATAACAACAAATAACAGAGGACTGCAGACAGAGTTTTCAGCACATTTTCATCTTTATCACATTACAAAATAGTCTTTTTTAGCATCGTAGGAAAAGCTTAAACTTGCATTCTTTTTTAATCTATTTGCAAAATAGCTTAGCAGTCTATGAAAAAAGACTTCTCCCTTATTTATCACCTCAAGTCTTCTTCAATACAGAAATGAATAATAATAGTGCCATGTAGATTGAAATAGAAGATGAAGCAGGATATGCTTCACCACAGTGTTGTCCTACCTCCTAAAAACGCCTTTTATTTAACATCCTGTTGCACTCAGCTTCCAGAAAAACACAAAAGGCGACGTCCAAAAGCCGAGACGGCATCGGCCAGAATTTAAAGAGCATTATGGAAATCATGCCTGTTGATGTCTCAAGACAGGTGAGGCGTGATTCTGTGTTTCAAATCTGACAAAATATACAAGAATGTAATTGTTGTTTATTTCATATGGAGCTGGGGGCCAGGAGTCACGTATTCATTGCTCCACAGCAGAGGCCAGGCAGGAAGCAAACCAGCACCTGGTGAATGATGGGCTATTGACTGTGAGTTCGTTAGTGAGGATATAATATGTAGCAGCAGGCTAATCTTTAGTGTGTACTTAAAATGTGACCTGTGAACATGGTTTCCAAATAAGCAGTCAGGTAGTCATAGTGTTGCTCTAAAGCTGACAAATTCACCCTTTGCATTCATTGATTTGCTTATTCCACAGATTTTGTTATTTATAACAATAAGAATAAAAATACTGAAGCGTTACTATTTGAAGGATGGAAAAATCAGTTATAGTGTCAGGGATACATGTCTCTATATTCCACATTATTAACACCATCCAATACAAGTGTTTGCAAAATTAACATGTCGTTAATAATCCACAATATACTCTATTTAACGTTCACATTTCAGACTATCACAGACTTTTCTTAAAGAAGTCTTGATAAGTCTAAATAAATTCAGAATACCATCATTTGTTCCTCAGCAGATATCTTGAAAAGCTGCTTTTCCACCAGCTGTCTACTGTCTACTGTCTCTCTCAGGCACCCTATGGACGTCTTTGTCCCCGGGTGACTTTTTCCTCACATTAAAGGTCCCATATTATGAAAAACAGTATAATACAGGATCTTTAAGTTTACATTTAGTGGCGAAGCAATCGATCATTCTGTTCAGTTTGCATAGTTTTGCACCAGGTTTATATTATACTTGATATTTAGACCAATTTTACTCTCAAAACTCATGGATGTTGAAATGTCCTCCAACTGAAAAAAGACGCATTCAGAGTCACAGTTCACCTCAGGCCATTTATCCTGGTGTTTTTACAGACAACAATCTAAATATTGATATAAAATGTAAAATATGACCGGATCAAGATCATATCTCTGGGGGAGAAAATTAAGAAATCCTGATCCTGATATGGACAGCACAAATGGACGGAGGGTAGAATCAGAGGGAGGTTAAATGGACTTACAGAGGGAATAAGAGATGGATGAATGAATGTGAAAATGTTAAAGACAAACCATGAAAGAATTAATTCCAATGGAAACAATTCAGGATGCAATGAAAGCATGGGTTAGCAGTATCAACTACTAATTAACGAAAAGATCCTGATTTATCAAGAATTTGTGTGAGATGAATTCAAGACAGAAATAAAAAAAATGACTAAAAGATATTTGCTTCATTCATCCATTTACGATCGGCATGTTAAGTCTCTTTTATTATCTTTTAATGTTGTTTCTCTCCAGAAATCGATAGTCCTTTAATGATTCATGTCTGGTCATATCAAAGAGGTGTGTGGCCGGCACTGAAAGTCAATGTGTGTTGCATGACTGACTTTGTAGCAATGCTCCTGAATGTGAATGTGCTGAAATCAAAGGTTATAAACATGCATCACCACATGGCTCCTTATCTCTCAAAGAGCTTAAGCAGAAGATGAAACATTGCTGTTCAGCATCGGGATCTGGGGAACGACATGATGTAAGCCCAGAGTCACAGTGGCGTGCCACTCATCTCCTTTTTAGACGTGAATTTGGTTATTTAAAGAACTCGGCTTATTCTTTTATTCAGCTCTCTCAGTAATATGCCACCAGCAATGTTTTCCAGAAGTACTAAAGTCCCTTATCACACTCGTGTACCGATCTGTGTACCACTCATATCAAGCTGCAACAAACATATTTATATTTTTATACTTTGAGTGCAGCCACAACTGGATCAAGAAGCATTCCTGAACAAAAAAAGGGACGTTTAATCATTTGCTTCACGTAGTCCGTGTTCATTTTTGGGTCTTTTTATCAACAACATATGGAAACTATTAATTAATTGATTTATTTTAAAGGGACAATGCACATCAATTGACATTTTTAGTTGACACTCAAGAGTTAGCAAAAAAGATAATTTTCATCTTTAATTTACATGAGAAAGAAAGAGAGAGAGAGACTGATTTTATATATTACATGAAATCAGTCTTATATTAGATATTGAGTGATTATTGATTAAAAAAATCACATTGTAGGAAAATTTTAGAATTGCAGTGTTAATGTATTAAAACATACATATTTTTTTTTATGACATATGATGTAACGTAAGGGCCGTATTTTATAAGCATTTTGCTTCTGTCTCCTCAATGTTCAATTTCTAGATGAAATGTTGTGTATTTTTTTTCTTTTACAATATGTTGAATGCTTGAGATGAATAAATATACATTTTCTCTCAATGAAAATCTTTTCTCAAACCTCCTTCCTGTTCCTCCTCGTGATGGAGGCAGAAAACGAACATTTGTGGTTGAAGCCGCCCTCGCCAAGTGGAGTGATAACGCCCCGTCATGTGATGCCTTGAGTGGGCTCCTGATGAGTAACAGCACCGTCATTTGGAGAAAAAAAAAGCTGTACTGTAGTTTTGAAGCAGTTAATAAAATGAATAGCGACTTTATATATTCATGTAATTAATACGTCCAAATGTCAATTAGATGGGAATCCGCACGAGGATGTCGTTTATAATAATTATCGGCTCATAGCAATCAATTTAACCTGGACAAACCATCAATTTAACCATCGCTACATTATGACATGAAGTGACGCCGCCGTCGTTGGCGTCTCAGAGTCGCAGAGCAAATCGAGATCAAGAGATAAAAACACTCAGATGGAGGAGCGAGACAGAGGAAGTCTGCCCAGTGGAAAGCTTTTTTTACGGCTCGGTGGCGAAGTTGATAAGCTCTTATTAATACGAATTAATTAAAAAAAGAATACTTTGACACTTGGAGGAAACAGAGCAGGATGTGCTGCCCTTTCCTTGTTTATTGAAATATGTCATCAGGGAGTCACAATATTACGGCCTTAGTCAATTCATGCTGTCGTTTAACAAGCGTGTGCTAATTAGCATCAGTTGGAACAAAAGAAAAGCACAAATTGAGCATCCTTTCTATCCCGCTATTATCCATCTCCCTTTTTCTTTTTTGTTTGTTGTTGTTTATCCACCAACGATCACAAAGTTTGTGATAATAACAGATATGAACGCCGGAAAGTGAAAAAACAATGGAGGCAGTTGACTGCGGGGTTTTTAATTAGATTCCATTTGCTAAGTAATTGCATCAGGAATGCTCATAATGAACTCTAATTACTTGCGGGGGTCTAAAATGAGAAAATCAGTGGCGGGCAGTGGCGGGTAAGGGAGAGTTCAGGCGTGCCGCAGGTGACTCTACCTCGGGGGAAATTTGTGTGACAAATGACTCGGTGTTCGTCTTCGTGGCTTATCTGAACGGGAAGAGGGCTCTGACGCTCGTTCCGCTATTTCACCCGTGAATATCGCCCTTTTCTTTCTTTTTGTTTGCATTTGTTTATCGTTATTCTATTCTTTGGTCCCAGTATGTTGTCAATCACGTTATCCCCCCCCCATCCTCCCCGTCTCTCTGCCTGTATCCGGAGGCTAAACGCCCTGCAGTGTTCCCAGGTTGGCCGGCTCCTTCTATCTCCTCGGGCTCCGTGTCTCAGTGTACTTTCAGCCTTGTTATGCTGTCAGAACAGGAGATTAGTCATTCAATCAGGCTGAAGAGGAGTCGCTCTGCAGATAAGGCCCCGCGCTGAAGGACCTCCTTCTCCACACCGCTCCATATGTCGCCCGAGATTGTCCTCCCTCCCTCCCCTTCGCTTATCGGCGCGGGACATTTGCATCTCCCCCACTTATTTTACCTCTCTATCTCCTTGCACTCCTTTCCCTCCACTCCCCCTATCTCTCCGTTCCTCTCCCAACTATCAGGAATGACATACTCGTTGTCATACCGACCCGCTTCTAATTCTGCTCTCATCCGGCTATCTTCAACAAATGCTCTGTCAAAATTCTGCTTTTATCTCGTGTTAAGGGTTGGAGATACAAATTATTCTTTTTTTCCTCCTCTCTCTTCATTTGCTATCAGTTTTCATATTCAGACATTTAAAAGACATAAGAGTGAAATTGTTGAGCCCGCAGCAACGCTCGCCCCCCCTCTGTGTATTATAAGCAGCCATTTTTGTCTAAGTGACTGCACAGCAGGCCTCGGTTACACCAGGGAGGAGTAGACTGACAAATGCAAGTGACACAAATCCATGCCGCACCTTGTGTGAAAATCATTTTGAAACAGAAGACAGAGAGGTACTGCCTTTTTTCTGCTTATGTTTTTTCTCATATAATGTCTCTCTTATTCAGTAACTGTGTATAAGTAGACGTTGATCATCACCCATTGGCCCACCCATTAAGTTCGGGATTTTGGCCGACACCATCTTGGTATTTCTTTTGCAACCAGTGAAGGAAATGACCATATTTGGACTGCTGGGGAGCGACGGGTGGATCCGATGAACACAAGCAGCAACCTTACTACATCCCAATCTGGATTCAAGTGTGAAGCTGATCATTATCTTCCATAACTCAAGGGAAACTTTCCAGCTACATTTTTAAGTAATTTTAGTAGCGTATAAGTAGCGTAGTAGCGACTGTCAATCACAAGGTAGACCAGTCCTAAGTCATACCTTCATGCTGGATTGATGTAGACTTGAAACTAGAGATTGAGACCATAAACTCATGTTTACAATGTTAACTGAGATAATACATCTAGAGAGAAGTAGGACCATTTTCTCATAGACTTCTATACAACCAGAGAGGAGTCGCCCCCTGGTGGCCAGTAGAGAGAATGCAAGTTTAAGGCACTACAGCTTGGCTTCACTTTTCAGAAGTGGAGGTTACTGCCTGGTGTATATGAACATAAACTGGTGTGTGTTTGTGCGTGTTAGTATCTATTTCCAACAGAACAAGGAACTTAACTAACTGCACTATAAGTGAGTGAAGATTAACCACAAAGTAACATCTGCTGACACGCCACCATCAAACCGCCATGATTGAAGCTTTCAGGCTCTTTCTTCTCATCTAAGATGTTTTGTCATCACCCACACATGCTGTGATGCGTTCCCGCCCACCCTGCTGGGGCGACTCATGCATTTGTTTGCTAATGAAAATATAATTGGTGGCTCTAGTCAGAGGAACATAAATTAGATGGGTTTTTTTTTTTTATTGGTGATCATAAATAGCAGACGTGATTCTATCATCCCACTCCAAATTGAGGCATCTTGTACAGGAAAGGCAGGGGGGCACAGCCAACGGTTATGTCTGTTGGCAAGTTACCTATAAATATAAGACAACAGGGGCATTCAATGAATGAAGATGACCTCCGAGCGGAGGAGCATCTCCTCCATCCTTTCTTCTTTCCCTCCTCTTAGACCTCCTCACTCTCTCTCTCTCCTTCCTGGGCTGTATGGCATGAAATATGATCCGAGTGCAGAGAAAGGCCCAAACAGTGCGATTTATCAGAATTAGAGAGACCTAGGAGTAAGGCACAAAGAGTACGGCCCCGAAGAGCCTCCTGAACAGACCTGACTCCTGAAGGTAATCAGCGGTAGCATCGTTTTCTTATACTGCATCTCCAAACGTCCGTTCCTCCATTAGAGAAATGCTACAACAAAGAAGGGCAGACACTCGTGTGCATAAATCATAGCGCTGTCGTTCCGCTCTCGCTGCCGGTCGCTTTCTCCCTCACACTCGCTATGTCATTATCTCTTTATTTCATTGTTTATTTAACAGGGACAATACACAAATAATTGGGAAAATCCGATGTATATAAGACGTCTAGCTTCAGCTCATTTGCAGTCTTTGTCCCTGGCCAGGCTTTTGAATACAATAAAACAACACAATGAAACAATAGGTGAAGGCTTTTTATCATTCTTTGTATTTGTATGAACTGTGCTTTATAATAATTGCTATATTTTTGTATATATTGTGCCATTTTTCTACTGTGCTACGGACCTCCCATGTGTCCTGAATCAAGTTTATTATTATTTTTCTTATTGTTAATAATACAATAAACACAGTTAAACAATTTAGACACAAAACACAGATTAAAACTAAACAAAATTAAAATGTTTTAGTGCCGATATGTGTTGATGATGAGATGTGAGCATCATTATGTCTCCTTTATCTCATATGCCTTCATCTCCCCGTTTATCTGTTTACTTGCCTCGACCCGCCCCGTCTGTCTCCGGGACTCTTAATGTTTCCGATCTTTATTTCCCTCCGCCGTCTCTCGGCTGCCAGACCAGACCGGGCTGCACTAAATACAGCAGTCTGCCCGAACAACACACAAGTAAAGACCAAGTGGTTTACTGTCGCCTACTATTGGTTTGCATTGGTCTGCAGACAGAAGCAGCGTATCCGAGTGATCATGACAACAGGTGTTTTTCCATTGTCAACACCGGCGTTTAGCTTTTTAGCATGCTAACAAATTACCAAACCGAATCTATTTATAGAGGATTTTACAGACGCAGATGCAAGGCTGAAAGTTATTCCACGTTATTGATCCGGCTAAAATGCAAGCGCTAGCTTTCAAGCCGATATAAACAAGTTCTGCAAAGACAAGATGTTTGTCGTTGCTATGACAACAAGTGAAAGCTACAGCTAGCATCTTAGCCCAACCACCCAATTTGGCCTCATATAAATAAAACCAACAATAACCATCATCATCATCACACTAAGGACCTTAACGAGGCGTTGTCACACGTTGTGATGTATTAATTACGTTCACGTAAGCTAGCATAAATGCCGGTTGTTAGCATCAGAACAAATTCGCAAATTTGCGACTTTTTTTCTCAGAATGTTGCCCCCTGTCTTTGCTCTGTTTTTTTGTTTGTTTTTTTTCCTGCACGGGCCCGAATACGCCGTCATATTTTGGCCAAATACTTGAAAACAAAGTAGTGGTTGCTTCAATCTCCATTCATTTATAACCGAGAGAATTGTCGATCGGTTTGGGTTTCCTGTTATGAGACCTTTAATAAGCCGTCGTATTGCTGACATGAATAGTTTTCAGCTACGCGGTTAGAGGTCTCTGCTGAACAAATATGTGAACTGAGAGAGTTCACATAGTTGTTGTCAAGGCTCCTGATCTGTCCCCCGCGGTCATCCGTCTCCAGATAATTGACTCGCGATGTCATTCACATTGAAAGAAGAAATTTGCCTCGGCCGGGCTCGGACATTTTTTATCGTCGTCTCTTCCCAGGGTCGACTCGACAGACCTGGCCCCCAAAAGTTGTTGTGTGCATGTTTGTGTGCACTTACCTTTGTGAACAAGCTTTTTCTGCCATGAACATCGATAAAACAAAACTGCATTACACACACACACACACACACACACACACACACTTGGATGACATTACAGAATTGGAGACTGCTCAGGATTTGACACCTAATATTGATGCACTTGTGGAGGCTAAAAGGTGCCAAGTTTCAGGAGCAAGTTAAACAGCGTGTAGCCTCCTTCATGTAAAACGCCTTCCACCTTGACCACAATCCAGTTCTCTGGGCAATTAATCATTGTTGTGGTCACATTTAATGGTATTGAAGTGTAAAGATCAATTGTAATGCACATGTAATGATAATGAGGGAATACTGAGACATATTGTTTAAATTCCACTAATCTCTCCAAAGGCATGTCAGGCTGTTTATCATCCTGTTTTGAATCTTTTCAGCGTTTCTGAATGCTTTTTTTTTTTTTTCCAGAATATATTACGTTAGTAAAGTGAGAACTTTGAAATTGCATTCATGTCTCTTCAGACACTTCCGGCCATTCATCATCTGCTTTGTAATATGAAATTGTTCATTGATTCTGACTGTTTCCAGAATGCACTCTTCTTTATTTACACTTGAAACATGACTGAATGTAAGAAAAATACACTTGAAAGTGTTGTTTGTTTATAGGTTATTATGCAATGGTTTTACTGGTCTGGATTTGGGGAAATGAACCCATTAAATAAAATTAGTTTGACATCCCGGATCTAGTCCATCATGTTACATCAGCTACAAATGCAGCTAATGCCTTGACACACAAACTATCCCGCCTGTTGATTACAGCCGACGGCCCTAAAGGTCAATCTTAATGCTACGTTCAAGAAGGTGTCAACTGACTGTGTATTTCATGCAACAGGGCGGGTGGAAAACTTTTCATGTGTGCTCTCTCATCCGTCTTTGTGGGGGGAGGGGAGGGGCTACTATCTCCAAAAGGGCACTGCTGTATAGATTTTGTGCTGTTGTGGAAGGAAACCAGCTAATGAATCTCAATGACTTGCAATTACAGCTGCTGTACTTACATGCCAGAAGCCGCTGAGCATGTCGAGCGGAGAGGCGAGCTGCCGTTTGCTGCAGCGGGGAGGGGGGGTTCGTTCCCCAGGTGCTCTGCCGCGCTGCGTCGGAGAGAGAGGCTGTTATTGATTCCACTGGAAACAACTTCTTTATTGAAAAAAAAAAAAAAAAAAAACCCGCATCTCAACCATCTGGCACGCAGATCCGAGAAGGTGTCTGTACAAACTGCATGAAAATTTAATCGGCCAGTGTCTGTCCAAAGTGACTGCACACTTACCGCTCCGCATACAACGCAATTATTTATTCATGAGTGCCTCTAGACATCCGTCACGTTGACCTTTTGAATCACAAGCCCCCCCCCCACACACACACACACACACACACACACACACTTGATCACCGCCGACATTGGAAAAGATGATTTGGTATTGGGCACAAAAAACTGTTGACCTTATATGACCACTGAATATAATATAGAGGACGTTTTCCAATGTCATCAGCTGCCACCAGAAACAAATGTGTTTGCCCTTAATCCCCTCAATACATTATTTTTTGTCATGTCCATCAACATGACACACACACAGCTTAAATAAGGACTTCATGTCAGCTTCAGTGAACAGCCGTTGGACTAACTACAGTGTTTCCATCATGTGTAAAAAAAAAAAACCTATATACAGTATATCATTTGCAAAATCACAGCAATTATATTTCCTCCACGCAGCTGCGATGGAGGAAGGTGGATTCATGAGACGAGTTGGTTGCCGTGGATGCGAGTGAAATAGTCTTTGCTAATAAAATACCTACGAGCTAAGCTTGAGGCTAAGGAATATCACAGCAGAGTACAGTGAGGTTTTCTCTTAGAATGACTTTCATGTACTTATTTGATTGCACTAAGTGCTCTGTTGATTTCATTTCATTCAAGTTGCCATTTTTGAAAGTTCTCCTTGTCTCCTTGAACACCTCATCACTGAAGAACTCTTTCTTCCTGCCATTAGACCCCTAAATGGCCGACAAGCAGGGACTATGTTTTATACCTGCATAGTTTTGCACATGCATAATTGCACTTTAGATTTACATTTGCACTTGTTTATTGTTGTTTTATTTATGTCACCTGCTGCCTTTTTAAAAGTACTTTGTTTTTGCACTATTTATCTCTTTTTATACTAAGATGTTTCATTGTTTGGCATTAAGAAGAATTTCATTGTGCAGGGAAACAAGTTTCTTCACTGTGAATATGATAATAAACTCTTTGAATCTTGAAGTCTAACACAGTCAGCTTATTTGATCAATGTCTTGATAAAAAAAAAAGGCAAAGCTACTGACATTTAAATGCTGGATAAAGGTATGAGATCGTTTGGTGAATGGCGTTAAAAAGATCTTTCAAGGTAGAAGAAAAACACGAGAATTTCTTTTTTAAATGTTTGTAATCTCTGTGCTCAACCTAGTTTAGTCACTTTACATCAAATATTACTTGCATCTTGCTACCGTGAGAGCACCTCTTCTTCAGAGAAAAGCCACAGTCTCCTGTTAAGGCTATCAATGAGTCGATACAGACCAGAAGGGCAGCCAAGGGTACGCCGTGCGCCCTCATAATGCATATGGTTAATCGTGATTCAAAACACACACTTAGCCGTTTGACAAATGATGTCGGCTCCTGCGTCGGAGGTTTGAGGGACCTTTTTCTCAAAGCACACATCTTATTTATCATATATCCTTTTGTTGATACGCCGCATCACTGCAACCATGCTGCCAAATCAAATTCTGCCTTCAGCATCATATATCATCAAGGTGGTGACAAATTTGTGCCAGACCCAGTAGAGGCCATTATCCTCGGATTGCTTCCTCCTATTTTTGCCTTACCCGTTCCTCTCTTTGTCACTGTGAAACAGAGTGTACTTCCTGTATCTCACCAGCCTTTTCCAAAGCTCTAACGTGGAGATATCCTTGTAGAAAGACATGTTTTAAAGCGTCTGTTTGCACTTCTTTTGAAAAAGCACTTCAGTCAAACAAACCCACATCCAGGCTTGTAAACAATGCATCCATTGAACTCTACAGTTTAAAGTCGATCCAGTCCTCAGCTGGATGTGGAATACAGGATGAATGATGATTTTTTTTAAATATCATGTTCTGAAGCATGTGTAGTCTGCCAATGTCATAAAAAAAAAGTGTGAATGTTTAAAGTGGAATCAGTGATTATGACATTTCTGTCAGGCGTTTTGAGTTAACCGAGCTCAGAGGCCGGAAAGAGCGGAGCAAAGACACAGAAAGGGCTCAGTGGTGCGGAAAGCCAGAGGAAAAGTTGGTGAAATGACTTGAAAAAAAAGTTCAGATTAATGAGAACAAGAGTGAGAATGAGATTGTTGGGAGGGGGGGGGGGGATGAAAAATAGAAAGCAAAGTGATTCACCAGGATCTGCAGTGGCCCAGCAGCAGCTGTCACTACATTTATGCCACTCCCCACAGCGGCACAAACTGAGCCCAATGAGGAATAATGAGCTTTAGAAATCCGCAAAGGTCACTCACTGGGAAGATCTCCCTCCTCGCTCTCGCCCAATCAGAAAGGCCACCGCCGGAGCTCAAAAAGAAAATTCTTTAGTCAGGAGAAAAGAAGAAAAGAAAAAAAAAACCCTAAAGAAGAAGAGGAGCTCTGAAGAAGATCCTCACCTTTATCTGACAACCTGGGAGCCGAGGATCAGCAGGGGGGAGGAGGGGAGGAATGGAAGGACATAGAAGAGGAAAACATTAAGGATGACACGGGGAGATTGTGTACTAAAAGAAAGAAGATTGTTGGAATGAGATAGCAACACCTCATGGTGTGTGTGTGTGTGTGTGTGAGAGAGAGAGGGAGAGAGAGAGAGAGAGATTATAGGATTGGAATCATTAGAGCAAGCGGCCGAGCAAGAGTGGAAATATGCTTCAGCCTCGGTGTGTGAAAGAGACACAAAGAGCTTCTTTAATCCCGGGTAAGTGTGCCGGCCTTCCACTCCTTTCCCCGCTCATTGGGGAGAGAGAGAGAGAAAAAAAAGAGGGGGAGAGGGAGGCATGAATACATTATCTTTATCTGGCCCTATATCCTTCAGGAACATATGGCAACCTAATTGTCCCACTTGATCTTTACAACAGTTGAACTATTCAACGCCGTCATTTTTAACGTGGCCATATGCAATTAACGCCGAGCAGTGAAGGAAACACGACGTTCTCACCTTTTTTTTCCTGCATGTTGAGGGCTTTTAGTGGTGGTACCAGCAATCCATTTGAGAAAAAGCAATTTTGGAAGCATGAAGACGGTAATTTGGTTGGCTCTGTCCACAGCTTTAAAAAAAATCTGCATACCGGCACATTTAAGCTTAGTAATTCTTATTTTGGACAGAAGAAGGCTTGAAGCCTGTTTCCAGTTTATAAGCTTCATAAATTACCCAAATTTGGTAAATACACAATATTTATATCCCTTGTGTAATTCCATGGCATTAATCAGTCCTATTAGGGCCCACTAACATACACCTTTGTACAATTTAAAATCTAAAAACCATGACGGTGTGCCTCCTCTTGTGAGGGAACATCGTTGGTATTATAAAGGAGGCACCTCCCTTTAGAGGGGCCAGACATCCAACACGACTCAACTAATGGCTTATTAGAGCTATTCAAATTAGCCCTGTAGCTGTCGAGCCTGGTCTATTAAAAATTATGTTCCCGTCCAATGGAAGTGAATTGTCAATTATGTTTAATGGGAAATGTATTTTCTCCCGGATTATGTTTGTTTCTCACGTCTGACACGTATGTTTCTAATCGGAGTCTGTAGGGAGAGAGAGAGAGATGATGGATCTCACATTTATTTCATCCGGGAAACTGCTGTGTGAAATCAAAACTCAACTTACTAAAATAACAAATAACCATGATGTTTTACCAAATCCTAATCAAGTCTCTCTTTTTTCAGTGAATAATGTTAACCATGTGTTTAAAACTTGTCTGGGAATGTGATTTTTTTATTTAATTATTTATTTAGGTGGTTCAGATATCACCTGAACTGCATCATCACCTGAAACGTATTCAGAAAATAGATTTGTGGAGAATCTAATGTGTCCAAAAGTGACAGGCCGGGTGAGCGGTGCACTCGTCCATTGGAGTGGAGGGAAAGCTTCAGTGTTGATGGCTGGGAGACGGAGAGAAACGTCAATTATCTATTCCACTTCCTACTTGAGGTGTTTGTCTGGAGCTAAGTCACCCATGGCTCTGCCAAACCACCACGAGGGGAGCAAAAAGAAAATATGGATGCTGAAACTCCTCACTAACAATCATACTTATTCGGATACGACTTTGGATAAGTTGAGATCAAATTAAGACGACAATATAATATCCTAAATAATGTTCTACTCCAAAGAAAGTCCATGAACAGAATTTCTGTGTATTTCTACAATAAAACCTCGGTGAGGATGAAGAAGAAGAGATGGCTCTGCCTCCATATTTGATGTAAAGTATGACATCAATATTAGATAAGTATGCATTCCTCATCCTGTTTGCTGGGGCCATTTAACCGGGCCGCGCTGTTTCAATCTCCTTTCCTCTCGAACTCTGATTCAACTCGTGTGTTTCACGTCCTTTGTTCCTACACCTCCTCCTCCTCCAGAGAGCGTTGGACCCGCTTATCAGCTGATTCATCACCGCCGTCGGAGTGAGGAGTATAGTTAGTATGAATCCTTCAATTGCTGATTTAGGATTTTTAATGTTTAAAAAAGCTTTCCCTTCACCCTTCAGCACAAAAAAAAAAAACCTCAATCTGTGAAACAGCGATTTCTTTCTTAACATTGTACTACTTGGCATTGAGGTCTACCTATTACTGTTCGCCTTGTGAAGTTGAGGTAATTTAAGTCCGGGGCTGAAAGGCAAGGACTTCTTCGGTGTACATTTCAGCGGTGACGGCCTCCCCTTCATCAGCCATGACAAAGTCTTTCCCGGGCTGCTGTCACCCAAAATCTCAAAGCCATAAAAAATGCTTTTATATGGAGGCACCGTCGATGAAATACCGGCTCTGAGAAGGACAAGATTATCATTTCCCATATTGGTTTATCTCTACTTGCTAGGTGTTTTGGGAGGGAGGGGGGATTTGTGATATTGGCGAAGACAAATAAAACTGACTTGAGTTGACATGAGGTCAAGGGGAGGACATGTCCACGTCTTCTAACAGTTTTAAAAAATTGCAGAATTGTAAGCAGAGTGATTCACATATCCTCCATCTTTCTCTCCCTGCATTATTAGTCATTTATACTGTCAACTAGGCATAAAAACACAGAAAATACCCCTCAAATACAGTACGGAACCACCTGATCAGGCCTCGAATGCATCTGTCTTACGCTACAGTATTAACAGCATATTTCATGTCTTGAATATGAATTATTCAATGTTTTACTGTATTGATTGACACCTGTTTGAATCACTTGAAGAAGAAAAAAAAAAGTTAATCGAACCATTAGGGGAGTTTTTACCAAGCAGAGTTCTCAGTATGTATTTGGATGGGTATAAAACGCATGCAAAATACGATAATTTACATAATATGTTATGAATGAATGGGAAAAAAGTGAGGGGGCGTACCTGAATGATGAAGTGAAGGAATGATGATAACAGGAGGTGGAATAATAATGAGTTATTGGATTGGTCGCCTTTGAGGATGCATGCCGATACACCGTCCTCCAGTTGGGTTCAGGATTTTCTTTTTTTTTTTTCCACTTTAGCATCCTTAATGATTCAAAACCACCAAAGTGCTTAGATCATCACAAGTGTGCTTTTACACAACACACTCAACCAAAGTTTGCACCGGTTTAAAAAAAAAAAACACCCACGACACCCACGGATGACATGAGTCGACGCAATACTGACATACGCGCTTGAAAGAGCTTCTCTGAGCTGAGAGGAGAGGAAAAAAAGCATCGGCGTATGAACTGAATCACCTCGTGGAATGATTCTAGCCTTTGAGAATGAATCTGGGATTGTTTTCTCATTATGGAAAATAGAGAAATGATTGGGTTGGAGATCATAACTCAATGTTTCTATAAATTACAGTTAAAGACAACTAAATAAAGTGTCTTAATAAGCTTCAATGCACATACATTCTACAACTGTAAATCTATATTTCCAAATGATCATTATATGGATGATGGTAGCGGTCCAAATTCCACCGCGGACCTTTCAGCTGTGTTTAGATACACTGACAGTTAAACTGTAGGGCTACTCCAGAGAGGTGCTCTTAATCAATCCAGTTTATTTTAATTCTGGGAGACAGCTGGGCTTGTTTATGGATCTCGGAGGTCATCATGGAGCATATGCAAATCCCGTTTCAGTGCGGATTGCCAGGTTAAGGGTTCCTCCTTGTAGATTTTTCATTAAGCTTTATTTATTCTGGAAGACTCCCCGAGATCAACACGAGAGACCTCAGAACGAATTACGCACACCCAAGATCAGTCTGAGATGAGTTAATTACACAAAACAATTAGTATGCATGCAAATACAAATGAAACAATCACATTTTATCAAGGAAGCAACATTTTAGTTTTCAGGGCAATGAGTGCCTCTAACTTCAAGATACTTTGCTTTTCGTAACAGCAGTAAAAAAAAAAATGTCTGCATATAAAGGAGAAACAAACTTTATCTGATATCATAATGGTACTTTATAAACAAGATGTGTATTCTGACAGCGTTACCAATGATAAAGAACAAGCTGGTTTGGGCTTTTTACACATTTAGTATTTCTGGAAGCACTGCTGTTGGCGCTGTTAGCTGCTACACGCTGGCTCAGCCGTTGCCACTTTGAAAGCCTTGTGGAGGCAATTTAACGAACTCCAGTTTATGACAAAATCTTGCTCTTTAAAGCGTTTCTGACCCAATCTACAGCGATGTGAGACTGATTAGAATTACATCTATAGAATTAGATTTAGTCACGTGTTTCATGTTTGATCTGCTTGGATAAGATATCAGCAGACATGTATTTATTTCAAAACGGAGCTCTTTGAGCTTGAGATGGCAGAGAAGCAGTGAAGTTCACCCATGTTAAGCAGCTCAGAGACACATACATTATCCAGCATGTATAGTATATAATCTCTTCCACAGGATCACTAATTGAGCTGGAGAAGGGGTTAACACCGATAGCAGTGACGTGAGCAAAACATGCATCCAGAGCATACATCTTTAGGGCATCGAAAGAAGAGTTAAGTAGACGTGCAATAAAGCAGTTCTTTACATAAATCAATACGCCATCCCCTACGCCTTTCCTGTTACATGTAAACAAGATACATCCAGCAATAGTTATGTCTTCGGCTTCAGCGAGGGTATCGAGCCGGGCGTTCTGGGAGAATTAAAAAGATTTCATTTAAACACGCGTGAAAAAAAATCTTTGTACAAGCCGCTGGATTCTGAGTGTTGGTGTTTTATTTTTCTTCAGGCATCATCAACACACATACAGAAGAGGTGACGTGTGACTGCATGGAGTGGAATAGCATTTCTCAGGTCAAACGAATAAACACAGCAAAGCAACTCAGAGAATGAATCCATTTTCACTGCTGTGTTTCTACAGTGCAATGTAGAGGCTTGGGTCTAACGGGGCTTATTTCTGTAAAAAAAAAAAAAGCTTTGCATTGAAAAAATATACCACTAAACACACACACATTAGTTTAACTGCAAAAGGTGAGAGAGAACTGATATAGTTGCATTATGACCTCGGAGATATTCATCACAACCGGTGCGTTTGCAACGCCATATGTGCATGCATAGATGCACAGATGTAGACTGAAGTTGACGCACTCATATTCTCTCAGTAGGAAAGAGAGGGAGCCCAGGAGAGCGATGCGACCGCACCAAATCCATGTCATGTCAAACCACGCAGAGGGATATTTCAGGCGTGAAAAATAGGACAGTTATGCGAGGAGGAAAAAAAGATAAAATTAGCAGGTGGACGTCGCAGTCCTTAGCCTCGGGAGCGATCACAGCAAGCGTGCTGAGATAAGCCTCGGAGAGGTCAATAAGGAAAACCATTAGCTGACAAATGGCCCCCACTATAATGTCATTAGAAACCAGGCCCTGTAGGAATCAGAGTGTGCATATCAACACATGGGAATAACAACAGCCTGGACATTAAGACTAATGCTTCCCCGTCATAATCCCTTACTTCCTCACTTTGAAATGATCATTAAGTTGCACCACTCAGATGTAAATGGGGCATTTCTGTGATTTCGCTGCTTTAATTTATGCTTCTAAGCTCTAATCCTCTCCATACTGTATCAGGCTCAGAGCTCAGGCGGTCTCCGTTAAGGTTAAAGGCCATTTGGACCTTAAATGTGTGTCATAATAAAAGCCTGCGGAGAAGCTGAAAGATATCTACGCATCATTCAGGGGAGGGAGGGGGGAGTATCCATGGCCTTGTTTATGCAAACACATTGCCTTTCACTGATGGGCCTGACATGGGATTAATGTTGTCATTTGCACCTATTACTGACACCCCCCCCCCTCCACCACCACCTCCCCTTCTCCATCCATATGTCCGCTTCCCTCTTTTTTTTGCAGTATTTCTCTGCAGCCTCTAGCCTTTTCACCGTCCTCCCAGCCTCCTCTCCTCCCTCCGCTGACTTTTAAATGAACAGAGCACCCAATGGACGTAGCCACTAACTCCATTAAGCAGACACCGTTAGCCCCCGAAGGTGCCGCCTGGTGTGTGTATATGGTTGGCCTTTATGTGCATATATAGTGAGAGAAGGGAAGAGAACGGTGTGCAGACTAACTGCATGTGTGGGCGGGCTGCAGTACGACGGAGGTCAAATTTGCAAAAGTTTGAACGGTAATGGTCATTGCCCTTTTTTCCATTTGTTTAAGGTGGACCATTAAATGAATGACCTGGTGTCCCTCTATGTGTGTAAATAATGCACGTGGGTAGATGGGAGCGAAAACAAAACCTTAAATAATGTAAATTATTACATGAAAAATGAGCATGGATAAAAGACCAGCGAGTGGATAAAAATAATATAAATGTGCATCATATGATTTATAGAACGCCTCGAAACACACTAAAGTATGACGGCGTATTACGGCCACAGTAGGAAAATAAATAAATAAAAACGGAGCCGAGAGAGGTGGGCAATATTCCCAAAAAATAAGGCGCAAATTTGTGACTTTATAAAGTTGCAGATTTTCTACTTCATTATAGCGGTCACAGAGGAAGTAATCACGTTGCTTGACTGGATGTTTGCCGTTGCTATGACAACAAGTGGAAGCTTCCGCTAGCATCTTAGCCCAACCACCCGATCAATAAACAACCATAAGATGACAATAAATAAAAACCAACAATAACCATCAACATAATCACCCTAAGGTCCTTAACGAGCCGTTGACACGTTGTGATGTATTAATTAAAAAAATAAATACCTACATTCATGGGAAGTTAGCTAGCATATATGCCGTTTTTTAGCATCATACTAAAGTAGCAAATTTGCGACTTTCGAAGCCTCTCTCGGCTCTGTTTTTTTCCCCTACAGTGGCCCTAATACGCCATCGTACCTAAGTCTGTGGTGTTAGCAGCAACAATGTGGAAAAGTCCCACTGTCCCTCCATCCCATCACAGATCGATATCAGTGCCACCACCTTACTGATTTGATGGAGGAACTCTTAAGCGCTGCATTAATTGGATGTATAGGAATCGTCAGAGCGTCTATGCTTTACAGAGTCGGGGTGCTGCTCTCTCCGTCGTATTCATTAGTGGAACTCAACTTCCCTTTTTGAGGAGAGTAGAGTTTTTTAGTCACTTAAACACGGAGCCAGCTTCTTCTCCGGGCAATCCTCGCCACAAGGTCATGGACTGTCATCAGTGTGACAATCTCAAAACTAAGTTTTTAAACAAGGGTGATGACTTGTTTTTTCCCCTTGTTTAAATGCCCAAGGTGAGAGCTGATGCACTCTCAAATAATACAAAAAAAAAAAAAAACTGGAGGAAAAGCATTTGCTTTCACCTTGTGACTTTTTAACTATCTAAATGAACTTTTTGTTGGAAAACAATATCAGACATAAAATCATTGATGCAAGCAGATCATTAAATAGTAATGTGTGAAGGGGATCTTTACATGATGGAATAGCAAATAAACCAGCCAACTTTCAGCGTTGCCGTACCCCTTTATGCCCTCCATGGTGGGATACTACCTCAGGAAGTAGTACAGTGAGTCAAGGGGAGGAAGTAAATGTGAAAAATGAGGATTGGTTGTTTGTCTCCTTCTTTTCCAACCTGTTGGGCGACACAGTCGGTCACACACAAATAGAGGGGTGCAGAACATTGGCTCCACTTACAAAGCAACTCGAGCACGAACCGGCTACGTCCAATTATGGGGAGGCAGAAATTAAATGTGCAAATTGCAGTGTAAAAATCTCAGAGTCAAATTTAAATGTAAAACTTGAAACCAGGGTGCGTAGAGCATTCTAATGAAGCCACTGAAGGGGATTTATATGCTGGGTAATTGCTGGATCTCTTCTTTCTCTCTAA
Source organism: Chelidonichthys spinosus (assembly GCA_029853015.1). Lineage (NCBI taxonomy): Eukaryota > Metazoa > Chordata > Actinopteri > Perciformes > Triglidae > Chelidonichthys > Chelidonichthys spinosus. The sequence goes on from CM056840.1 coordinate 17,728,205, forward strand.
AGCCATTTTTTAATCAACAGTCAACTAATTACTTATCCCAGGGATGTTACAGGGAGGGGGGAGGTGGTGGTTTCAAGAAGATGGGTGGACAGAGAGATAAGAAGATGTGGCCTTCCCTGCTGGCCCGTTTCAAAAAATAAAAGAGAGAAAACAAGAAGGAATATCAGCTCTGATGGATGCAAGAGCAGGGGCCAAGCTGGCCCTTTGACAACAGCTTAACAACAGCTCAGACATAATAAATATCTACAATCCCCAGTCTTTTACAGGGCCTCCGTCCAGGTCTAGCTCCCCTAAATCATTCAAATGGCTTTTCCCCTCTGCAAAAGTCTTGTATTACCATGTTTGCGGGTCTTATGAAACTTTCAAGTTGTTTCGGACAGCAGTTCCTAAATCGATCTGTTTATTTTGTTCAGTGTTCCCAATGCTGTGATGGCAAACTCTTTTCATATCAGCCTTGGAAGATGACAAATCACCCTGGAAGGGAGACGTTGTGTAAACTAACGCTATATAGAGCAGCAAAGTGGGATGAGTTATATTGGGCAGCCGGAGAGATAAGGGCTACAAGGCCTCCGCAATGCATCGCCAACATTTGGATAGCACAACCTGTTCTCTCTAAATTATTGGCGAAATGTAGCAAAAGTGCTGCTTTTTGAAATGTGGAACGCTTTGTGAATCAAGATTTTTTAGTGAAGAAGTTAAACGTGAGTCCCGCTGAGCACCAAGTCCTATGATTAAGCTTAAAACCACTTCCTCTGTACCAATAATGGAGGATTTAAGCTTTATGGAGCTAATTCAATACACTCAGCTGCAGACTGGGCACTGTTTGAGTCTGAGAGGACACGAAATGTACAGACAGACAAAGTAGTGTGTCGTTAAAATGTCGGATTATTCTGATTGTGTCTGGTTTCCAAAAAACAACTTATTTGTGTGTCTCGTTGGGGAATTTCCCGGAAAACTCTCACTTATTCTGTATTATATAACACCTAAATAGAAATCAGACCATTAAAACTAATAAGGTTTATCTATCACAAACTAGCGTAACAATTAGCCCCCATGACCATAATCAGTATGGTGGAATATCTGTGTAAAAGGGGCCACAGTGAAGCAACAGGTTTTCACCTCCTACAGACAGAACAATGACTTTAGAGTTATAGGGAGTAGTGTCTCCGGAGTCTTGTCTCTTCCTCACATCTTCAGCTCATCAATCTCTTGGTGCACCGTCAGCGCGACAGCCAGCAAGCCGAACCCCCAACAGAAAGCGAGATTTCGGACAACAACCCCAGAAGGACTGACAGCTAATGAAGAGATCGTGAAAAGTTGCTTTTTCTTTGTGCCATAAACTGCGAAGAAATCACAAAAGTTATGGGTGGAATTTACCAAGAAATAAACTTCCTGGTGAGCTCAGAGTATAAAATAAGCTATTAGGATCTAACAGTTGGGTCAGAGTCCTGGATTTTAATAAGGCGGTGGGTGGTTTTGCTCTGAAACTGCAGGAAGAAATGCGGGATTTAAGGTACAACACACAATTACTGCATGTTTATTGCTGTGTATTCAACACATCCTCACTCCCAACCTGTCACATATGGACGCCTGTTAGGAAACCCCTTTGGTGTGACTTTTTAACACATTGTTATTTTGTACATTTGAGGGGTGAAATCTGTTCGCACCGAGACAAGTGAAGCCTTTTATCTGATCATATTGAAATAGTTCCAAACAGCAATTAATATCCTTCAGTATATCGAAATCCACTTATCCATTTTTTAACCTGAAAACAGGTGTGAAGTCATAACACTCGCACTATTATGGTGCAGTCACCTGAATGTCAATCTTAAGGTATTTATAGACATAGCTGTAATAGTGTCGGACTCTGTCTGAACACCAGCTGCAGTCTGGATTTACCCGTTCACACAACAAAGCTTCTTTCAGTATGTTGCCCACGGAGATTTCAGTATGCAGATTGGAGGAGGCAGGAATTGAACCACCGATCCTCCGATCAGAGGACCACGCTCCCTACCTCTGAGCCACAGCCTCCTGGCATTGCAGGGCAGCTGGTGTGGCATGTCTCCATGGAAGGACCCCATTTCATCCCATTTTATCTCCCATAGGGGGGCCATCCAAGAGAGCACTTATGCAGTAATCTTTTCTTCAAACGTCGGGGTACTGTTGGAACCGGGGGCCACTGATATGAGTCCACCAGTGCATGACACTGTGTCTCTTTCTAATTTGTTTTTACAATGGCTGTGTACCAATACTCCGTCAGCTCATCCAAGTGCCGCTCATCCCTGCACACCCGGAGGATCACCGCCATCGCCGCCGGTCAAATCCGAAAAGCAAATAAAACGAGGCATTTCGACACTTGAAATCTCACACTGCTGTTACACTTCTCTAAATAACAGCAACTGAACTGTTATCATGTCTCAGTTATAATGGGACTTTTTTTTTTTTTTGGCTTTGCCCACACTTGTTTACTCGGCTTGCAGCTGGCCCCTTTCACATCCAACATCGTATCGGAAAGAAGCAGAAGCATGAACCTCTCATTGTGACAGCTTGAAATGATTCCTGTGTTTTACTCACACATCAAAAACCTTTTCCTTTTTTTCTGCTTTCCTTTTTTTTTTTATGAAATCAAATGTAATTATTGGCTGAGAGCAAACATGACTGATGATTGTGACTGAGGCTTAGACTGCCAACATTTTCTGATTCTCTGTACTCTCTGTAACAGACATCCATTAGTTTTGATGCCAAAACCAACACCATTCTCATAATGAATGTCCATTCATCCATTAGTTATAGCTTTAATCGTTGACTTATTTGGGCTTCGATGTGAACGGGTGGGTTCATCTGCCTTTGCTCGACTTCTTCTCAGCTTATGGTCTCCTGCCCCATTTGGCAAGTACTCTCCGGGAAGAAGGTTGTCTAGGTCACAGATGATTGGTCATTTTCAATCTTAATGGCTTATACATAAGGGCATTGTTAAAAGTCAGTGACTCTGAACTTTCTGTTGCTGTTATCAAGGCGCACATAGTAATGGTCACGTCATGGGACACCCATCTTTAGAAAAAAAAAAGGCTCGATGGTGCGTTTTATTCAAATTCCTGGCATAATGGATAATCAGCATGCCAGATTCAATGGCACTCTAGACCCTCTTTTTCATTCATTCATTATCATATTTCCTTAAAGTACACCCATGGCACAGGTTTTATAGGAGAGCAGGAGGGGGATCGGAATTAAATTATTTTTTTCCAGGGATAGTTTGTTCCACTGCGATATAGTCTACATGGGCTTAAATACTGATCAGATGCACATAAATTTAAGCAAAACTTTTTTATTAGCAAAACTTAACATTAAAATGTGCAGATTAACTAAGAATTTATTGATAAATTAACTTGAATCCATTTTCCATTTTGACAAAAATGTACACAATCCCTTAAAAAGCCTTAATGAGACTTAATGAGGTTTACTGTATAATACTTATGCAAGTCACATCATCAGCCCTTCTATCACCTGCAGAGGCAGTTTAACAAACAGAGACACCGCAGATAATGAAAAATTATACAGAAAAGCAACCAAAAATACCCATCAAGCTAGCTAGCTTACTTAGCTAGCTAGCTTGACCACCATGGGCTCAAATGGACTTACCATTTCTCTTTTCACTTCTTGTTGGAAATTCGCAAGTTGAAATTCAGAAGTTGAAGTTTGCAAGTTGAAATTCGCAAGTTGAAGTTCGCAAGTTGAAATTCGCAAGTTGAAGTTCGCAAGTTGAAATTCGGAAGTTGAAGTTCGCAATGGTCGAAATTCGCAAGTTGAAGTTCGCAACGGTTGAAATTCGCAAGTTGAAATTCGCAATGGTGGAAATTCGCAAGTGGACAAATGAAATCACACACCCATCACACATGTCCTGTGTGACATACCTCAGGTATCTGGTGGGATTTGAACCCACGGCTCCTGGTTCCCAGGTAGCCTTCTCCACCACTGGTCCAACCCCAGTGGCGATTCAATCCACGGCCCAGTGAGACTAAAACATAATATTAAAATTCCTACTTGCATTTCACGCCGCTTAATATTTGTAGTTTTGTAGATTTTTTTTACATAGGACAATGTAAATACAGCTGGCCAATTTTCCATCCCTAGTCCCATTGGCTAAGATATGGGAGATTTTCTTTTACAATTTTATAATTCAGATAACTGATTCAGGAAGGTAAAATCGTCTCAAAATAAAAGTATTTGCGGAAACAGAAAACAGAAAATTAACTTGCACATAGTTTATTGTATGGAGTTAACAGAGTTATGTATCATCTTGGAGTTGAACCTGACATTGATAAGAAAACACAAGGAAAAAGAGTGACTTTGGTGGTTTTGTGTGCTGGATGTGTAGCTGCAGACTGTTTTGCTGGTCTTAGCTGACAGGACGAACCAAACATCTCTCTGAGAACTTTTGTCCAGTTTGAACTGATTTACTCCTCCGAAGCGTTTTGATTGAATCCAGACTGAACTTTCAGCTCTGAGTGTCTTTATGAAACAGACTGATCCTTGTTCAGTTTATCTGACTCATTCGAAACAGGCTTTTTCCTACAATAACACAATCCTTTATTACAGTCCTCTGAGGGTTGACAGAAGGAAATCATAAGTCAAGAGGGTTCGGGATCCACCATCTTTCATCCACAGAGCTCATCCTTTATCAGTCGAGCTATGAAAGGAAAACCCAATGTGAATAATATCAGTACAACATGATTCAGTCTGTACACTGGTCTCTCTGCAGGTTGGTCAAGGTGAAGTTTCTGAAGTTTCAACCTCATCTTATTTGAGTTTTTGGTTCTTTCTGTTCTTTCTGCAGGGTTGATGGTCCAGTGGTCAAAGCTGTAGGTTGGGGAACGGGAGATCAAGGTTCAAATCCTTGCCCAAGCCAACTGTCATGTTCCTCAAGCATGTGTGCAAGTCTTTAATTGTCTTTTCAAATGTCCAACAACCTGAGCAATCAATGTGTGTGTGCTGTGTTTAGGAAACAGACATACTGGATGATGTTTAGGAACACAGAGGTGGTGTTACTTAAGTATGGAGGTCAAATGACCAAAAAAAAACTGACATCTGGGTGTCACATGGGATATAAACAGCAGTCTCCTGGGTGATATCCAACATTTTAGACCTGACTCATACTACTTCACCCTTCATGGCTCACGATTACATGGATTATAATACAAATTGATTTGATATGTGAATTAAACGATAGGTACGGACAGCCGGGTGTGTGTGATGGATGCATGTTAGTGTGTGGTTTTATTTTTCTGCTCCAAAAAACAACAAATGTGCAAGAAAATGCAAATATCCATCCGCAAATTTCCACCATCCACCAACGAGGAGGGTCAGAGGTCAGTCCAGGTGGTTTAGCAAGCCAGTGAATTCATTCTGAAAATGCACTTGACAGGATAATTTGAAAATGTAAAAATACCTAAATGTTCCTTTACTAACTGGGTTGTATTCTGTATTCCATTCAAAATATGTACCTCGTTTAAATATGTTTTAGGCCCACTGATGTTTGTCACAGGCAAATAAACATTTTTAACTTTGTGTTTGACAATGCAACCAAAACACAATCAAACACAGTCCTACAGTATAAACAGTCGTCGGTGGTTTTGTCAGGCTACGAGGACTTTTCAGGAAATAGCGCGACGCCAAGAGAAGTCTCGACGACGTGGCGGGGTTGTGCGGTGCTCATTAGTTTGTCAGATAATGCTTTTCCCCGCGGGGATATGGCAGCCGCCTCCTGCATCGCTAAGTGAAGCGTTGACAGCTGTGACATCGAATCACTGTTTGAAAGCGGAACTCATGGCAACGACATTGTGGGTGCGGTGGAAAGGAGGCCGTACCTGACAGCCAGCTGCACCAATCTGCTAGCATGAAAGGGGGGTCGGTGGCAGGCGGAGGCTACGGGATCTGTGGCACCGGGAGGGGGGTTTACGATGAGAGCTGAAGACGTGTAGGGGGAAAGTGGGAGAGATGGTGGGAGGGCAGACTGGAGTTTGAAGTATTACATGCCACTGGAGGGGAAGAGATGTGTGCGTGCAAAGGAAAACAAAGGACAGAGAACAGAAAGGTTAAAGCAGAGAAAATGGATAGATGATAAGAAATCTGTCGAAAGGTTGACAACCATCTAATTTAAAACAAACAAGTGGAAATTAATATTCCGTCCATATTCACGTTGAGTTGCAGAAGGTCTGGGGGGGGGGGGGGGCGGCGCTTTGACTGATCGCTGGTTTCGGCAGCGGTTCAAAAGGAGCTGTGGTAAAAACAAATCTAATCTGACCTCAAGCCACCCAGATGTGTTTCCTTAAACGGCCCTGAACAGAGACGCATCAGCTGCGTGACACGGTGACGCCTACCTTTATCAGTACGGGGGGAAAAGACAGCGATGCTGCTTCGAGTGCAGCTAAATGTATAGGATATTCTACATTTATGTCTGACACCTGGTATTTGAGGCGTGGTGTTCAAAGAGGGCTCTTTTTGTCTGAAGTCAGCAGTGTTTTTTTTGACAAGCTGAGTCTATCTTCTGCGGTCGACTCGTCTGAATGGTTACAAAATAGTCAGGGGTCCCAGGCGGTAGTATACCCTCGGGTGCTTTTGCAGACATTCTCCCTAGTTTCTGCAGGCCTCGTGCTGAGCCCATTCAGCCGACTCAAATACAGCACACTATTTTGAAGTCAAGAGTACAACTCCCTCTGTTGATTGAATTTTTTCTTTTTTTTTTCTGGAAGAATTTGATTCCCCCCAGCTGCCCCGACGAGTCACAGGTAACATCAAAAACAGATGAATTCTGCAGTATCATGCTGATTCAACGGCCCTAGACAGGCCAACTCATCTGCTGCTGCCCTCCAGGAAAAAAGAAAAATGGCACTGTGGGTTTCTGATCTATAATAACATTTCCCTTCCTTTGCCCGGTGCGGCCAATTCTCTTTGTGTATATTGTCCCCGAAAACACAGTGTCATCCCCAACAACAGTTGTGTTTTCACATTTTGCCCGTGACATTAAGGGAGGTGCGATAATGAACCTGACTCGTGGATTAAAAAAAAAAGGCTGATTGCAGAGGCATTAGATTCTTCATTATAACGGCTGATCCACATACAACCAAACTCTTATCCAAAGCCGGCAGAGGATTTCACTGCAAATTGATGTGGCCCCCTTTTTACAATGTCCCCTGCCTGAGTACTGATAGAGCCCTGATAAATCAAGGCAATCACAAGGATATATGGGAAAGACTTTGCCGTAAATCCCACCGGGATCATAAATGTACAGCATCTAAATGCGTCTGTCCACGCTACCTGTCTTTCTCTCTCTTTCTCTGCATGCTATCTGTCTTCACACTCTTTTGTTGTCTGTCTGCCTTCTTCATTTACAAACACTCTCCTGACAACATCGATCCAATCATCGTTTAAATTGTTCTCGTGCTGATTTGTGCTGTCGCCGTTAAGGTTGGCTGGGGTTTTTCTGGCTGATTGGGATTCAGCGACGGTAGAATCATTCACACAAACAGGATTAGAGTGCCCAACATTACGCATTATTGGTTGGGGTTGCTCCACAATAATCGAATCGTCACTTGTGGGACTTCATATTTTCTCTGTCTGTCTGCCTCCTGTAGACATGTGGACACCTTTCACCACTTCTTGCACTGTCTGTGATGTTAGCACCGTTAGCTGCTAGACACCGGGTCAGCTGTCCCCATGTTGAGAGCCGTTTGGAAGCAATCCCTCAATGACATGCTCTTTTTGAACCACATATCTTGACAGCATATTTTTTTGTGGTTGCTTTACATATTTTATTTGACATACTGTATGTAGGTAGAGTAGAGGTGGGCAATATTCAGAGAAAAAAAGTTGCAAATTTGCGAGTTTATAAAGTGGCAAATTTGCTATTTTATTTTGATGCTAACAATGGGCATCTATGCTAGCTAACTTGAATGTACGCATAAATTTCTCTAATTAATGCATCACAACGTGTGACAACACCTCGTTAAGGTCCACTTGTTGTCACAGCAACGGCAAACATCAGGTCAATCAACTTGTTTACTTCATTTATGAAAAGTGAAAGCAACCGCTAGCATCTTAGCCCAACCACCCGATCAAGAAACACCCATAAGATGACAATTTTAACCCATATAAATAAAACCAACAATAACCATCAACAGCATCACCCTAAGGACCTTAACGAGGCGTTGTCACAGGTTGTGATGTATTAATGAGAAAAATAAATGTGCACATTCATGGGACGTTAGCTAGCATAAATGCCGGTTGTTAGCATCGTAATAAAGTTGCAAACTGTGACTTTATAAACTCGCAAATATGCAACTTTTTTCTCAGATTATTGCCCACCTCTCTCTGCTCCGTTTCTTTTCTTTTTTTCTTTTCCTACAGTGGCCCTAATACGCCGTCGTACTTCTCCACTGTCAACTGTTGGAATATCAAGCTAGAATTCTCACCCACGTGTATTTACGTTTGTACTATTTGCCCATGACTTACACTTAAATCTCATAGTTTTTCCCCACCTTCTAATTCATAATGGAGTCTAATCAACACTGGTGGATGTGTAACATTAGGCCCCGTAGCAGTATGAATTACAGGGACATGCAAATCTAATTCTCACTTTTAATGGAAGGTCGGGCCTTGAGCAGATATTGCTAAAAAGAAGAAGAAAAAAGCAGTGCAGCTGTTTCTCTCCTCTACTTTTATAAATAAATTGTCCCCTTAGGTCACAGAACTCCCCTGAGCGACATCCCTTTATGGAGATGACCCGTGCCTGCTGAAATATTCCAGACAGTTTTAGCACCTCCAGTCTTCCAGTGTGAATCACCACAGTCAGCATTTACCAGAACATCCTGCCGTTGGGGGCCAACTGCCAAGTACATTTATCACAGTATCGACGGTGTTTTGCGTCGCTGTAAAGTAGTGAATGCAGGTGCTTTGGTGCTCACTACCTCAGTGCCCCGAAGTGTAACAACCTCACTGCGGTATTATTTAAAGGCGTTATAGAATGTAGTTTTTTTGTTCTGTCAAATGACGTAGTTTACCCCAAGTCTGCTTTACATCTAAAGCTAATGGTTGCTGGTGCGGCGCTTGTGTCGACCAGCAGGTGGAGAAGTTTTCAAGGAGTGTTCGACCCTCCAGCCCCCAACTTTGTCCCTCCTCTGCCTTGTCTCATGCTGCCCCCCCTGATGAAAGGAGTTCCTGCACAAACTTCATTCCACTCCACAGAAGGAGAACATATGTTGGAGACTCACCAGAGACAGAGCAGACTGAGTAGACAAACAAAAGCTCTCACAGTGGACTTTTTTCTTCTTCTTCTTCTTGGATTACTCCTCCCAAAGTCAGGGTCTTCATGCGTCTTTGGAATCAGATTGTATGAATGTGAACGTTTGTGTGTATGTGTGTGTGTGTGGGTGTGTGTGTGAGGTGTGAATGTGCTTTGAGCTGCTTTTAAACATGGATGCATCCCATGCCGTGAGCTCTCTCCCCCTTGCCCTTCTGCTCTCTCTTCATCTCCACTGCCATCTACTCGTACGGGCCGCGATGGACTCCTGCTCCGACGAGGAGGGCACCCCGAGCCGCTGCATGCCCAAATTCGAGAACATCGCCTTCAACCGCACCGTGGTGACGTCCAACGAGTGCGGCTCCCCACCCGAGGACTACTGCATGCAGACCGGCTCGACGCGGTCCTGCCACCACTGTGACGCGTCACGTCCGGACCTGAGTCACAATGCCAGCCTCCTGACGGACTTCCACAGGAACGAGGAGCCCACGTGGTGGCAGAGCCAGTCCATGTACTACGGCATCCAGCACCCTAATTCTGTCAACCTCACCCTCCACCTGGGTAAGATCACAGAATTCCTCGGTTTTGACTGCCCTCCACTTGGAGTTTGAGGGCATCTAGGTCAAGCATGCGTGTCCTCAGGGTTCAATTATGGTCTCTGTTACCATATAAAGTCCCATTTCATTGTAAAGTCCTCTAAAAAGCTTTTCACATTGCATTTTTATGCATAGAACCAGAATATCAGTCAATATCATCAATAGATTTAGTACTAAAGCAGGTGGTGACCATCATAAATGGGGTTTCACATCACTGCATGTTCGTCGAGTTGAGTTTTTTGTCACTTTTTTTCACCCTTCTGTGCAGCTAGTATCTGGATCCAAGTCCATTTCTGGGGAAATCTTAAATGCAAAACAGCTGTGCTTAACAACACATGATTTGTATTATTCAGGCAAGCTTTTCACAAAATAAAAAACACACTTTGGCCCATACATGGATTAGACTTGGAGTGTTTTCTGAGCACATAGCCACAAGGGCATGTCTGAGAATTTGGTTGGATTTAAAGCGGGATGAAGGGGACACACACTTGCTTCTGGCATGCCCAGATAGCAACTGAGTGATGGCTCAGTGCTGGCCCCAAGTTTACATTTAGGACACGTATCACCATGGAGTATTGCTGAATGAAACCATCCGAATCTGGCTGCCACAACACGTTAAAGCTGAAAAGTCTCTCTTTGAGGTATGATTTGGGACAGCCTTCATAGATCAACTTTTATGGCACCAGTTTTAGCTTGAAATCCACATTTCACATTAAATATCACATTACAAGTTCTGCAGGCTCCGTTCAATCCTCTCAGTGTTTTTCATCTCAGCAACTGTCACGTTTCACCACAACAAATACACTGTACAACTGACGATGAATGAAAACAGACTATTCCAGGAAATAAGCAGTTGATAACCTGCATAAAAAGTCCCTGAATCCAGCAGGAATTAGACTTATGATAAGGAGAGGAGGACTGAAAGTTAGCCAGAAATTTACATAAAATATATTTGGAATTCAGGAGCTACACTTCCAGAGGTAAATTTCATTAACCCCCCAGCCAAAGTCATTTTTGCATAGCCAGGGACTTGGTCAGCAGGTCTACTGTCACTTGAAATTATGCAAATTCTTCCTTTACTTGAGTAAGTGAGTTTCCACAGAACTTTTGGAGAGAACTTGCTTAGAAATGCATTTTAAACTAAGTTTAAGGAGTTTTTTTAAAAATCGAATCAAACACCTATGATTAACACAATGCTGTCAAAACCCAACCAGCCAACAAATTACAGCTACATATCAACAACGAGCAGCTTTTCTTGCTGGATCTATTTACACCACATTTAATATATGAACTATTGTACAAGCTGAGACTTGTTCCATTCATTTCCGGGTGCAGTGGTTTTAATGGATGCAACTTGTGATAAATATAAATGTTTGGTAAGTGCATGAAAAGTAGACCTTTGGGGATTTGTGGAAACGAAGTGTGTCATAATTGCAATATCTTATTATGTTTTGTAAAATGAGCTCTTAAAGACAAATCACTTGTTGTTGGCACAAATTATGTAAACAATGTTTTCTCCAGCATGAAGTAGATTCTGCGGCGCTGGTTTGATTTTACAACATTTTTTCCTTTTGTTCAGCACTTGAAATGCTTGACTAACAGTTACTCATTTGCATGTACATTTAATCTGGGCCAACTATGATTTGGATAGGTTGAGTGTTGCTTGGTTATTTAATTGTAGAATGCGAACACCATCAGTTTAAATAATTAAACTTCATTTGAAATGAAGCATCACAGTCTTTTGCAGTTCAAAAGCAAATATTTAACCACGCCACATTATTCTCGCGTTAGAAATACACGTTTTTTTTATGTATTCACGCATTCTTTGCCTTTGAGCAAATGCTTTTGACTCAATAAATTCCTCATTTCACTAAATTTTATGAGACCAGTTTGAGCCATTAGCATCATTATCCCATTACCATGCAGTGCAAAGCTGCTGAAATAAAGTAACAGACCACATTTGTCACTTTGACTGAATTAAATGGTGGCGATTAATGTTACAAAGCATCTTTCTTTGAAATTACCTTTAGCTGTAGTGTGTGTGTGTGTGTGTGTGTGTGTGTGTGTAATGGAGGGTTTCAGCAAGGGCATACACAGGATTTTGGGCCCCTCTGAAGAATATTGCCCTGGGCCCTGTATTTTAGTTATTTAGCTAAATTAATCCTTACTAAAAAAAAAAATTCTGATTGAGATTACATCTTATTAATTTAATTTTTCTCAGTTAAAGGTTGAAATCAGGATTTCCAGTGCTGTTTAATCCATGTTGTCTTTGGTGATACTCTCCTCTGATACAGGACAAACAGTGTGTTCATGTACTGGTGAAAAAACAGTGAGTAGTACCCTGATTCTGCCCAACGCATGCTGGGAATAAACCCCTCCCTGCTTTGTGTATAAAGATTGGTAGATATCATATGGCTGTAGATGGATGGATCAATATTCATGTCTGTGGATACTCTCCAGGCTATGATTACTACAAGTCCAGTCACATGTAGGGGCACATTTTTTTATTTAAAATGAGGTTGATTGAACGCTTGGTTTAATACCAGCAGGATTTCAATTAAATGAAATGGAATCTAGAGCATAATGTAATATCACCTTTAACCTGCAATAACCACGTTTGGCATCTAGAGGGCAGCAGAAACAAGCTGTAAACAAACAATTAAACACCTTGATACAGCGAGCTTATTAGCAAACATTTACACATCTAGCATTTAACGTCGTGTTTTTTTTTTTCCTACCTGACTGGAGAGCGTAAGTCCAATATTTACTCTCTTGTAGTTTGTATTTGTTGTAGTTTATCTCCAGAAACTTGTCTGGCTGTTTAAGCTGCCTAGCGTTAAATGCTAGCATGCTAACGTTGCACTATGCTAGCTCTGTCCGCCGTTTAACGCGCTAATTGTGGGTTTCTCTGGCTGCTAGCTTAAACCAGTTTGCCGGCCGTGACCGAAAACCACAACGTGGACGTGGCTAAAATGGTATTTTATATAAGTGTATACTTAAAGATGCTATGAAGTTCCGTGGAGCCATGGGGGGAAATTCAGAGTCAGTCACCATGGGTTACAGTCGTTATAACAACGGTGTGTGTGCGTGCTTGTCCAGCGATCAGTCAGTGAAGACGGTTCCTGTTCAAAACTAGACATTTCCTTGACAGTTCATATTTCCTCCTCTTTAAGTGTCAGTGGTGAGGCCGCCCCATAAAATAGCTCCTCTTCAAAGGGACAAAATGATGATAGAAGTTGAAAATGTCAGCCCGTCGACCGCAGACGAACCGTCGCGTCACGTGTCACGTGCTCTGAAAGCAAGAAGACGTTGAGAAGAACAGGCCAATTGATTTCCAATAGGGAAACACGCGTCCAGCTGTGTTTTCGGCCTTTGTTGTGTATTATCTCCGGTTATGGCTCGTTTGAAAGGCGCCAACGTTGCTGCTGCTGCAGAGGTATGTGCTCTGCGTTGTCTGGAGGGTTTGTTATTCTTCAAACAAATCCCCCACACCACAGGTCTGCCTCAGACTGGATTGACCTTTGCTCCTCTCTCTGCATTGCTCCCCAAACTTGTGTTTTTCCTAGACCCGATGCCTTTTTCCAAAATGTATTCTGGCATTTTTAAGAAGGGATGATTATGTTTTCATCTCATGCAGTTTTATGTAAATGAAATATCCCTACATGTTGGCTGTGTGGCATCCCTTTGGTCTGTGTGAGAAGCTCTGCGATCCATCTGGGTTGGCGGTGGGGGGTAGGCTTCGACATCCCTGTTTTCTTTTGCCTCTCCAAACAAAACAAGCGCTCTGTGAAGGGAATATAGGCAAATGCTGGGATGATAAACACAGCAGTAGGATGCAGGGACGCATATTGCAGCCAGGTCAGACCGGCTCTGTGGAAGAGTAGAAAGGAGAGGGGGTTGGGGGCGGCTTCAAGGGGAGTAAACAAAACATAATGAGGAAGAAGGGGGGAAGAAAAAAGAAAATGTTGGGTGGTTTTCTAAGGAATTGGGGTCAGGTTTTTCCCACACAGACATGGTAAGATCCACACACCCATACAGGCTCTGCATCTGGTTCTCATTCAGCACCGTTGAAGACAAGCAACATCCTGCCCTCAGATGTAAAACAATGATAAAAGTCTGCCACAGTTGGCATGACAAGTCACAATTCTCCGTAAGAGGCTGGTTTTTGTTTTCTATTTAATTTGTAAACTTTGAGACGCAGCATGATTAGAGGATAAACCCACTCATCCGTGTATTTGCTGATCACAAAAAAAATCTCAGCTTTGGTGTAAACAGATTGTAAATATTGAGTCTGCAGTGCTTGTGGCGAGTGTACTCTCAGCCTGTCTGGGTCTCTGGGCTGATGAGAGCAGCTGTGTTAAGTTGACACGAATGACTCAGACTAGGGTCAAATGCTGTGCTTCTGCGCATCCCAGACTTTACTCTTACGTCTGTGTCTAAATAGTCATTTTATTAGTGTTATTTTGTGCACCATGAACAACTTTGGCAGGATTTGTGATGCCACAAGTGTTATACCAAGTTATACCAAGCTGTTTTACTCGGTTTCCAAACACATCTCCAGAGCTCAAAGACCTGTTGCTTGGCAAAAAAAGAGAGACTTCTGCTTCATAGTGGTCCAAACTGTGAAAATATATGCACAAATTCTATCTTGGGGTGTATTTTATCTATAATACATACATATGTGACTTTGCTTCGTTAAGAATAAATCCCGTCTGTGGTGGCCACATAAGCTCTGAATGCATAAAGTATTCACTCCTGAGAGAGAATGAAAAACAAATCATTAAGCATTATGCAAAACAACATACAAATACTCTTTGCAATTAGTCTGTATTTCATCACGGGATAGCCAACCAATGTGTCATCTTCTGCCTCTTTTATGTTTTTGCCTCAGTCCCAGCAGGGCTGAGCTCACCTCATGCAGGGAGTAAATGAAAGCTAAATGATCTTAGGTCTCCTAAAGGAAAGATACCATTAGAGAGAGCTGCAGAGACAAGACACAGAGAGTTGCCTGGATCTGACTTGGCAGAGGAACGCAACAGATGTCATTATGGCTGTGCCAGTGGATGGCATCCCTCTATGAATGCACAGAGTGGCTGAGACTTGGTATCTAATGATGTAGAAAAAAATCCCCAAGAGTGCAATGAAGACGCCTGTTAAGAGAGTTTCTACGTGTTATTTCTCACTCTCTGGTCTCAATATGACTTCAATTTGTGACTGCCCGCTAAAGCCGCACAACATTTGGCAGATTCTGAATCCGTGTCGATGGATGTTTTTCGTCTGCATGCTTCCCCCAATATGGCTCCCGGATTATAGTTTGAAGTGTCCACAGTGAGTAAACAATGGGAGGAAATGAGACACTCACTCCAAAAAAGTAGCAATGATTCTCTGTTTGCTCTGAGATTAGGGAAGAAGATGTCAACTTTCCTCTGAATCCAAATAA
Organism: Chelidonichthys spinosus; assembly: GCA_029853015.1. Classification (NCBI taxonomy): domain Eukaryota; kingdom Metazoa; phylum Chordata; class Actinopteri; order Perciformes; family Triglidae; genus Chelidonichthys; species Chelidonichthys spinosus. Next base: position 17,743,536 of record CM056840.1, read on the forward strand.
GGAATAGCTGTGTTGCAAATCAATGAAGTTCCCGCTTCAGTTTTTCCACACGAGGAGACATTATTACATGATCGCCTGTCAATTCAAGTCATCAGAGTAAAATAAAATAAAATGCCAAAAAGCATTCTTACCGTGATCCTTTCCCTCGTTACCTGGGAGACTTATTCCTCCATTTATTATTCCCCTTCAGAAATTACTTTTCTTCAGTAACAATGCAACACCAATTACAGAGCAACATAGTCGGATCTGCTCAATCCCCCCAGTAGCGACACAAATGGAAATCTGGGTAGTACGCTATATCTCCTGGTTTGCTGTGGATCTTCCAGATGAGATTGTGCTCTGAAAACCCATTTCCCTTTTTCACAGATTGAAGTCAAATCACTGTTTTAAGGGGAATACAAATCTATGAGAAGTTGCTTCTTTCTCCCCGTGCTACCAAATCGCTGATGTACCACTAAAACGTCGCATTAGATATGTCAATCAATGATATGTTTAATTCCATGCCATGACTCAGCCCCTTATGACACTCATTAGTGTTTTGCAAGTTTGACCAATCACTTTTTTATTGATTAAATGTGTCGCTTCCCTGTCACAGACCAGGTGCTGCATCAGACTACAGTCTAGCCAGAGACTCAACAATAGATGCACTTCCCCCCTGTGGTTATGAACTCATTAGTCTATTATGTCCTACAGTTATTATAAGGACAAAAAAAAGAAAGAAAGATGTTTTGTCTCTTTTCCTTTGACCTATCGTTCACTTCTGGGGCCCATTATGATCAGGATAATGAGAAAATAATCCTGGGTATTCTTTTAGTCCTGCAGGAATGACATTCATTTACCCTGCATGGAGGCATGGGAAATTAAGCCTATCCCCCATTGTTTTCCTTCTTTCTATAATGCAATTATGTCTTTTTTTCCCCCCCTTTGCTCCTGGGCCTTAAACTATCACCCACAGTATTTGTCTCTCACATAACCAGCCCTGAACTAACTGTGTAACTACAAAGGATCTAGTTCCAGCAGTAATTCCTTCAATGATTCCATTCGAAGCTAATCATATCTGTTTTCCACAGGGAAGGCTTTTGAGATAACCTATGTGCGATTGAAATTCTACACCAGTCGACCAGAGAGCTTCGCCATCTACAAGCGCACGGAACAGGACGGGCCCTGGTCGCCTTACCAGTATTACAGCGCCTCTTGTAGGAAGTCCTATGGGAAGGATGCGAAGGCTTACATTCGTCCAGGAGATGATGAGAGGACTGCTTTATGCACAGATGAGTTCAGCGATATCTCTCCCCTCACTGGAGGAAACGTGGCCTTCTCCACCCTGGAGGGACGGCCCAGTGCATACAACTTTGACCAAAGCTTGGTGTTGAAGGTAAAGGCACATTTAATTTGATTATTTTGATGTGATGATTATTTTTTTTCACATATTTTGCTTGACGTGGCTATTATTAGCGCCACTCAAAGTGATTTTGCAGATATATCACAACTAACACACTCAATCTAATAATGCAGATTCTAAAAAAGGTTGATTATTTTTATCACCTGTAGACACGAGGGCTGCTCTCATCACCTACAGCATCTTGTTAACAGTGCCGTGCAACTAATGTTTTGCGAACACCATCTTAAGCTCACACTTTTACACAAACAAACACACCGTCACCACGCACATATATATCCCTGACTTCAAGCCTTTCTGATAGCTGCTGAAGGGAATCTAATGTTATATTTAGCTCTGATTAACATTAATGAAGCTTTGAGAGGGCTGTGCTGAATTAATGGCAGCCTCTGGGGGAGGAGAGTCTGCAAAGGGCGGGCACAGTAAAGCGTGGCAAAAAACTGAGTAAATAAAGCACTTAATGCAGCCACTCCTTTTTCTTTGACAGGGCTGTGAGTATGCAAATGTGCATCCGTCCATCCTACTTCAGTTAAGGACTTTTCCTTTTTATTAATTACTGAGAAATCTTAGCTGTGGGAATATATGTTTACTTCCAGGTGCAGCATTGCTTACAGTTATATACGCTAATTGGCTTACAGGAGCATGTACTGAAGGAAGATATATAATGATGATGCATACAGTAAGACAAAGCATGTGATGGTCTTGGGTTTAACCTCAACATATAACTTTTTTATTCAGGAAGAACACAAAGGGAATTTTAGTTGCGGCATATATATACAAAGTCAGTGGAAAACAAATGGTCAAGTGTTAAAATTCACATCAGATTCAGGTTTATTACCTTTTATGAGGAATTTGCTTTGGTGCAACAATAAACATGAGAAAAAACAAACCAGGATGTGGATATTCTGCATGTTGCTCTTTTTATTCCTTCTATAAAAAAAATCCCACCATGCAGTAGACATCCATCTTCAACAATATTCTTCAATTATTTCAGGAGCGACGGTCAGTCCACAGTCACATATTGGCCCCCTCATGTTAGCTAATGATACATGTTCTTCCTGTGTGACCTTTCTCCTTAAATGTTGTAAGGAAATAGGTATATGGCAGTGCAACACTACCTCCTCTGTAAAGGTGTCCTCCCCCACATCATTATGCACGAACAGTAAGGGTGTCTTTTGGAGGATGTGTAAAGGCTATGTACTGTAACCCTGAATAACCTACCTCGAAGAAAGAAACCATCTTCCAAAACTTAATAAAGTAAGAATGAGGGGATTTGTGGAGGAAGTGTGTTGCTCTGCCTGTCGGTACATTTGCAGTTTCCTTTATATTGCTGTTGTAAATCAATTTAAAGAGGATTTAGCAATAGCACACCCAAGTATGCTTCACAGCTCCTCCTTCACTATGTGTGTGTGTGTGTGTTGTTTAGGTTTTGAAACTCAACTATGAAATATGTTGTGTCTCAAATCTCTGAATGCGACGCTCAATGATGAACTGCTGAAGCAAACTGAGCCTGATTCAGAGCGGATTCATCTTTGACATTCTGTGGGTGAATTGCTAGTGTGCTTAAATATTTTTCTTTTAATCATTCCCTTTCACAAATTTTATTTATAGAGAGAAGTTGTATTAAAAATTGAAAAGGGCCATTATGAATAAAAGCTACTTGCATGTCATCTGCAAAATAAAATACTTTTTCAGAGATAAATGTAGTTAATTGGCAAACGGATGAGGATTTAGTGTGACACCACACTTGTTTTATTTGCACTCTTAAACCTCTGAGATTTCCACAGCGGAACATTGTGATGCAGCTGACAAGCCCTGAGGGCTACATATGGTATCTCCTGCCTGCACACATACCTTTACCCCCCCGGCCCTCCTAACACACAAGCTCTCTGAGCCACATGCTGTCCCCTCCCATCAACTCACGGCACTTACTGGGTGACATCTCTGCAACCTCTTACGTTCCCTCGAGTGATCCCATTTTTAAACTGGGAATAGATATCAGTGGTGAAGGCACATCAGCTCTCAAGCATATGCTAAGATGCGCTGAGGAGCAGAATAAAGACATTTTATCCTCACCTCTGCCATGCAAGGTGCAAAGTGAAAATTAGCTTTCGTGTTGCCATGGGTGGTGCACATTGTGCGGCAGGCTACTCTCAAGTAAGGCGACTGGATTTGTCCCGAGATTCAACTTGTATCTGTCTTGCTAGGGCAACAAAGAAAGGAGAATGAATAGGGGTAAAAAAAAAACATATTTATGTGGCTTAGCAATAGCACTTAACCCAGTGTCAAAAGAAAGACCTCTAAATGTTCACATCTGCGAGGATGTTCATCATCCCCATTCTGCTCACTGTGTATTACTTTGCTTCACCTCCTCCACTAGTAGTTCTACATTTTTCTTTTTGCAACGGAGCAGTTATAAAATGTTCCGAAGAAAAGGTAGCAGCATGGTTTTCGTGTTCGGAGATTATTAAACTGTCCTTTTCTGATTAATCCCTTCACACTAGTCCTCTACCACTGTACTATTTCGGCCTCTCTATCTATCTGCTATACAACTCCAGACTGCTGGGACAATAGCAAACTGGAGAGCCTGCGGTTTGTAGGACATACAGGATTGAGCCTGTTCTGCTGAAATTTAAAGTTAGCATTATGTTTTCAGTTGGAAGTACATGCTCCACATGCATGAACAGAGCTCGAAATACATCAACTCACCATGAAAGGATTATGTTGGATTAAGGAATTAAGGGACTAAGGATTATGAGAAGGAGGCATGGGTGGAAACAGGTAGTCTGAGAGTCCACTATAGCTTGATGGGAAGAAAGTACTGTGGTCAGGGTGGACTTTCCTTAATCTCTTAATGACCCCAGTTCAGTTGCAAGTCCTTGAAGAAAAAGAAAATGATCATGCAACTTTTTTTGAAAACATTTTAGTTGCCTACTTACTACAACGGGAGTTGTTTTACTTGCTTGTGCTCAGCTGTTTTCACCTTTCCACACGCAGGAGAAGGTTCAATTTGTGTTGCTGTCACATAATTCAGTGGAGGTGGCACTTAATTCTGCCCACAACACACTGACTTTATCCCATTAGTGCTTTTCACTGGAAGGTGTAAAACAAGAGAGACATTTTTTTTTTTTTTTTTACACTTTTTGTGCTAAATCACTTTCTGAGGTGCAGGGTTTTGTAGTGTGTCGTGTGAGCTGTTATCACACCTTTGGAGCAGGAAGACTCTTCATGTTGAACCCAAATCTGAAAGTTTGACTGGATGGTTAGATTTATTCTCATAAGGTTTAAGGTTGACTTTTTGGCAATTTATAATAGCATATATTTTTTTTTACCAAAAAAGCATAATAAGATTGCAACAGAAATAACAGGACATCTTAACACCTGTTGATACATTTCAGAGAGTTTTTTTTCCAGTGGATCTAAAACCACATTATAACATCCCACCACCTCTCGCTTGCCTCTTCTGATAGGGGCATTACTGTTGTAGTAAATCCCCTCGTGACTCAGTCTGTTGAACTGGTTTTGCTCTTTACACATCAGGGTAGTCATCCAAAAACAAATCTGAAGTCTGTTTATTTATCTAGGGGAGTTTGAGTCCCAGGTGCGTCCATCCACAGTCCTTGTCTCTCTTTGCCGAGATCAGCAGCATCACAGCTTTCACTCTCTGAGTGAGGAACAACACCAGCCACTTTTGATTATCCCTGGTGTTCGGTGTATGTGGCACCACTGTGACCAACTGGATGGGAGGATCAATGAATCAATGCATTAGTCAGCGTGAGGGCTTTGCTCGACAGTATTCTCTTAAAAAACGGGGTTTGCCTGCACATATCCGCCTGTAGCTAATTATATCCTATTCTATACGTGGCAGACCTGCACGAGACATCATGTTATATTATCTATAACAGGACATCAAGTCTGTACTGAGGTAAAATTGTGTTGAATCATTTGTTTTTCTGTGTACAAAGCAATTAAGATCATTATCAAACCTCCCTCAGATCAGATTTCATATTTTCATATATTAAAACTGCTGCTACACGTGCAGTAATTATGTAGGCATATTGGATATTTTTAAGAACTACCACAACAGATGAATATTACTGAATACGGTGTTTATACATTATTCAAATCAATGGCTGCTGTTATGGAAGCTTGGCAATGAGAAATGTATTTTGCTCAAAAGCAACTAAGCAATTTATTTCAATACGTACAATAATCTTTATTTGTGCTGGTAAGTGAATTGCTGTTTCTGCAAGTGTGCACCATTCATTTCCACAACTAAAGCCTGGGATTGCTCCTGTTTATAGTAATTAATGTACAGAAATACACACACCAATCCTTTCCTTTATTTCCTAGCCAGTCTTTAAATGGGGACATTTTTCCCCATACCTGCTTTAACGATAGTAAATTCTCATTAACCTCGTGAACCTTTAGATGTTTTTACTTTCAATGGCGAGGCCATGTAACGAACGACATGTGTTGGGCGAGCGATCTGTAAGGAGACCTTACTTACATTAAACCCTGGCTCCTAATGGTGTTGTTGGCTGGATTTCAATATGATTTGGATGACATCGACCCACTGATTATAAAGCTGTGGGCGATCAATATAAGCCAAGAATACATAGATTGGGTGGTAAATCTCTCAGCAGACCTGCCAAACACCCCTTCTCCTTCAGTCCACCTTCCCTCTCTGCCTTCTTTTTAAACAACAAGATGAGAAGGCCCATAATTGACTGTGATCTGTTCTACCATTAGAATAAAAGGCGGATCAATTGCACCATTTCTTTCATTAAATCTCCGATTCCCCCTCTATTTTAAGGGTGACGGGACAGATGGGGAGTAGTTAGCAAAGACTCTATACATTCACATTGCATTTGTATCAAAGACTGTTCTTTTTTTGTGCGGTAAATCCTTCCCAAAATATAAAAATGATGGTCGGGGTAATGACATACTGGTTCTCACTTGAGTTACAAATGCTGGAAATCAAGAAGAAAGGTAACTCGATACAAAGGTTGAGGTTGAGAGCAGCACTCAAAAATGTAATTCCCTCTACAGTACTATTTCTTGAAAGTAAGATGAAAGGCGTTAAAAGGAGGTAGGAGAGGGACGCACATGCCCGGTTGTAATAGCTATTTGTTTTAAACAATAAACACAACCTGTTATACAAATCCAAAAAGCTTATTTTTTTACTGTAGTGTAAAGGGTTTGCTGTATTTCACCAGGGTGAACCTTTTTCAGTTTCATGCTTATAAAACAAGACAATTAAATCATATTAAATGGTCTGCACACTCTGTCGATGTGTACTCGTGTCCAGATTTTAATTTCCATTTGAAAGCCTACAGGCTAATTTGTTCTCTGTCCAGATGATCCCAGATAATGTCATCACAACACTGCAATGTTGCTCTAGAATTCAGCATTTTTGGCTCCAGGGACTTCCAGGACATGTGGGTCCTGTCCTCTCCAGAGTCTTTGCTGCTGACCTTGTGTGGCTGTGAGGCCAACATAAACAGTTCTGTCAGGGGTGCAATGTAATGCACGGATGCACAGATTTAAAAACCACTGTGTCACTATAATTACTGTAATCCGGTCCACTGTTCTGTCAATACCAGCTTTGTGTGGAAGTTTTGTGACATTTCCTCTAGCGCCACCAGCGGGTCGAAATACCCTTTTGTCTAATACTTCAGGGTTCATGAAAAGAAAATCTTTGCTAAAATAGCAACATTGCTGCTGGCCCCAGCTGGTGATTTGCAACTAACACTATGACGATGGTGCCTGAATATAGCAAGTCATTATTAGTGATAGGGTTGGGGTAGAATGGAAGGAAAATGTTTTTAACTAACAATTAATGACACCTGAATGTGCCATTTCCTGCAATATAGAGCCTTCAATCAAGGGCAGTTAAGTTGCTCTTATTACTTTGTATGTATTACTGTATTTACTAAAGGATATTGTGAGATTTTGGTTGGTCGATCTCGTTCTCAATGGTGGTTTTGGGGGCATGCTTCCCTGGAAGACGTTTTGGTGCATTTTAAAGTTGTAGGCATCAAACTGGTGCACTTTGGGAAATTAAGAGAAGGGGTCTGTTTTTCAAGATGGGTCGTTTGGGTTTTCGACAATTGCATATAAAGTCAATGCAAGGATTGCAAAAACATGCAAAATTAGGCGTTTTCTTTATAAACTTATGCTCTGACACGAAGCCAATCAACACACTTTGGAATGTGACCCATTGTGACCTTTTCTCGTGTCACAATAAGTTGAACGAGCTGAAGAACACTCTGTAATAACCCATGGTTAACTCTTGTATATCTCAAACCCCGAAGGTATGCGGAAGAAAAGTAGAAACAAATGATAATCACTGATAATCCTCTATGAAAACACATTTATTAAACAAAAACCTCAGTCTCAGACTTTGTGAATGTGTTGCTCAAGCAGAATGTGTTTTCATAAAGATGATATAATCAGAGTAAACGCCCGAAGCACTCTCTGACCAGTTTATTTCAGCGTTGTCTGTAGCAATATATCATTTCTATACACATGAGCAGTTATCCAGCTAATGCAGTAAAATGATACCCCGGAGGTACAAAAGAGGCCTTGGCCATCATATTTTGTCCATATGACTGACAATGTAGACCAGAGTAAAGCGACGCATTTAAAATTCAAGCATTCATAAGTCTTCAATGGGTAGTTGCGTATAAAGAACATTAAATTGGGGCTGGAAACAAGCCACTTATACATTCAAAATGCTTCCGTGGCGGATAATAGTGTGGACGGATCACTTCAGGAATTTCTAGTCCTAGAAATCAAACGTATCAATTGGCTTTTCTTGCAGTGAGATTGGTGATTTGTGTCAAGGGTTAAAATCATAGTCCTTACATACAGACTGTCAACAGAGCATGAAATGATCCCTGTTCCTCTCAGTGGCATGTGAGTGTGCCGTAGCCTCTGCATATGGCTCATACAGGACCATGCATATTTCATGAGGCTTAAAACAGGAATTGCATCCTGCCTGTTTTATTAGCATTTTAATCCCTTTGCAGATTTAACGCTTGTGCCTCAGTCTGAGGAGCGCATAGTTTCAATATAGAGACTTCACACGCTTCATCTGCTGCTTTTAAAATGTATATCCTTATCATTTTGAGAGGTCAAAGCAAAATGACATAAATTTTTTTTTTTTTTAAATCTGGTGACACTTAAATTGATAGGTGTTTTGCGTGCGTCATCTGCAGTGTTCTCTGTTCTACCCATCGTCTAATGTGTTGTGTTGCATTGCCAAATGATTTTAATTTGAAATAAACAAAGCTCACCTTTTAACACGACATTTAGATGTTTTCTCTAAAGTAATGGCTTACTTCAAAGAGTGCTCTGTTGTCAACTTTGTAAAGCCCCCTTTTCCCAATAATCACGCAGAAGATGAAAGCTGCTTTTTGAATTCTAATTTAATTTGTTCAGTCATCCATTAAAATGGTTTGTCTGTCTCTTCTACCACCAGTCCACCCCCCCCCCCCCTCCCTCTCTCTCTCTCTCTCTCTCTCTAGAAAGCTGTGTGGCAAATTGAAGCTCCGGCATGGAATGACAATGAGTAAAAGGGTAAAAAGTACATATTGAGGCCACAGTGAGCATAAGCAATTAAATTAAAAAGTTATTAACTTTGGAATGAGGGACGCTGCTCTCTTTGCCGCCAGTGCCTGCAGCCAGAGGTTTCAGAGTTCAAGGAAACAGACTGAAACAGAAAGAGGGGTAAGGAGGCAGGCGAGGAAAAAGAGGCAGTGACAGACGGGGCAGGAGGCCAGACAGATTTTAGAGGTTAGGGTGAAGGTCATAAACCCCCTGAACCGGAAAACTACATTCGATACAGTCACAAAAAAATTGCCGCCTGAAGCCTTGTTCATGTCTGTGTGTGTGTGTGTGTTTGGGTGTGTGTGCGGCAACCGCTTGTTTAATCATTAGTCCACTATTGTCTTAAGCAAAGGATTGGCTCATTGCCACCCTCGATGCCGGAGCCTATCCCTAAGTCAGCATCATTGTAGTGTTGTGAGCCCAAATTCCAAGGGAGTGAGAATCAAAGTTAATTAAGCTTTTGCTGTGGTTTGCACAAATACAACGTAATGGGCTGACTACTAATTAACCCTAAGAAACTGCTTCCTTTCAGGGCAGTGTGTGATATTTGTAACTATGTCTGCTTTTCCTCACACCGTTCTTCCAAGCATGGCTAATAACACTTCCATATGATAATGGTCTTGCACTTTATGATAAATGGACGAGAGTGTTTGCTTTTATTGTGAGTAAGAACTTTAAAATGCTAACAATGCATTTAAGAGATGTCATCTGTGTGCGTTTTTAAGCATGAGAGCTGGATGTGGGACACAATCCAGTAATAGTCAACCAGTGTTTGGAATGGTCCCTCATTAATAGAGGCGAGAATGTAATTAATTGTAATGATTCTAATGAAGGATAATTTGCACAACAACATGGAGATGTAATCTGTTCCTGCACATGTAGTGCATGTTAGGGTTCTCCCCCCCTTGGTGGGCTGAAAGTGATAGTATCATCCAGTCCCCACGCTTCCTTCTCCGATGTTGATTTATGAACAAATACAACCGAAAATGGACCTAAAATTCTTGGGAGCTACCGGCCACTGCATCTACATTTTGTGCTAATCGTTTATTTTATCGCTCATTGTGTACTCCCCTTGTTATTCTTCAGCAACATTACATTTCAGTCGAGATTTGATCACACAAATACATTTTGAAGTAATCCCCATAACTTGACTTGCGACTACTGGTAGCATCAAGAATTGCCTTAATTGCTCCATCTCGAGGTCTGATTCACAAAAGATATTGCGTGAATGATATTACAACACAAAAACTCTCAATGTTCTGCAACTGAGTAATATTTGCCCTTTATTTGCATCCGAGTACAATTATCCAATTGGCAAAGTATAAATGCAATTGACTTGAGGCCAGTGTGTCAGCTGTGAGGTGGGAGAGTTGGTCTCAGCCAGACAGGAGTGCCACTTCTATCCAAAAATCCCAAAGGCAATTAAGAGCGAGGAAAGGGAAAAATGTAAGTCCAGGATTTGTGGAAGGAGGGGAAGACATTCTTCATAATACATTATATTTATATATAATGCAAATTGGACTGTTTTTGTAATGTGGCTCTTTTTTTTTCTAATCCTTTTGTCCCTCAGTGTTTTAACCTTCATCAGCTAACAAACTGTCCATCCTTTTTCCACAATGTTGCTACACTGATACCTGTATCCATTCGAGTGGCGTCTATGTAATTCCATCACTGATTTAAAACTTCACTTATTGTATCATCATTATGAGATCATCAAGGTTATTTCGCTAAAAGTACAAGTTGTATTACACATGGACGACGAGTTAGAAAAGATGAACAGTAAAAGAGAATTCATATTTTTGTAAGCACCTCTCTGGTTTTGACCACTTGTTTCTAAGTTAAGATTTCTGTTTCCTCTTCATTTTCTCAACCTTAATGCCCTCCTGTTACCTTCATTTGCTGCCTTGTAGCTAAGTTTCCCATCTCAAACCCCCACAGCTCACCTCTTATAAACCAAGGGTGAAAACCATGACATACCCAGGTAGTGTAGAACAAAATGAATTATGAGCATCTGTTTTCCCTGGCAACTGCAGCGCAACAGCGTCATTCCATGTCTTGCAAAACCCCCATTATCCAGTAGAGCCATGTCAAGCAGGGGCAAAGTCGATAAGCAAGGGCCCGAAAAACAGCGAACCAGCCAACTGCACTCAATTCTGCAACACCGCAGTTACGGTTACTCCAAAATAACATCTCCATAGCCCTCAATAGGTCGCTAAGGCACAGGGCTGTCTGGAAATCCTGAAGTGCACTCCAGCTAGCGGAAGAGTGATAAGGCTGGCAAAGAGAGAGACAGGGAAATAAAGAGAACGAGGGGTGTAGAGTAAAAGGCAGAGGGCATTCCAGGTAAGGACACTAAAGATGAGATGAGTGACGACTGCAGAACATATTGCTGAAAGGAAGCCACCGGCTGGCCTAGTTAAAATTAAAATAAAGAATTGTCCTCTCGCTTTATAATGACCTGCTAATTAGAGATTTTAATAAGCTCTGCTATCATTTCCACATTGCTGATAACACTAAACTCTTTTTTCTTTACTTTGAGTGAATTTTCTGACACTCAGGTGGTACTAAATTCCTAGTGCCACCTGGATCCTCTAGTCCTCCAGTCGTGCTGACACCATTCATGTAAGGGTTAAGCCAATCAGGAACACGTGCGTTGCATATTCCCACCAGATGTTCCCGTAATGGGCTATGACCTCTTGATGCCCCAGCGGTACATCTCCTGGGACTGCAGGCTTGGGCCAAGCAGGTGGTCTGAATCCCAAGACCCTTTCCTTTGAAACTGGCTGATAGCAGTCCTGCTGACAGAAGAAGAAAGCCTCTAAGAAGCAGCTCTTTTAAAGAGAACTTAGCTCTAAACTTTTACCGCAGTGCTATTTAAGCTGAGAGAGATCATGTTGGGTACCTGTGAGGAGATTCTCAAAGGGCTCAGTTGTGTCATCTTTGTTATATGTCCTGCTACTAACCAATTAAGCCACTTTCCTCGCTTACTGAACAACATGGTGACAGCTATTGAGCTAAAAATTAAAGTATTATTTCAATGCTCATTACGTACTGTGGAGATTCTGCAGAGGCACTGCACCTTAAAGCAGTATACCAGCTGTTCTAATGAGTTTTTAGTCAATTGTTAATCAATTACAACTCTGTAAATTTGTGTTTTTTAGATGATTTCATAACTTCCAGAGAGCTACAGTGTTTTTCTCTTCTCGACAGGGTTGCAGACATTTAAAACTTGCTTTAGGCTAACAAAACATAAAAGTGACTACTTTTAGATGTTATGACTTCATGATGATGCAGTACTGCTTTTCTCAGTGTTGTGTTCTGCTACGCTCCAACAAAGGGTCTGGGATCAGTGTAGACTTCCCAAAGAGCCATGTTTGCTTATTCTCTGCTTTGAAATGCATGTCCATGTTAACAACAGCAACTTTTATAAAATATAAACAGGATTGAGGGAATAAGTTTCCAAGAGCCTACAGCAATGCTAGCAGCTCTGTGAGACTGCACTGAGTGGTACCCTAAGCTAAATGCTAATATCAGCATGCTCACACTCTCATAATGACAAGGAATACATGCATTATGATAATAAGTTATTTGCTTATGTTCACCATTTATTGAGTTACAAATGAGAATACAATAACAACAATACTGCGGAATAACAGAACCCTAAAAATGAATGCCAAGTTAGAGCCCTTACTGTTTGTTTCTCTGGTCTGTGCTGAGCGGAAACCTCCGGATACTGCATTACACAAAACTGAGTGCATCTACACTAATACACACAGAGGGCTGAGAAAGGGAGACGTCTGAGCATGTGCACTGTCCACCGTTGACCTGATGGTGGCGCCAGGTGAAAAAATCTGGGGATAGGTGTACTGAACCTAAATTCTCGAAGTGAAATGTACACTTAAATTAGTCCCCAAATAACAAGCAGGAGTAACAAACCAGATATGCAGACAGACGGGGGTAATGAGGATCAGGTGTGGAAGTGTGCAGGGAAGCTCAGGTGAGGGGAATGAGCTGATTGCATGGCAGATGAGGGTGACGGGATTTGTAATGAAGAGGGAGTTAGTGATCAGGCAAGAGATTCAGAGAAAAAAAACATGAAATAATATATCTGTACTAAATGGCATCATAATACATGCACTAGTTGGTACAGTACAATTTACAAAATGATAACAAGTGTACTGAATGTGTACTATTTACTACATAACAGACCGAAATAGGCAAAAGCCACTCCCATCAAATAATAGCTATCTGATGGGCTGTAGCACTACAAAGATGAGCTGTGAAAAAACATGAATGAATCTACTCATCGCATGTGTTTTTAGTCTGAGGCCCATCCGCTGCAATCTCTCCCATTGCCACACTTCAAAGAGAGCCCTGGGGAGAAGCTTCAAAACGTACAACATTTCAGGACTGCCACAGAGTCCCACACCAGCCACGAAACAGACGGAAAGTTTCTCTTCAGCTATTTGTTTTTAAAGTTGGTTCTGTTTCACGGCTAAGAGATACCTCATGTCATTTGTTCTCCCTTTACCTGGCCCCGCTTTTATCTTCTGCCTGACTATTGCACTTCCCGTTTGCTTTTTCCCCGTTTGTGTTATCCCTCTCCGCTTTCTTCTCCCAGTCTTGCTTCATCCTGTCTTTACCTTTGCAGTGGGCTCAAACAGAGGAGCTTAAATCATATCAGGGAAGGGAGCTTTGCCGTGCGCCATCCATTATACTCAAGTAGTGCTGCGGTGTTGTCTCTTTTCTCCGGTTTGTTTAATTTTTTTTTTTATATTTCAGCTTTTGTCTCCATTAATCCCCTTCTTTCTTCAACCCCTCTTTGTGACATTAACTCAATATCCTACACCATACTCATTATCTCCCCATTGCATCTTCTCTCTCCCCCGCTGTTCCACCACCACCCGTCTCCTCTCCTTGATCCACCAACTCTCCAGTTTGCTTTCTTCTTTCTTTGCTCTGGCAACTTTTTGCTGCCTCGCATATCCCGGCGCCCAGGGCTGTAGTCAAGACCAACCTATCTGAATCCAAGTCAAGTCCAAGACCAGGTCCTTCTGAGTTAGAGAGAAGTTCAAAGGCAGTCGAGACCAGAGTCCAGAGCAAATCCAGTCCTTGTTCAAGAACATATTAGGCAATAGCTTCTTCCCAATGCTAATATAGTGTTTGAGCAGATGGACAGACATAATCTATAAATAAGATTCAACATTAGACTACTAAATGCAGGACCATCACAGGCTAAGCTTACATTCATTAATAAACGTGACATTTTATAGGGTATTTACTACAGGCGTGCTATCATTGCACCACCTCCAGTATGCCCACAAGCAGGGAAATCGTCATTTTCAGACAGAAGTTTAGACATGATAGAAAAACTTTCTTTGATCAGGTTTTCCAGCGAAGTAGAATGCAGACTGCCGTCTCTAATAACAGTGACAAACAGAGTGACAGCTGACTCATATGATGAGTCCAGCGGGGTCGGCAGGTCCGCCCTATAAAAAGTACATATAGTGTATGAAATGTCACTGTGCATCATCAAACCACTATGTTTTTATTAACAACGATAATCCGGTCACATCTCTGATCCAGGCGCCGTTCTTCTCATAATACAGTTACATCTAACTACTATTTTTTTTTTTTTTTTTTGCTGTGGGGGCCTGAATCGCATTCAGAGATATTTTTAGCTGCAGCGCTGCGCTGCTGTTGAATACATACTGTATAGGGGGGAAAGCTGTGTAGGTAGAAGCAGCCAAAGTTCTCTACAACTGATTCCAAATCAGCGGCCGGGTTCACTTTGACTAGTTCTCAATCTCCGAGCTCGAGGCAAAGAGGATTACGACGAGGCACGAGACCAGGACTTCAAATAAATGGTCTCAAGATGGAGAGTACACCTGCTGCCCTCCTCAACTAAAGCCCACTTGTGTGTTTCTTCATCTTAATTCTTGTCTGCTTTCTTGTACCTCCAAGACTGGTAGCAGCCAACTGACTGAAGTAGATGACATCAAATGATGTTTTCTAACATCCCTCTTACCCTGTCGGTGCTTTCTTCTTCCCTACTCTTTTCTTCTTTTCCAGGAATGGGTGACAGCCACAGACCTGCTCATCTCTTTGGACAGGCTGAACACCTTTGGAGATGAGTTCTTCAAGGACGCTAAAGTGTTGCGCTCGTACTTCTATGCCATCTCTGATTTCTCTGTGGGTGGCAGGTAAGAGACACCAGAAAATAAGCCAGGGTAGTGTCACAGCGTATGGCCAACACTGTTAAAAATGAGTCAATTCAAAGTTGAACCTCAAGCTTCACCCCATCAAACTGTGATTGAACCCAGAACCAGATGAAACACTTTTCTGGTGCTCAAACGTATTTTTTAGTTGTCGTTTTTTTTTTTTTTTTTTTAATGTTCTTAAATCATTTTGAATTTCCAGCTTCAAGCTAATCGCAAACATAACGGCGTACCCTGCTTATTACAAAACACATTTATATAATTCTAATTGGCATTGCCAAATATGATTTGAAGGAAACACAACTGCTGCCTGAGGAGGTAGAGGTGGGTGGTTGGGTACACAAAGCACAGATTTTGAGCCCATGCAGGTTTTATGTGCTATATCTCACATATTGCTAGAATAGTTTATAAAGCAATTGCTCCAGCTGTGAGCTTTACAGCATTCCTCGCCTGGACATAGCTGATTCCCAGGGCGGTGGACTTAGTGCTCAGTGTGTCTTTGTCTCCCACTGGGGAGGTCAAGTCAACTGCTCTGACCGTCCATAGGTCTGCAGCAACCCGCCTTGTTGACAATACTTTGTGGGTGTGGTGATTTAACCATGCTATCACCGTTAGTATCTATATAACTATATTTGTACAACATTTTTTGGAAGAGCACAATGTTCCTCATAGATCTAACATCTTAATTTTTCTCTCAACGTGCACCAGCTTGAAGCATTTGACTTTAAAAAGTACAAAATGTTCTTTCTAAATGCAGTGTTTTCCAACTCACTGTGTTATTGTATTAAATAATCATGTCAATATTTACCAAAATAAACCTAATGAGTAATTTAGCCCTACATTCAGTTTAAAACGTTTGCTTTTGGAGTAGAAGGTTTGCATAAAATGTCCTTGTGTTTATAAATAAAATCCTCCAAGCAGTGTTACCTTTCCTTCAAAAACCTAATTAAATATGCACATGTTGTATATGTATACAAACATAATCTCCAGGGGACAGGTTTGTCTAAGACACTGTATTTGCAAGCAATCAGCACCTTCTCCTGAAAAGCTAACGAAAAAAAATTACAGCTGGCTGTCTGTCAAGTTGCCATCAGATGAGAATTAACCTAATCCTGCATCCACTTCTTTTGGTTTATGACTCAAAGTAATGAGAGAGGACGTGGTGGCAAGGACCGGGCTGCACCGCGGCGTTTGAGATGGAAGTAGACGATTAAGTAGTTGGGATGAAGCCTTCAGACAGAATATAAACTTGATTTGACACGTGTCATAAACACTTAGGATCACTGCAGCACCAGGACAAATTACCCCCCAATGCCACAGTACCTGAGGGAGAGGCCCACATGACAACATGTTAGCCTTGTGTTTCTGTACGAGCACACATGCCTTCACACCTCAGAGCTGCACCTCGCCAAGTCAGACCAGTCCTGCTCACAGGTGTAAAAGACAATCCAACCATCTGTGATTTATACAGAATATCAAGCCAACCCTTACCCAAGGTGGAGTGCTGCAGAAATAAATGTGCTCGAATTCTGGTGCCAACAATCCACATATGAAAAAAAAAAAATGCTGTTCTTGCATCTTTTCATTCTGGTATAAAACCTGAGTGCTCAACATATTGCGCATATTTTATTTGAAGTGCACATATGCTGCCTGGACAGTTCAGGTCACCCTCCTTCACATTATATTCAGTTTGAATTATCGCCCAGCAGCTCAAGTCTGCTCTCGCAGAAAGATCTGATGCGTGGATTGGAGGCACTTTGGAGTTACTAGGTTGTTGTCTGTCATCTCGGCGACAACAGAAATAACTGGGTCTGAGCCTCAGGCAAGGATGCGTCTGGATCCGCGACAGCTGGCGAAATTTGACAGAGCCTGCCACTCAGCGGCAAGTCCTCGTCCCCTATCTCCGCCACTTGACAAACTCTGACAACGCTGCCAGGAAATATTACACACAGGAGGGCAAAGCTGCCACCGCGCTGCACAGGAAATGATAGGCTATCTTTTTGTGAACAGTGACTCCATAAATACTGTTTAGCCCAGGATTATTTACGTATCTACTTTATTTTATATATATATATATTAAACCCACACTAATTTGAAGCTGGTGTGAGCACAAAGAGAGAGTAAATAGGCAAGCATGTAGGTAAACACTTGTACTCACAGAGACATGCTGGAGGCTCATCTCATCTCAAGGTCCTTATGTTTTTGCCCGTGAGAGATAATAGGAAGTACAACTCCTTACATTGGAAATAGCATCTCACTTTACCCTCTCCTATGCCTTCAATGCCATTCACGGTGTGTTTAAGTCAGAAGCCGTGGAGAAGCCGAAGAGAAAGAATAAAGGATGTAATAGTTGCACTTCCATCATTTGTGTTTTCTATCAGATGCAAGTGCAACGGTCACGCCAGCGAGTGCGTTCGGGGGGAAGATCGGGTCCTGGTCTGCTCCTGCCAGCATCACACAGTAGGCGACGACTGTCAGAGATGTCACCCCTTTTACCAGGACAGACCCTGGGCCAGGGCCACCGGGGACAACGCCAACGAGTGTTTGAGTGAGTAGCCTGCCCCTGTTCTTCCATCACAAACTCACCAGATATAACAGATTACAACAAGTCTGCTACTTGGTGTTTATTTATATGACAATTTATTCTACGACTTGATTTTTTCCGTTTTTACTCTTTTTGTTGTTCTGTGCTCTCACATGAAGATATCTAATCAATTCTTATTTTGAGAGTGCAAATCTGTCCTTCAGTTCATAAAAGAATTCTTAGCTCTCCGTTTTCAGTAACGGTAATTCAATCGTTCCTTTTTTTTCATTCACTCTTTAAATGTCAAGTCATACATCCTTGGATTAAATTCACTATGCACTTTCCATGTAGTATTTGTGTTGTGTATCCGTCTCTGGCTTTCTTCTCTCCCAAGACAGAGGCTTTATTTATTGCATTTTGTGAAGGCTACATCTATTGGAAAAAAATGAAATAAATGCAGTAGCCTTGGCAAAAATTCATATTCACCATATTTATCTTACTGTTAATATCTACTGGGTATGTGGACCATGTTTCAATATCCTGTTTTATTTGATGTGATTATAATTGGGCCCATAGAACATAGATACTTGTTTGTTATATACACCCCTAGGTATTTGATTGATTTTTAATCCTATTTGATATTATACCTTTCTTCCGGAGACGCATAATGATTGGAGGATTTGAGGTTTTGGGACGGTCAATGCATATCCCTCTTCATAAATGAAATATCTCTGTGATCCCGATCATCCTTGGAAAGGAGGCGTTGACATCCGTGCAAAGGCCAATTCTATGTTCCCTGTCCCCCTTTGTTCCCCAGCTCCCTATCTTGATGGATTGCTTGGGCCAATGGCTCAATATAGACAACACCCCCGTCGTATTCCTCTTCCTCACACAGATCTCTCAGTTAAGGAGCTATTCACCTTCACTCTTGCAGTAGGTAGCTGGTGGTGTTTGATAAAAAGACTTCCTCTTTAAAACTATAGGAGGCCTTTTCTGCATCACGGCTCATCGGGGCTGCACCTGCACCTTCCTTTTGAATCCTGTGTGTTATAAGTAGGGTTCTTGCAATGCCCATGTTTGTCGGCCAAACCCAGTCATTCATTTAATCTGGCACAAACCTTTTGGAACTAGTTGAAGTATATGACTTATTATATACCTTTAGAAGCGAAATTTAACTATAGATAAGAGTTTTCCTGGTCTTTGTCCTCTTTAGTTGTTAGAGTTATGGTTGCCTCTTTCCACGACGGGGCGTGTTTCCTTCTTTGATGCATTTAGTTAAAGGTTCTTAGAAGAACTGGGTTCAGCTCATTCTTTGTCCCACTCTAAACCATCACCTTGGTCCTTGTTTGTTTTTAGCCTGCCAATTACATTCTCGTCATCACTCCAATACAGGCTAGATGTAGTCTACTTGGGAAAAAAACCTCATTGATTACCCATGTGCTGTAGAGGTTTGAATGCCGTTGTCAGCCTGTTGTTTGCGTGGCCTCCAGGCAAGTAATTTAGTGGATTTAGGGTCCAGCTCGTAATATGCCTGTTTTATGAATCTTGTTTTTTTCCCCTCTACCTCTGATCCATTTGTCCTATCAAATCTTGTTATGGTTTATGAATCTTCTGGTCCTCGTTATTTTTGTACTTCTGTTGCTCTAAGATCACCTTATTATATTTTTCCTTTCGGGTCTTGTGTATTTTGTCCGAGCTATTAATCTCTTATTACAGGACAAATTGACTATTCTGGAATAAATTGAGTCTGGTCTTGACTTGTGTGTGTATATTGTCCAGACATCAAGAAAGCCAATTACTTCACAGGTAGCGTTGAGTAGTTTTGTTAACTGATTTTGATTCTTCTTTCTGCTTGTCATATCCAGATTTTGATTCAGTACCGCATTCAGATCTCCTCCACACATACAAATTCTGTTTCCATTGCTATAACATCAAATAGGGATTTGAAAAAAAAGGAAATTGTGCATAGATCATTTCCAGTACCAGGACATAATTTTCCTCTTTGCCCTTGATGTATCTCCTTCTTTGGTTTTACTGAGCTCCATATCAAGATTGCTACTCCTCTTTTTAAGCCTACAACTATGTGAGCTATAATATGTATTTTTATATTCTGATATGTGGAGTTTCTCTTGCTGTGATTAATGGGTTCCTTGTTCCTTGTTGGTTTTTTTTCATTATGTTGGCCCTTTTTAATCAGATTACCCAGACCATTAACATTAAAAGATATCATCTTAACTCCTTCATATTGCATCATCATCTTGATGTGGTTGAATTCACTGAATGCCCTTAATTCAACACAAGAAGAACTCTGAAGATATCAACAAACAAAAGTGTTTTGCCAGGGGGAAAAAACGAAAATAGATGGGAAATAGGGCTTTCTCTCTCCACCTTAGAGGTTTGGGCGACAGACCTGACAATGAGCAAGGGTCCCTCCTGACTGTCTCTGATTCTCTCATTAAAACTTTTCAAGCAATAACACACAGTAATACAATTAAATCTTAATTGAATTCAGTTCATTGATTTTCAAGGCAGGCGCTTTGTACAGTTTGAGTATTGACTGCTTGGTAGATGTGTCTATCATATTCATATTTGTATGTGTGAATACACATGTGTTGGTCTTGCATATTCATTAGTTGTTGTTGTCCCCCCCCCCCCCCAACACACACACACACACACACACACACACACACTCTCCAGAGCCTCTCTATGTGAGTAGAGTGTTATCAGGTTTGGCTCATCACACTTTGCACATTAACTGAATGCGAGTTGAGGCTGAATTGTAATAGAAAGAGGGATTAAAAAAAACAATAGGGAGAGTGGCTCACAAATTATAATGTTTTTTTTTTGCTGAATTCTATTAAGCAGCAAGCTTGTTTTAATTACTCTTACTCTTAGTTCCAAGCAGATGGTGTCTTAAATAGAGTATTGCACCTAACTTAATCAATGCACTATATTAATAAATAAACATGCCATATGAAGGAGCCACATAATGTGGAACAAACAAAATACTGAATGATCAGTGTAATTGCACATCTCTATCAGGCAGAAAAAACATTCTACCCCAGCAACCTTTTATATTTCCCCGTCAGGCACCGGAACCATACCATCCTCTCTGTGGCATCGTTTTATGAGCTGCTGATACGCATCAGCACATTTGCATCAAGGAAATTGGAAAACACACACCGAGCAGTCATTTTTTCTTCTTCTTACAAATGGAAGAAATGCAGTAATTTCATGTTTTAAGGAAGTGCATAGTGTACATATTCTGTTTGTTTCTTGCATGTTTGTGAGTATGAAGAGTGGAAGCAATTTACTTTCTAGTTATGAGAGATTTCTTCGTGCTAAAAAAAGCAGGTATAAGGTCTAAGGTGTGAAACATCTTTGGGCTTTAGGGGGACTCAGACCATTTGTTAGACCTGATATCAAGTTTGGGGAGCAGCAGAGGCACCATTTGCAGTGTGAGCCTCTTTGGCTGCACTGCTACTGAAATAAGGTAGAAGGGATGAGGTGCGTTTCCAGAATATATAAAGCGGGCTGAATGGAATATAGGGAACATGATCTTTGACTTTGCAGGAACTGAGAGAAAAGCAAAAAGGAAACAAAACATGTTTTCTGTTTTTTGTTAATGTATTTGCTTATGTTATGCCGTAAACACTGCCTTTATCATGTCCACCTTTACAGCATGTTTTGTTATGGGTCGGTTATGACCGGGTAGCATCCATAAAAATACATATAGATTAAGAGATCTCAAAGAAAGTCTTGTGTCTCACGTACACCTACAGCCGACCCAGCAGCTGAAGATCAGTGATTAGAATAGGAGCTTAATAGTTGCTGAACTTCCTAGCTTTGTACAATGCCATTTCCTTCTATAAATGACTCCAGCTCTTTTTATTATTCTTACTTATTATCGGCCATTTCTGACACGTGTTTTTGGCCGTATTTACCTGCATTTACTGTGGAAATATCAGTATTACAACATAGTACTGTTTGTACTGTTTTTTTTTTTTAAATATACCAATATCAATAGTATACAGAAAACTAGAATTAAAACTAGATCAAACCTGTAGTTCATGTCTTAAGTATTGTCAAATATGTCATTCAAAACAACACACAATAACAATAGCACCTGATAGTGATACAGTTATGTAAATGACACTAAAACTAAGAGGAAGCACTTAATTACACTTTGCAATATCCACTCCAGCTTTGGGAGCAGAAAACAGACATTTAGAAAGGTGGTGTGAAGTGAGAACACAATCAAGTTGCCAATTCGCTGCTTGACTGCCGTTGCTGCAGATAGAGGCAGACAATTGTCCTACAAAATCTGGCAAAAATGTCAAGTGTCACTTTCAAGCAATATTTTATCAAATAGCACTTTCAGCGTGGAATAAACTATAACAGAGTGACCTTTTCAGGCTAAGAAAACCAGCCCAAGTATAAGAAAATAATAAAAAAAATAAGCACATGGTGTCATTCATAAAATATCGACTCAATTTTATGCACTGGCATCTTTTTTTCCTTTCTTTTTTTTAAACTGAAAATCATTTTAATCATGCTATTGTGGCAACCTAACTGCCAGGATTTGCAACATGCAACTCTCATTCAAAGTAATTCACTATCAGCCTTAATATCGTATACGGACACTCTGGAAAATCGAATGCAGCACTCTGCTGTGAATGTTATATCAATTCAGTGCCGTATGCATTTGGATATGTATTTGTACATGAACGCAAATTATATCACTCGAGAATCACATTTCTCAAGGGCTCTGCACGTCAGAACAAGATAAAGTAATGTGTTCGGTGACTGGCGACGCATTCCAACCACGATGCCAGAAATAGTAGTGAACAAGCACCATAATTCAAACCAGCTGCTGCTGGTGACTCGACAATACATGGAGGATGGGAGGAAAACCAACCCTCATTCTTGTTATTTTATTTAATTAGTTCACTTCTGTTGCAATTGCGCCTATATGTTATGTAGGGATTCAGTGCTGCTTGATATTTGTGCTGTGTTTAGGGTTGTCTTTTGAATATCTGGCCGGGGACTACAGATGCAAACT
This sequence comes from Chelidonichthys spinosus, assembly GCA_029853015.1. Classification (NCBI taxonomy): domain Eukaryota; kingdom Metazoa; phylum Chordata; class Actinopteri; order Perciformes; family Triglidae; genus Chelidonichthys; species Chelidonichthys spinosus. The sequence continues at coordinate 17,766,353 of CM056840.1, forward strand.
AGCCTCTTTGGCTAACTCTGGCTCATTAGTGATTAGTGTGCAATGTCCCTGAAATAAACCAATAAATAAATAAATACATTTGTGTAGGAAATATAGGACAGACAACCTCCCAAGACAAGTAAAAATACAATTATTATTGCTACACTAGTTGCAGACTTATCTCTACTTTCAGTGAGTTACGAGATTTCCTCGCAACCAATCTCTGCAGGCTGTGGATAGGAATGGACCTGGTGTGTAATGTATCACTAGAAGCCTGTCAGTACAATGCTGGGATCCGGTCCTGGGTGACGTGGGTCAGCCCTTCTGCTGCAGACACCCCGGGAATGGATCCCGGTATGGGTAACGCCCTGCTGCACACATCCTTCAGGACTTACTGTTGCCTAAATAAAACTTTTATATACACATTTATTTTGAAGCTATGGCTTCGCTGCCAGTTTGTCTCATACAGTGGTAGAGAATTGAAGTTCACGTCCACCCTTTGTTGGTCATTATGCAACAACCTCCTCTGTTTCTGTGGACCAGCCTCCTCTATCACACACCTTAAAGGAACATCAGTTGAATGTGAGTATATGAGTATAGTCCTCCCCATATACAAGGGGCACAATACCCAACCTGCTTTAGTGACGTAGTGTGGTTCTTTCATATTTCTATTCTGTATCTTCTTATTCTGTCTCCAGGCCACTGCATGTAGCCGCATGTCAATTGTGGTTATTCTACTCGTGGTTGAAGGATATTTACTGCTTCGGATGTAAAAAAGGAATAGGAGCAGTGACAATCACGTGTGATTATTACCGCTATCTTTGCTATCGTTATTGTGTGAATAGTAGTAGCAGGTGGTAAATGGAAGCTTCGGGGGCGTGTGAACATGTCTGACTGTTTTTTATTGGGAATTTCACTATCGGTGGCGGTTGTTTATCAAAGCTCGATATTGGACCGCTGACTTGTATTTGCTCTCTGTGTGCTTTGCAGTCTTAAAATAGGTGTGGAGAAATATGCAAAGGGTTGTGTGTGTGTGTGTGTGTGTGTGTTTATGTTGTGTGTATTGGGGGGTGAAATGGGATGTCATTATCATCAAGATTCTCCCCCTCAGAGACCAAAATCATTTATATCCCGAGCAGGTTTCTGCGGGTCTTCATGGTTTCCGCTGTTTGTTTGATGTTGTCATTGGCGTAGACTGAGGCTGTTCCAGCAGGAAGACACTTTAAATCTCGCCTTGCCACAGATTTAAAGTTGACGGCTGCAGTTGTAACTGATTCCGTGACTGATTTTTTTTTTTTTTTTGGGGGGGGGATATCAATAGTACATTCATAATACTGCAGATCCTTATCATCTAAGCCTCCTGGTGATATTCCTAGTGTGAAATATGATAGATATAGGGTAAATATAGGATTACATCAAATCTCCTTGTCTGTTTTTGTTTTGAATTTGTTTGTTTGCTCTGTGAACTCGTATCCCAGCTAGTTATTTAGGACACCTTTCCACATTTGCCGTGTCCAAACTCACTTTCGGTACCTTCTCCTTTGATATAGGAAGGCAGCCACACTAAAATGAAAGCAATATAAAACACACTTATGACCCTTTGCAATAGTCAAGCTAAAAAAAAAGATTAAAACCTATATATATATATGAAAGAAATGGCCTCATTTAGTATGGATCACTGCAGACACAGCCATTACACATTCCTTTGGCATCAGTGGAGAGTAAATTATGAGGATTTTAAAGTCAAGAGACTCAGGCGCTCCTCTGGTGTGGTAAACAATGTTAATCGACAACTTGGCTGATCTTTATGGCAAATGCTGCTTTTTTTTAAATAAGGCCTCTTATCAATAATTCATTATCCTAACCTATGCACAAACATAACAGGGAATAGTGTGTGATCTACGTAGAGGTGTGATTTGTCTGTAAGCGTACACATGCAGGTCATAGAGATATGTATGCAGCGTGATCCCTCATAGACTGCTTTCTTATCACTGCAGGTATCCTGCTCTCTTGGCTCCTGCGACATCTCATTCGTCCTGCAAATTAGATGTAAAAATGAGAAATTATTGTGCCTGCGGGGGTTGCGATCCCTCTCTGCAATACAATCTGCAACAATACTAAGAAATTATTCATATAAAAGGGCAGAAGGCAGTAAGATGGTGGATTGCATCACCTCTCATGCAGGTGAAGTGGCAGATTCCTTTAGCCTCCAAAAGATTGCTGCTGAGAGACGGCGGATGCAACGCTTCATAATCCAATCAGGAAAAGTTAGTGCAGCTTGTTTGTTGGTATTTCCTTTTTCATTCTAACTGGTTTCATCAACCATTAAGCTCCCATGCTTTCACCAATAACAAAATCAAACATGCATTATTTGGTCTCAAACATAACCTGGGTTACAGATATAATTTCATCCTTTCACTAATCTACATATCTTTCATGTATGCCATTATATCATTTGGTGGGTAGTCGACAGTAGCTTATTCCTGACGTTTTCTTCGTCTCCACAGACGTAGCCGGGGGCATTATGTTCTCAGGTTGTCTGTACGTAAACGTCAGTGCGTCTGTCCTATTCTCATAAACACAATATCTTAGAAATGCCTGGAGGGGATCTTTTGAAATTGTAGACACAAACATCCACTTTCAAGGATGAACTGAGTAGAATTTGGAGGTCAAAGGTCAGTCAAACTCAAGAATTCAATTATAAAGTGATGCCATTTTTGGACAGACATGAAAGTAAAGTGCAACCTGGTCAGTAGTTTCTACTTCTAACACTCAGATTGATGCTGACAAAAGTTAACCACTGCCTTGATAATTTGGATTATCAAAACATATTTAGTTTAAAATCAACTTTGATTTTCCAACATCCCATCTCTATGACCTACTTTTACATATTGCTACCGTACCATACTGCAAAAATATTTTTTAGTCTGGAGGCGGTGCGGAACTGTGCTGTTAAAGACACTGGAGATATAGAATGAACATGGATTTCACAATGTGTCTGGGCTAATCTTCACAAGACAAAGCCCCAAGGAGCAATATTAGGGCAACGTCCAGGCCTGTGGGCTTTATATGCAAATTAAAGAGTCCTTTAAAGTCCCCGGCAGGGGTCTGAATTGCTGCAGGGCCAGCCTGTCGAGAGAGGTTAGAGCCACCGGCTCATCGTCACTAAAGGCACTGGACCGTCCGTTTTTCCAAAAAAGAGACTATGCAAGAACTTTCTTTTGTAGTTGAGACATCCACTTACAGTCATGTTGTTCATGCTCTGTAAAAAAGGATAGTTAAGGATTCTCACTTTTTGGTTTCCTGACCTACTGGCCACTGCTACTGAGCCTTATTGCTTGTGAATGCACTCTATTGAAATTGACTTCCAGGATGCCTTTTCTGTCGGTGAGTGGGAGAATACATTAGCAAGCGGCCCAATATTTAGTGGCCGGTGTCCACGTGTATTTGGTAGGAAAACCTAACGAGTAGTGTTACACCAGAAGAAATGTCGAGCACACAAGTTACTGGATGCTTCAACTGCTTAACTCTAGGTTCAGTGAGTTATAAAATGCATATAAAATGCAGCAGCTGTTTTAAACACTTACGGATGGAGGTGTCCTCCGAAAAACCCTGCAATCATTCCTCCAGATACATACTCATCTGTGTTTATTATCTACGGCAACGATTTATGTACGTTTCTAACTGCAACCGCGGATCCATTTGGCTGAATGTCACCATGCTCACTCGTTAAGCGGAAACACCTGTTGTTCTGAAACTGAATCGCGATCCTGTCAAGAACTTTATTCTGCTGTTGGAATATCAATTCTCACTACTGCGTCTGGATGACCGGGGCCAAAGGTCACCGCTGTAATATACTGTAACGGCGTATATCAACATAGGAGACAGGTTTCTAGGAGACAGGGTTTTTTTTTTACACAGCCGTGCATATAAATAAACCTTTTACTTTCTTTTTAATTATAATCAAAGCCTCTCAAAAGGCCGCTACAAGAAAGTGTGTTCAAAGTATTTCCATTGTCGTCGTTTAGATTTCTCATCCTAAAGTGCAGCATAGTGTTTAAAGAGGCGGCTCCATCAGTCACTGGAAGAAGTCCTTTGTGTACTATTGTGTTCCTACCGAGTGTAGAGCCAAGTCTTGTTCCTTACTAGTGTGGAGCCTCCACAGTGGCTGATGTAAAGGCTGAGGCAAGCATGTAGAAGGAGGAGGGGGGGCAGGTTTAAATGTGGTCAAGATGGCTGTGAAAGAATTGTCGAGGTATTTTTGTGTTTTTGTGTTGAAAAAAACTGCTTTTACGTGATTCTTAGTTTCCCTCTGCAATACTGTGTTTTCACCGCTCCTAGCGATCTTCATCCCACACACGCCACCTTTTACACTGCTCTGCTATACTGTTCACTCCTTCCCCCAGATGTAAAACATGCATTTTAACATACCGTTTAACGGTTCTATGTCTTTTTCGTTCGAGAGGTTGAAGAGGCAGAGTCGTTAAAGAAACAATCCAAAAATGATTCTAGCCACATTCCTATTTTTAATAACAAAACGGTAACAAAACAGCTAAATTAATGGGATTAGGTAATTAATACATTAGCAAATATATTCTAGAACTTGCTGAGAGGGATCAGAAGCCAGAGGTTCAGTTTGCCCCGAAGCTTTATTAAACAAAGTCACTTTCTCTGCTTTCGCTTCACACATGAAGTCACTTTTTATGTAACCTCGTGATCGACCTGAGGTTATGTGTGTACCACATCATTTTGAAATAATTATTGGGAGTATCAAACGTTCTCCAGGTATCACAGTATTATGGCATGGATTATATAACATTTTATGAGATCCTGTCAGAGGCAACTTGAATATGTACCACTAAGGAAAATGCAGCACATACTCAAGTTGTTGACAGGACGGCCATTTGGCTATCAGCTAGCCTGACCAGCAGTGGCAGCAGCACCGCTAGCTGGCGCGATAAAGATAGAGTGGACGGGAGCTGACAGGTAGAGCCGGCTGGTCGTATTTCTGCTCGAGACGCCCACCGGTGCCAATCAGAAATCATGAATCGGAGTCATGCTGCAGCGGCTTTTCTATATGCGGGGGAGTCGGTTTTCGGCAGATTCTTGTCGCCCTGTGAGCAGAGGGGTTGCAGATGTGATAACAAGGGAGTCATTAATCAAGAATGTACATGTTCAGGATGCCTAAAGCTGCACCAGTCAATATTTATACATTAACAATAGGTTCCATTGTTATAGGAGTTGCCGCGTTGTGAAGAACCTGCAGAATTATCGCCCGACTCTGCAATTCCCCTCAGCTCTACAAGGTGTTTAACACAGGTGTAATTGATAAAAGTAATTATGGGACCATTCTATTTAATGTGTCACAGCCATAACGTTGAGCCAGCATGTACAATACCGCGATCCTGGCCCACCTTAATGGAACAGGGCCATAATTGATGTAAGTACTTACATGCTTTCACTCGATGAGACTTGTGGTTGTGGTTTAACAAAATGCAATTTCACACCCAAACAAAACCCAGTGGATTTAATGTCGGTGTACCTGTGGCTAGCTAGTAACTAAAGGAGAAATGAGGTGTGAACCTTTAAACACCAGGGGCCCAATGAATAAACATCACAAAAATGCAAATTTGCGACGGTTGCTTTTTCAATAAAAGGTTACAATAGATTTGCTCAGGCAGAGGACCGACTACCTGGATCCTGTTGATCCAGAGCAGCATCTGGCAGTCTGTCTGGGGATATAGCCATAATTACTGTCAACTATTTTATTGACTTTCCTTTTAGTGAAAAGCTCTCAGTGAATTTGAGTTCCCAGCGGTAAACAGGAAACATGTATATATCTAGGGGCTTTTATTGTGAACGGAAGGAATCTGGTATGCATTGCCTTTGGCCACATTAAAAGGAGTGTTTAATCTGCCGTCTTGGTTCGGACCATGGAGGTATAAAAATAACTGCATACAGTGTTGGTGGCACCACCCCATTTCAGGTGCATGAGTGGTGTCCCGGGAATTGATATCTTCCTGGGGGCTTGGTTTGGACCTGTTATACTATAGTGTATGTTTCAATATGTCTATTCTGCACGGTGTGATCGGTTGATTTGCAGTGGAAAAGTTCAGAAAAATGTGCAATGTTCCCCAAAAAAATGTGATTTATTTTTTGCTGGTTATATTCATGTCTTGTTCTGAGGATCCCTGGCTCCCAGCACCAGTGCCCCGCTTCCATATTCTGGATCCACTGAACTCACAGAGACAAATAGCTCAGTAAACTCAGAAGACAATAAACAAGCTGACGGCGAAACTCAAGTAACTCTGTTGTGAGAACTTGCGTACTTGGTTTAGCAATAGTACTAAAATAACACATCTTTTAAACTTTTTGTTCACCACCAATCCCAAGTTTGTACCATGTTGGTTTTAAAATAACCATTGATCTTTTTTTACTCTTTGAATTAAGAACACTGCCGAGACCTCCTTATTAACAGGAAGGAATAATCGTATGGTTATTGCCGGCACAACAGAGTGCTTGATTCATAATAAAATGGGCAATTTCACCTAAATCCCCCCTCAGGGTAACTGGTAAACTAAGGAGGGATTTGATGTGAGGGGTATGAGAGCTGTGATGGTGTGTTATCAGCTGAGTAATTTGCTCTTGTATAAACATGAATTACTGTTATCTAAGTGCCCCCTGACAGCCGATTGGCTCCTCATTAGGCTTGTGTGAAATGAGATTAGCAGCGAGCCTCTAAATTATGATCCAATCCCAGAACACATAATCTCTCACACATGTATCTGTGTCTCTTTCCTCCGTCTATTCCTGGATCCGTCTATTTCCGTCGCCTCTGTTTACCTCGTTGCCTCCTCCTCCTCTCTCCCTGTGATTGCTCTTTTCCTCGTTCTTCACGTCTCCCTCCTCACTTGACCTCTCGATCTCTCACTTTCTCACTTTCTCTCGCTCGCCCGCAGGGTGTAACTGCAGTGGGAGGTCAGACGAGTGCGTGTTTGACATGGAGCAGTACCGCAGCACCGGCAGCGGGGGGCGCTGTGTGAGCTGCAGAGACAACACTGATGGGCCCCATTGTGAGGGCTGCAAGGAGAACCACTACAGGAGAACGGCTGAAGAGCCCTGCCTTCCCTGCAACTGCAACATTAATGGTAAACTGCTGATGCAATACCCTTAATTGTTTCTATAATAACTTTAAAGAAACAACTAATTATAATCCATGCAAATACCATTAGTCACTATTTTCTCTGGCATGAGAAAATTGAATTATGGTTAAATTGGGAAGTTCTTTTGGCAGAATCAGGCCCCATAAACAAGATTTAGCTACTCACAAGATGAATTGTTGCATATTTTATGGTCAAATGCTTTTTAAATCATTGTTAACATTACATTACTCTCACCAATCGACCTCTCAACTGCCAAATCTTCGCTTAAGTACAGTCTTTCTACTTCATAATTTATACAATCTTGTTCGTCTCATGTCTTGCACATCTCATCGGTTTTATTCTCGCCTCAGTTTCCCAAATGACCATTAAATAAATCCATGACTTAACTCAGCCTTGCTGTTGTAAATTGATCCAGCTGACTCACTGAGCGTTATCAATGAATAGACTCAGTGCTCATTTAAAACACTCTAATGTTAGGGGGAGTGATATTAAATGTTTGGGCTCCTAATTGCACCGTCACCAGATTAAAGAAGAAAGACACAAATACATCTTTTCCCTCTACATTTTCTAAAAAAATGGAAGGTGATTGCACAGATTTGTTGGAGTCCATTTTATTGATCAAAGTTTATAGCAAACTCCATCAGGCTTTTCCTTTTTTTTCTCTCATGTCCACAATATCCCAGCTGGTCCTTTTTCTCCATTATCTAAAGCTACAGTATGTCAGCTACGGTGTAGTTGTAAGGTTATATCCTGAATCCAGAATTCAATAACAGGTATTCAGTTATCCCCATCATGACAAATTATTAATGAAACATTGATCCACCTATAACCTTTTATGGATTTTGAACGTCCCCCCCTCAATTTTCTTGAAAACACTCCCTGTTCCTCCCTAATGTCCTCCTTCTGTGTACCCTTTTCATTTTTCATTTCTTTTTCTTCCTGCTGATCTATCTGCTGCCCCCCCCTCCCTCCCCACTCCCCCTCAGGTTCAGTCAGTCTGCAGTGCGATGTAGAAGGAAGGTGTGCCTGTCGAGTCGGCGTGACAGGAGAGAAGTGTGACACATGTCGAGCTGGCTTTCACTCCCTCGGGCCTGACGGCTGCAGGTGAGCAACATACATGTACACAGATATGCACACGCAATGGTGACAACAGGCCTGGTGAAAGTGAGAAGGGGTTAATGGAAATAATAATAACAGGTAAAACAGACTCGGTGTCATACATCGTCCCCCGTTTTGCAGTTATACTATCTAATGTCCCCGGGCCTCGTAAACAACAGGATTCTCATTTCTCTATGTGACACCGCTGTGAATTAGTGACCTTCTTATCAGCGAGTGCCAGGATGTTCCGTACACTATCAAACTGCTAACAACTGTTCTAAAAAGGCAACCCAGAGCGCTGTTATTTTCGGGCGTGTAAACATGACTTGAAAAAAAGTCTTCATTCAATTTAATAAAGATTTCAATCAAGCTCAGAACACGGTATCTCATACCGTATGTTATATTCCTGGTATTTAACCTCCAAAATTCCTTCTCGTTTTTTCTCCCTCCTTCTGTTTTTATATAGTTATATTTCACCATCAATCATTATGGTTCTATACTGTGTTGCATGGAGCAAGCTTCATATTATTTTAGGAGCCAGTGGGTAGCATTTGGAGGGATCTATTGGCAGAAATGGAATGTAATAAATAAGTTGTCTTTCGTGTTTAATCAGTCTGTGTTTTCGTTAGCTGAGAATAGAACAATCTATATCACTGGATAAAGATTGGTCCATTTGCGTTTTCGTGCTGGACCATAGTTCTCCTAAACGCTCAGCACATGGGAGAAGTTTCAGTTGGATGAAATCTGCAACATCACTTATAGGTGGCGCCAAACCTTGCACTGACCCCCTTTAAATTAGGATCAAAAGAAACAAATCAGTGGCTGAAGAGCCAGATATTAGCCTCAAGAGTTTGTGAAGACAAAAACAGGGCTAAACAGGGAATGAATTTTGGGCGTACATTCATCAAGTAGCCTGAAATATGATTTAAAATGAATGTGAATACATGTGTTACGGCCTCATGTTCTCATTATCATCGTCACCCTCGCTGTTAACAAGCACTCGCTCAAGAGGCGGCATTTTACATTATACGTATCGATGGGGAAATGTGTTGATTCATTTAGAAATACAACGCTCTGTCGTTTCAGTGCAGAGCGTCAGATTGGAATTATGAATGCCCCCCACCCTCAGATCCTTCAGAACCAAGCCAGAGACCATGTGGTGTCCTCCACCTGTTACCATGGTGATCCAGCCTCGCTGCATTCACAAATGTTCAGGGAACCGCTTTTGCTGCAGCCGAACCCGAAGGACAAACTTACTTGCTCCAAAGACTGCTTTAGTTTAGGAGAGGTTAGAATTTAATATCATGTTAATCTGGTCTCATTGATCCATCCATCCATAATCTCTATTATGAATAGGCTATTTAATGATTCATCTGACTAATACTAACTTCAGTGATTTGTTTTTTTTATGACGTTGAAATTTTTAGCGTGAAGTCAATCAATGATTCTATTTATTCTGACAGAAATAGTTAGGTCTACTCTGGCAGAAACAAACCAAATCATTGATTGGGAAAACAGATCTCATAGATGTCAGATTGATTGCTGATAACAGTCGTTCTAATAATTGAGGTGGCGCCCCTGAATATGAACAAAATGCAAACATCTATTGAAGTATTTTTTTTAGATATATATTTGTACTTCGCCCTGATTTTGATTGTTTCGGTACGCTATGAGGATGAGCTCAGCGGATTTAATGGTTTTAAGACAGGAAGTGCTGCTTTCATCCCTAAGATATGAGAGTGAGTTTCTTCTGAGGCTTCTGCACACTCACCGTCTGGGTGTTTCTTTGCATCCTTTGTTGCCGCTTGAAGATGCATTGACCTGCTGCACACATTTTGATGATGAAAAGCACATTCCAACTTCGTCTGACCCGAGACTTCTCCGACTAAGTATGCATGCTTATGAGCCTGCGTGTAAATGTATGTGAGGGTGCACGTGTGCGTGCGTGCGTATAAGAAGTATGTTGCGGTATTTATATTCATAAGAAGTCTATCCAAGCTCTCCCTGACCCGCTTCTATCTGCCAGGGGAATGCTAAGTTGTGATGGTGTTGAATCGCATGTCAATGACTGTTTGGTGTTCACATTATTTCCACCTAACTGTGGCTACCGTGGCAACACAAAAGTAGAAAATTAGTTTTGGCTTACTTTAACTTTGACGAACAATTTTAATATTTATTCCTGTGACCTAAAAAGCTGCGTCAATCTTTTTTTTTTATAAGCAATGGTTGCGTGAACGGTGTCTCACAGAGCAGGGCTCAACAGTGAGGGTTGCCAGGTAACCATTAGGGGTGAATTCTGAATCGATTATATTTCGAAAATCTGTTTGTTTATTAATGTTCCCCCGTCTCTCTGCTTTTTTTCTATTTCGAAAAATCACTCAAAACACCAATTTGCGTTATTTGTGTGCAGTTTATTTTTGTAACTTCTAGGAGAGAAAGGCAGTAAGTACGTTTTTATTTATTTAGCATGAATTTATTTAGCATTTGTCTTAAGTTTGCCTTTGTGTAATTACATCATTGGAATCAGTGTATTTAGAAATCACATCTTCTTTTTAACTGATGCCACAATTTGCCTTAACTATGCATTGCTCACTATGCATTATATACATTTTTGAATCGAGAACCTAAGAATCGGAATTGAATCGTATCACGAGACACCCAAAGATTCACATCCCTCGTAACCATGGGCAGAATTTCGAGAAACTGGCAACCAATATTGCCATCGGTGGCACATATAAAAATTGGGACAACAAGCAGGAAAATATGAACCCTAAAATAAATACTCTTTAACGTGTGTTGCATTCCTGACTAGAATGCTGCTGTTACAGATGCAACTTCTTCAGAAAAGCTTTAAGTGCAGTTGCTTGTTTGACTTCTAGCAAACATATACAGTCCAGTTTGCTGTACTGGACAGTCTCAATGGTGGTCCTCTCTCCAGTCATCACCTTAAACATGCTCCATAACAGATAAACAGTTGTGATTTGTATCAGAGCAAATTAAACCTGAGCTCACAGCCTCATCTGGTTCCCAGACAAGGATTACATTTACATTAGCCAGCTGGGATGTTTATGTTGCTTCATCTGTGGATGCACAGGGAACTATTAGCTGACATGTCCACCACATCAACTTAAGTGGTTGTAATATTCCAGTGCTCTGTTTACAGCTTGTTTCCGCTGGCCACAAACGGTCCAAAAACATCAGTTAATGTAGATTTAAAGCGGGAGATAAAGGAGGCTTTATTATAAAACCAGTAGTGATTAAAACCCCTTGAAAGTCATTTCCTTTATTGAAAATCACAGCTTTTGCCATTAACACACTCATAAATCAGAAGTGTGCAATAATTTTAGAGTTCACTCTTAGTTTGTGTTACTCTCATCAATGAAATAAAAAAAATAAATAACCACGTATATACATGCACGCATGCCAACACGCATGCACACACGCACACACCGCCTTCTCTCATTCATGCAGCAAAATCAGGCTGTTGAGTTGAGGTGTGAATTACTCAGACCACCGGAGCAGAAACGAGTAGAGACGGCTTGCCTTGGGATAATTGAATTATATGTAATAGCGCCTCATTAAAATATAGATTCCGTGTTACAGTTTCAAACAAAGGTAATCAATCAAGGAAGGTGATCAAACACATTTTTTGACATTATTCAAATCACCGCTGACCCACACTCTACACCCCTGTTGCTTTTTGTTCAAAGTTGTTTGCACATCATTTTCAATTTTAATGATAGATCGTGTACTTAGGTGAGCATCTTAGCGTTGAAGGACGCTTGCTCTTTTTTGAAGTGACGACAAAAAAAAACACATTCACAAGCTGGACTGGTTGTTAGGGAGACCAGGTTCAAGGCCCACAGCAACCCTCCATGTAGTCCATGTCCTTGAGCAAGACACCCCACCGTTTCCAGAGGGCGGATGTGTAGCTGGCCATCTGTGATGATGTGTATATAAGAGAATCAGGGTTCCTACGGGTGCTGGAAATGTTCGAAAAGTGCTTGGATTTAGAATAAAGTGCTTGAAATGTGTGTTCTATGTGATGATAGAACAGAGAAAAGAAGATCTCCATATTTGAGGGACTGAAAACAGCATTTTCTGACATTTCTTTATGAAAAATGACTTTTGATGATGAACAGATGATGAAAATAGTTGGTGATTATATTTCTGTGGATCTGTTAGTGGAATTAGTTTTCCTTTCATTTGTGGTCCTTCTGTAAAAAGCTGTCTCCAGACATCATGTTGGTTGTTTAGAGGACAATAACATCTCATTTAATGTGATGAACAAGTGGACTTGGATTGATACAAATTTGTAGTTATCCACAGCTGGAAGGTGCTGGAAAAGCATGGAAAATGCACCTTGAAATGCTTGAAAAGTGCTTAAATTTGACTTTTTGTAAAGGTGGAGGATATCCTTCTAGGCTTTACATCTCATGCTCCTTCTTCCTTAACGCACATACCTTTAAGGTGGAGGGGATTTCAGCCTTTCATCGTCATGTGTTTGTCGTCTGCAGGCCTTGCGAGTGCGACGCCGGCGGCAGCCTGGACCACTGCTCTCCTCTGGATGGACGCTGTCACTGTAAGCCCAACGTGGAGGGACAGAGCTGTGACAGGTGTGTCCTAAGCTTGTTGTTTACGTCGCGTACGTGCACACATGACCTGCGGTTGCCGAGGCAACCGTTAAAGTCCTTCACAAGAGAACAGCCGAAGCCCTCACCGGCCATTCATCCGTTTATGTACGGGATATATAGTATTTAAAGGATGACAAATTTACATTACCACGCCTTGTTTTAATATAATATAGAAAGACATATTTGTCATAAAATATATCTAAATGCTGGAGAATAATTTGTCTAAAAACGGCTCTATGTTTTTGGGCTGTCTGTCATTTTGACAGCGAACATGACTGTTACAAGAATGCCAATACCCACGTCTCTGCTTCCCCCCTGTCTGTGTCTGTCCTGTTCCAGAGGGACATGGGCTCACACAGGTAAACTCCCTGTGACATCAGCAACACACACAGCCACAGGTCTCAAACTATTCAATAATTCCGTGCACCCTGTTTGTCGACTGTTTTTTTTTTTTTCACGCCGATTTCACGGCTCGTTGAGCCGGCCCCTTCTCCTGTGTAATGTGACCGGTGTAGTAGCTGATTTTTAGCCGTGTTCCTGTCCCACCCATATGCCTGCTAGTGTCTGTAGGTCAGAGCTCAGTGTCCTTGCAGCTGATTTCCATTTTGGTCCCCGCTTCCAAAAAACGACCATCAGCTGCTGCACTGACAACAGCTTTAAAGAGATTAGTAAGAAGAACACTACAGCAAGGATGTTAAAAGCTGTGTGTGTGTGTGTGTGTGCGCCTACAGGTGCAAGCCAGGCTTTTTCCACCTACAAGAAGTGAACCCAGCAGGCTGCCAAGCGTGTTTCTGCTTCGGCCACTCGCTGGCCTGCTCCTCGTCCAATCACTACGCTGCTGTCAACATCACCTCTGACTTCATTGAAGGTATTGGCTAAGAATCACCGACCATTAATGAGGTTCCCCTTGTTACTATGACGATACTGGGTTGTTGTTTTGTTATCCCGCCCTAACAAGAAAAGGTTAACTTCGTTCTGGCTGAATTTGTCTTCATTTCCCTGAACTACCCTTTGTCTGACTTTGCTGTTATTTATCAGTGGGAGCGAACTGTATTGTGTTGTGTGTTTCTTTCCGTGCATCAACTTTATTGGATATGTTGTTTTATAATATCAGGGAGCCTTTTTAAACATATCGCCAGGAACAGCAGATGCAATCTCAAGACATTCAGACGTTCAAATAGACAAAACACAAACTAATTAGAACATAATCTTCATCAATATATACAGCATCTAGACAAAGCGCTCCAGGGAAATAAAACCGGCTGCAGACGCAGAAGAAAACCACCAAATTCAGAAAACACGCCAAAAAGCAAAAAGTTGACTACCTGCCAATGTTGTTGGAGAATGAGCTCAACGTTAAGTTTTTTTAATGATTGAGATATTATGGAGATAATGTGCTGAAAATGATGAGTTAAAATATAGTAATAGGTTATATCTATTGAGTTGACTTGCTTGCATGTGCAGCGTGTTTCTGTATTTGCATGTTTTCTGTAGTTGCAGTGTGTTAAGTTCTCAGGGCCGCTGTGTAGTTTCTCTTCTGTTATGATCACAGATAGAACCAAACTAATAGGAAAATAATCAGAACACATCTCAGGAAAAAACTCCATCGTACAAACACTACTATGCACCTTATCTATTCACAATGTCTGTGCAGAGAATATACTAGGATTCTTCTTTTTAAATGTTTTCTTTTGCCTCCAGATCAGGATGACTGGCTGGGAGAGTTCTCCGGAGGGCAGGAGTACCCCCTGCTGTGGAAGGAAGGGGAAGTCTACCTGCTGCCTCTAACCGAGGAAGACATCGGCTTCTACAAAGCCCCCGGTGAGTCAAAATGGGAAAATAATAGACATTTGAATTCATCCATGAGGACAGAGTGTTGGGTCAAACGGGCTGGTAGCAGTCCCCAGGAAGCCGTTTTAGTATTGTTGACATTTATGTTATGAGATAATAAATCCTCCAGTCTTGCTCTTCTCGCAAATATGTAAATGATATTATTGTTAGTAGAGCGTCTTTAATATCCATAGCTTGTTCCTGTTGTTCTGCGAGATTAATCAGGATCTCTGGCAGCGGGTCGTGCTGCAGTTATTCTGACACCATTTCCTCCCATCCGTTATCAGAGCCATTAGAAGATAAGGGAATAAGCTGGCCCAGCTACAGGACTTAGGGCCCATTTCTATCAGCCGCCCCGGCAGCAAAGGCCTGATGGAATTGGATGTCTTGGCCGTGCTGGAGAAGCAACAAAGTGAAAATTGGCTTGGTTTCTTCTTGTCTCCTCTAAGTCGGTTCTAGACATCAACTCGCAGCCCCTCTAGCCGCCGTGCAGCCCACAGCCCGAAGCACAACAGGAGCAATCCCATTAACTCCGCATCCTGGAGGTTTAATGCCCAAAACGCGTGATCACAGAGAGCGACTCCATTTGGAGGCGTCTTTTTTTAGAAGGATGAAATGCTTCCAGCAGGATGTGACAAAGCCGAGTGGTCAGGCCTAATTTGTAAAATGTCCTTATGGATGTGTTCATAAGTCATGGATGTGAAAGTTTGACTGTGTGTGTGTGTGTGTGTGTGTGTGTGTGTGTACATGTGCATTAATCACTGCTTGGATGCTCTGCCATACATATGTATAATTATAAATTTAGTTAATAGTGTCCTTTTAAAGTAGCTTTCTTCTTCACGCGGTCTATAGTGAACGTCTCTGTAGGCAACAACACACAGATTAGTGGCCCAACTGGCCGAGAGCAGCTTTGTGGCAGCCTGCTTATCTACTTCGCACAGTGCTTGTTTATGTTGTTTCTCCACATAATAAATGCACAAATCTATTGCCTTGCCATCCCTATTAATGATCTCATTTTCTCTCGCCTTTTTTTCCCCCTCCATAGTGGTGCATGTGTACAGTTACTTTAAAGATTAGACCAGAGTTGCAGCAGCTTTGAAAGCAGCTCTGAAATTCTCTCCTTCTTTCTCTTTGCCACTGCCTCTGCTCTTTTAACTTTTCTTAATTTGTATTCGTGCTGAAATCCCTCCACTGTCTCCTTTTTCGCCAAAGTGCGAGATAATTCTGAGTGACAACTCCACGTCGAACATCGCGCAAAATGCAATTCCTGTGATTCCTCCATGAATGCGTTCGTCACCGTGGTTTGTCTTGGGCTACAGCTGTCGCGCAAGGGACAGGATTCAATCACAGGCTTTTCTTTTCTTTCTTTTTTTTTTTTTTGTTATTAAATGTAGTGTTTGGGCTCCACAAAGCTCACCCAGCTCCAGAAATATCAGCCAACGCTACAGAGGACAAGACGTCAAGATATTCTCTCAGTAGTGTGTGGAAAAGGAGTTGTTGGACCAGACTGGGAGAGTTTGACATCGTGTGAAAGAAAAAGACTGAGAGAGCATTTCACTTGACTTTCCTGAATTTCCTGTGACAAATAGGCCAACGAGGCACTTATGCCTTCGCTTCTAATACTTCAACTCAACCCTCCTCAGGGCATCTGAATTTCTTCTTTTTCACTGCGGGGATTAATTTCTAAAAATCTGAAATTGCCCTTTTGCTCCCATCGTACTTTCGCTGCTAGGGTCCAAGTCACGAATGTATGTAGGTAGACAGACGTGTGGATGTGTATGCATGTGGGCACTTGGGGACACGGTCTTCCTCTGAAGCATGTGCTTCTTGACTTGTCCTCCTCCTGATCCCGGACATCTGCTTGGCGGTTGACCCCCCCCGCCCCTCCGGTGACTTCAACAGACTGAACACTTGAGCACAGCTGCCAGGAAATATCATAAACAAACACGAAGCGCCTCCCTAACCCGTCGCTTTGACCCGTCTCCAGCAACCGTTGGTCACCACTTGATTCTGCTGGACAGTAACTGTGACTCTCTTGGCCGAGCAGCGGTTCGTGCCGAAGGGGACGTCGTCTAACATAAGTCCTTACAGCCATCTGTTGAGAAGCTTCGCAATGTTGATCTTTTTTTTCATATCTGCAGCACAGGGCCAAGCTGCTAAGCCTGGAGCGGCAGGGAGACGAGAAAAGGAAACGAAAGAAGGGAGGGAGAAAAAAGCTCTGTATTTTAATGAAATAACCGTCACGTAGAAGGGGGAGAGAGCAGCATATGGCTGCTCTTGTGTTCGGTTGAGGAGTGGAAGAGAGTAAAGATCCACGAGAGCAGCTCCAGGCTACCTGTCACTCTGAGTCAAGCTGAAATTGCAGCTAAGGGCTTCACACAACCGGAGCACTACCTGCATCCGGGTCTGCATGTAACCTGCTGGCCTTGTCGTCTGGAGACAAAAACAGAGAGGAGATAAAGCAAAGGGAGAAAATTGAGTGGAGAGATATAAAAAAAGGAGAGTAAAAAGATGGAATAAATGAGAAGCTGAGGGGAAGTCGGCTTGGGAGGTGAAGGAGTGCTTGAGTGAGGTATCGAGTCTCAGATTGAAGTATTCTTGAAACAAATTCTGTTGTGCAGAGAGTTGTCGGAACATATCTAAGTAAAAATGTTGATCACACTCAGAGGCCTGATGAAAAGACTTTGCCTTGCCTCCTCCATCCCTCTCCAAGAGCTCCGTGTCTTCTCACAGAGACTCTTGACTGTTAGATCGTCTGTTTCAGGAAGTTACAAAAACGATGGGACACGGTCCAGCGTTGGCGAGATGCAGGCTGAGGGGATTTCAGACGCTGTTAGACAATCTGTCGAGCATTTTGAGCATCCTTATGCCGTAAAACCATGGCATTAGCAAAGCACTGCAGATGCAGAAGCCTCAGGAAAGATTCTTGTTTGTTTAAATAGCAACTTTTTGATCTATTATATTAGATGTATATCTATTATCTTAGATTAAACATCGCTTTAGGTTGCATAGGTGTATTCATTCATTGCATCTATTCATACACTATAGAAATTCCCCATCATGCTGCATTGTGAACAACAACATTTGTTAATCGGGAGGAGAAATAATACGCTGTTTGCAACTAGTTGGCTGCACAGTCCTGTTTAAACAATAGAGCTGACATACAGAGGTCGCTCGATGCAGGTTAGATAATGATGCATTCAAGCTCTAGTCTGTAAAAATGAGTATTGGGCAAATGTAGTCTTGTTACATGTTGTATGGTGAGAAAATTGAGACAAATCATTCTGGGATTAACAATACATTCACAACTAACAGTATGCAAATGATAATATAATATGGGATTTAGTGTTTTTTCTGTTTTTGACTGTGGTTTCAAATTGGATATGAAGAATCTTGGATTTCTAAATGTTGTTTCGACATCTCTAGGCCTGTTTAATAGTTTGTCCATCCAACCTTTGCCCTCAGACCGTCTGCACGGTTGGTCGATGTAAGAGCCTCCGGGACTTGTGTTTGTGTTAGGCAGCTGGGATTAATTGAAATTGAGTTTATTTAATTGGGTTGGAGCAGAGTCTAAACCCACTCATTGATCGCGAGCTCCTCCGCCTCTCCCCAAAACTTAGAGGGGAATCTGTCACTTGTTGCGATGGCGACGCTTTAGCTTCCTGTGTGGCGGCACAGTCGGTGGACTTCCGAATGAAATGGATCTAGTGGCACAAGCTTTGTTTTGTCTTGTCTTTCTGTTCTGTGGCTTGAAGTTGTTCATTGTAATACATATTAACATACATTTTTTGAAGTGAGTCCCAGAGTTGATATCATATATAATATCTTATAAAATCCTTATACTGGAGAACCTGAAAACGTTGATATTTAAGGATATTTAAGGACATATTTGACATTTCCGGTGCTATTTCTTTTATGAATAATTTGATGGAGAACGCTTAAAAAAAATGGATTGCGTTACCAATTTACCGCCTGACTGGAGTAATACACTGATAAAGAAAAGCTGAATCCCAGGATTGTGAGAAGAGGAGCATCCTCACACACACTCGGCAGGCTGTGGTGTTTACATTTTGTTCAACTTTTAAATTCCCTCCCATTTGTCATGTTAGATAAAATAATGAATATAAATCCATGGGAATGCACAAACAGCAGATCACGCTTACACATGAATAATCCTCTCATTGTTTTTTTTTATAGTGATTCATTACTTTTGGAGAGGGGCCACTCCAGGACGGTCTATTAGGGTTATGAGTAATTATGTGGTACCTCCATCCTCGCAGACAAAGAACCACCAGCGACCACGCTGACGCAGATCAGACTGCGGCGGAATAATGGCCGGCGAGCTGAAACATTTCCAGTCTCGACCATAAGGGAGCAGTTTAGGAAAAGAATATTAGCTTAGTCACACAACAGTATTACCGGGCTCATTACCCATCGCTATGCAAGGAGCGTTCACTATATCTTCCCTATTAATCATTTCAAAAGTAATATCTGTTGACTTTTATTTTCTATGAACATGAGTTTCTTATATTACTCATTATTATAGTGCGTCACCACCCCAGCATGTAGGTCATTACCTCTCCTCCGTTCCCCCAAAATTGTGGCTCCCGCTGAGCCCGTTCGCACTTATTAACTAGACTGTTCTCACATATTAAGTAACTGCAGTGACGGTTTGCTGGCGGCTGCTATTCTGTTAAGTGTTGTGTGTCTGAGTGACTGACTGCAGAGAGCAGAGTCTATAGAATACAGCACCTCGTAGAGGAGGGGGCAGAGATGATGGGTTTCGCATTAAACTTCAACTTAATGAAATCATAAAAATGGAAGAAGATATAATAACCTTTATATCTCTCCTTTACAACTCGTTGTTTCTATTGGTGGCATCTAAAATAAATGAAAAGTTCTGATTTATTCTTCACTTTCAGCATTTTTTTGTTTTAGTTTTTTATGGCGCGTACTTTTTGAACCATTATTTACTTGATGAATGTAAATGCTGTGTAGGGCTGAAGGGACGCTGTACATTTATTTGTTTAAATAGTGTTATAATAGATACGAAAAATACTTTACATGAATGAAATCGCTACACATAGTCTGTTTTCATGTGTTTGGGTCTACATCTGTACATCTGCACTGGTATGAGTGGTGGTTTGTTGGTAGTATTGGACCCCCCCCCCTGGTTAAGCTGTGCGGATGTGAGAGGGCTCATTGAAGGCGTTCCTGTCTAATTGGTGATGGATTTAATCTCCTCACTGGCTGATTTTTAGTTATCAATATTTATTGATTCCACGACTTAACTGAGATGTGTGGAAGCTCATTTAACTCCAGATAGCATTTTGTCTTCGCTGGTGATGATTGGTGGTTGTTTAGCCATCCATCCCATCCATCGCTGCCCCGCCACAAACACACACACACACACACACACACACACACTCCTGATTGGCTTTCATTTTCTGTTTCCATTGATTCTGGAGTGGCATTGACATGAACGATGACTTATTGGACTCGGAACAGAAAGTGCTATTGATTGGTCGTGTAATTGAAGCCTTCTCCTTCCATCACTGCCTGTTTTTCATTTCCTACAAATACTGACCCTACAGTGTTGAATCATAAATATGAATAGCACGGGGTGGTACACTTCCTTCCTTCGTGTGTCCTCCCATTAAAATAGAATTGTGTTCAGTCACAGCTATGATGGAAGGCAACAGGGTGCTCTGTTATATGAAAAGTTGACTTTTTCCGTTTGGCTTCTTATTTGTGAAAGCTTACAGCTTATTAGAAAGAGGAGAGATACGGTAATGAGCCACTTCTGGAAGAGTGGAGCAATTGATACTGCAGGCAACTGGAAAGAAATAGCTTTTTTTATTTAAAGTTCATGCAGGCAAGGCAAAACGGATCATTACAGAATATAATCAATTATTACTTTTATAGAACTAGACTCAAGTAGAAGTGGATGTTGTCACTGTGACATCACCCGTTGGTTTGTGGACTACGCTTTGAAGCCAGCTTGTTGGCCTTTGCCACCTTGGCTTCATCACCTTGGGGTTTTTTTTCTGGAAATAGAATTGATGTGAGATGTTGGAACTAAGTACAATCTACTTTTTGCATCCAGAGGAGTCGCCCTCTGCTGGTCATTAGAAAGAATGCAAGCTTAAGGCACTTCTGCATTGGCTTCACTCGCCTGAAAAACATGGTAAGCGGACTATCTTTCATTAGGCTGATTCAGAAGACCCCAAACCCAGAAAACAAAGTCTACAACTTAGTCCAGTCTTTACAAAAAATCTGAGGGCAAAAAAAAAAGTTTTTTTTCAATTTAAATGTAACTCCCGTACTTTAGAGTGGAATAGAAAAACAAGTGCCGTTGCAGCTGGAAGAGGAGCTGGAAAGATACAGCAACATTAGTAACAACATTATAAACCAAATTAAGCGATTGGTAGAGCAAATAGCATTATTCATTGGACCGTGAAATAAAAAAAGAAGAAGAACAGTTTGGACTTAATTGAAATAATAATTACATTGGGTTTTTACTCCAAAAAAAAAAGTAAATAACCTGTTGCTTGAACTAATTAATAAAGAAATCACAAATACAAGTAAAACCTAACCAACAGCAGCCAGAAACCTCATTTTGGAGCGTCTAGAATCGAGGCCTTACAGAAGTGTTGGTCGGTCTCCTGGTGAGAGCAGGCTGTCGTTGTGCAGCAGGGCCCCGGCAGAGTTGATAAAAGGGAGGACGTTAGTTGAGCGCATATTAGACGGTCAGTCTGTTGAATTGCTCCGAATGACGCAAAAAATCACCCACTCAAGTCCTTAGCCCTCCCAACCCTCCAGAAGAGTTCAGGCTGTACTTCACACACGATTACGCTTGAAAACAAGGTGGCAACCAAGCGTGCAAACTGTCAGTTCGGCCCACTCGTTCACCTAGAGCTGGGCGAGAATGGCAGCATAGTTGTTGTTTCCTGAAGAATTGTTATGATTTTTTCATTTTCAGAGCATAACTGGTGCAAATTGTCCTGCAGTAGCATGTGATGTTATCTACTTTTTTCTTTTTTGGAGGGGTATTGGACCATCTGCCTATTTTTATTTATCAAAAGTACCACTTGTGAGTGTTTTTCCTTCAGCCAGTTTTTGGGGGGTAAAGTAGTGGATTGGGGTTATGTCTAGTTGTATCTTTGAAGTCATGTAAATGTGCTGTAATGAGCCAGAGATGAGAGGGCGGGTAATTACACATAGACTCCTGCGGCGCTGCATGTGGGCTCAAAAAGCCTGTTCCCCTCTGCCCTGATGACACACACACACACACACACACACACACAGACAGGAATAGGCAGAATATTTCTATATGCACAAAAATAAATACTAATTCAACTTCCAGGAAAACCCAGTTGCATACACAGAAATCCATCTTCTGTGTTTAGTTTGGTGGAGAGAAAGCTGACTCCGCTCACCTCCCTAACATCCAACCTCTGCCCACCCACCAGAGAAATTCCTGGGTCGTCAACTCCACAGCTACGGTCAGCTCTTCTCCATCACCTTCACCTCGGAGACCGCCGAGCTTCTCCCCCACCATGTCACCTTGCTCCTCCAAGGCTCAGGAGTCACTCTGTCTGCCGACCTCTCACCCCAGCCGGTGCTGGACCATGACCCCGGCGTCACATCGCGCCACTCCTTCGTTGTCAGGTACAAGGATGCAGGCATGAGTCTGTCAGTTTGTAAAGTCTGTGCACATGCTTCTTTATTATTATGACTTTTTTTTTTTCCCCCTATTGTTGAACTTGAGTTCTCTCTGGAGAATACAAAAGCGTTCGCCTGAGTGTGTGCATAAGAATGGGGGGATGTTTGTTTTCCTCTGTGTGTTGCCTGTCTTTGTTCCTTGTTATCATATATATATATATATAAAAGAGAGAGAGAGAGTCTGTGCAGACTATCCAGGACACCCATGTACTGACTACAGCTCACCTATGCTGAGCTGTTGTCATGGTCTCAGCAGAATGTGAGGATGTGAGTGCAGCGAGGAGCCTGCTCCCCCGTGTGCCGGCTGTCATGTAGATCTGCAGGTACAGGGCCGCAGCATTACACGTCCAGTTATACATGTTATACAAGATGGCCTCATCCGCTGTGACCTTAAACATGTGCAGCAGTGGAATGACACAAAAGTCACCAAAAGTGTAACAGCCAAACTTACTATTTATTGTAAAAAAAACTAATTAAAACAAGAGATGAGTGGTTCAAGCTAAATGCAAAAGGTGACGTGCTCACAAAGACAACTGTTACATGTGGACGTATAATATTTACCATTCACTTTCCATTTTTTGCATTTATTCAGTCCTAAACAAGTATTGGAGAAACTGAAAACTTTGCCTGATGATGATGCTGGAGGAAAGAAGAAAGGATCACCAAAGTTATTGCAGGGGAACGTGAATGTGTGTGTTTCTAAATCTCCTTTCATCCATAACCACAAATGTCAAGCTTCTTGAGACTTGAGATGTTTCACCGGATAAATGAATGACCTGCTGGTGATACGAGTTATAAAGTCAGAGGCTCAGCTAAGCCTGTGAGGACTCGGCCCCTGGAGGCCATGAATCCTCCGTCAGATTGTTGTCGAGATGTCTCGGTCTGGACCAAAGTGGTGGACTGATTGGTAGACATGGCGCTAGCATGGCTGAGGACGGGTAAAAAGATGTTTAAATATAGGAAAGCTCTGATATCACAGCGATGAAGCGTGTAGCAGTCTGATGTTTTGACTGGAGTGAGGAGGTCACTCCACCAGTCGGCTCCAGGAGGAAGGAAAAGGAGAGCTAATAGGATTATAGCGGCAGCAAGTAGAGAACTAGATAGAGTGTAAGGTGGGTCAATGGCCTGGAAATATATGTGTGGTCTCTTTGCAGCCAGATATGCCCCAAAACCAGACCCTTCAAATTGGATACATGAAGCCCAGGATAGCCAACTTTATTTATCTCTATAGGAAAACGGGGCCACTGAAGGAGCAAAGGAAAAGAAGAATATTCAGAATATTATACCAAAAGGTGCTTATATAAATATTACGGATTTAAACAAAACTGACAAGGTTGATTGGTTAGACTTGGACTTTTTTTTTATCTTTTTGAGAGTGGGGTTCAAATACAGTTCATGCATTAGAAATTGTTTAATTAATTGATGGTTAAATAATATATATATATATATATATATATATATGAAGCTCAATGTGCACATGTAGATACAGAAAGTAGTTTTCATCAGTCGGAACTTAAGAGGGTTAGTTGGTGTGTGTGTGAAAGCATTCATAGCTGCCACCCACGTACCAGGATTTGGCTCAGTGAGTTTCTTACTTGATGGCAAAGTTAAGTTTGAATTACATTTTTTTTCCACACATTTTTTTTTTTTCATCCATGAATCTCTGAGTTGAACCATCTCTGACCTGCCGCAGCACTGTGTTGTTTAAATGTCTGCGTAGTATCACTTATTCAGGTAATAATGCATACCCAAGCCTCCCACGCCAACGTGTACACGTTCTCAGTAATCAGATCACATTCATACAACTCCAGCATATGTACAGGAAAAATATCCCTCTAGCTCACTGTGTGAAACCATGCCTAAAAATTGTTACTATTATTTAGACCTTCCGGTATCGCATCTGTTTTGATTCCAGCACAGCGGCACCTCTTTGAATTCAGCGGCAATCAAAGGGTTGTACATTGTAAAGGAGAAGGCAGCAATCAAAATCAAGCTGCGTGTGTGCTACTTTACTCATCACCGGCACTCTGCTGCTCTTGTTTTCTGAGTCTTCTGTTAGATTATATTAGGTGTAGCGTGTGTCAGTTGTAATAGCATCTCTACTTTGTAGTACTCTGTTTCCTTGTTTATTTTCATTTATGAGAATTTACAGCCACGAATAAGCTTTTCAATCGGCAACAGAAACGTAAATCTATCCCGAGCTTATTGCCCTCGGCCCGCTGACCAAATCAGCCTTTTTCTGTCAAGATGGTCCAAACGTCTGCCTCACCAGAGAGGCAGACTGTACGAGAACATGTAGCTTCCTCCGAAACGGGAACTGCCTGCTCCCATCATCTGCGTTGTCAGACCAGTCTAAATTGGGAGGTGGGACTGTTCCACCGACATTTTCTCCCCTTGAAATCCTCTTTGATTTCATGTTATACTTCACTCTGTTTTCCTTGCGACTATTTGCCCCCCCTCTCCTGCGGGCCTGTTCTTTTCTCCGCCCTGCCCTTCACGGTAAAGTGGTCAATCCGGAGGCGGGAGTGATTGCGAGCTGAAGAGGTGATCCCCCCCCAGTGCGACGCCCCGTGTGGAAGCGGAGTGCAATCAGTCATATTGTTAGGGATCGAGATCTTATAAGGCCCGACGGGGGGGGGGGACGTGGGTAGGTGTGTGTTTGTGTGTATGTGTAGCCTGGTGCCCACATTCAACCTGTTAAAATAACAGACTTAAGTCATCCCCCCCCCCCCCCTCCCTCGCATATCGAAGCCGCTAATCCGTCTCATCCCACTCAGCACCTCCTTCACTCTGCTTTGTTGCAATTTGTCTCCAACTCTGCCCCAGCGTTTCTATCTTTAATTCTTCTCCACAGCATCCGCAGACCAACTTAACTTCCTCCCCGTAGCCAGGCCTGGAAGCCTTTCTTCTCCCCGAAGAAAGGATTTCTTTGTTTTCCAGGGTTTGCTTTAAAGACTGCAGGAAAAACAGCATTGTTTTTTAATGTCTCTGAAGGCTCCACGTAGAAATTTGGCGTGTTTTGCAGCCGGGGAGCCCTGCATTGTCCTCTCTGTGTGCTCCACCTGGTGTGTCCTAGTGCCTTAGCCCCAAATATACACATATATATATATATATGTATGTATTATATATGGAATCACACTCAGACCATAACGATGGGCAGTTGGCTGTTGCCAGCTGCTGAAAGAAATCTAAAGAAGCAGCATTGTGTTAAATTTTAAAGATACTGAAGAGAAAATGAACACAAGGTTCGGAGTAAGTTGTATTTTGCCAGGTGGCGAGCGAGCGAAGAGCTGCATCAGCGAGGAATGGGTCTCCCTTGATGGATGTTGTGAAGCGTGTAAGCCTGCAGGACGGCGTTGTGGTTGCGAGTGACGGGGGGGTGGGGCTCACGCTGCAGTCGGTTGTCTGGAATCACACCGCGATTGTTGGCAGTTTGGGCAGGAGTCAATATACTTGTACTGTTGTCTGTGGCGGTTGTGGGAAAACAAAATTTGACAAAAAAGGACAGGTCAGTCTAGTTGAAATTGGTTTCGGTGTGTTGGGGAAAGTAAAAGAGAAGATGCCCACTTCAACTGAAGTATCAAGGTGATGGGAATGAGAGGAGATGCTTTACTGGCAAGCTGATGGCAGTATGATGGAATAAAAAGCCTCTCTGTTTTAGTACGGACTGCATTGCTTGAGCTTGGCTATATTTCATTTTCATGCAGATATTTGCTGTAAACCATGTTTATCTTCCATAGTTTTAATATTTTAGCCAAGCTGCTAGCTTGCACTGGGAAGGCAATGTCTGTCTGATCAGATGTCAATTCATCCCTCACTTTGGCCAAGACTACCATGAAATTGTGTAAAGATATGCGTGGTCCCCAGAGGATAACTCCCAATGATTTCAGTGACAATACATTCTGCGCTGGTCGACCGAATACAAAAAAAATCCAATACAAGGTAATAAGTGATGGTTTGTACCTTGTTTTATGCATTATTTACCATTAAGCTAGTAGACCGTTTGCCAGCTGTCCATCAGTTCTTAAACCACAAATTAGTTTGGCCTCTTGGAGAGAGCAGAAACCAACTGTAAGCACAACATTGGCGCATTAATCCCCTTTAAGCTGATCTGGTAACTTGGCACAACACTCTGCCGGCTTGAAACATCCAGCGGATACGGAGCAACATTGGCATTCATTTGGAGTCATGTGTCAGTTCACTTGATGAATGAACTATAAGTCCAATATTTACTCTCCTCCGGGTGTCTCCTCTGACCTTCTGAGGGAAATGGCTGCTAACTTTGTTTGTCCGCTGATTGGTTGTGGGTCTGTAAGACCAATCAATAATAATGACTTTTAATGAAACGTCACAGCTTTAACACCACCTTCCTGATGATAAACTTGATGAGGAGATCTTGGATGCACCGTTGGTTTGGTTCCTGTAAATACTGTATTATGGGGCGGAGGCTATTTAAGAAGAAGGACACATCTTCTTTTCTTGAGGATCTGGACCCTAAACTGGGACACCCCCCTTCCCGCCCCCCCTCCAGTATTTCCATACCTCTCTCTGGTGTCTGTTCACCTAGTAATGAATTTCCCCGAAGCACCAAGAGCCCGTGGCTAAAGAAAATCTTTGGTTCCTTTTTCCTGAAATGCACTGGAGCTTGGGGGACAGAGACTGTCATTAAGTGTTCCTCTCTGGAGAAGTTCTCCACAGATCTCATTACACTTCTCAGGTACATGCACAGATGCACTTCACTGCATGCTTTATATCATTCCCTCACACTCTTCTGTCACATTATGCCTCTCCCTGTCACACACACACACTGAGCTTTCACAGAAACACTTCAATCCACGCGGCTATCCCGTAGTGTAAAAACGCGATTGCAACATGTGTCACAAATCGAGAAATAGGAGCGTACGCGTTTCCAAACCTTTTCACTTTAAGGCATGTGAAAGCATCAATAAACGTGCAGAAAGACACACACAGGCCACATCTCTGCTGGCTGACAGCGTCTGTGTTCATAGCTGGTAAATATGTTAACCCGTTAAGTGGCCGTGTGTTCCCACACGACACAGAGATCATTTCAAAAATCGGATAAAGGAAAAGGTGTATGGAAGCGTGGGGATTGGAGCGTGGGGGATTGATGAGCGGAGGTGAAAGGCAGCATCCACTCTTCTCCCTGATGTTCCCTCTCCTCACTGTCTGTTCCCTTGAAGCCAGTAGCGGGAGAGGCAGGTTTTATCACCTTGCTTGTATCTGTATGTGTACGCCTGCAGCATGTAAGCATAATATTTATGCCACAGGGAACCCCACAGCTGCTCGGGCCATGTTACAACCGACTGATAAACATATCACGTATCATTGGAATGAAAGGTACGAGCCAATCTGCAGGAGTCAGCAGAGCTCAAGTATAAGTCCAGGCATGTGGTCCATCTGGCACTGAGCTCATTTCTGTCATGCTTTTAAAAGGCACTGACTTTGATAATAGAGCAGGGCCAGCTAAATATATTGAAAAGAAAGTCACATTGCTGCCAAAAAAAGGGGTCGTGGGGGGTGAGAGTGACTGAGCAAAGCTAGAGGAAACCTGGACTTACTGTGTGCCTGAGATTCATCTGATTTATTACATCCCCAAGCCAAAAAACAAGGTTCTTCTATTACTTGAGTTAACAATAACTTTGAAAAGATAACCAGAATACTTGCTGTGGATACTTAAAGAATGATGAGCACACTTACTAACTAACTAATTAAGCAATCCATCCAATAATCGTTAAAATATGTACAGTTTTGGTATAATTGGCAGCAACTTTGGGCTTTCAACAGGCTCATGACCAATAAATCAAAAGCATGAATCGATCAAGAAGGCTCACAACAACAAAAACCTTGTAGATGAATAGATTAATCAATAAATAAAGCAGATAGCTATTCTATTATTTCTTTACAGATGCATAACTACGAAGTTGTTACAGCCGAGCATGATGACTCATTTTAGTTTTTTCCCTAGTTTTACAGTTTGTATTGATATTAAAAGGCAATTAATTAAAACTGTGGAGCTCCCACGAGCAGATTTGTGCAATTAGAATAAGCTTTTTGCAAAATGATATGATTCATAATTTGTTCTATTGGAGTAACTCATTTGTATTTTTCAATTTTACAATCACTTATCTTCCCGGTCGCTTATCATTTCTCTGTTTCTCCTTCTCTGTCGTTCACACACCGTCTTGCTCACCTTGTATCTCTGTTCTTTAAGGGTGTGTGTGTGTGTGTGTGTGTGTGTGTGTGTTGGAGCTGGGGGGTGAGGTGGCTTTGGTGTCCAGCATTCTTCTCGGCTTTTCTCTTCCCGATGATCTCCTCTCATCCTCAGCGGAGCGGGCTTAATTACAGCGTGGCTCCCCTCGCTCTGCTTGGTGCTGATTAAAAGGGACACTGACGTTCCATAGGGAAGGCATGACTGTGAGTTTGTTCACTTTCATGCACACTCCGCTTATCTCTGTCTGACCAGCTCCATTACCATGGCTTTGAGGCCCGGTTTGTAATTGCCTCTCTTTATTACTGTGCCTACATGTCAGGCCAAGGAACAAGGACCCCACATCAATAGAGAGTCCGTGTGGCAAACTAGGAATATGCACACACACACACACACACACACACACAGATGCTGTCACGTGCACAGCATGAATGCTGAGACGGAGGCCTTGCAAAACAAAACAGTTGACCTAATAAAATAGAGGCCACCCACTCACACATGAAAGGCCTGACTTTGGCCGATATGGTCAACAAACTAAAGGTTTTGCACTTCATCCTTTTATGGTTTTCTACTGTGATCACAAGGTTCCTGTGTTATAGTTGATTAGCACTTTCAAATAAGATAATATAACTGTGGTTAATAAGTGGGAACGTTCCCCCGGACCTGAGGCACAGTGATGCATGGCCCCTATAGAGATACCATGTTCACCATATAGCTGTATTTTAATGTGTTGGCATGCTAATTACAGCTGAGGCCGATGGGAATGTCATTAGTTTTTCAGGTATTTGTACAGTTTGGATTGAGATCTTTTTTGTGCCAGATGAAAAGTTAAGGGAAACCAAAGTTGCCCCAATACATTCTGAGGGGAACACCAATGTGTAAACCACATTTTCAGGCAATTCCTGCAGTAGTAGTTGTTTTGTTGACACAACAAATGTCAACCCTCATGGCGCCACGAAACAAAAAGGGGTTCATCCTCTGTAAATGATGAAAATGTCAGCTGCGCTAGGATGCCAAAAATCCTCTTGCATCCCCTGGTTGTGAAACATTCCTTTGGTTTGTCGTCCTCATTTTCTTCCTGCAGAGCACCTGGACCAACATCCACTTATTCACACCTGTATGTGGAACCGCAGTCATGATGGCTCATTTAAATGAATACATATTAACGATTACATACTACTTATTAGAAAGTGTTTCCTGTAATTGTCTTTCACACACCTGCACATGAAGATTACATGAATGCTCTCCGTTGGGACCTTCACACACGATTCCTGGGAGAAAACGTCGCCACATATCGCCTGTGTGTGTGTGTGTGTGTGTGTGTGTGCGGCTGACACAGCACCTCTCATCAAGATGGAAAGAGTTCATGGTTCCTGGAGTAAAACAGGCAGATGTCAGCTGTGCAGCCTGGCTTTGCAGAACATCCTTCAGCAGATGGCAAAGTTCAGTGATCAAGACCCCGAATATGTGTCGAAGTCAGCACATCACACTTCTCTCTTCACGCCGCGTGTGTCGGCTGGTAATCCCAGAGAAAAAGTCAAGCATGTGTGTGACAGGGCATTTCTTATCTTCTTGGTCACACAAACAAATCCCCACCAATTAGGCTTTTGTACCTTTTAGAATGTGATGCGTTTGGTGTTGAGTCACAATTTGTTAGCGTTTGAATGCACAATACTGTAAATGATGTGATTTCTGTCGTGTTTCGCAGGCTCCATGAAAACGAGATGCGATTCAAACCTCCGTTGTCTGCCTTCGAGTTCCAAAAAGTCCTTTACAACCTGACAGCTCTCAGCATCAGCAACGCTGGAGGACAGAACTGTAAGTGTGTGTCTCGGTGTGGTTGTTATTGTCAAATATGATCTTTTAACTTAACTACTACTACTGCTTTTTTATGTTGCACTACACTAAGAGTTTACAAACATCATGTAATATAAGACGAGCAAAGTTTGCCACAGAAAGATTCCAAAACCTTGACATATTTATTGATTAAAAATACATTTACATCACAAAGAAGCGACAGCTGCACCAAAAATAGGTCCTAAAACAATGTCAGTGCTTGTATTCGGGGGAATAGCTCAACCGTTCCAAATCTGGCTCCGTAAAAGAACGGGACATTTATTCCCAGATGTTAGTAACTAGTTCTGGAAATCCTCCTGCTTTTCTTTCTTTTTTACCGTATCCTTCCTCCCTCTCCATCAGATAGTCTGTGTTGTAAAATACAGGCTGGATCTGAGAGGCATTACTGTGGATTACAGCGCCGAGAAGACGGAACATCTGGTCAGAATCACCAGCTCCCTCACACTTACTTACACCATTTTAATTAGTTGCTCGGTGGCGGCGGCGTGACGCACACACTCTTGTGTCGCTGCCACGTGCGCCACACAAGTTTGTGCACACAGAAACTAAAAAATCCGAGGCCCAGTCATGCATATTCCGTCAAACTGTTCCACTTAGCCGGCCGCCCACTTGGACATGCAAACAAAGTCAAGCACACAGTTTACACAGCATCAACGGCACATCACAGGGGAGAAACGCTGGTAATGATTTGTGTTAGGTCTCAAACACAGTGTGTTAGAAGTGCCTTATCGCCGCAGGCTGCACCACTAACTTTAATTCCATATTCCCATAAAGCCGTCCTCTCATCTTTCTCTTCACTCCCTCCTTTATGTTTTGAATTCCTCCGCACCGCACAGAAATCTCTTGTAACAGGATTGTATTATTTTAATGAGAGTATTGTCTTTAGACTATAAAGTGGGGCTTCGACAGAAGTCACGGGGAAAAGGCCTTTCATTTTTCTCCGCCACAAATTGTGCTTTGAGCGGAGAACATAGCCTCATTGGAAGTTTATGATAAATGGCTTAATGTACAGGCACCTTAAAGAGACCTAAACTGTCATAGCTCACAGGGCTGCGGAGAGCCATTCAAGATTAAAGGGAATTAAAATCTCGTCTTGTTTGACGAGTTTCTCATAGAAAGGATTGATGGAGAGAACTTGAGCACGACCGTTGGGTTCAGTTTGCGAATATTGTTTTAAATACACATTTTTCCCGGTTGAATGAGCTAAGGAGGTAGAGGAGAGTAAAGGGTGTGGGATGAGACGAGTCACGCCAAGGGAAGAGGACAGGCTGGATTATCCCTCCGTGGTGCAAATTAACCCGGTTTCATTGCTGCTAAAGGAATAGCTGGATCGTGACTTCTTCTTCGCGGTTCAGAGTCCATCCTCTCTCCTGGTTCTCCTGCCCAGTTTCCCCTCATTATGCAGCCGTCCATTCACACATTTTTTTTTTTTTTTGCATCCACCATATCTGGCCAATACGACAATACGACGATATTCTATCCGCCCATCCATCTATGAGAGCAGACAAAGTATCGGGCCGGGGACAGGAGTGATTTTGTGTTCTGCAGTGTAGAGAGTGTGGGGCGAAAGGGATTGGGCTCAGGATGGCCTGCCGCCATCACTATTCATGAGAGGAGATAGGGATGTTGAAACCCCACAGGAACGGCACGTCTGACATACCTCCAGCGAGTCTCCTGTCTCCTTTTCTTCTTGTCTTGCTATGCTGCAGTGATTTATTCATTTGCTATATCAAAGATTCCCTGGGTGACGAGTGTACGCGCGTGTGTGGGCGAATGCGAGCACACGTGTGTGTGTGTGCGCAAGTGAGCATTAAGTGTGGCATTTACAGGCGTTGGGGTGGAAGAAGCTGTTGTGCGCGCGTGCGTGTGTGTGTGTGTGTGTCGGACTGTAAACTCTAAACACAGGCCAGAACCTGTAATGAGACGGGGAGGGAGGGACAGCACTGCAACAAATGCTAATAGCCTACTGCTTAACAAGATACAGAGACCCACACACACACACACACACACACACACACTCCTAATTCCAGGGAAAAGCAGGTGCCCCACATGCTTCAACAAGCCGCTGAGGCAACAATTACCAGTTGCTTGTGAACTTTGTAATGAGTTTGATGACAAAGTGCTCTCCCTGCCTTTTCTTCCTCCTCTCTTCTCCAGACACATCACAGCTGGCAGGCGTCACCCTGACCTCGGCCGTCGTCCCCTCCGGTCCGGCCGGCGCTCCCGCCCCGTGGGTGGAGTCCTGTTCCTGTCCCCCGGGGTTCGTGGGCCAGTTTTGCGAGTGGTGCGCCCCCGGATTCACCCGGGAAGACACCGGCAGAGGGCCGCTCTCGGCATGTGTGCCGTGCAACTGCCATCGGCATGGAAGCTGTCACCCGGAGACAGGTAATACATGGATATGGATGGATGGATGGATGGATGGATGGATGGATAGATAGATAGATAGATAGATAGATAGATAGATAGATAGATAGATAGATAGATAGATAGATAGATAGATAGATAGATAGATAGATAGATAGATAGATAGATAGATAGATAGATAGATAGATAGATAGAGTGCTTTTCCACATTGGAAGAAAGATGCAGTGCAAAGGTTATAAACAGTTTAAACATACTTGATTGAATTTTCTCGTAAAGTGATTTAAAAGTTCCTAATTTCACAAGTCAGTGCTCAGATCCATTACCACGGATGGTATCGCCCATGGCCACCAGCTCTGCTCAGAATGGCGTGTTGGTTTATTGCGGCATTTTAGAATATTAAACCGTTTTAAAAGTCGGGCAACAAAGCCGCTCTTCCGAAGCGTCTACGCGATATGAGGGATCATCAGAGGTTGTTGAGACAATATTTCCTGTTGGACTGAACCATTTTTTCCCGCGTCTTCCCAGAAGCTGCGTTCAGTCATCATCGCTACAAGGGAATGTAACTCAGTCACCCCCCCTGGTGTATTGGCAAGCCATCACTCAAACGGAGAACTGGATGGCTGTCACTAATACAGCAGTAGCCTCATTTCACACAAGTAATCTTTATAATAACAGATAAACTACTGCAGGGCTGTGTGTGTGTGTGTGTGTGTGTGTGTGTGTGTGTGTGTGTATTTAACGCACCTGACATTTTTATGGCAGATAATAACAGCAGTTGCCGTATTCTTTTCCCCGATTCATATCCTAAACGCAACGTCCCGTAAATGACGGGAGTAAAAACAGCAGCTGTTGAGCGCGTAAACAAGTCAACCCCTGTGCAGTTATTTATACGTCTTCTTCACGCTATCTCACTCTCACAGCTTTAAATAAGTCTCTCCATCTCACCGAGAGGAGACGACTCTCCCATCCGAGGTCCCACCCTCCCATCTTTTATCTTTCCTCAATCTCTCCCTTCCTCTCTATCTCGCCCTCCTACCCCTCAGACTTAAAGTATCAGAGATCTGACCTAGTTAGGAGGTTGCCTGAAGCTTTGGCTGTGAGTGTGTTATGTTTGTGGCTATGTGTGTGTGTGTTTAAATGAGTGTGTTTGTGTGTGCATCTGAGGTCCGGAAGCGAGTCTGGTATCACTGCCTGCCTGCCTCCCCCCTAATTAGACTTGTTAGCCGCCTCTCGGCTAATGATGTCTAATTTGCTTGCAGATTTCCTTTGTCTCTTATGTCTCTTCTCAATCTGGACCGTCTCTCTCTTCCTCACACACACACACACACACACACACACACACTTGTGCTCTTCTCATTCCCAAGACTCCCTCGTCAGCCTCTTGTTGGCTTCCTTCTCCCTCTCAGCAAGCACTGCACCTGCTCTCCCCAGTGACCTTGACTTTGTTTTTAGCGTCCTTGACTCCCTTCTGTGCAGACTCCTTGTAATCTCTCTCAGATACACGTCCTTTGTTTTAATACAGCGGCCGACGTAATCTCACGCCGTGTAAGTGCTTTAATGCAGAACAGGATTCAGTGCCAACTTTAACTTCAACCTGAATTTTCCGAAAGCAGATGTTACAGGATGAGTGGAGGGATAAAAACGGTGACGTCCTTTAAAAAGATTTAAAGTGTCAGGAGATAGGAGAGCGTTTTCAGGGTGGTCTGAACACAGAGTTGACATCTCAACAGTGTTCACAAGTCACGGACTGGAGGAGGGTTTTTTTCTTTTTTCTTTTTTACACACACAAGCGTTTCAAGATGCTTTAAAAATATTTGAGCGTTAAATGCAGAACACGACGTGTCCTGTGAGTCATGGATCAAAATCCCTGTTGTGCGTTGTGTCCTTTGGCACCAAGCTCTTGGGCTGAATAGCAATAGCTGACTATCAGGGAAGGGGGTGCTCGTTAAAATTAGCCTGCCTTTTTCAATAGATGATGATGGCATGTCACCTCCTGACAGCCGGCTGGCTCGCCTTCAATGAAAAAAAAAAAAAAAAAAAAGGACGCTCTCCATAAATCCATAAGTTCAGGTCAAGGGGAACTATCAAAGTAAGTAAGATTAGAGGCACGCTGTTCATCATTTGTCACCAGGAGGGCGGACCAACCTGCTGTTTGTCCTATCAGAATCTTAATTGCTGTATAATTACCTAACGAGTTGTATCATCACGCAGGGGTGTGCCCACAGACGGAAAATCGGGACGGAGTTTATTCTCTGGCTTTGCCGATGGGAAGCCGCAGCCAATGGTGCTTCATAATCATGATTTATTAACACTCTCTGAGTCGTGTCGGTTCTATTTGCCGTAGCGCGGCACAACAGATTGGAAATGTTAATATTTGCGGTGGGTACGAGGCAAATTGCGATTCCTGCCGAGGCACTTGTGCTGCGGGGCCGGGCGAAGGCAAACATATGTCCTTCAGACGCAACGCCACGTGTGTGGGAGAGGATGTTTGACACGCTCCTATGCGGTCTGGATGCCGCGTTAATTGCATACCGTCCATAACATTAGGCAGAGGCTGTGATTTATAAGCTTCGAGGGTCGAGAGATGATTGTAACGCGTTGATAA
Organism: Chelidonichthys spinosus; assembly: GCA_029853015.1. Classification (NCBI taxonomy): domain Eukaryota; kingdom Metazoa; phylum Chordata; class Actinopteri; order Perciformes; family Triglidae; genus Chelidonichthys; species Chelidonichthys spinosus. The sequence goes on from CM056840.1 coordinate 17,801,837, forward strand.
AATGGAGACACTCAATTTTCTCTGCAGCCCACTCTGTAGGGGATCACTCATTAATCACCTAAACAAATGAAACACATGATGCTCCTGACACTGTCTAGTCTCTGCCGGGTGCTGAGCAGTAGGGAGCTGTATTACAGCTCCTCCGTGAGCCCTGATCCTAGTAGACACATGCAATTCCTCCGTTGTGTGCACTTACATCATCAAAGAACAATGGCATCTGAGGATGTTTTCTTTGTCTGGAGAAAAGGGACTAATATGAGTCTCAAATGGAAAAACTGCTGAATAATTAGGGGGCAGAGTCTAAATAGTACTGCTAATCTGGGAATATAGTCGTGTAACGTGTTGTGTGGATCTAGGAACCGTTCTTAAGTCATTAAGACGTTCACTCAAGCTCGAGGGGACACGTTTTAACAGAAATCTTTGGTCCCTCCTTATGATGGAAGACAGTGGTGCATATGTTAGAATGAAGGGATCTGTTATGCTGTGTGATATTAACAAATCAGCATCATTATGTAGTTGTGTCAGGAATTAAATCACAGCTAAGCACCTCTGGAGGATGTTATAAACCCAGATGCTTAGTTTTCCATCGTATCCGGGACTTCCACAACATGTAAAATGCATAAATAGTGGTTATTTCAACCAATATTTATGACTATTAATGTCTAGGCATGGAGTTTGTCTTTTGATTTTCACCGATCTTTTTTAACCACGTGGCTTAAATGAAAACTGAAATTCCCCAATAACCGCCGGAAGGTTTGCCAGGAAGTTTGGTGCAGACGTTAATGTTTGGTGATGTCCTGACTTTTGATCGACACACCGCCATGCAATTTGAGTTTGTCTGGACATGACATACCCATCAGCCTCTGGTGTACTTTGTCTGCTAATTAGCAAAGAACAAATGTCACCATTTAGATCCCCCGTCCTATCTGTCTCAATGTCTTTGCCTATATTCCTCATCCATAAGCGGATGACAAATTATATTTTTATCCTATTAGGTCAAAACTCCATTTATAATCAGTGATCCAAACCGAGGGAATCATTTGATGACTCCCTCTTCTACTTGTCAATGACATATTATTAATGTGCATTAAAGACCTGACATAGATTGATGTGGATCTAAGTGATCCTTTCTGGTGTCTGGAAGTCACAGACAGACCGCCGTGGGAACATTTCCACAAAGCATAGACTTACACCACACGTCTCCACCACTCCCCTTGGAACCAGCTATAGTCCTGCAGCTATTAAGGCCGGCTCCAGTTAACTGCATTCTGCTGACCACAGATACCTGGATGCAGCATGTGCATCTGCTCCACAAAACTCCCAGAATAAATGAGGTCTTTCTGTTCCCTGTTCCAGGTTTCATAACAGCATATGCTCGTGTCTCTCTGACATTTATGCGGGGCCAAATTTTTTTGAATAATGCACAGTGGTTTTGCATAGCTAAATGTCACGCCCACTGCAGTCTGGTGGAGGTTGGGAAACAAGCTTCTTTTTTCTTTTCTTTTTTTGTTCTTGCTGTGTGAAGGGGAACGGACCACCGAGGGCCTCCTGCAGCAAAATACTCTGAAGTGGTCCTAATAAAGGCCATCACCTAGAGTGCCTGTCTCATTGCATCAATTACAGATGAAGAAATGACCAAACACGCTGCTCATTACAATACTCATTAGAATGCAGGGTTGAAATGGAGGATACTGTGAGTCAGTGTTTACCAACAAAGGGCTCTTTAGAATGAGACCCAGTAAGCCAGAGCATGCGTTTCCCAAATGCCTGCTTAAATGCCAGCTTCCAGCTCTATAAGGTCATTAGTTAGAAAAACGTATGGGAGAAAGTTGAGGCAGACAAACTGATAGAGATTGAAGCCGGCTCCCGCACTGGCTTATTCTACTCCCTAATCTCTCTGGTGGGCTGCATTTGTTGCAGGCTAAGCCCTGAGATGCCTGGCCCGTATCAGCATGATGGGATATGAGGAGCGACAGCGAGAGGGAGGGAGTGAGAAAGAGCAAGAAAGACAGATGTAGTCAGTCAGAATGAATCTTACCATGTAATTTCTCCTGCTGATCCTATTCAGCACGCTTTACTTATCTCCTCACAACCAGGGCATTTATTTTACACCAAAATAAACAGAACGCTAAGTGATGTGCACACTCTGTCTGCCCGCCTTGGGTTTCCAGTCACACTGTCGGAGATCGCTGATCTGAAAAGGGTTCAACCTTTCCCCCTTGATCAAATCAGTAGAGACGAGGAGCCTTTGGCATAACCTCGCCGGTGCATCGGTGAAATGAATGGAAATGAGGCCTAAAAGCAGCAGATATGAAGAGAAAACCTCTAGAGGAGGAAAGACAACGACACACGTCAGAGTTACTTCCAGAGAAAGCTACAGAAAAAGCTCAGAGCTCCTCCACTTTAATGGGACCGCTCATACAAAATAGAAATGGGAGCAATTAGAGAGACATGATCCAATTTAAAGTCGCATCGCCATAATAATAGCTGCCTCATGGTGGCAGTAGAGGAAAGGACACGATGATGCATCATCTGGGAACTATGAATGTTTGACTTTATGCCCATCCATCCAGCAGGTGCTCCAATATTTACCACTAGATGAAAAGTCAAGGGATCACCAAAGGAGTTCATCCTCTGGGGACCATGAGAAACGCCTCCAACGAATAGATGTAGAGCTATATCAGTCCAGACCAGAGTTATGGAGTGATCCGATCCACTAGTACGACTTTAGAGATAACCCTTATGCAAGAGCATGAAAGCTGTGAAATGAGCCGAATAAAAGTGACAGATATCCAAACGCTGACATTTGATTTGCGTAAATACACAGCGAGTCGTTCTGTGCATCTCGTCTACGACAACTTGGTCACCCAGAGCGAGACGAGATGAAGTACAACCACTGCCGTTCGAGTTCCCATCCCTGATACCCTCGGGCCTTGGACATAACAATTTAGCTGACAGCTGCTATACACAAAACAGGAATTGCATGCATTTATTTTCCACAGTCACAGTATGGTAAAACACATATATATATATATATCCCCAGTCATCCGTATTGTGCATTATCTATGGGGATGGACAGAATATACATCCTTCAACAAACTCATCTCCTCCATTCAGAGCCCTCTGATGAGCCACATCTGCAGCAGCAGGCGCTGGCAGCAGATCTGTGTTAAATTAGAGACCAACATCCCCATCAAAGAGTCCTGCAGCAGCTTTACCCCCAACGTTTACCCTCAAGGCCTCCGAGCTGCAGACAGACTCCTCTCTGTTTTGTTTCCTTCTCTCCTTCATTAAAACAGGGAGTTCACATGCATTAGTAAATACATTTCGCTGCCCCGAAGCATTTTAATGTTCCACTGGGCAAAACAGACAAAGCTTTGTGGAAAAACGTGAACGCTCATGTTTTTGACATCACATCCATGTTGTGCTTATGTAAAGCAAAAAATAAAAGGGGGGGGAAAAATGTTCTAGTTCAGAAATATTTTGTTGAATTTGTCTCATATCTGAAACAACCACACAACGCAGCCATATGTTGCTGTGAACTCGTGCTTTGACGTGTATTTCGGGCTCACACGTCATCAAAGACCTCACACTGCCCTCCTGTTTCCGAGAGACCTCCCAAGATGGTGCGGAATGACAACAGCCATCTTTAGAAACTCAATTTGGTCAGCAAATTAATTTGATTTTAGAATGTAATAATAGAAAGAGAGAAGAGAGGCACGCGCTCTTATCTTCTCCTAAACAAAAACATACTTATTTAAAATCCATTTCTCCTTGGATTTGCTTTCTATCTCCATCTGCCGTTAAAGCTATTACAAGCCACTGCAAACAATGACGACCACTATCTTTGTAAGAGCTACTCAGTTTGTTTGAGAGGGACGCTGAATGACGCACGGGTATAAACCGGTCGATGAAGGAAACTTTAAAAAAGAAAAAAAAAAACGATGATTCCAAAGTCCCCAGTCTTTCATTCATTCGTTCCTTAGTGCCTGTCTGTAATGCAGCGATGTATTCATTGGTGTTCTCCACAAGTGGCTTCTTTATTGAAGTGCATTAGTCCTGGATGTGTGTGGAGTAGAGTGGAGGGATGATGTACAGGTAGAAGGAGCCCTTTGGAGTGTCTATGTGTATATTGGGCTCTTCTTCTTCGAGGGGGAAAAAAAAAAAGGAAATACTTGTTCCCCCCCCCACACACAGAAATATTGCTTTGCCATCACAGACCAGACAAGCAGTCGAGTCGAGGCGGGGAAGCGGAGCGCTGAAGTGCAGCGCCTCGTAGCTGAAAGGGGAGGAGAACGAGGAGAATAGTGGGATTGTGTGGATTTGTCAAAGGATTGGAAGTGTGCGGCGCCGCGGGGGGGGGGGGAGAAATCCCAAATCATTAAGGCAGAATGAACGTCATTGGACGAAACGGTTCTACGGGAACGTGATGAAGTAATCATGATTAGCATGACGTGTGCAGAATATCACGTGAAGTAGCCGCTTTGTGATGCATGCCGTTAGCTTTGCTGAGGAGCCCTGCGGAATGATGATAGCGTGGAGGAGGCCCCTCGGCGCCTCCGCTCCCTCATATCACGCTCAGTCATCTTCACACTCAGTAAAGTCAGCACATTTCTGATGCCATTAAATATACGACGGCTCATTGGGGATCGACACCGCACACCATCAGTGTCATTGTAACGCCTTGAGAAATTCAAGGAAGATTCACTCCTTTATGCTCGGAGTAATCATTACTAAATACTGTGTAAATGACTGGCATTACATGCTTGGAAGTCATGTATTATTCACCTCACCCCACTGAGGAACGTAATGATTTTCACCCAGAAGTTTACACTCCACCACACAATGGGGATAATTGCCCCCCCACCCCCCTTTCATTAATGGCATGTGTGATCAATTTAGCGCCGCAGCTCGTTATTCTCTCGTATACTTGACTCACGATCTGAAGTTAACGGGGCTTTATTTAGTGATGGCAGTAACGGGGTTACAGTGACCCTATAACTAGCGGCATGAGTTTCTCTGCTCCCATATTCAGCGGCGTGAGCTGGTTTTTAAAAATGCACAGCAAAGAGCTACTCACTGAATCACACCGTAGGCTGCGAAGGGAGCGGTGAGGACATTTTAATGAGGACTCTGTAAAACCGCGTGCCCCGCGGATTATTTGCTTTGCATCGAGATCTTATTGGTGTTTCTCTAGAAAATTAGCGCAATTATTGTTATCAAGTCGTGCTGAAGTCACTTGCGGAAAGTTTTACATTTTCCAAATGGTTTAAATTATTGTAAGTTCTCTGATATACAGAAGCCGGGAGAATACTAAAATCCAAACAGTGCAGCAGGAATGCTAAGTATCTTCTTGCAGCAAAAAGCATGCATATTATTTTTGTTGCATCTTAAACTGCGTAAGTGATGATTAAAATTTAATGAATGTGTTAATTGTGAGCTTCTGATAAACGCAGTTTGCAAACATCTTGATTTGTGCCTTTTTTCTCTGTGGTTTTCCTTTTTAGTCCTCCGTAAGCTTTAGCCAGTCATTAAATATTAGTTATTAAATCAGAGTGCCTCGTTGTATTAAGTCACATTTTCACTGGTTCTTTCCGAAGCTGCTGTTCATCCACACAGAGGAGGTTTTGAGGGTTGAATGTAGGTCCTATTGAGCTGCAGCAGGAGTCTGTTTTACACCATTTTGCTATTTTTAAAGTCATACAATCTGCTCACATTATTGCCAAACATGCCATAATGAGGGCTGAAAATCTGCTCAACTAACTGAGAAGAATCGATCGGAGATCAAATGTGTGTGTGTGTGTACATCAACACATGTTGCACACGGACAAATCCTTTAAAGTGGTTTAAAGCTGTGATTTTTTTTTTTTTTTTTTTTTTGCCGGGCTTTTGAAACAACAGTTTGTTTTTCAGGACATCATAGAGTCGGTAATGGTGGGGGAATTGCTTTACTTCTTGAAGGTCTTTCCGACTGCATTTGGCTCTTATGTTTCCCAAAGCAATTACAGTCAGGGGGAATTTAGTTGTCTTCCGCTCTCCATGGCGGGCTGTGGGGATGTGGGGATTTTCTTTTTTTTTACTGGATCGGGGCTGTAGAGTGAAGTTGAGCGTTGGCTAGCTGCAGCCATGGTCAGAGACACAGCGCACTCTGCTGGCGATGGAGAGAACATCACTCTCGGTGGTGTGTATGTGTCGAGCTCGAGGCGTGAAGAACAGTGACGCATACATGCAGCTGTGTGTGTGTGTGTGTGTAGTCGGAGTGCATAATTGTGACACTCTCTCTCTCTGTTTCAGGTGTGTGTGAGTGCTCAGGCTTCACCGCTGGGGTGACCTGTGAGCGCTGCCTGGATGGTTACTACGGCAACGCTTTGATTGGCACGCCTGGTGATTGTCAGCCTTGCCCTTGCCCGGACCGTACCAGCTGTGCTGTAATTGGGGAGACGGGACAGGTGGTCTGTACCAACTGCCCTACAGGACAGACAGGTGCGACGAACCACTCACAGCGTCATAATGCTTTCACAGTGAAATATTTTTTTTTGTTGTTGTTGTCAAGAACAGAGAGATAAGCATCTATTCACCCAGGCAGCTCCACGCTGACTTTAAAGCAGCTAATTTGCAGGAATCTGAATGTGTTTTTTAGATTTAACTGTATCAGAGTCTGAGGTGACACCTGGATGACCTTCGACTGCCCCCCCCCCCCCCCCTGTGTAGGGATGCGCTGTCAGATGTGTGAAGACGGTTACTATGGTGACCCCCTGGGACAATCTGCTGCAGCCCGACCCTGCGCGAGATGCAACTGCAACGGCAACGTGGACTTGAACGCGGTGGGAGTTTGTGACCACATCACCGGGCGATGTCTGAAATGCCTGAGACACACAGAGGGCGAGCAGTGCCAGCGCTGTCAGCGGGGTTTCTACGGCGACGCCATGAACCAGACGGCTGGCCAGAAGTGCAAGCGTGAGTTACTGAGAGGAGTAGCCATGGAGCATCAATTATTTCAGTCTTCATCCAGTGAAATGTAGAAAGAGAGAGACTTTATTTCTGCAAGACTAAATCCCACCTTCACTTTGAAAAAAAAAAAAAAGTGTGCTTACTCTTGCTTAACCTGGGTGTTTGACCTTCACTGTGCAGAATGATGGATGTGCAGAGTTTGACACCAGAAGGCTGTTTTCACATTCATCTGCAGAGTGGGAAAGTGTGTCTGTGCTCCTCTTATAGGAATACTTTCTTGAAGAAAAACGTTGTTTTTCTCACATGCCTCCACAGTGAACGCAGAATCACAGAAACGGAGAAAAGTCTGGAGGTAAATGGGGGTCGCATCTAACAACGGCGAAACTAAAGCAAAACATCCGTCGACAAACTCTCAGACAACTCACGCAGTTTATTTAAAACTTGGATTATAATGCATGAGCTGTGTGACAGTTAGTTAACTGATGGTCTGATACATTCTCGTTGTAAAACCCCCCATTTTCTCATTTTTTTTTTTTTTTCTTGCAAAAAATATGTCTTCTTTAAGAATTCAAGGTAATAGTGATATGTAAATGTATGTATTTCTTTTAAATCTGAGTTTTAACGCAGACATCAAGCATGACAGCAGGTTTGGAAGCTAATCATCGTCCAATGTGTTACCTTCCACACCCCGACGGATATGTTTGCATATTCAGAGATCAAGACTTTACAATGAGGGATAAGATGTAGTATTTACAACATAGTAACTGAACTATTTATGGGAAAAAATATCATGTTATTATTATCTTAAATACGTTTGTAGGAGCTCTTTACAAGGTCCTCGCTCCAGACGTGCATTAAATACCATAAATATTTCAATGTGTTCTGTTCTCTACACGACAGGTAGAGTAAAGTAATGGTCAAATAGACAAATCCCATTAAAGACGACATGACCATGAGTTTAGCTTTTAAAGGAACGCAGAAAATGGTTCATTCACGTCGACTTGAATAAACGGTTCAGAACATAAAATCCGAGTATAGGAGATGTCTGCTTGACATTATTCTGCACAGAAGCTGGACGGGTAGAACGGAGTTAGAAAGAAAATCTGAGGATGAACACATTGCTGCTATTCTTTGGTTCCCTGTCTGCCTGTGTAGTTTTATTTCAAGGTATTCATTCGAGAAGACGTGTTTTTGCTCCTCAGCCATTTGTTCACCACATTGCAGATTTTGCCTTTCGTTACTCATCAGTGCTGCTGTCAGTTTCCTTCAAGTACTCTGGAATCAGAGTAATAACGAGCAACATACACTTAGGAGCTACATCACCGCAATTTGAGCAGTAAGTGATGATTTCATTGTTGTATTTGTTTCCGTGCAGCGTGCGGCTGCAATCCCGGCGGAACCTCTGGCCATGTGAACGAATGCCACCCCCAGACAGGAAGTTGCCAGTGCCTCGGTCATGTGACCGGGCGGGATTGCAGTCACTGTGAAGTCGGCTTCTTCAACCTCCAGCGAGGCGTCGGATGTGAAAGGTGCCGCGATGGCCTGCGAACTTCTCGGTGGATTCGTTGAGTCGACGTAATAACTGAATCTGTCATTCGCTGCCTTCCTTAGGTGCAAGTGTAATCCGATTGGCTCGGCGTCCGTAGCCTGTCATCCAATCACAGGGCAGTGTTTGTGTCGTGCAGGAGTGGAGGGGACACTGTGTGATTCTTGCCGCGTCGGCTTCTTTGGGTTCTCGTCAAGAGGCTGCAGAGGTACGGGACTTCCCTTCAGGCATCGCACCTGCATCCTAATGCTGTTATACATCCTCTAATACAGGTATCCTCCCCCTCTACCAGCCTGTAACTGTGACCCGATGGGCTCCACGTCCATGCAGTGTCACAGTAATGGTACCTGCCACTGTCGCCGCGGCTTCATGGGTTATAAGTGTGACAAGTGTGAGTTGAACTATTACCACAACAGAGCAACACACCAGTGTGAGGAATGTCCCGTCTGCTACGGACTTGTCAAGAAACAGGTGAGTTCATGCTTGTTTGGGAGTGTGTTTTTTTTTACCTAATTGACCCTTTGCTGAGTCTTGACCTTGAACGCAGTCTGGACTCGTTTCACATTTTCTCTACTTTCAGGCTGGTTTGGAAAGGAGACAAACATCGTCTCAAACTTCATGTTTCCACTTAAAACCCTGTAGAGATTTGTATTACGCTAGCGTTAGCACGTCTACCCTATCTACTGACAGTATCCTGAATATCCCACACAAAATCACTTTTTCATTCAAAAGTATACTAATATATAATACATTCAACAGCCCCGAGGTCCTTTGATGAAACGGCTTCCAGCTCCTACGCTCCAAGACTCAGGACCACCCAGCACAGCCACATTACATATGCAAGCTCTGCTGACATTTAGGAGAAAAAACAACTGAGGACCTGCTTATTCAGACAGGCGTTAAGCTAATGCAGTACATTTTTTTTATCCTTCTCTTCTACCATCTTTACTGCTTTAATTTCTCTGCCTTTTTTATTGGATCTTTTATTCTTATTTTTCATGAACTCATTTATTCTTTATATTTAATTTACGATGCGTGCTGTTATTTTTTTCTGCGAAGCACTTTGAGCTGCATATTATGTATGAAAGGTGCTTATGATGATTATTATTATTATTTACACAGCAGCAAGTTACCTACTTACTGAGCAATTACATTACTTTACTGATTACTGAACAGCAATCATAATCCAGCTCCATTATTTGTTATGTTACTTTGTTTACTAGTCCTTAGTCATAGCATTTATCTTCAAATCATCCACACCTCACATCTTGTTTATTTAACGGGTACAATTCTAACGAGATACTATAATCTGATTGGATCAAAGCCAAGTCAGGCGTAAAGGGGAGGGGCTAAAGGCCCTATTTCTGGCACCCTACCTCGGACCACACCCATCTTCAAACCTTTACGTTTTGTGACCGAATCTTGCACCGTTGTGACAAAATCTTCCCACAGTCAGAAATACAAACACCTGGCAAAGAAGTAGTTCCTGCTTGGTGTCTGATAAAACATGGGGGTCTGTGCTGGCCAGCGTCAGTTATCTCAACATTAGCCCCGGTGACTGACCACAGCAGGTGTCCACAGCAGCACTCTAACAGTCCCGAGCCTACAAGGAAGGTTTCTAAGAGGCTCTTGTTTTTTTCTAAAAACAGCCTGAAACAGCACTATGAGTGTGAGAGTGAACCAAAACAGTCCTGTTGTGGGGCCAGAAAACGAAAACGATATTATAAGTATATTTCAGGAATAAACAGACGCGGCTTTGATAAACATACCTATTAAATGCCATTAAATACAGAAGGAAATGCCCATCATAAGTACGACATTTACAGTGACATGAAAGCAATCCCTCTCCAGTGACGGTTTGGTGTCTTTACATGATCAGCATGGTTTTTAACTAGTTTGAGCGCTAACATAAAGCCATGAATGCAAATGCATGACGAGAGAAAGCCCAGCTGTCGGATAGATTTGGTATAAAATGACAGTAATTCCGTCTCAGACGTAATGGGAGGGGAATGCATCGTTCTCTATTTTTTCTAGTGTTGGTGTCACTGCTGCTTGAGTGAATGCACTTTATTCATCATCATATTTATTCATCTTCCATTGTTGTTTTTCACATTTATTAATGTGTTTCTAATGCACACACTCATAGAAATGGTTTGCACACCACGCTGGCTATCACTGTTGTATCGTGTGCTGCAATTTGTTCTGGAAATAGCAGCGTCCCCGTGCACCTCCTCCCTTTGTAGACCCCCGTGACGGCCATATATATGACTCCTTTTGTATTTGTAGATTGCAAGTAAACACTAGATGTGCAGTGGAACACAAAAAGACGTGGCCTAATGATCTCCTGTGCAGCTTGTTCCCGTCCCCTTAGATTCCTTGTAACCCCCGTCTGTATGCTAAGGTGTTGTGGCCCTGGATTTGCCCCCCTGAAGCCAATCCAATACAGACTTGTCTTTTTCTCAACATTCTGTTCTTTTTTTTTTTTTTTTTCATCACCCACCTGCGTGAATGTATACTGTGATATCCACAGTGTTAGCAATTCGGTGAACATCCCAAGCCTCGTCCACTCTGAACAACTGCAATTACTCCTCAGTCTCCCCCCCCCCCAGCTCACCTTTTTTTTCTCCCCCTCCCACCCCTTCTATCGTCCTGCTCACCATCGTCAGCCGGCTTTACACGCAGGAAGGGAACGACTAACAAGTGCAAAGAGAGGAAGGATCGATGACCGAGAAGAGCGTCAAATAAAGAATGGATTCAAGTAGTAAAAAAACGAAGAACATTCACACCTTCATCACCAGAACACACAAGCCAACTGGGTTTGAAGAGGTGTGATCGCAGCGAGAAGCAAGTTTTATTTATAGAGCCCCAAACCATTTAACTTCCAGGATCAACAAATTGGTGCCAATCCCAGCACCTTCATTTGATTTGCAGCCCATTCTCTAAGAAGTCTAATCCGGTTATCTTCCCCACGGAAACACGTGCTTCGCGGAGAACAGTGGATTTGAAACCCGCGTTCCATTTCTGTTTGTTGCTATTCATTTATTCATTGCTTTCGTTGAAATACGACACGTTAACGTCATCGTGGAGCGGGACTCGAAGATACGATCTCAATCCCTCTGTCGGAATAAATAAATACAGATCTGGGTGGATTCTTTTTTTTTGTTTCGTGAGGTGTTTTTGTTTTTTTTATAATCTGTACTCTCACTGACGGCGTCTGTGATAAATCTCCATGCCGTTACCGTGCAGGCAGAGAAGCTGAGGACTCGCCTGCAGGATTTGGAGAAGCTGCTGGCTCACTTCGATTGCCGGGGCAGGTTGGGAAAGCAACACCACCTGCTGAAGTACCACATGGCCAGGCTTCACGAGCATGAGCACCAGAGGGAGGACGCTCTACCCAACGCTCTGGAGGATTTCCTGGCCTTCCAAGGTACCGGCACAGATCATTCCACTTCGGCCTGTCACTCCTCGAATGTTTGCTATGTGGTCACAGTATGTGTCATCGTAAGTGCTGTGTCTCATTTTGGCTATGAGGCGATAACACACCATATCGGTGTATATATACACACACACGAGACCAGCGAGCATTTGCTGGGCAATGTTGACATGAACCCGCCCACGACGTTCTGTCTGCGTCTCCTGAGAGACTCTCCTCCTCTGAAACACAACAAAGCGATTAAATCAGAAAAGCGGGCAACAATACCACCCTCTCCCAATTACTGAGCACAATGCTGATATATCCTCATTATCTTTGGAGGGGAAAGGACTTACAGGCTCAGCTGCACAGGCCAAATGGAGACAAATCATAACAATATAGAACAAGGCGGCGTGTGACCAACTTAATCCCTATTTATATGACAGGCGGTGCATCTCTAATCCCTGGTTTATTATGATTATAGTCGCAATCATGATAACAGTTGTCTAACAACCCCCCTCCCAACACCCACACACACACACACACATCGTCCACCTGCCTCGGCCTTGATGACACTATGTGGCCTAGTAATGATTTAATGAGGATGTGGGAGCGACAGGCTCGCTGTGCGGCTATGCAGAGGTCGAACAGCACACACTGGGGCTCACACACACTTGTTAACTCTCATTTTATGTGGCAGGGAGTCAAAGAGACGAGGCAAGTATGTAACACAATGAAGCAACAAACATCAAGACGTATTCTACTGATTGTACTGCCGGTTAGAGGAGAGACACCACAGAATACAAAGTGAGGGGTTTAACGTCTGGATAGATTTCCCACAAACAGGTAGCAGAGATGTGTTAAAATTCTGTTTTACCCACAAATAGTTGGAACTATAATGTTGTCGTTGGAATAATCCATGACGGATTTGATGTGGTTTTATTTGCTTTGTTCTTTCAGAAGCACGGGAGGCCTTCATAAAACAATTTGCCTCGCTGGAAGCTTCCACGGGCGCACTCTTAGCCCAGCTGCACGGCATTACATCCACTTTGAACTGCAGCGTCGGCACGACGGAGGCAGAGGGGAAGGAGAGGAGGAAGGATGAAGGCAGCCTGGGCGCTTGTCGAAGCTTCACGGAGACTGCGTTCATGGTCGGAGCGTCTCAGAAGCAGCTGAAGCAGGCGACGCTGGACCTGGACGACATGGTAGGCCAATCGCATCGTAGCTATGACATGGTGTTAATGGTCCACATGGTGAGGATATGTATTCCTGGTATTTCTAGGTGTCCACCCAGTCCACAGGCAGGCTGATATTATAACACAATTGATTTTTTTGTCCTTATTACGGGTTGCTGCAGTTTACTCCTCCTGGTGCAGCTCCTCTGTATAGATCACAAAGATCCCCCCCAAGGCAAAACAATATTTCTTCCCTCCACACACCTCCTCCTCCCTCCTCCCGCCGCCTGCCTCCAAAGGAAAAACCCAAAGTCTGTTTGATGGGCTCTAAAATTAACACCTTCCCACCATCTCACCACGACACTTTGCAGGAATCTATTACAGACGCCGTGGTTCGGTTTCTGGGAGACGCCAGACAGTTTCCGTTTGTGTGTCTGCGTTGTGCACACGTTGTACCCTATCACTCGGGGAAGCCTGAAGCGGCAGCAATTTAATTCCATATTAATAAGCAGGGCAGCCACCCAAACTGAAGAGAGAAAAGAGAAATGCAGGAGTGTCAATTGTTCATTCAGTTTTCCCATTTTTATTTGCATTTTCTCAAATTAAATGTCACTCGGGAAGAATTCAACATTTGACAAAACTCGAGGGGATTTAGTTTGAGGGAGTTTTTTTTTTTTTTTTTCACATGCCCCTGCTTTGAACCTTTATGAATACATACTTATTTATGAAGGTTCATTAGATGACTTTCATTATTTGCTGAACTAAAGGCATCCACAGACCATCATTTTCAGGCTTGCCCGTGTCTTCAGTCCAGAAAAAGCTATTTAAATTGAGCAAAAAACCTCCTCTAATGAACCTCTACACTTAAATAACCACTCTCACACGGATCCTAAATTCTCAGGTGCTGCAGAAGAACTCTGAAAGTGCCTTAATTATTAGATGTATACTCCAGTTTGCGTGATTAAGTTGAACATGTCAAGCCTCTCTGAGGTTTTTTTTCATCTCTCAGACGTGCTCAGCATATCTCCCTCTCGACGCTCTTTCACAGATCATCCCTTTTGAGTTGATGGCAGGACCCAACAAATGGAACATAATGGTCAATGACTCACGGGCGCTAATGCAAAGGTAAGTAAGAGCAGCGGGCCAGTTAGGAGAAAAGACCACTCGAGTAATCTGCGGAGCTTCGTCTCTCCCCGTCCTTCAGCTCGTCACTGAGTCGATGCCCTCAGCCACTCAGTCACTCATCAGTTGTAATGCTCTGTTGTTGTTTTTTCCTCCATCCCTCGTAGTCACAGAGAAGCGGCAGACCACATTGAGGCCACAGCCAGCAGGGCGGCGAGAGCCTCGGAGCAGACCTTGGCTTTCCTGATGGATCTACTGCAGGACAACTCCACCGAGGAGTACATCAGGAACCTAACGGAGCAGTGAGCACCATAACCAAGCCGAGCACACGGCCACCCACACAAGCACGAGCAGAGAGAATGTCTCCCATTCACATAAATCATTCTGGATTGCAGAACCCCAACAAGCTGCATGACTCCCTGGATTACTGTGCTTTTTCGCTGTATTTTTTTTTTTTGGTGCGAACAAGCTGCACCTATCCCTGTAACCCGGCTCGAGGTTCTTGGTGTTCACAGCGGCCCCTTTTTAAAGCACATTTGAGTTTTAGGAGTAAGACATTTAGCCACAGGGGGACAGCTTCTCTCCACTGTAAGCCTATTGCTTTCTTGGATTTGCCGCACGCTCGCTGCATCTCCTAGCGTGTGATTGCTCTGAGGATTATCCCGAATGCTAGACAGAATGATGCAAAAAAAAAAAAAAAAAAAAAGCCCTCCGGTGGCCGTGATGAGAGCAAGAAGCGAGGAACTCAAAATTGATTACCCCCTTCTAACAGTCGTCAGCTCGGTTAAGGAGAGTTCTGTTAATCTTTGGAGCGCTGCTGTATGACAATGTGTGTGTGGGGGGGTGTGTGTCACTTTATAGGATGTGAATTGAGCAGTTTATGCACAGATGGGCAGCATAAAATAGCATTTCCCATACATATTTTCCCGTAAACGGCATATCAGATGCATTTTATAGACAGGACATTCCTATGAGAAATATGAGAATTCAAGCAGCCATTTGTTTCAGATTACAGTGGTTTAAAGTGTGTTTACATACGTTTAAAAGCTTTACAGTTTAGAGTTTCACATTGAAAAACATTCGCTTATGAAATACAATGTTTAGTTTAAGAGCAACACCGGAGTGAACAGCTGTGTTTCACAGCCTGCTTCACCTCTGACCTCGACCGGCATCGCTGATGGGATTAGTTTTTCCCGTTGCACCTGTAACCGCGCTCAATACAAACGCTCGTACGTCACCGCCACAAAAAGGTGACAAGTGGAAAACCGCCGGGGGTCAGCGAGAACACGATTTCAGTGTGTTAAATTACTCGTCGGAGATTAAACCGGCGTTCCCGACCTCATGACTCATCACGCCTCACAGGAAGCGGTCGCGATTCAGCCGTCTGAGTGATGTTCCCTGGAAACTTTCGGTTTAGATGCATAAAGAGGTCAAAAATATCCGATATTTCACCCAAAAAAAAGCGACATTTTGAGAAAAATGGAGACACGTTTGTGGAGCAGAACAGTATTTTTTCTTCTTCTCCATGTCATCGATCCTCTCACAACCCTCACAAATGTATCTCGTGATTTATTTATTCAGTGCTTTTCCTTTTGATACTCAAACTAATCTATCTTTCTTTACCTGGAATTTCATGAGCATCTTCTACATTGTTCTATTATTACTTTTCAACACATTTACCATATTTATTTCTTACAAACAACTTCCAGCATTCAACCAAACGTGTTGAATTAATTCTTGTGGAAATCAATTATTAGCTAGACGCGGATTTGAATAAAAGCTAGAGTGACACAGCCGTGTGGATCTGCTCTGCTGGGGCGAAACACATTTGATATTATTACAGGTGTGGAGGCGACGAGATCGCCACGGACACCTCTACTGCACTTACCTTTTAAATCCTCTTTAGTCAGTTATGATAAGCTGCATTGTCTGGTTCCCAGAGTCATATTGCTTCTTAAACGTCTCTAACCGGAGATATGAAAGGGAATGTGCTGGACCTTGTGCAAAATAGGTGAAGCCCTAAGGAGGCTGTAGTATCTCTTTTCATCATCTGCACAATAATAAATCAAAAGGAACACAAGACGTCCCGTTAAATAGTGGGCGATTACAGTGCATGATATACTTTTCTTTTCATCTCAGACTAACAGGAATGCAGCAGCGTAAGGAGAACCTGACAGCGCAGGTGAATGAGACGGCAGCCCAACAGCTGGCCCTGCAGGGGGAGGCTGCCAGTGTGAAGCTGGCCCTGGGTAACATCACATCATCCTTGCATCAGCTGGCTCTGACAGATGCCAGCCCATCGCCGGAGCCCAACCAAACACATCCGACCAACCATACGACCCAGGTCGGTTTGAACAGAGCACAAATGGGATGTGAAGCGTTATCGTGTTGCATTACAAACCCGCCAGAGAATCGTTTAGTCCAATAACAGCCGCACACGTTACGTAAGAAGCCCATTCCTGCACATTTAACTGGCCTCGTATATACAGATGCAAGTATCCCATTTTTTGAAGAGTGGGCAGTTAACGCCACATGTTTTTTTTTTTTCTTCTTGATTTAACATTTGGCAAGAAGAGGGGGACACTGAGTAGGCACGGGAGAGAGGATTCTGGCAGGATTTGCTGCTCATGGGGGTACATGTTGTTCCAGAGGAGGGTGATTAACCACTGCGGCATCTCCGAGCAGGCAAAACGTTGTAAAATGACACAGAAAAAGGGCCAATGTGCCCTCTGCAAAACGGCTGATTAAAGGCAGAATGTTGTCTTTCTGTTTGAATAAAGTTGTGTGTTTCTGTTTTTTCCCCGTTTAGTGGGGCGGAGAGCTGCTCAGAAAGAAAGAAGAGCTGGACCGGCACCTTCAGACCAGAGACAAACTCTTCGGTGACATCAGTGAGGAGATGGAGCCTCTGAGACAGACGGCCAATAAGAAACTGGAGATGGTGGATGACATCAGTGAGGTGCAGAGTGTGGTTTTATGGTTGCTTACAGATTCTACATGTGAAGGATCTTTATAGCGTGCTAACTAGTCGATCTAAGGAGGCAGGAAAATGTGGTTATGGAACGATGGATCATTCCATTCAGGCTATATGGGGGTGCTGAATGTCTGATTTTACATAGAACTGCTTGTTTTCTCCAAATCAATCATGATAAATAGCCTATTTCTGTGTAAATAACAGCCAATTAATATTACTGTTACTTTGTCAGATTGTTTATTCTCCCATAATTTGCCCATCTAAACAAAGATGTTGAACATTTTAAACGTCATACCTGCTAAACATCAACATGTTGCCGTTAGTGACCATGATGTTAGCGTTAGCTCAGAGCAACATGTCGATGCTGCCCTCCCACCAGTTTACCTTGATGTCCGAACACACTTCAGCTCAGGTTATGATTCCTCTCACGTGTCTTTCTCTCAAGCTGCATGCTCACGCTCAGGGGGCAAAGGTCACGGCTTTGTCGGCCGTGGTAACGGGGAAGGAGGTGGAGGCTGATGCCATCGCCCTGCACAGAGAACTACAATGTGAGTCTCTTATTTCTCTCTCTCTCCTCGCTGTCTGTCTTGCGTTGTTGATCTTGTTGGACGTCCAACTGTATTATTCCACTCAAATTGAAATGTCAAGTGCAGAGACTGAAAACAAAAAGCGGGAGCAGCAGATTGAAGTATTTACTATCATAAATATGTCATCACCTCCGCAGCGTTCTGACCTAATTGTCATACACTGAATGCGGCGGCTTCCGTGGAAAAATGCGATGAAGTGGAATGTTTGGAGGATTTTTTACGCCGTCAACTTGACGAAGGAAAATG
The DNA here is from genome assembly GCA_029853015.1 of Chelidonichthys spinosus. NCBI lineage: Eukaryota > Metazoa > Chordata > Actinopteri > Perciformes > Triglidae > Chelidonichthys > Chelidonichthys spinosus. The sequence continues at coordinate 17,819,847 of CM056840.1, forward strand.
TTGGCAGTTTAAGCTGTGTGAAGAAAATCATCAAGTACTTTTGTCTCCTGTAATTCAGTGCAACCTGGAATCCACCTCAAAGGCCCTGAACATCTTCTTAATTAGCTCTGATGGTGATGAATGATGGGAACCAACATGAGGACAAATATATAAATATAATATACATAAATGTCATGGCGTGAAATATCTCTGTACTTTACTTTGTGAGAAGTTGCACCAATCAGGATTTAGTAACATTTCACCCTCTAGACAGCATATTTTCTAACTCTAATTTTGCATATTTAGTCATGACTATTTCATGTAATTTGAGACGTACATGCAAAACCCCTGCCTTCTTCCCATTGGCCGTGCAGACATGGCGAGGGAGTGGCCCCGTCAGCAGGCGCTGACCAAGGCTGCGATGAAGAAGGAACGACCCCTGGAGGAAAAGGTTCTAGTCGACGTCAGGAAAAGGGTCTCGCAGATCGAGAAGATGCTGAAACCGGCTCAGGAGAATTCCAGCCTCTCCAGGAACGTCACCAAGGAGGCGCAGCAGACGGCTCACGCCGTGGCGAAGGTGTGCAGATTATAATGTTGGCTATACACTCTATTCCACCAATAACACTGGAAGTATTGCACAGATGTCCGCCAACAACTTTTGCGATCCCTTAACTTTTAATCTCGTATCAAATAGTGGATCAAATTAGTAAATTATCCAATACTCTGGTTTATAAACCAATACCCGTAAAACTGACATTCCAGTCAGCCTCAGCTCTACTTTGTTTTGCTAATTAGTGAACATTAGCATGAATGGTTATGATCGATCCCGGCTCCTCGGGCAAATAAAAGCACTGCAGCTGGCAGAGGTGGAGTTGCATGCCTCCTTTGGACCGTGCCGCATAGATCGATTGAATAGTCTTTTTCTGGAACTAAACAAAATATCTTAAGTCGTCTTGTTGTCTTCCTTAATTCTATTTTTTTCTCTCTCTTTGTGTGCAGAGCTCCAAAGCCGTCCTGACCCAGGCCAAGCACACCAGGACCGCATCGGCACACCTCGGCTCCCACCTAGACTCCGCTTTACAACAGCTGGCCGAGCAGGAGACGCTAACCGACGCGGCCGACTCCCAGATAACCCCGGAGGTACCCGACACACACATGCAGAGTCCATGCATGTCGATCCAGTGTTGCAGCTTGAAAGACTCCGGTGTGTCTTCTCATTTTCTAGCTCGCCGTGTCCCTGACCGGCGTCAAGGAAGACATGGAAGCAGCCAAGCTTCAGCTACAGGCCTATTCTGTTACACTAACGGAGCTAATCAGCAAGATTGGTAAGTCACTCCCTTCTAGATCCTTTTCCCCGTGACTCCTTTTTAGTCTTCCGTATCTATAAAACTCATGAATCTTCATTAGAACTCAAATGTCAGACCGGCTAAAGAGCTTTGTGCTTTTTAATGCCTCATTTAACAGAGAAGTACTTCCCAGATTTGGAAAGTGAAGCATTTTTCTTTCGCGGGTGAATTTAAATAATTCAGCTGCGTTTTGACCTATACATGCGCGCCCATTTCCCAATTTAACGTACTGTATAATGTGTAGTATTACCATGAGAGGCAGGTACCTGGCAATTAGTGGTGAATATGTCGACAGGTGATTGAGAGGATAACGAGCGAATCACTGTAATTAGGTCGTCCGCCACTTGAATCTTACAAACTACGTTCTCCAAAACTCCGTCTGTCCTCTCTCTTTGCCTTACGGGACCAGACGGGAACGTGCCTCTGGAGCGCTTCGACCGCATCCTGGAGGAGACGGCGCGCCGCCTCAGCATGCTCCGCGGGAGCGTGGAGAGCCCGACGCTGGGCTCCAAGATCCAGAAGCTGCAGTCGGCGGCGAAGGAGCAACACGGCCGGATGTCCCTCATTGAGCAGGACTTACAGGAGATCAGGGAGGAGAGGGACAGTCTCAGGGACATTGCTTTAAACCTGCCTCCGTCCTGCCCCCGGGCCACAGGAGCAGCCTAGACACTGTAGCACATGGATCGGATCATTCATAACACAGCCGAACGTCCCGGGAGATTTCCTTAATAAGAGGAGAAAAAAATACATATCCTTAAATTCTTCTATTTTACCAGCTTTTGCCTCAAGGTGGATAATTTATTTTACCACCTCACTCATTCCCACCACACACTTCTCTACTGTCTCCCATGATTTCTACTTCATCTAACTTCCTTGCTCCCACACTTCTTCTTTTTTTTTTAACAACATCAGAAGTTTAATTTCCCGGTGAATAATAAGGAGCCGCTGAAGTGGCCCTGTCAGGTTTAAAATAATGCTGATTTTCTATTGTGGGGGTAAAAAGGTGTGTCTGAGTGCTCCTCCAGACTGACACATTCATTTACACTTGAGCTCTCTTTCATCAGCCCGACTTAATTAACAATTAGTCCCCTCGGCCTCAGTGGGCTTCGGGTCAGGCTTCAACAGCACACGACCCGTGAGCCGGATTCTGACAGAGTCTCCCTCTGATTTTAGGGTTTCTTCCTTTCTCTCTGTGTTTCTGTCCAACGTCTCGATCACACTGCTTGGCTCTTGATCTTTGTGTTGTGAATAACTCATAAAGTCCACATCCACATGATCTTAGTGGATCAGGCTGGTTCCACACCTGAAGGTCCAGACGAGCTTCACATTTGATGACCTGCTGTTATCGCCTACATGGGCTCTCTATACTTCACGTTGATTGGTTTGTAGACAGTCGTGTGTTGTCTCACCGTCTTCCATTTGAATGGATACAACCAGCATCATCCTCTCAGAAAACATAGTGTTCATTTCTGCATTTTTATAGTTTCGTCTGATAAATTGCTATTAGACATCTGGTCTCCTCATCTTCTTTTCCCGGTTCCTTCCTTCCTTCTATGATATCCTTAACTTCCTCTAACAGATCCGAAAGTCCCACCCAATCTAAATATATTGTTTTCACACTGAAAATGAACCGAACCATGGTTTCGGTTTGATCTGGACCGAAGCACCCCTCTTTTGGTCGGACCAAATTCCTGTCCATTGGTACGGCCCGCGGTCCGAGGCACCTTTCACGCCTGCACGTTTGGTTCGAACCAAATTGAAAAGTCAAGCAAATGATAGAACCTTTGTTCCAAAAATGTCAAACTATTCCTTTAATCCACTGTGCAGTTGTGAAAGTCATTATGCTCGTCTTTTAATCTGCTCCTTTTAATAACTCCAATAGCACAACTATAATAACTTTAATCACAATAATATCCTTAGGCAGAAGTTCACACATCCACTGTAGGTTTACTCAAATGAAATATTTTATACATTTGTAGTCGGCTTTCACCTTTTGACACACCAGCAATGAAAAGATATATTTTTTAACTTTCTTTGACACATCTGTTGCCGCTGAGCGCTGCGTTGTACGAGATCAGGGAAGCGGCGGCGTCTCTGTTCGACTCCCAGACAATCACGGAGGAGAGCCTTCATGGAAATCCATCATGTGGAGAAATGCAGCTCTTAAATTCTAGGAATTAAAAGCTGTCATTTTTTTTCAGCTAAGCAGAGATGAGTGTCATTACCATATGAAAATGAAATCCAAATTCATGACTGTTGAGAGGTAATATGGAGATAGAGAATGATGGCAAAGACCTTCAAGTCATTACTTTGTTCAAATATTCACGCTAGTGCAGTGAGAGCGGCAACATTCTTCCTGATGGGATCCATAAAAGCAGATAAAAGCCAGTGAATCAGGTCAAATTAGCCCATTTTGTCTGGATTGTGTTGCTAATCTCATGTCAGCTGGTAGCTTGGAGATCTCAGGCTTCACACTTATGTCTTCAAAGAACCTCTTCAACAGTTAACATAGTCATTTGTCTAAAACCGAGCCCCTGTATATTCATTAAATACCGAATATCTCCACCTCAGCAGGCTGGCAAAATCCTAAATAATAAACTTCACACGCCTGCTGTTCTTGTTATGTTGATGAACTACGACCGGACAATCGCTGGTTGATTGAGCGAGCGGTAAACTGAGATATTGGCTTGATGAAAATGCAAAACATGCACAACATCTCCTGATTCAAAGCCATTTACATAAATAGAACTTTAGCCTGAAGTCTCTTTCTGCCAAAAAAAAAAGTTCTCCCACAGAGAAAACCCATGTCTGTAAGAGGAAAAGTTGCTTCAGTGATAATAAGCCAAGAGCCAAACAGAGACTGGCAGCTAACCATAGATGCTATTTGGCTACTGGTTAGGAGGATGGGGGGGGGGGGGGGGTAATTACCAGTTAGGATGCATGAAGCTTCACGTCGCTGGCAAGTCGTACAGTACGTTGAATGATGTCATCCCCACAGCCACCATGTGGCGAGGATAAATCACTAGAAGGAAAAACATCGATCCACGCCGAGAAAAACACACACGTTGTCAAATTACTTTTTAAAACCTACAGAAACCAGTAAATCCACACGAGAAAAAAAAAAAGAGCTACCTGACATGGTCTGAGGAGGCAAATCCTCAACATCAAAGGTAGCGGCTGACACCCCCACCCCCTCCCACTGCGCCTCCCGTCCCACCACAGCCAGGCATCATGAGTTCAGCAGAGTAAAACCAAATATGACATACCCCCCCCAAAAAAATAGAATCCTCCGAGAGCTGCCGTCTTCCTCATCCCTTTTATTTGCCTCGGGATCGAGCGTGAGCGTGCTGTAAGTACGGAGGAGAGATTAAACGAGCTCATAGCAACGGGGAAAATACATGTCAGAGTTTTTAAATTAAAGAAAACCTGCACAAAGAACTGCAGAGGGATTTGTGCTGTACAGTATGTGTGACTCGCCTTTTGAAATCATGTCAACATATGCAAATAAATGCTTTTCAGCTGACATCAGTGCAGTGTGATTTGTGTGGAAATGGAGGCATTGATTCCTTTTCTGCCGCGTGAATTCGTTTTATTATCATAACACTAAAAAATACTACAATACGCCCCGTTTCAGCATGTGCTACTGAACTATATGCTCTAGAGAATCAGAAAATCAAAGTGTTCTCTTTAAATGAAAGTGACCCCTAAATGATCCAAAACGTGAACATTCTTCCTGTTAAATGGGGCTCCGGTAATGATGGTGTGTAAAGATGGAGGCCGACTTGGAGTGAGAACGCTTCGTCTTCCTGCATTGCAACACGTGGAATCATTCAAAGTTGAAAGGATAAAGAAAAAAAAGGTCTTTGCATGATGAAATGATTGTAACCTCATTTACAATCACGCCTCGTCGTCGTGGAAGTCCTGTTGCATTTCCCAGTGAAATCTTTAACACAGCTCAAATGCACTCTGAAGATGTTGATGAAAGTGTGTGTGTGTGTGTGTGTGTGTGTGTGTGTGTGTGTGTGTGTGTGTGGCTTCAATGAGGAGAGAATATCTTTAAAAAGAAGAATTGGCAGATGAAAGAGGATTGGTGCGTTGAAAGTAGGAATGCTGACCAGTTTTTTTTTTTTGTCCACTTGGGGGCGGCGTAAGAAGCTGTAACACTTTTAGCTCTGTTTTGGTCTCCACACGACTCTTGAGGGAACTGCCTGTCTCTTTAAGGGCAAGGCAATTTTATTTGTATAGCACCTTTCAACAACAGGGCAATTCAAAGTGCTTCACATAAAACATTAAAAGCATTGGAGAGAAAAAAAACTTTAAAACAAGACAATAGTTTAGATTTAAAAATGTAAAAAAATGCTAAATGCTCCACTATATTCCCCCAGCTGTCCATCACAATGCGGCGAAAGTCGACCCAAACAGCAGCAGTGAAAACCAAAAGAAAGAGCTGAAAGCGTCTAAAAGTCCACGTTAAAGCTGCCTAACAATTCAGAACAAATCCATAATGACTGAACAAGATTGACACTAACGGCACGAGCAATAACCTCATTATGTATTTGTAATTATTATTATTATAATTGTATTTGTCATTGGGTAATAGGTGACATTTTCTGTCTTTGCTGCCCTGAGAGCCATAATTACCTTGCAGGGCTGTCAGGTTGTCATGGCGATCTGATTGTGGCATGTTTTTGTATTATTCTAGAGCTCACTTGGAAACTAGATAAGCTTTTTCCAATATTGTTAATAAAAGGCTCAGAATGACTGATGAGTTCTTCCTCTGATCGGCAGGTAGATGATCCAGACCCTGTTTACCTCCGTTACACATTTATCACTGCTTTCCGTCTCTTTTTCCATTTATTCTTCATCCGTTTAAATGGATGAATTCATTTGTAGCTGTGTGGGGTTCCTCCTCTAAATGTAAAGGGTATCACAAAGGTAAAGTTTTCTCTCTCTCTTTTATGAGAAATCAGTCGTGCAAATATAATTGTACTTGAGAGAGTTTTTCTCAGAGGTGGTACAGCTTCTTTCCTTTTTTTAGTGATGGTTCAGTCCAGTAAATGCTTAGAAACACAAGCACCTGCTGGTTGTAGGCTAACGACACCGTTCATCGTATGTTTAACAAGGCGCAATCACCTGTTTGGTTCACCCCATCAGATGGTACGACCCAATTCAGGTCACGGGTGTGCAATTCAGGACAGGGAGGGGAGGTTGTTTTTTTTTATTTCACTTTTAAGTTGCTTGTTTGTTTTCATTTAGCTTCCTGTGGTTGTTTTAGGCATCTAGTTCTTTTTCATTTTGTTAATGAATTTAATTAATTTTTTATTTTTATTTTTCATTATTTTTTTGCAAGGGATTCTGCCTACAGTTGTTGTGTGTCTCTCCAAGTTTTTTCAGCTGCCAAATAACAACTTGCCACCCTTTATTTGGGGCGTCAGCGCTACAGAATGAAGAATAGCTTAATAAAACATATTTTTTTAAATACAAGTCAGATATTGCTCTTAAAAGTTGTACTCTGTAAGATCTGTGCTGCGTTGCTTCTAGCGGCCTCTCTGGCGGTAGATGGAACTGCAGGCTCCCTCACCCAACAGTGTGGACCGTCTCTCTTCTGATGATGCCTTCAAATGCTCCACACTGAAAGGAGGTCCGTGGTTTTCCCTCGTTGGCGTCACTTTGCTTCTTGATGACGTTCCTTCTTCACTTCCATTAGTTTGTTGGTTCTTTTTCTTGGACTGGAAGTTGAACGGTCTTCTTTTTCTGCCTGTTGATTCTCCGTTGTGAGTCAGCAGGAATGAAATCAAACACTTTAGACTAGAGGGAGCCTGACTAGATTAAACTCAGCATAGCGGTACTCCCTTGAGTTTCATTTTTAATTTTGTGGCGGGAATGTCACCACAGACACAGGAGATCCTATTTCTTCTTTTATTAATGGGTCACATGATCAATCACATGACTGCCACTGTAAGTGATATTTAGCGTTTTGCTTCTGATGACATGGCAATAAAAGGAATAACATTGTTTCTATGATCAAAAAAGACGGACCACTCTGGAGAGTTTTCACCGGATGATAACAGGATACTGTTCTTTATGTACTTAGCTCAGTGGGGAGGTTTGTTCTGGGTCATGAAATTCCCACCGTTAGAAAATGCTCAGAAAAACCATCCCGAGCACAGGTGTGTAATGAAAAACAAGACGGAGCATTGTTCAGGTACGGCTTGCAAATTGTCGATGATAGTCGGACCATAAACAACGGTGCGCTTTGGAACGGGAGAGGAGGAAACCTGAGAGGAAAGAGAGCTGAAACAGAGTTGTTTTTCTCCTCGACAGGTAAGTGCAGTTTAGGTTATCTAGCGTTTATTAGCTGGACTGCTGCTGTCAGGGGAAACTTGTACGGCCTCAATAACTCCACTTCTCCGAGGAGGAAACAGTCCAGGCGGAGCTGTGAAGGTCTGAGCCTCAAAAACACACAAAAACAAACACAACTGCTTCATTTTTATGTTGTTTTTACACAACAAACAGGTTGTTTTCATTGTGTCCTTTATTTCCTTCTGTAAATACTGAATACTGCTGGACCACACAGCATACATTCACTTATGGAATCTTCCATTAGCAATGTTTATGATGATAATGTGGCTGTAAAGAACTTTTATCATTCAAATGAGAAGATTTACTCAAAATGTTAAAGGGATTATGTGGAGATATATAGATGATAATCAATATATTCATAATAACTATAGTTCAAATGATTATATTTAATGTTAAAAAGGTTGCTCATAGTGACGCACCAATAAATTATTCTGTATAATAGACTATGGAGTGTTCCTGCCTCTTTTAGCTACTTGTTTTGGTTGTTGTTTGTGAAAAATATCTTATTTTCTACAATAATCCAACAATCATGGGGGGAAAATGCTAAATCACACACAAAAAAATAGATTTTTATTGCGTTTTCCATGCAGTCAGGTTGCTAAATGGACAATCTGCTCCCCCGATCCCCTCTGTGACAAAGTGCCCCATTTCCATACACCCCCATACTCCTTGCATCATTGCATTACCCCCCTACCCTTAACAAGCTACCTCATATTATGCATAACTATTTATTGCACTCAGCACTTTTGGGAGGGAGTTTTCTATGTGGTGATCTCCGGGGATTTAAATGAAAATGATGGATAAAGTAATGGGTGCTCTAACTGCATCTCCTTGTTATTGTAACAAATCTGATTGTGACCTTTAAAACGGTCTGAAAAGCTCTTGTAAAATAGCACAAATATTTCATTATCCAGCCTCGACGTGGCCTTTCTCTCTCCTGTCCGCTCCGCCCCGACGTGCCCCTCCGTCCGGCTGCCCGGGCAAATAAAGAAACGGATGCACCGGAGGTGAATAAAAAAGGGTAATACCCACTTCAAACACCTCTCTCCACTAATCCCTACATGCACTCAACCTTCACACAGTGGAAGTAAACCGCTGACACTTGGACACCGACATTACCCACTTAGCTTTGCAGAACAGACTTCAGTAAGGAGGAGCGAGGGACCGGAGGGGGAAAAAAAGAAAGACACTGCATCTGTCTGCACTTTAGCCCAGCAGATGTCCTTCTCCACGGATACAAGTGCTTTATAAAAACCGGTCTCCTGGCCAATCAGGTCGCCCCGCCGCCTGCCGACATCAAATGTAGGTTTGTAGAGCAAAGACAACACAATCACAGGGGAGATGAGTCCAACTGTCCCTTCCATGTCGAAGCCGAGCAGCAGCTTTATGTTTGAAGATGTATGTCACCACTGAACTTTGTGTTTCTAAAGCCTCCTGCAGGGATGATGTCATTTTGTAGGCCAACCAGTTAGCGTCGCAGCGGTTCCCTCCATAGAGGATCGTTTTGGATTCTTGCAGAAAATGCTTTAAGGCAAACCAACGTTTATAATTCTTACATAATCTTAAAGAAAGAAACACGTTTTTTTATGATTTTTTTGCAGCGTGAATTCAATCACCAGGAAGCTGCAAACGACCTTTTTACTGACATATTAAATGTCGTGGAAGAAAAGGTTAAAATCTCTCTTTGATAGACAGTGGAGTGAATAAGAGAGAAATAAAATGCTATTTTCTGATCGTTTCATAGTTATGTTCCAAACGGCGCAATCCTGCAGGAAGGTGACGCGTCGCATAAATCGAAGGTCGCGGTTCTGCTCCTTTGTGTGCCTTGCTAAAGAGACACACAGAAGCTGACCCTTGTTTGTATCTGACAGCGAAAGGGCGACCTGTAACGGGTTATTGCCTGGAGGTTACTAACCCCACATGGACCCCAAAGACTCTGCCGAGGCCTCGGAAACGTCCCGAAACGCAGCAGAAGGAGAAGAAAGGACTAAAGGCGTGGTTGAATAGATCAAGGCGTTTGTGAGGGATGATGTCATGCTTTTATATGTGTTTTTTATCTAATAATAGATAAAAATCTAATAATAATTTTTATCTTTTTATCTTGTGGCCCTTTAAGTGTTTATATAATGAAGTATTATTAGGTTATGATGTTTCCCCCGTGGCCTTGGAGGTAACGCTTGGTTACGACTCTGCTTCATTGGAGAGACTGTTGGGTGACGACGTCTGGACAGCAAACAGGTGGGGGATGGGCTTTTTGGCAGGGGAGGGGCATTCGGCATTTTTCCTTTTGTGGGACTCCAACTGCTTTCTGATTGTTTGGTTGTTTGGATATGTGTATGACAGGAGAAGGACATTTTCCTCTAAGAATAAATAAATAGGCTACTCAGACAGGGAAGAGAAAAACCAAAGCAGCGAAGCTCCTATTCTGTCGTTTTTATGACAACGCTTGTTGATCTCGCCACAATAACAAGCTTCAAAAAGAACAGCGATGAAAACAAGCGTCTGGGTGTCGCTGCCGTCGTCGACATTCTTCCTCTGGTTTTCAGTTTGTTGGACGGAGATTGTATTATGAGACTTTACATGTTGTACTTTTCAAAAATAATGGTGGAATTAATTCACACCAGCATCCAAGGTCGTGTCGGCTGTTTTTCAGTCTGTTCCTGGATGACACATTACAGGACATGAGCAGATAAGTGAATAATTACCTTTTTTTGTATTTTTTTTTTTATCTGATCGTGACTCACAATGAAGTCTACAATCTGCCTCGGCCCCGGGTCCTGGGGGGTCTATTCATGGACACACACACACACACACGTTCTACCACGATATGGTTACAATTCAAGGAGCGACAGAAGAAGAAAAAAAGGTGATTTATTCACAAGGATGGTCGGAAGGCTGACCTCGGCGTCGGCTGCAGTAAAACAGACTTTTCATGTGTCTGAGTGTGTGTTTGTGCACAAAGTAAAAACTCTGCCTTCCAGAGCGACAGAAGGATTTCTTCCTCATTTATCAATACGTTCATAAGCGTGGGAGTGTAATCCCATATTTGGCGGCGTTTTCCCGCCGTAACCGTAGTAACCACAAAGCTGCATCACGTTTGGGAAATCCAGTCAAAGAGGCAGAAGAATGAGTTCTCCGAGGCAGAGATGGAGACGCAAGACATGATGATGATGATGGGAACCAGAATATTGGATTCATATTGTACAATAACCAGGCTAATGCTAACATGCTAATGTTTAGCAGGTGAGGTGAGTTTAGCCTGTTAGCACGCTAACAGTTGCTAAGTGTGATTGGAATGCTACTTTTGCAGGTAATTCATCATAAAGTGACTATTAGACGATGAATGCGTGTTTAATGACATTAGTGAATTTTGGATTTCATGCAAAAAACGTAGAAGTTTCACGCAGAACCTCAAAAGTCCGGCGGGCCCGCGTCGCCGTCCTAAAAACCACCGTGTGACATTTCTGCCAGCTCAGTTAGATTACCGGCGTCAACACACTCACTCAGATTCCCATAATCCCACGCTGTAAAACGATGACGTGATCCAATCAAAAGAGAAATGATAATGAATATCGGTAACATTAATGACCACTCGGAGGCAGAGCATCAGTCATTGTTTGGAAGTTAATCGCCACCTCGTTAAAGGACCGGGCCTATTAGCTGGAGTCCTGCATTGTTTACTGGTTTAATGATAAAACTGTGATTGATTGATTACCGACGACGCGGCATTCTGACGTCCTTCTTAAAGCTCAGCGGGAAACTTGGTGAACTTGGAGGTCTGTCAAGAAGAGAAGAGGAGCTGAATTTATTCTCCATATGATGAACTGAAGGTGATCCCAATATCCCTTACTTTAGGAGAAATGGTTTCAGCAGATATAGGTTTGCATGAATCTACTGTATTCTATGACTTTGAGTGACTAGTGTGTCATTATTAAGTCAGTATAAGTGCTGTCTTCTCTGTGTTCTGTCTCATTTCTTTTAAATCACATGTTTCATGACTTTTCTCTGCAGCAACATGGCTCCTCCGTCAGCAGCGGCCGTGTGAGTCGATGCTGCCCCCATGTGGTGTGTTTGATCCTCCAGTCTCCATCATTTCAAATGGTTTCTCTCCTCCCTGCAGGGTTCAGAGGCGCGATTTGCTCGGTGGGTTGATGTTTTGCTTATCTCTGCTCTGTCGACGACATGAAATGCAAAAATTGTGAGCAACAAATTCACGGTTTCGGTTCCGCGGCGTCGTCTCATCTTGTTGTGTTTGTGGTCTAAAGGATGTGTGCTGTCCTGTCCTCCCCCCCCCCCCCTTCCCTTCTGGACTGCTCTTATCTCACCTCGTCTAATGCAAAACACAAACCCTCCTCTCTCATCCAGCCATCCATTATCGCTCTCCGCTGATCCTGTTCAGGGTCGAGGAAGGCAGGGTTCACCTTGGACAGGTCACCAGCCAATCACAGGGCTGACGCATAAAGACAGACACACACATTCACACCCTCGGGCCTCACTCATCAGTTAAACAACATGCAAACTCCAGAAGGAGAAGGGACCGGAGCTCACTGAGGTGCTAACCGCCTCCTCTTCCCTTCACTTTAAATTTTAACCACCTCTTACTTTCTAGATTCTGTTGAAACCTTTCGTGACCTGTTCCCTGTGCACCGAGGACACCCTCCAAGGATTCAATTACCCTTTAACCCTCTGAGCTAAGTCGCTTCCAACCTAATTCTTTTTCATCCAGTGAGTCTGAAAAGTGCCTAAAAGAGAGTTTCTACAGCCGTACGTGCAGCCTTCCCTCCCTCCCGTTCCTCAGATCAGTCCGATCATCCTAAACCTGCACGACATCAAACATGCACACAAGAATGTTCCGTCTCCTCACGCAAATGCCTGTCGACCCCAATTAGTCTGTTTTCCAAAACAGGCTCCCGCCAGCCTCGGCTGCAGCCGCGCGTCCCCGTGGCCCTCGTCCTCCGTTAGCTCTTTGAACCAGCAGATGTTCCTCCATGACCCCGAGAGTCGTTCACAGAACACAGAGAACTCACCAGAACGGTGGCAGGCTAAATCTTTAAGTTTAACTGAGCAAAGACCCAAAAACAACAACGGATCAGCCGTCCTCTCTTATACTTCTTACTTACTCACACATCCCAAGCACACAAACATACACCTTAACAGCTGGAAACTGTAGTTTTCAAAGCTAATTTGCAAATGCAGTTCACTCAAAAACGGGTGTGATCTGAGAATACATTGTTTTGTAACTTTTTACAGCAATATACTCAAAAGTATTACTATGTAGTATGAGTATTGGTCACTTGTTTTTGTTGCAAATTAGCATAACAAACAGACATAGGAGAAACAATACAAATCATATGTTTTAATGATTAAAAAAAGGAAATAATTTCAATGATAATGATCATAAAAGCATCATTAATAATAATGATAATCACATTCAATAGTATAATAAATAAATACAATAGTATTAATAATAATAATCTCAATCTGCCTTCATTTGAGATTTACTATAATCTCCTATTAGACTTGATTATGGTTCATTATTCTGTTACGACAAATCTTTGGGGCTGATCGAGTCTCCTTTAGATCAATCTTTCTTTTTCAGTGGAGAAAAAAAAAAAATAATAATAAATAATAAAACTGTCAGCCACATTATTCAAGGAGAAAAAAACATTGACAAAAATAAGAGATGTCTTAATAATCACTGAGGGCAACTAATGATCATTTGAAAGTGTTTTGCTGTCGGTTCAGTTTAATGCCAGACCGCCGGCTTGCCAAGGTCATGATTTATTTAAAAACCAGTTGCCCTGTGATCTAGCGCTGAATTAATGAATGTAAAAAAACACACACATACACAGTCTCTGAGTCTAATGATTAATATGATGCAGGCTAATCTCTTTAGCTGTTAGACCAGTAGACCTTTTCATGTAAATCAGAAACTCAATGAAACAAACTGACTTTCCAGTGTAAAACTCCTCTAAAACACTGAAAACACCTTTGAGTTATTCATGTAAATGATGTGTTCTGTGCATTAATATGACTCCTCAATTATCACCACATGCAAAACTCCCACCATCTAATGAATGAGGTGAGACTGCAGCTTCAAAAATAACATGTAGGTCCTGAAACTGTGAATTAGCAGCGACAAGCCGAGCTTATCCGAGAGCGGGCTAACAGGGCAGAACAGTCATAGTTACATTTACACAATGCCTGCATTCCTTAACAATTAATGAACACAAAAACCCCCAAAGACATTTGAGCCCCATTAAGAGAGAAATCCAATAAATGTAAAATAGAAAAGGCCAGTGTGCAATGGATGCTCAATGGCACTGAGAAAAGCTGATACAGGCAGCAATATAGACCTTTTTCTAATATATAGGCTTATTTTTTCTCACTTATTTTTCTCACTTCTTTAGCTCCTATTAAATGCTTTTTTTAACGTGCAAACTGTTCCCATAGACCTATTATAAATGTGTGATTTTTCCTGATCGTGCTGACATTTACTTATTAATGGTGCCTATAATCGATCGTTAAAACTGAAAACTTACATCTAGTTTTACTGGATGTTAATTAAACCTCAACCAAGGGTATTAATTGGTTTTATGTGCCTGTCTAATGCTCATACACTCTTGGAAATAAGGGTTTCAATCATGCAGTTAACTTTGCAGGGTTCTTTAAGAGCTCCATTTGAACCCTTTTGAGTGGTGAACTACCTGTGAGGAGATTTTGCATTTTTTTTATTTGTATTTTACCAGGAAGTCCCACTGAGTTCAGAATCTATTTTACATGAGAGACCTGACTTTGTCATACAGGAACACCATGAAATATATATAAAACTGTGAAACAGTAACCCAGTGTGTAAAACATATATACTGTTACACATTACACTAGAAAAGCATACATATTAGCTCATAGCTCTGCACGTAAAGACGTGTGTTAAACAAATATCACCAAAGAAAGATTGATTGATTGCCCTTATCTGGATGCAACATGAATAGAGGCTTTTACAATAAATGGCCACAAGGGGGAGACAACCCCTCCTCCAAATTATACAACACACTTGACTATATTTCTATGAATTTATTTTGTTGACATGACACATTGACTCCTTTAATACCTTATTGTTGCCACATGATATTATTTAATAACACAAATGTATCATATAATTATACTTTGAGCGAATTCAAATATAAAAGGTATGGTATGTTGACTATGCATTGTTTGTGAACAGGCAGGTATATTGCCATTGCCCCCCCCCCCCTTCCAGAAAACGAAATGAATCCCCAAACTGTCCATGTGGGACTTTATGAGGCTGAAATCACATCACAATTAAGAGGCATGAAACCTTCAACCAAGACATAATGATTTCAGATTCACATCATAAAGAGGCAAATAAATATTTTGGACAGAGAGAATGTTAATTATCATAATCACACATTTGCTGTTTGGAAGGAAAAATGATTATTTTGATTGCGCTTTGAAACATTATGGTTGTCTGAGCTTCATTGCATTGACACTAAAATGGGTATAAATCACTGAAACAATCTTCTCTTTGCGGTTGATCAGGTTTATTTACTTACTTCTAGATGCATAATTAAGCTGATATAGCCCATTTTAGAGGAGGATGTATAAATGCATTAATCCACATTGGACAACAACAAAAAATGGATTTCCCTCGAGGTGTTCAGACTTCACACGACCGGAGACAGCGCCGGTATTGTCTCAGTCACATCCGCGTTGAGTGCAGTTTCCTCAGCCGCCACATGATGGTAAGCACGAATAGCAGCAGGCGTCCCACTTTACTCCAAGAGCATCACTCACACTGATGAGGGTAGTCGGTCACTTTAATCATACCGGAATGTGGGCGACTCCGCCTTCAAAGTAAGAGCTTGATAAACGTCTCGAGGGGGAGAAACGATTAATTTATACGCTAATCGACAGCAAACTAATCGTATTCTGTTTCCAGATGTGTGCTCCTTTAATCGTGCACACGTACATTGAGAGCAACGTCAACGTGGAGTCACTGATTTAACGGTGGTCGCGGTCAGACTTTTATTTTGAAATACAACTGACCGGATGTCCCTTCTGTAATTGCGTCCGACTTGACACCGGTACCTAGTGGCCCACTCAGCGCCCCCAATCTCCAGCGGAGAAGAGAATACGAGTATCGCCCCGGCGCACGGTTGCGGCAGCCTTTCCGGCTCGGATATTTGGTCACTTTCTGGATTTATACACGCCACACGTAAATTCCGGGATGCCTTCAAATGTACAAGGTAGACAAACGAAACGCTTTGTCCGTGTTTCCCGGGTGTCTGCTTAACCTCAAGCTAGCTTAAAGAGTATTTTACACTGGAGAGAGCATCAGCAGGCTACCGTCCAAGCTAAGTCGGTGTTAACTAGCTTTTATTAAAATGTAACGCGATTTTCTGTTGTTGTTTTTCAGGAGGGAAAGCCTTTGGGCTGTTAAAGGAGCAGCAAAGGGTTAAATTGGATGAAATAAACAAGGTAAGTCACGCTCCCGTGTGTGTGTGTGTGTGTGTGTGTGTGTTTTAACCATGTATCGGCGTGTCTAACGGCTCCTCCTCGAGGGATATTTGAATTAATTGAGGGCACGCGCACATACACTTGACTCGGCATTGGCCTTGTTTTTGAACGTGCGGCCACACTGATGGTACGAGGCAGGTTGTATTTAACTGTCAGTGTCGTAAATAATGATTTCACAATGAAACAAACACACACACACGTTTTGCGACGCTGTCGATGCATTTTATTGATTTGACCCCACTTGTTGAACGGTGTTGCGTGCCGTCACATGAGCCGATCGATCCGTTAAAACAAAAAAATGAAGCGTGTGTCCTCATGTCCGGCGTTTCGACGGCTGTCTGAATGAGCTCTTTGTCTCACGTCAGCCCTCGGCCCCGTCAGATAATTCTGTAGTATTCCAGATTAACTGGACTGTCGTCCGTATAATCTCTCCGTTTTTCCCTCCCTTTTTTTTTTATTTTATTTTGGCAGTCATCATCGGGCTCGCGCATTGGAAACCAGGTCGCGGCCCCGCGGCGCCTGTCACATTCCTGTGCACGGTTGCAAACACACGCTGCTCCTTCATAGACCTCTATATAGGGTTCACATCCCTCATTAGTTAATTAGAGGAAATTACCCCCACATTCCTTATCAGTTAAATCCTTCAAATACATTTTAAACATGTGACTAAATCCTGGGTTTTTATTGGGTCAAATAATCAATTAAGTTAATTGACTTTTAATCCAGCTTCTCTAATGTTTAAAGCAATCAAACCCAATGTGCTGTTAATTTCATAACAGAAAAAATACATCTCACAGTATTCTTTGTGATGATGTCTTTCAATGCACTTGTTCATTCGAGAGGACATTCCTGTGTAGGCGGGGGGGCGTCCCATATAAACACCCAGTTTTGGTGTTTATCCTCTTCTCCCTTAATTACAAGCTTGACAGGTCAAATGAAGAGAACAGCCTCCCTCTCTGTCTCTCACTGGTTGTTCCACATAGATGGAAGCTGACTCCCACATGGCAGATTGTGTCGTTATAATTTCATTAGAATAGCTCCCTTCAGGCTCTTCCTTTACACCCTTGTGTGGTGTTCCACTTAACGAACACGGTGATAAGTAATATTACCGGGGGAGGGGGGCTTCTTATGATCGTGAGTCATCATTCTATAGTTAGAAAAAATCAGATTAATGCTCTAATTTGTCAACCTGTGTCCTCTTTAATTGTGTATTTTGAAACACTGCAAGCAAAGTTTCAAACCGGGGCTCGAAACTGATTAAAGGGGTTTCAGTCAAACTTGTAAGACTTGTTTTTTTGGGGGGTTTCTTCTGATCACTCCCATCTTCTTCCTCAGGAATACCTGGAAGACCAGAAATACAGGGATGAAGAGGACCTGGCGGAAAAATTGGAGGGTCTCAAAAGTAAGCAAATCCAGTCCTTTCCCCCACAGCAGCTTCACTATCTGCAAGTATGCAGTCGTCTTTGTGAGGGTGTGATCCTTTAATCCCGCCTTTTTTCTTTGCATCAATATTTGTTTGTTAGCTGCCTGCACACACACACACACACACACACACACACACACACAGGAGTCCTCAGCATTTTGTTTTTCACTGTGGGAAAGACAGACTGCTGAGATTTCAAAGAGGCTTGCAAGGCCAAGTCCTCAGTGGCCTTGGAGGAATGTGCTGGGGCGTTCCTCCGCTTGTTGTTACAATATTCAGAACTATGCTGGGTAAACTCACTCCTTGGAATAGAATAAAATCACTGCTACAAGGAGCTAATTACGGGAACAAAATAGCTTTGCTCTGATATCACTGGTGTGTGCCCTGGGTGCACGTCGAGCGTTTTGTTTTCTGGCTGTGTTTTTTGTGTTTTTTTATCTTCGATTTTCCACACGGAGTAACATAAGAATAGGGGGCATGAGAAACACGCTCCAGTGTCCTACTTACAATCTCATCTCGCTGGAGGAAATGGAGCAGTGATATATAAACAGAAAGGGGACCCGACACCCAGGTCCTGAGAGGATTTTTTCTCCTTGCTATCTTTCTGTTTCCATACTGTCCCAGTGACCCAGAGGTCAGGATCTAAACACACCACCAACCAAATCACATCACAGCTACTGTATTCAGGACCAAATAATAACACTTCCCTTCCTCAACAAGGGTTGGGATACTCGCCAGCGGGTGGAAACCAACCCAAGATACACTCCCTTATTGGAGCTTTATCTGCCTGCCAGTTTTTTGGCGCCTTTTTTGGCGCCCAAGCTTTCTCTTGGATGCCTGCATTGAAGCCTTTATCTGCCTGGCAGGGTTGGTGTCGTTTAACAGTGTGGGAAACTTCTTTGTTCATGTGTTGAGAATTCATCATCCATTTCTATTTGATCAGCAAACCTGTGTGGTTTTGTTCTTTTATACAAGTGATAGCTGCCAAAGTGATTGGCCGTTAAACTCTTATTACAACTCAAATTAATCAAACTCTAAATCACCGACCTCTCAATGAATTATAGCAGAAAATGGCTGGCTCATATGTCGATGACATGTGTTATTTGATCACATCCGTTGTAAAGGAATGTAGGTCAGGAGGATACCCTAAAGACATTTTTGTTCAGTGGAGCCATTTTCAGTGGCTGCAGATGATCAACAGGCTGCATTACGACAAGTGGCCCACTCAAGAGCTGCTGTGTGTGTGTGTGTGTGTGTGTGTGTGTGTTGTGTGTGTGTGTGTGTGTGTGTGTGTGTGTGTGTGTGTGTGCGATATGTGTGGAGGCCCCCTTCTCAGAGTTTACGAACAGGGTTGGCATTGTCCTGTCCCACTCCCCAAGGGTTCACACAGTTAACACAGTCCTCTCTTTCTCCCTCACAACACACACACACACACACACACACACACACACACACACAGAGCTTCCAGTGTGGGACAGAAATAGCCAGTGTAATCTGACTAAAGTGGTCTTCTGGACAAAAGAGTGGTAAAATTTACTGAGAAGTGGTAAAATGTCTTCTTTTTTTTGTTGTTTTTTCCATCAATAATGAGCTTTTATACTTGAAGACACATACAGAAGTCAATAGTTACTCGGGCTAGCAAAGCTCAACTTTTTTGTCATTAAATAACATATTTGCCATTAAAGGAGTAGTTTTGACGTAAAGGGTAATGTTTTTATACATACTCTCTTATAAAATGTTCCTTAAAATGATCTATAATGCAATCATATTGGTCCGTTTTATCTGTCGCCCTCTGCTTCCAGTCTTTATGCTGTCTGCTTCTCATCTTACTCTCAATAAGAGAGACTTATAGACACAGAAAGCTTATAATAAAACAAAAAAAAAACTTTTTTCTGAGTCTTGGTCCCAGCAAAAAGTTTGCAAGACAGCCAGCCCCAAACACTAGAACTGAAAACAAAGTGGCTGTGCACCAATAGTTACTGGGTGTGGGACATGTTTGGCAAGCATGAGTGCTTTGTCTGCATGCTTTCAGGCTAGGAGGACCAGATTTTATTTTTGAGTGAGTGACCGGGAGGGTAGACTCTGTATCCAAGCTTCATCATGTTCAGCCCAAACGTCTTTGTTCTCCTTCCTGGTTGCTGCGTTTGAACTTTTTAAAGTTCTCCTCTAACTTCCTGACCCTCTCACTTTAATCCGTCTCCGATGTCAACGCCGCTCAGCTGCCCCCCCGTTCGCCTGCTTTCTGCTGAGACACTCAAAGCACACCTGTCATTATCTGCTGCCTGCATCCATCCTTTTGTCAGGCCAGCTGTCAGCAGAGTGTGAGACGGTGACATCACTGGACTGTGTGTGTGTGTGTGTGTGTGTGTGTGTTACTGGCATGTGAGATGTTGTGTTTGTGTAAATGTTACTCGTGGGGAAGTGGTACATGAGCTGTCAGGGTAATAATCTCTTGTGTGTGCTTGCGTTGCAGATAGATATGCTGAGTTTGACCTGAACGACCAAGGAGAGATTGGTGAGTAATTGTAGCGCCGGAACAACAACTGCGACCCGGATAACACCTGTCAGCTGAGCCAGGCTCAGTGTTGTCATGAGGGTGCAGTAATTAATAGTGCGAGTGTGTGTGCAGACTCGTGTGTCATGTCTGCGTTCCTGTAAAGTGAGACCTACTGTACGCCAGTGGGGAAGGTGTTGAGGTGCAGATGTGGTGTCTGTCTGCAGGTCCTGAAATCAGCTGCTAATTGAAACAACATATGTTGTTTTAGCCACATTAGCAAGAAAAAAACGGAACAGATGGCAATGTCAGTTGCTTGGTCCACCATTATGGCCTAATCTATAATGTCCTATAACAACTACTCAATGGATACACATGGCATCCTACATTTCCCATCATGCAACTCAAATAATATTGTATTAGAACCTACTGTATAGAGAGGCACCCTTCAGGTGGATGTACACATTGTATGTGTTTGTCAATTTAAACGATAATTTAGCATGTTTTTCTAGATCTTGCTCATTCTTTTACGTCCCGACTGAAAAAAAGAGAGTTGCTGGATAAAAAAGAAACAAGCAATGGCAACAATGGTGGCGTACGTTGTGTGAGACGGGAGATTTAGTTCTCTGAGCGGTGAACTAAACCCTTCTATAACATACTTTTGGGCGTGACTTAGTCTCTATTTGTCTCCTAAATGCTTCCATCTTTCAAACCCCACACCACCATTATGTAACGAAGGCTTTCTTTTGAAAATGTCTCCCCCCCAAGCTGATATAACTCTTCAGGGTAATCGTTTCTGACTCTGGAAAGCTCCCCCCAGAGCCACATAAGACATTAAACAGCTGTCTTCACAGTCTGAGTAGAATATGTGTTGGACTGTTGTTCGAGTGACTGTACTTCAATCCATAAAAATGAGTCATATTCTCTCAGCCGAGCACAGTCTCTGATCGTGCACTCTTCCTTCTCCTCAGACATGATGGGCCTGAAGCGGATGATGGAGAAGCTGGGCGTACCCAAGACCCACTTGGAGTTGAAAAAAATGATCGTGGAGGTGACGGGCGGCAGCAGCAG
The DNA here is from genome assembly GCA_029853015.1 of Chelidonichthys spinosus. Taxonomy (NCBI): domain Eukaryota; kingdom Metazoa; phylum Chordata; class Actinopteri; order Perciformes; family Triglidae; genus Chelidonichthys; species Chelidonichthys spinosus. The sequence goes on from CM056840.1 coordinate 17,841,061, forward strand.
CAACACGATCGACTACAGGGACTTTGTCAAGATGATGCTGGGCAAGCGTTCGGCCGTGCTCAAACTGTGAGTCAACCTCTGTGTAATGTGTTGCGTGAAAAGAACACGTTTTTTACATTTACGGAGTTGGCCGCGTCTCTGAACCATCTGCTGGTTCATGATGTGTTCGGGTGTGTTGTCTGAGAGGGAGGAGGCCAATTCTGACAAGCGATGATGTCACTACCCACACGCTGCATTAATCTCCATGGCAACAAAACCCATATATGTAGCCTATCCATAGTCAACCCGTCCTTATCCTTAGCTGGGCTCATGTGCTTAGGTAACCGATTAGAGGCTGATTAAGCACCGACAGTCAGGCAGGACTGATAAATAGAAACTCATCACATTCTGTCAACAGAGTTCTTTCACAATAGAAATGATTTGTTGTCGTTGTGTTTTTTTTTTTTTTTTTCCAATGATCCCTGCTGGATAAGGACACATATTTCCTGCTGTTCTAAAAGGGGTTAGCGTAGGCAGTGTAAGCCTGTTTAAAGCAGCCTTGGAGTGGGTCAGACTGCAGGAGAACCAGTGTATTGGCTGCCGCTTGTCAGCTCCGTTGGACTAAGCTGGTTGGACAGACAAATCCTCATAATCCCAAAAACACCAAGCAGAGAAAATGCATAACTTTTCCTCCTTTGCCCTCAACCGTTGTTTTTTTTTTTTTTGTTTTTTTTAAAGTGTATCCCATAATCCGCCATCCGCTATTTATAAGTACCTCATTCCCTCCCGGGCCTTACTTGTCCAAGCTGATGTTTGGAATTATTCTTCACCGGGATAAAGTGGTCAACTGTGGAAGTGGAACTTGATAATGTGTGTTTTACTCCATGGATTTTGGACCAGTATTTGGAAGAATGATCTCTGCAGATTTAACAAATTGACATGAACAGGAAGCTTCTATTAGTATTTGAGTGTGATACCCACATACATATTAACTGATCTACTCAAGAAAAGAAACATTGGCCACAGGGTGTAGGCTACCTACACGGAGTATCTTGCTGTTTGTTGTCCTGCTCCCCTCTCTGATAAGGTCTACAACGCCTCTCTTGTGTGCTGCTGTTTGTTGTCTCCAGAGGGAGGGAGAGGTGGAGGGTACACTGAGCTCTAGAAGAGTGTTATTCAAAGCATTTGGCACGAGAACAATTGATGTAGTTACAATCGGAGGAAAATGTTTGAGGTCAGGCTCCACAAGTCGAGGCCCAGTTTTGTGACCAAGACTTGAAATGAGCCTTAAAGATGTTTATGCTGGTTAACAAAGTTTACGCAAAACAGATAAGCAGAGTTCCTATCGGGTGACTCAATTCAGACTTTGTACATGTTAAACAGGTGTCAGGTGTGTAGCGTAGAGATTAAGTCAGCCTTTATCTTTATCTATTTAGCCGTTCTGCCTGTATGGAGCAGATTAGCCAAACATATGTCCTCTGTCACATACATCATAGTCCTATAATGAATAACTTGTTTACAGAACGGGATATTTGGCTGCGTTTCTGATTGAATCATCAGTTAGATGACCGACCATCAGCGGTGGTCTGAGTGACGTCATGCAGCTTTAGGAAGCAGATATCAGGGGTGTGAAGAGTGAGAGATACCAGAGAAAATGTGCCGGACTTTGCCGAGTGCCGGTTTCGTCGCCGGGATCATCGCTTCTTATGAGCTTAGCGGAGCTTTGCAGAGTTTTCCAAAAAAGGAAATTAAAGACAGACATTGGCTCTGAATAGCTCCTGTCAGTCCGCTCACTCTTCTGTGTACGCTCTAAAGCACCATTCCCCTCACTCCCTTTTGTGGTTTCCCCTTCATTCCTTTCCTTTCACTTCCCGCTCAGCCAGCTCATACCCGAGTCTTCACTGAGGCTCTCTGTGTCCTCCAGGAGGCAATTATCCCTCCTCACCCGCACATCCTGCTTCTCTTCTTCATACCTTTTTGTTTTTACCACCTTTAAACCCTTAGACTACCTTCTGTCTTCCTGGTTTACGTGTACATTTTACTTTCTTTATGCCTTTCTCCGCGGCATGAAACCATCCAACCAAGTCCCCTGGTCTCAATCGCTCTATCTCTGCCTGCTTGAGTTCATTTAATTTGAGGCGATGAGGGCCGAAATGTTTTGATAATCATTCAATCAATCACACATACTTCACTCTCTTTCCTGTAGTATGTGATTTCAAATAATGTTTTATTTAATTTGTCATTAATACTATTTATTTCGTGTTCATCACAATCAAATAACGTTATAATGCTTTAATACTGTATGTTGGAGCTACGTCCTACGTTCTGTGTTTCAGATAAATCAATAACAGACCAAAGAGCAAAGACAGTTTGAAGTCCTTTAGAAAAGAGTCCATTTTTCTAAACGTTTGTTTCAACTCACAAATCTTGATATTGGCCTCAGAAATCCTGCGTTTTTTGACTTTCATGATTCTTCTCTCTCTCTCTCTGCAGAATCTTGATCTTTGAGGACAAAGCCAACGGCGCTCCCTGCAAACCCGACGGACCCCCTCCGAAGCGGGACATCTCCAGCCTGCCTTAACTGTAGACCTCAACCTCCAGACTGCTCGTGAAGCAGAGGGACCAGCGGCGGTTGCGTGACAGAGTCGTTCCCTCGATGTGGGGTGTCGTGTTAGTGTGGGAACGGTGATCGAGGACGTTATTTTGTGATATACGGTGTGTGTGTGCGAGTGTTGTCATTTGAAAGACTGAGACCACGACTCACTAAATGATGTTTGACTGTGAATATTATCATTCATACGTTTTTCCCTTTTTAATTGAAATGTAGCATTGGTAGTTGTACGTGTAACCTGCTTGATAGATTGCATAGTAAGTGTTTCATGGTTATATTTTAAGGGAAGAATCCAAATTACCAGAGGTTGCTTTTTTCCTTTCCTGTTTCTTTTTTTTTTTTTTTTGGGACGCGTTTTCATTTCAACCATGTGAGAGTAGGATGCTTTCAGAGGAGCACAAGGAAAAGAACCCCCCCAACACGTTTTTTTGCACTGTCCTCAGTGGTCTTGGATGGAATCCTAACGGGCTAATCTTGGTCAGCGTCTCGCTTAAGATAAGGTGCCAGAGATTACAGACCCAGCCCGTTTCCTCTGGGTCAAAGTCATCAGCCCTTGGAGCCAAATACTGATCTGGAATCAGTAGCTATGTTGCAACGGCCACCTCATGATCTGAAAATTAAAAAAAACAAACATTTTTTGTAGATGACTGTACTGCTATGCGTTTGTAATATTCTTCTCTCTAGTGCGAGTGAATAAGAGATCATGTTGAACATGGGACTTTCAGTTTCAGTAGGTGACTAGAAGAAGTTCTTTTTTTTTTTTTTTTAGATCTGTAAGGTTAAGCACATGTTCATTTTGGAAGGAGTGTGATTTACAGGCACACAAGCATAATAAATGTACATAATATACGACACGCAGTACAATCATATTCTTTCCAAGTGCCTCAACATGCAGATACTGTAGAGCTTAAACACACAGATTGGGGGGGAAAGGAGGGAGGGCACACAAGTGTTCAGTTCCAGCAGTCTTTCTAGCTCCCCAGGTCTTGAAAACCGTGTTCTTTGTAATCTGGTGAGATTGTTTTTATGATATTTTGTTGAATTATATTGATGTGGTGTGTTCACAACGCTCTGAGTGAAGTTCACAAGTAGTTTTTTTCTCCCCCTTTTTTCTTGCCATCGTTTTCTTTTTATGTCGCGGGTTTGACTGCTTATTTTATCCTTCTTATACTTCATATGTGTTATTAGTTTCTCTTTGTCTGACATTTCTTTTCATCCCTCTCTCCGTCAAACTGCATTCATTGTCCTGTGAATTCTGTGATTTGTGCCTCAGTGTTCCTGTAACTCACGCTACTTACTGTGAATTTGGTACTTGTAGTTTTTTTTTACCCATTTAACATATTTTAACCAGTTTTTTTGTTTTTAGACGTATAACATCGTTTAATGCTGTTAAAATGCACATTGTTTGCAGACACCAAAGGAATAAAACTTATTCTTACACTGGCCTGTTTTTAATTGTTTATTTCTGTATTGGAGATCTCTTTTTAAACTCTTGGTTGGCTAAAAATAACAAGTTTGTGGTTAAATGTTTTTTATTTCACTAGTAAACACCAGTGTTTGTCTATAACACACGTCCACTATGAGAGGGACATTTGGTCGTTTCAGACCTTGACTCCACATCAAGACGCCATTCCATATTTTTTTCTCATTCATTTTCATGCTGCTTAATGTACATGCATCTGTATGCATACGGACTCTTGAGCAATAAAACATTTTCATGGAAAAAAGTCAATAGCTGCAGCTGCAAACGATCACTTTTTTCTATTTAATTTTATTCTTGATCTGTGTGTAAAGGCCGTTCATGTTGTGTTTGGATGCGGAGACTTTAATAAGCACGCTAACAGGCAGATACAGCAGGATTATAATAAGCACCTGTCTAATTAAAATGATCATCACTCTTGCATGTAATGCTACCAGGAGCTTACGTAGGCACAGTGGGATTCTCACGTAACAACTATCCCCCAGGGAAAATGTCAGCTCTAATTTCATCAACTATGTTAAGTCACATCGGGAACAGTTTTGCACCTTTTGTTGTATTTCATCCACTTTTTCACATCTCAAATGAAAGTTGTGGTCAGGCTCATTGAAAAAATGTCTTGTTGCATTTTCTGTCACATTCAGCCCTCTTTTATTTATATTTATTTGTATTTGTTGTGTGTCCTTAGCATATACACAACTTGTTCAAGTCATCACATCACTTGTAGTTTGATTTATCTTGATGAATTGTTATTGCTGAGTTAAGTATTCAAGAGGTCTATTACTCTGTGTTGATGGTAATGAATGGTCCATGGGTACATGGCAATAAGAATGTAAAAGTGCATCAGAGGATCGGACCTCCTCCTCCTCCTCAGTGGCTCATCTCTAATAAAGATACTGCCATCTACTGGTCACTCAAAGTCAGGACATTATTGAGACATTTGACTGGTATTAAGAAAGTGAAAAGCTCTTTAAACTGGGAGGGAAATCAAATGAGGAAGCACATTGTGTCCATTAGTAGCACCAACAGCCTACATTAAATACTAAGGATTACATCCTGGTGATGAAGAAAGCCAGCTTGATCTGTCGGGCTCCATTGAGTTCATATTCATCATCACACAAACTATATAACCTTCCTTTTACAAATCTGAGAGATACAAATGAGGCTCAAAATGTGCCTTTTGAGCAATGAGGACATATTTATTCTCAATAAAAACATAAAGTCCAACGAAGCATCATTTTAAAACAATCATACTCGTCACAAGGACTAGACACTTGTATGCAACCCCAATTATGTCATTTAAGTCATCTTAAATTGGGCCAACACTTAAATGTTAAACAGAAAGCCTGCCTTACGAAGGGGTGGACTGTGAAAGAATGAAAGCAAATTGTACCTACAGGATTGACAACCAACCGCTAGATGTCGCTGTCGAGTAGACATCTGGAGGTTTGTGATTAGAGATGTATACATTCACTGGCCCCCCACTTTTCAAATCCCCACCGGATGAATAAGAACAGAAACAAAATCAAATATTAAATATGAATTCATACCTGAATATATTCACTACAGCCTACTGTACTGAGGTTTAATTATTACTTCTTGTGTCCTCAAATGGAAAAAACGATGGATAAAACTTTTAATCTAATCAGTATTCTTAAAACACATATAGAGGGCACACACACACACACACACACACACACACACACACACACCAAGTGTCACTGAAAGGACTTTTGGTTCCAACTGTAAATTCTTACCAAACCTCAATGAGTCGTCGTGGTAACGGGCCACCAGGCCATTCTTTCTTTAACAGTTCCTCACTGACCGAGTATTTAAACAGTATTTATACAGCCTGTATGTTGGGTAAGCAGAAACATCGTTATTTAGGATATCCCTTTAAGTGCAGGACGCTGTGCTTCGGAGTATGATTTGGGATTTTTTTTTAGGGTGTTGAGTCATCAATCACCGTGACTGAGCAGCTCTTCACATCCCAACGAGCTCATTGTTATTCACACCGTGTCTCATTCTCAGCCTTCTGGGACATGAGATACAGTATAATTGGCCACGGTCAAACTCAGGAATTGAGACTACACAGCAACGTCCAGCTGCCTTTGTGACTTCAGCACTCACAAGGAGATCAACCCAGACCAGTGCAGCACAAAACCAACACCGAATCAGTCCTTTATTTCCATGCAATAACTATTATAACCAGAATTATCTCCAAACAATGTTGCCATGAATACTAAAGTGTTGCAAATCTCAGTCTCTAGTGGTAGATGAGTGTCCCCACTTCTCTTAATCCTACCAAATGTTCGCTTTCATTTGCTCATCCTATCCTTGGAATAGTTTCCTCAAATATAATACAATGGTGCAATATGACAAAAATGTGTCTCCAACTGTTTGCCAAAGAAGATCTGTGGCTCTTGGTAATGGAGTGGGGAACATATTCTTTTAAATTGACATTGTTAGACCACATTTCCATAAAACCCTGTAAATCATAAATGCAAGAAATGCAGAATGAGATGTGCAACTCCCTGTATAACTCCCAAGGTATGTTGCCAGTAAACTAACTTTGTATGCCCCCTCTTAAGGCTAAGGTCATCTATATCAGGCAGACCAACATATACCGTATGCCCGGTCTGGCTGATAAAAATAAAGGGCTGAGCAGATCCACAGCTCCCATAGTGCTTGGATCACTGTTTAGCTTTCTCTGTAAATAATTGATGTTACATTTTGTTGCATCTGTTCATCCGTGCATGTGGGATTATGTTCCACTGTCATCATTGTTTTTCATTAATCACCCCATGCATGTCTAATGTGCACTTCCTCCTTATTCTCTCTGGCCTCAAAATAAGGCTTCTATACATTTTCCAGGCACAAAAGAAAGTTCAGTCCATGTAAAGTTGATAATCACAGCCTGATTTAGGCGTTTACTGGCAGCACTTGAACGCCACACAAGTACGTCGCCTCGCTTCTGACGAATCACGCACGAGCCGGGGCGCCTCCCACCCTCCGCGCGGAGCAGAGTCGCTCGAGTAGAGACGCGCTCGCGCACACAGCGGAGTTCGGTCCATCTCTAGCTCGCAGCTAGCTCTACCCGGCAGCAAGGCCACTGCGGGAAGATGGCGACGGAAAAACAGAAACATGAAGGAAGAGTTAAAATTGGACATTACATTCTCGGAGATACACTCGGAGTGGGGACGTTTGGGAAGGTTAAAGGTATGTCTCGACTGTCTTAACGCCCTGTGTGTTGCATCCTGCCAAACCTGAAAGATGGTGGCCAGTGGGAGCTTTTTTTAGCTTAGCGGCTAATTTAGCATGCTTAGAAAGCTAACTTGTCGCAGGAAAGGTAACACACTTGTTGTCCCCGCGTCCTGCTCGTTATCTCAACTTGTTTCCGACAAACGTGACGTTTTTTTTTTTGTTTGTTTGTTTTATTTGCAATGCAAAGTTACGCGACATTAGCTTCCGTTTTGCCACATCGCGTTTAGTTAGCGGCGGGTTGCGTTTGTTGAGCTAGCCAGAAGAGCCACAAGTCGCTTGTCAAGACAGACACCGGGAAGTAAACCTTTTTTGAGTCGGGCTAGCGATAGTTATGGTGCTAGCTGGGTTCATATTAATGAGATGCAGGCATGTAGTTATGCCGATTCGTGTCGGTTCCCTTGTCTCTCTGTTTGAACATGATGTAAGAAAGTTCTGCTGCTCGGTAGCACATTTGGTCTGAACTCTGACCTCCTCCTTATGAATTGTTTTCCATCCTGTTGAAGAGACAGCTAGATGTTTGTCTGGAGGGAGCAGGGCAAACCCGGCCGAATGTACGCCCACGATTAGTATGTCTCTATACATATTTACTTAACACACGTTGGAATAACATTTATTTTGGATTTAAGAAAACTGTGTATGTATGCTCACATCATCGTTGTCGATCATCAGCACAACTGTTGAATCAATAGTAGCAGTTTGCAGACTCCCGTCTCCTACAATCCATTCAAACGTTGTCGTGTTTTCTCCTTATAATAATTTGTTATACATTTCCGATATGCTTGCATACTTTCCTCTAACCGATGCTGCTGTTGCATATCGCTGAAAACGTTTCAGCATCAGTTGTTTTCCCTTCAACTGAAGGATGACATCTTTGAGTTTAGTTAAACCTCTTTTTGGGGTTGTCAAGCCACTGAACATACACGTCCAAATAAAATCTGGCTGCTTGGATGGTCCCCCCCTCCATATTTTTTAATATACCTTGTTCTTCAATTTCACTTCATGGCATTTTTTTTACATTTAAAGCAGCTATAATCATTAATATTAATATACAATCTAATGGCTACTAGAAAAATATGACTTTACACAGCATTTCCCTTATATTAAAAATTGAGCATCCTTTAGCTCAATGTTTTAGTTATTTGGCCCACAACTTCTGTTTTGGTTCATTGTCCGGCCTCTGCTTAGCTTAGTTCAGCAAAAAGCTCTGAATTCAACCTGCCCAGGACTAAAGGTCAAAAGGACAAAGTTAGTGAGTAGTCGTTGAACATAGTGGAGCATTTGAGTTGCATGGCGTAAAGCCCTCTGCCACGCTCTTGAACCTTTTCTGAAACTTGCAACTGTTGCGGCTGCAATTATTATGTTATCTTACCTCTTCGCTGGGAGAGCACAGACCTTTCTTTTTACAGACAACTTCGGTCGTCTAAATTCCCGGTGTTGCATACAATTACACCAGTGAGATGATTCTAGTAGAACTTGCTTGAGAACAATAATTAGAAACAATAGAACAGCGTAACTATTGAGTAGACTGCAGATGGCTAAAAGAAAAACAACTATCCAAAATATTTAAAGCCATAATCCAAGCAGCATCGTGGTTCATTAATGAGTAGGGCTACTGTTTCTTATCTGGACTGGAAAACCAATTTGAAGGGTATTTTGGGGGGGAGGTATTATACTTTTTGTCTTTGCTAAAATAGTCATGATTGAAGGAAGGTACTATACAACAGGTGACTCTATATATTTCTGAACAGCAGTGCATGTCCTGAGTTGAAATTGGAATTTATTTGTGACAACATTTTGTTTTATTCTGCAGTGGGCCAGCATGAGCTGACCAAGCACCAAGTGGCCGTGAAGATCTTGAACAGGCAGAAGATCCGCAGTTTGGACGTGGTGGGAAAGATCCGCAGGGAGATCCAGAACCTCAAGCTTTTCAGGCATCCTCACATAATTAAACTGTAAGTCCTAGATTACACCCTGCTCGCTGCTCCATAATCCCCATGCCGCCACATTAATGCCTCCCACTGAGCTATTTGCAGGTTTTAATGGTGTGTTTTAGAAAACATCCACATGATATCAGTCTGACCCAGTCTCCTCTCCTTTCAGTCCTTGGCTCACTCTGCTTTTTTCCTGCTTTGGTTATCCTCTTAGGTGATCTTTTGTTTCTAGTATAAAAAAAAGTCCTTTATCACAATCTTTTGTCATGCCATGCAATCTTCTCTCCTTCAATTTAGTATTCACAGAACTCATGGGTTTGTGTTGTGCAGTTTTTAGGAATTGTCACTTCCAATGCAGATCTGATCTGTTTGAAATAGTTCCCGGCTCTGCAGACAACATGTGCATGTATGTTCTGCATGTTGGGGCTTTAATGCACATGAGCATCAAGCAGTGATTTAGAACATTTCCGAGGTACTGCCTACCTGGTATGCGATTGTCCGCAGCAAAGTCCCAAGACCACAGATACAGGGCCATTAAAGTGACCATGAGGTGTGGCTAATTGCCTGAAATACCAGCTCCACATCATGCGTGCACAAGAATGTAAACTCTGTTTTGTGTCTATGTTTGAGAGAGAGAGATCCGATCTTTGACAGAACACACAAAAACTGGGGCAAAGTGCAAACCGTTCAGTGTCTGCTGAGGAAGTCGAGCACGATAACACAATGCACCTTCGTTTGGTTGACAGGGTGTTTGCAGCAATTGTGACAGATGGGGTGATTAGTTAGTCAACATCTGTCACATGTCACTGATGAAACGTTGGTGATGACACACATTTGTCACCTTTAGACTGACTTGGCAATTTTGTGATGGTGGATTTAGGATGACTGTCTGTCACCTTGACCTTACATTCCTACTGTATTTTAAGGCTTGTGGATTCAGAGCTGCAGTTGTAAAGCTACTGAGATAAACTACTAAGATTTTGTTGTTTGAATACGAGGCTCACTAACTACGGGTGCCTTCACCCCTGTAGTTTAATTTAATTTGGTCTTGTGAAGGTAAAATGTGTACTAATGGGTTTATTTTCATAAGCAAGGCATAAAAATGTGTTTTTAATTGCATCACTGCATGACTTGAATCACAATGACTAATAAATGTCTGTTTCAGAAGTTTTATATATTCTTATAATGTGTCAACTTTGTGTCTGCAGGTATCAAGTTATCAGCACCCCGACAGATATCTTCATGGTGATGGAGTATGTCTCAGGAGGCGAGCTATTTGACTATATCTGCAAAAATGGAAAGGTAATACACTGCGATGATAATGATGATGAAAATGTCTTATAATCTGTTATAATGATGATGTTTTCATTCACTCTTTCCATTGTGCCATATTTAGCAGATATTGTATATTTTATTGTAAACAAAGGAACCAGAAAATAAAAATGCATTATGTACTTTTCTGAGTTGTAACCAGCCTTTGGTGCCGACACGGCAACCTTTGAGCCAAAAACAGAGTCTGTTAAAGATGTCAAAACACCACACGAAGCGCTGCTTAGTCAGCTGTGATGTGATAACTGACGCACAGACGAGATCACACCCAATGAATCATTTCTTGTTTGACAGTTGGATGAAAAGGAGTCTCGTCGGCTGTTCCAGCAGATTATTTCAGCGGTGGACTACTGCCACAGGCACATGGTGGTCCACCGAGACCTCAAGCCTGAAAACGTGCTGCTTGATGCACACATGAATGCAAAGATCGCAGACTTCGGTAAGTCCTTGGTGTTGCCTCCTTAGAGCTTGGAAAACGGATGTTATACAGGACATTATTTAAATGTAAATGTATGGACACAATAGTGCAGGACTTTGTTCAGTAACTCTAAATTAAGTGTGTCATGTGGATTTTTTTGCAGGATTATCAAACATGATGTCAGACGGAGAGTTCCTCCGAACAAGCTGTGGTTCTCCTAACTATGCTGCTCCTGAGGTCATCTCAGGAAGGTAAGATTTGTTTTGGCGTCATTCGAAGTTGCCATTGAGACAGAGCGAGATACTGCTGAATAAACAAAACCCAGCAAGTTGCTTTCATGGTTACAGGATTTCCTTTTACTCATCCTCAGGTTGTATGCTGGTCCAGAGGTAGACATCTGGAGCAGTGGGGTCATTCTCTATGCCTTGTTGTGTGGGACGCTTCCCTTTGATGACGACCACGTGCCAACGCTCTTTAAGAAGATCTGCGACGGGATATTTTTCACCCCGCAGTATCTGAACCCTTCGGTAATAAGCCTCCTGAAACACATGCTGCAGGTGGACCCCATGAAAAGAGCCACAATCAAAGAGATCCGGTGAGCCTCACATTCATTTCAAAGTCTAGATTCTAAGATGTAAGGTCTGTGGTCTGTTTTACTAGAAATATAATTTCTCCTGCAGAGAGGATGAGTGGTTTAAAGAGGGCCTACCCAAATACTTGTTCCCCGAGGACCCCTCCTACAGCAACAACATGATTGACGATGAAGCCCTGAAGGAGGTTTGTGAGAAGTTCGAGTGCACAGAGGAGGAGGTCCTGACCTGCATATACAGTCGCAATCATCAGGATCCGTTAGCCGTGGCCTACCATCTCATCATTGACAATCGTCGCATCATGAATGAAGCCAAGGATTTCTACCTGGCATCCAGCCCTCCCGACTCTTTTCTAGATGACCAGCACCTGACCTCCTCTGGTGCAGCTGTGGGCGGCACTATCAAGGCCCACCCGGAGCGTGTACCATTCCTGTTGGCGGAGGCTCCACCCAGACCTCGCCACACACTGGATGAATTGAACCCCCAGAAGTCCAAGCACCAGGGTGTTAGAAGGGCCAAGTGGCACCTGGGTATCCGGAGTCAGAGTAGACCCAATGACATCATGTCAGAAGTGTGCCGCGCGATGAAACAGCTGGATTATGAGTGGAAGGTAAGCAGGCCTAAGATGCTGCTTTGTTGTTTAACAATTTGTGTTATCAGAGTACATTTAAAGATGTAGTTTTATACGGTCATTCTTTCTTCACCGTTCAACTCCAGGTTGCAAATCCATATTATCTACGAGTGAGAAGGAAGAATCCGATTACCGGGATGCAAACCAAGATGAGCCTTCAACTCTACCAGGTGGACAGTAGAACCTACCTCCTCGACTTCCGTAGCATAGACGGTACGTTTCAACCAAACTCTTCCGTATCAATATGTTTACAAATATAATCAAGCCTTGGAGTTAAACTGTTAAACCTGAAAGGTAAAAGTTGGTATAATAGGAAAGACTAGTTGTTTTGCTCTCTAATGTTACTTGTATCATTTGAACTAATCTCATACTTCTTTCATTTGTTTTTAAGTTTACAATCTGATAACATTGACAAGATACTCTGGTCCACCCTGAATCCACTTCCCTGTATCTAGGGGGTTGTTTACCTGGATTCTGTCCTGTAGCACTCTGTCAGTGCACACTTCATGAATGATTGACTTGGGGTTGAGGGCTTAGACTTTTTGTCTGTATGTGCGCGGCGGTACCTCAAAGGCAAATGTGAGATAAGAGTGTTGTTACGAGCTGAATTAATGTTGCAAAGGCATGCTGTGTAAAGGGCATGAGACTAAGTTTTGACTTCATGCTATAGCCAAGTCAGCCACGGTGTTAATGTTTAGCTGCCGTTGTAACTGAGTTTTAAGGAATGAAGCCTGATTTAAACTTGGCATCAAATCACAGGTCGATTGCTCAAGCTGATAGCTGTATAAAGTCTCCCAACAGCCCACAACTACATACAAAACAATAATTTATCGTGTCATCTACAGCTGGAAAGAAATATATAATGTTCAAGACATTTGTATCTTTTCTTTTTCTTTTAAACATGGTGTGTCTTGTCTTATTTAGATGACATGTTGGAGACAAAATCTGGAACTGCTACCCCTCTACGATCTGGGTCCGTCGGCAACTACCGCACAACTATTAAGAACGATGTAGAGGGGGCAGATGCTCCAGCTACGTCTAGCACTGTGCCCACCCCCACCAAGGCGGCGGAAGGCTCCTTAGCGTCATCGTTGACCTCATCCATCGACTCAACGGGAGGGGTGGACGCCCCGACCATCCCCCGACCGGGAAGCCACACCATCGAGTTCTTTGAGATGTGTGCAAATCTTATTAAACTACTTGCACGATAGCTTGCAAAACAATCGCTAGCCTTTTTTCCTCTCCGAGTGTCTTTATAGCAATAAGCATGCAACCAATTCATGGCTCAATTCATCCCCGCTGAGGATGAAGTGACGGTTCCATGACACTGACGCAGGTTAGTGTTCCCGAAGTGGAAAGGGATGTGTAGTCAGCTGGCAGGGACTGTAAGAGGTTATTTGGAAAGATGAGCTACTAGGACAGAACAACATTTAGGAGCGGGTTTTACAATTCCTGATCAATTTAATGGCAAATGTCCACATCCCACCTATACATATACGCGCAAGTGATTACACTGAATTTTCTGTACTGTAGTCAGTGACCACTGCTTTCCAGTACAGAGAACAAGATCAAGTTTTTGCCTGCAGAGAAGGAAGCCACGTGTTGAGAGGTTCGGTTGGCAGTCGTATAGGATGCAGGAAGCACTTTTGCACAAGTTTCTTTTATTTCCTGCTGCTCTTGTTTTTATTTTTGGTTTTGTTTTGTTTTTCTCTGTGGGGATCAGAGAAGTGGTGCAGATGTATCGGGGCGCTGCACTCGCTAACAAGGGTTTCCATGCCCGTCACATTCATTAGACTCTGAAGAAGTGCAATGACCCCTTTATTTCTGTCTTGTGTCAGGGACGAAAGAATGCTTCATCAGATTTATGTTTGGTTGTTTTTTTTTTTTGTGAATTTGAGTTGTCAGAGACTAAATTTTCACAAATTTGTCCTCGTTGTAAAAAAATGTTTGAATTTGTCTGTCCCCTACATTTTTATATATAAAGACATGAATATATTTATCATTGGATGGAGTGATAGTTCTATTGGAAATTGAATTGTTTTCTTTGTTGCATCAAGATCTATCTATTGCTGGATGGTATATATTTTCCTTTTTTACAGTCTGGTTTATAAATCAATATCACAGCTTTTTCCTTCAATCGCAATTATTCTGATACTTGATTGTCTTTCCAGATAAATATAGCCTGCTTTTACCATTTAAGAGGTATTTTGCCATGACAGTCAAATTCTAGAAATATATCATTTTCAGTGTCGCATATTTAAATGACAAATTGATTTTGACTTTTTTTTTGTTGTATTATCTTTATTTTTGTTTAGATTAATGATTAGAGTATGATTACTGAATGAAATGCCTTTTGCCTACATCCAATTTGTATATGCCAATCCATCACGTGTAAATGGAGAAAAAAATGTTTAGTAGCAATTACATGCAGTGCATGGGCAATGTCTATTGGCAGTGAATACATCCACAATATTGTTTTTATTGCCCACACATTCCCTTGAAGGTTGACCTTGGAGGAAGAAAAAAAGTTTACATACTCGAACCTGAAACAATCTTGTGAGCTTGGAATTGTTAAGTCCTGCTGGGTTGATTGCAATTCTGGTAGGAGAGAAAATATTGCACATGGATTAAGATTATAAATGTGTGGGTGATTTGTTTTTATTTGATTAAAAAAAAAAGTCCATATACTCACAAGCTCACAAAGTCTTGGATATGTCTTTAATCACAAGTATGATGCGTCTCCCTCCATTTCCTGTCTATAGTCTTAAAGTTTGAAGCGGTGTGTTGTTTGGCTGCCTTATCATTATCCAGTACTGTTAATCGGTTTTATGTCAGTAAAAGTTGGAATCCAGTGCTGATCAGAATCATTGGCATGTTTTTTTTTTTTTTTTTTTCTTCAATTTGAAGGTTTCACGTCCACAAATTATTTAGTCAGTGTTGTTAATTCACAACTCGGTCATGAAGAATTCACAGATTATTTTAAGTGTTTGCGTTAAAAAAAAGGGTAAAATTTCCTAACAGCAAAATGTAAAATAAACATCTCGTTGTTGACGCCAAACTGTTGTGGACCTCAGTAACTGCTACCACCTTTTTCTTTATGGCAATAGAAGGAGACAAAACAAACTTGAACGCTAAACTGGTTTTGTTAGGTTTTAAAGAACTTTGCATGTTCTCATTATAATATCAGTCACTTAAGAGGCAAATTTTATTTGTGATAAGAGGTGTTAGCAATTGCTCAAGGATCCGTTCCCAGTGTTTAGCTCTCTGCGGCTTTAAAAAAAATCTGAAATATGCCATTGGTATAAACGATTTTACATTTCAGAGGTATAATTAAAAAAATTGCCAAGAGTGACAATAATTGCGATAATCTTGTTTCTGGACTGAAATATTTAGTTGGTATTTTGTCTTTTTGACCTTTTATGTCTCAATTTGAAACTAGAGTTTATGAAATATCATGATCATGGTGGAGAAATGCACTATGGTCTTGAGGAGATATTGTAAAACTAAACGTTTTTAGTTTTATAGGACAGTTGCGAGTTTTGATTACAAAACTTTTCGTGGGGTTTGTAGGGAAGAAGAATGTGTGAAACCGTGACCTTTTTGACATTTTATGGAGTAGCGTCCTTGCGGACTGTAGATAAATTCTGTCAGTCTGTCATCTGTTTGGACTGCTTCAAAGAAATATTGTTTTTATTTTTGTTTGTTGTGAAAAGGGACCCTACCAGATTGACCGGTGTAAATCTGAATGGACAGTGTTGAAATCATTTGTATACACAACTGCCTAATAAACTGCTAAATTGCACATAATTCTGCTGAAGTTTCTCTGCATGTTTCTAGTGTTTGGACAGCTCAAAAAAAATGAAGTCACATGAACTTGAAATATAGTACAAACTGCTGTCACAGCCATGCAATTAACAGTGTTTATTATTCTGAAATCTCACTAACTACCTAAGCTATTAGGGTTATTCTGTGTAATAATATGGGATGGAAAGCAATGGCCCTTTTGGATTCATTTTGCATTAAAATTAATAAAATATTACATCTACTGTGGCACACATAAGCCATCACTATGGTTCCATCTAGTGGACAAAATGGAGCATCCATCCCAGACATCGCATTTTAGTAACAACATTTCCTGAAAAATAAAATATACACAAATACTTCAGTATAAATAGATGTGTTTTTATGACTTTGGCGTACCGGTATATCAACATTAAATACGCGGTTCGTGTCTCTTTAAGAGACGACGTAAACATTACTACAACTTCCGGGTCACCAAACATGGCTAGCAGCCGTTAGCTTGTTCGGTTTTGCCAACGGAAAGTCTGTGCGTATACCTCGTAAGCATATTTTTTTTACCGTCCTCACATGACAAGATTAGGTGTAATATGTTGTGTCAAAGTCGAATAAAGTGTTAAATTGTGTGAGCAAACGTACTCGAGAGGTGTCAAGAGTTTCAGCTATGTTGCTATAGCTAACGTAAGCTAGCCTCCTGTTTTGTTTATCCGTTTGTTAAGCTAGTTGCGAGATATGCCTTAAAGTTACACCAAACTGTGACTGCTAAATTGGCGAGTTTTCTGATGTTTAAAAAAGATAGTCGATCTCCGTGCATTTTCCGGTATTGGTTGAATATCCGATGAGATAGATGGGATATCTTGTCAGTAACCACCGCTACTGTCTCCCCCTGACAGGATGGCTTCATTTGGCTGGAAGAGGAAAGTTGGCGAGAAGGTGTCAAAGTCGGTCGTGCAGCAGTTCGAGGCTGAGGCAGCGAAGGCCGAAGATGCCGGGCCAAGTCTGACCGAGGAGGTGGACTGGCTGCACGCCATCAAGCGACGGCGGGAGGTCCTGCTGGAGGACTGTGCAGCCCAGAGCAAGAGGCTGCAGGATGAAGGCGCAGTGCTGGCCGAGCATGGCAGGTGAGAGGGATGCTGTTTGTTCTGTTCAGCTTTAAACAAATATATAATAACACACTCAGACAAACATATCATATCAGCATTGAATCTGTGGCTGTGTGCCAGTTGCATAGCAAGCACGATTACAACTTGAATCTTGTTTGATTTCATGGTATTGTGGGCTTCATGTCTGTGTGCTTCTGGATTAATACTTAGTCATGCGGTCAAGAGAGAGTTAGCATAGCCAGTGAACCAACCACTCTCGTCTCCTGAAGCAGGATCTGTAAAGACTAGCATTTGGTAAATATACTCGGGTAAAGGAGGGAGGGGGGATGTCTACTAGACGTGTCTTATTAGAAACCTTCCAAGGGAGGGCGCTATGGTAACTCAGATTAGTAGTGTGATTCAAAGACACACCCAAGAGCCATCTAAGGCTGTATTTTATTTAATGGCTATTTTTTGAGGAGTTTCTGCAATCATATTGTTTTTTAATAGATTGAGATTTCAAAAGCCACTCAGGATGAGATCAGTGAATGAACATAACAATTTACATGTGGGCTTTGGGAGGTGTTGTGGTTTTCAGGTCTGTCAACCCATATTGAATGTTAGAGGGGAGGAAAGGCAAAGCATGGAGCAATTTAAAGAAAGCTTTTCAAACAGAAAAGTTTTGAAAGTGTGTGAAGACATGTTTAAATTGCTCCTGCAATCTACTTTAGGACCCACTGAAGTATATGCTTGTAGAAAGATAATGATATGTTGAAGAATGATCATTGTAAGTGATAATTCCCTGAAAATACTCCAAATATCACCCAGTAAACAAAAAAAGGCATGCTTTTTAAGCTGATGTCGGATATTTCTCCTATGATAATTAGGCCCTTTTAGCCAAATAACAATCACTTTGTGAAACCCCCCTCGGTCCAGTAGATGTAGTTTTGTTGCCCTTAGTGACTGCCCTGTAATCGTGTTTGCGAGGAGAAAGTGGATTCTGCCGGGGAAATGATGTCTCGCTGTGCCCTAATGGCTGTTGAGAGATTTGAGATGGTGTCTGGTTGGGGATGTCAGCCAGGGGAAGGTTTTCTCCTCTAACAACATTGACCACCGATGTCAGTCCATCATTACCAGGGTTTACATGCTCCTGATGTAATTGAAGACCTCCTCTCAAACCTGTTTGATCCGAAATCTCATGATGAGTCACGTGGTGTTGCAGTAGGCGGGTCTGTGAAGGTAAAAGTTTTATGCAACATTTGGCTCATTGCATGTCATTTTATTTGGATCCCAAGTCGCAATTCCACGTTCTTTGACTCCCGAAGTTACCGAAGCACAATCGATATTAAGCCAGATTTGACAGTGAACATTTAAAACGGTACGCAACATTACAGAAGAATAGTATAAACTACCTACAGACGGTAATCTTCACACGGCAGAACGCCAAAGTGTTTTATGTAAGATCAGCTATTGCTGACATAGAGTAGAATCTTAATACGGGTGAGACAGGCTCCCCGCTCTGTCACCGCTGTGTATGCGTGAACAAACTTGTTGACATTTTATTATTCATAAACTGTGCAGATGAAAGGAACATTAAAAAAGAAACTCTGACTGATAAACGAAGGGTGAAACAAACAAACCAACATTGATAATTATATGATGCAGATATTCCTTTTGTAAAGGTAGATTTATGATGGGCATCTTCTGAACAATTAATTTGCAATAACCTCTGAAAGACCCAGGCTCAACAAACATTTGCTTAAGACGGTTGTAATTTCAAGTATAGGTCAAAAGATGACTGACAGTTCTCTCCTTGGCTCAAACATCAGCTTAAAAAAATATGTACAGTCATGCCTTGCTTCGTCTGTTTTTTAGGCTCGTTTTAACCGTTCTTTGGAAGATGTTGGGATTCTGTGGAGCCCAAATACTCCACATAGTTTACTGATTTGTCTTCCAGCTGCCTTGTTGAGTCAATTGTGTTTGGCTGGAGGTGTTCTCGTCCTCGGAGGCTATTTCAAACGATAATTTTCTTTTCAGGGTCGCTGCTTTTTGTTCTGCGGTTTAGATTACTGGTGTAAGTGTTGTCATCATTACTGTGAATTGGGCGTGTTTCCTTCTTTTAGATGGCAGTTTGTGAAATGATAATATTGTTCCAACCCTCTGCTCGTCTCAGCACAATAACATGCTGGACATATCTCATCTTTTTCCCATATTTATTCATGCTTTCTTTAAACTACATACGAGTGTTTACTTCCATCATTCCAGTGATCGCAGGCTTCTGTTCGTCATCTCACCCTGCCCATACGTTGACTGATGAACAGAGATGTCATAACGGCAGAGAGGTTGTTTTTTTTAGCTGCGTATTGCTCAATTTCCTCAGATGATTTTGCAGTCTTTTGCCTCATATGTTGGTAAGATTTCCACACTGCTCTAGTTCCCTTTCCTCTCCTAGCGTTAAATGCAGTGGTGTGTGTTTTCTAAGGATCCTGGTTCTGGCTGTAATCCAAGTTGTATAACTGGATCAGTGTAAATGGTCTCATTGTGTGGTTTAATTGCATTTGGATTATTTCAGGATATCCTTCTCCATAACGCTATAAAAGATGAAGACATGTGTTGACTGTCAAGGCCAGGATTTCACCTCATAGTCTCAGCCTTTGTCTTGATCAGTCTATAGAAATGTTTCTTGAGCCAATATTGACTTGAGGAGGAGAGGATTGTTGGAGTGAGCGTGACGTCATTTCAGCTTATTGTTCTGGGAGACATTCCTCCCCTTTTCATTCTATAAGACAAAAGGAAGACATTTCATTTAGAAATGTTTATTTGAGTGAAAAACTAACAAATATCAGGTTAGGTTGCAACATATACCAAACCTCAGGGCGGAGGCAATAAAACTGTGTGTTAAATGAATTGCTTTATGAGATGGCTATATGAGTCTGTTATGATTCAGCACTGCATTATCCTAAAACGTGAATACAGATGTTGAAATCAATGTGGCGTTGATAGCTTTATGTAGCTTCAGATCATAGCCAACATTCATACACTATAAATAATTCACGTGCGTAGCTGCATATCAGACTGCGGTTTACAGCATACCAGTAGCAGTCAGCTTATGGTTTATGATGCCATAAACAAACTATTTCTGTCCGAGTGATCCCTCAGTTCTATATGGTGTGTTTTCTCTAGGCACTGGGAGGCCATTAAGAAGCTGGACGAGGCCATCCAGCTGACTCCAGACAACCCGCTACTGTACGAGATGAAGTCTCAGGTAAATCCACATTTTAACATTATTTATTCCACCATAGGTAACTTGTCTACAGCTCTTTCTCTTCAAAGGAATTGGATTGAAACACATTAAAATTCTTTGTCAAAACTACATTACCCATGATGCAACTAAAAAGCAGCGAGTTGTGTTGGATATTTTGAGAAAAAGTGAGTCTTTGGGTAACGTGGTTAGAATTGCCTTTAACCACATGGCTGATACTGTATGTTGCTGCTGCTTCCTGGTACAGTACAAGTGTTGTAGTCCAACAGCTGCCTTTAGAGATGGGGGTTGTAGTTTTACATCTGGTAGGATAATAAAGCCTATCTGACAGTGGCTTTGTCTCCAGGATATAAGAAGTTAATATGAGCGAATATGCAGTCAGTCACTTTCACATTGATTCTCTAGCTCCTCTTCTTTGTCCCTTTCTCTTGTTCCTTTCACTTCCTCTTCCTCCCGGTCAATAGCTCTGTGACTCATACTTCGCCATCAATCCTCGGCTTCATTTTCCTTTTCTTCTAACATGCAGGTATTCGGAAATTAATGGTTCCCATATATTTGGGGGAATAAGTGGAGAAGCCAGAGGAGATGGACGGACAAACTCCATTCTTTCTTATTAATTTCTGACAACTAACACAATAGAGTCTCTCCATACAGCTGTATCCATTATATGCCTGATGTAATATTACCCATTATATGATATTTGAGACGGAACTCATTATAGGGCCAAGCCTGTAAAACCACTACAAATGGGATTTCTCTCCGCCCCGATGCGATGACTTAAAGCATGACATGAGCTCAGATGTCTTGTGTATGACTAAACATGTACAGCACATCTAAAATATTAGTGTGCATTATCAGGCTAAAAATAATCTGGATCATCATCATGTTCTCATTACTGACCCCTATGACGAGGATGATTCCACTGACGCCAGCCCTACTTCCCTTCATCACTTTCTTCAGATTAAACTCGATCAGTGTTGTGACTATTGCGTCCGCAGTGTGCTCTGGAGGAAATCTGTCACCACATCTTCTTGGATGTATGCAGAGAACTGCTCTGTCAAAGCCGCTTGTATGCACCATCCTCTGACAGCTGGCAGCAATACAAAGCGTTTCAGATGATGTGAGAGGAACCTGTGCAGAAACCTCCCCTTCAACACTGACAATAATTAGTGAGCTTCATGAATACATTTTTCTCTCAAATATGCTTTATTTTCACACCGACTGTCGTGCAAATTGAGCCTAATGGTTTAAGCTTCTTGACAGCTTGTTTCCTAAATGACATATCGCTAGGTTCGTTTGGTCTATATCATTTCCAAGGTGATGTTTTCAAATGTCTTGTTTTGTTTGACCAACACTCCCAAAAACCCAAAGATATTCCGTTTGCAATAATGAGAAATCAGAAATGAAATTAAGGCAAGGCAACTTCATTTGTGTAGCACATTTCATACACAAGGTAGGTTCAAAGTGCTTCACATCATAACATGTCGTACAATAAAGTGAATAAAATAGAAGAATTAAAAGAAAATAAAGGCAAAATTAAAATGCAATAATAATAAAAAAAAATTGAACGGAATTTCTACTTGAAAAATGTATTTTTAGGTAAGTAGTCTTCAACCATATCTGGTCTCTCCACAGGTCCTGACCATTTTGCAGGAAGTGTTTCCTGCTGTGAAGGCGGCAGAGATGGCGGTGAAGTTTCGTCCCCTGTGGTGGGAGGGCTGGCAGACTCTGGGCCGAGCCCAGCTCAACCTGGGAGAGGTGGACCTGGTGAGTATGGCTGGCAATGCACTCCAAAGGAAAACCAATAGGAATGTGCGATCCCATTCAGGGCTGTCTACAAACGAGAGTACTAGATGGAGGAATTTGTGACTCGGGAGCGGGAGGAGACATGAAAGGACATTGATTACCGGTATTACAGATGATGGTGTATCAGTGGGGCAGACTCAGTGTGGTGATTCACACCAAGGGCATTCAAAAAGGTGCCAATTTAACCATTAAAACACACCAAAATAAGAGCTTTCAACTATCCACACCCCCGACATTCACTCGTGGTGTTGCGTAACAGTCGATGAGCTTCAGTAGAACGTCCCCATTTAACTATTTAACGTCTGACTCTACAACAAACCACCCTTCTCTTCTTCTTGCAGACTATAAATCAGTTGTGTCTTCGCTTTGTTCAGATACGTCAGTTATTTCTGTTTACTTCTTTCTGCCAACTTCCTCCGAGATGTTCCTCTTTCGAAGCACGCCCACTCGCCTGCGGCTCGGACGATTGTTCAAATTGCACAGGAACAGGCCGAGACCTGCGAGGGTATGAAACCCGCAGATCTCGGTTATACCGCACGCCCGTTCAGAGCCAAGCAAACAGGGCTGAACCCCCTAGAGCTTAATGTCTCTGCCTTCACTCCTAGAGAGGAGAGACCTGTCCGACTGCACTCAAAACAACAATGAGTGTTGAAAGACACTTGAGCGAAAACTAAACTTTTGTGTAATGAACTTATGAGGAAGGAAGGGGGGAATAAGGCCCATCTATTTTTAGCAAGACTTGCCCAGTCAAGTTTCAGAGTTTTGTGTGCATCGACATGCTTGATTAGTGTTTGTGCCAATGTGAGTGCAGTGATTTACCCAATTTGAGTCTCTTCTTTTCCTTCCCTGCTTTAATTTCCATTCCTGGAAAGAGCCCAAATAAAACAAACACACAGCTCTTGATTTGAATGTTTTAAAAACATTGGAAACGGACATTGACAGCATGACGGCTCCATCAGCGTTTATCTTGTTCTCATTACCACAAAGGTGCCGGTTAATCTGCCTAGCGTGGCATTTCGTCTGTTGAGGGATTACTTTGGGAATATAAACATGACGGGCGTTCGGTCGGTTCAAGATGAAACATGACGCGTCGTTTCAGGCACCAGACGGTGTCATTAGTCAAAAATCTGTTACGCTGAACCTGCCAAAGACGATTTCAGTTCAATTTGACGGTGCAGGTTATTTATACGATGGGTGGGGAACATTTCACATCAGTGTTGTACACAGTGACATGACTCGCTGATGAAGATGATGTTTTTGCAGTGGCGGCATTTTTTTCAGCTCTTGTGATGGTTCAAGAAAGGCCAGTTGGGAGTTTTGGTTTGTGTTCGTCATTAGATATGTGTGATGCATCAATGAAGCTTCTTTGGCTCGACTTGTACCACAGGTTGGCCTCGTTAAGACTCATCAGAGATGCGTCATCTCAACTGTATGAAGTGCTTGTAGGGGAACATGAAAGATTTAGTGTTGCACTTCGATGAGAGATGTCCTGAGCTGATCCTGAGGATCATTATCGGGGCTGATCTGAGCATATTTGAACGGATCGGTAACGACTTCATAAAACCCATCGAACGCAGATCCTTTCTTCACTTTGCTCTCTTTACTACGGTTGAATGTGACAAATCAGTTCAGTTTCCAAAATACGCGGCTCAGACACAAATCTGAATCTTTTATCTCAGTCATCAGCAAAGAGCAGCGTCACAAAATATTAAAAAAAGAGACTGGTGATGGGATCACACCAGCCTCCACGCCACATCGGGCCTGGGGCTCAAAGTGGGCGTGCCTTGCCCGGTCGCAAACACTATAGCATTGACAAAATCTGACCACAAAGAGACGTATGAACAGCTTGTAAAGTACTAAAACCCACTTCTGTGGTAGTTCCTGCTACAGTAGCTGCCCTCGGCACCATATTGGGTTAAGATGACTCACAAGCTCAGGACTCACGAGGTGAAAACATCACCAGCGACACACTGTACCAGCTGTTAATGACAAACGCTGGTTACAGCAGGATTGTACTAGCTGTGAATAAGCAACGTTGTCCCCGAGGGCTTTGTACCGTAGTTAACAACTCCAACAGACTGATGTGGTTTCTCTAGTTAAACAATCCACCTGTTTGGTCAGGTTGAGGAGTTGTGTTCTCCCTGTTTCATTCATATTCATATCAGACTTCTAATCCTTTGTGTTCTTTGCTTTTCATTTACTTGTTTTTCTGGCATGGAATCATGATTTGTTTAACTACTATCAAAGCAGCCAGTGTTATATTGATTGTTATCCTCTTTGAGGTGATGTAAAGATCCCCCACATGTATTTATGTAAATAGATCAGTGCCGTAGTGACGCACCTCTCTACTAGTTTTCTGGCAGAATCCCTTTGAGCTCATCAGTCGCCTCAGACAGCCTCTCTGGGTGGATTTATTTCACCTTCTCGCAGGCAGCAAATTGTCACAGCTAAACCTTGACATCAGGGTCCCAGAAACCCTCGGAGGCCGTTTGTATTTCTGTCCAGTAGGGATAATAATTTTCACATCGATCTGCAAATCGCACAGCTGAGAGCTATCGATGCCTTCTTAATGAAACCATAAATCTGCCTGCGCAGCAAGAAGGATGTTAAGAGTCTTGCCGATCAACATGCTGATGATGCATCTAACCTGCTCATTCAGCTGCTCGGATGTCTCACCATTCATCTGTGCGAATGACGGTGAAGCCATGAAAAGGCCTGAAAGATTAAATGTGTTGGGAACCCGCCGTCACCCATCTGTCCACTGAAAGCTTGTGTGTGAAACCTCATGCGGTGCTTGTCCCTGTAGGCCGTGAGGTCCTTCCAGATTGCCATCCACCTGTGTCCGTCGGAGCGCGGCCTGTGGCAGGAAGACCTGGAGTGGGCGTGCCGGCTCCAGAAGCATCATTTAGCGACGGAGGAGAAGACGCGGCAAGAAGAGGAGACCAAAGAACAGATCCTCAACGCCCCGGAGCTCCAGCAGGACTATGATTTTGAGTCTGACGAGGTGCTGGCCGCCTGCGAGGCTGTTGCCGAGCGACAGACGCGCTACGAGAAGCTGAAGAGGACCGCCGTGGTCATAGACGCTGAGGGAAATATTAAAAATGTACTCGCTGGGGAAGACGGAGCAGAGGACGCAGCGATGCCGTCCAAAGAGCAGTTTGTCAAAGCAAGAGGATTTGATTGTTAAATTTTTTTTAATTGTTAAAGGGTCAATCTATTACAGGAGAAGCTGTGGTGAAGGTTGCCATGCAACAGAATAAAAGGCCGCTGAGTTTTAATGTTAATGGTGTTAAATGTGCATGTAAAGTTTTTACATGTTTGAAGCTATAAACGTTAGCATCCCTTTGTTCTGTGCTAATGAATTCTCCTTCACATCTTCTCTTGACCTCATCATGTTTTTCCATCCAAGAAAATTATGAAAAGACACAAGACATAATGTGTTTTATATTCGACTAAAGTCCAAGAGTCGACCGCCGCATCGCTGCCAAGCTGTAGCTAACAGGCCAACAATTTAAATACCGAGCACTTAAAGTCTGAACAGGACACACGTGAGCTCCACGTCGGACAAGTATGTGATTTACAGCCACTTTTTGACAGATAACATAGTTTGAATATGCAGAACAATGTTGGCACACAAATATACACATTTAATTATTAAAAATAAGATTTTCTTACCAGAGGTGATGGGATTCTTCAGCTTCTGCTTTAAATGACATTTTCTCAGACTGTTTTCATTTCTTTTAAATTATTGTTTAAACAAATTTAGAATATTTGCCTATGGTGAAAATAAATATATTAAGTTGAATTCCTTTTTTGTGCAACAGCTATATTTGTAGTTCATCGTTGTCGATTTGAAGATAAAGTGCAGTAGCATCGGGTTTTGTTCACACTTTAGTAAAGGTGTGAGAAGATTAAAAATCTCACTTTTCAAGCATTTGAGGTCATTCTGTGTTAATATAGAAATAATTAAGTTTCTGTAAAAGGGCTGCTGGGAGTCCAGTGATAGTACAAGTTCTTTGCTTTAAAATAAAATAGATATCTGAAATTACACTGTATATGTGTCTATGCTTAGTCGGCACCACTGGAAAGTCATGTTTTTTTTTTATTTTTATCTAACAATATTCATGATCTCTTGCCAGAGGGGAAGATTATTGCAAAAAGTCTTATACAACTGGTAGGTTTGTAGGCCGGTAATTACAAAACAAAGTGTTAGCATTGATTAAAATAGGTTTCCCTGGCAGAGAACCAGAGAACACATCTCTACAAATGGATGTAAGTTAAAAACAAAAGTAAAAAAAAAAGCATTACATAAGTAGACAAGCCCTTACCTGTGATGGCCATAAATCATGCAGCTGTTGGTTTTAGTTGTATAAGAGAGATGGAGATCACCTGTGTGTAATCAGGGCGTGCCAAGTGATTTCAGGTTAAATACACATGTCCGATGTAACATCGCCTTATGAAAGCAAACACCATCCAGATGTCTGTATCAGAAAAGTGAAAGGAATGAAGACAATCTATTTACTTGTTCATTGTTTTGACTGTTTTTGCTTCAACGTCTTTCTACCTAACAGCTTCTTTTGTGTGGCATGGGACCGTACACCCCACATTCATACTTTTATTTCCTTTTCAGCAGAATAAAGTAGTAAAATTCATCTTATTTCACACTGTCTGAAATGATATCCTGTCCAGATTGAAGTATCTCAAATAAATAATTTCCATGAAGTTTGGCTCAAGACATCCACGTCCTCCTCAGGATACTCTGTAATAACCGTGTTGATCCTGTGACTTTGCATTTCCACTTCCCTTTTCATACGCTGATGTTATTACTTCACTCAAAGCACCACTTTGCCTAAGCTCCACTTAGCAACTTAAATCTTTTCCAATATGCAAATCTTTCACATTTCCCCCAGCGTTGGTCCTTTGGGACCTCAACTAGATTTCACTACAAAGTCATGTGGGGTTTAATCGTTTTGGCTGCACAAGAAAATAACATGTAAAATAGACAAATAGAAGCAGGTCATGAATTTGCCTCCGCTTAATTCAGAGAGCATTGTAGATCTGCATATAGTAGAGTTCAATCTATTATTCCACAGAAACAGTAACAGACAATAAAAGAGGATTAAAAAAAAACACCAGAGCAGCTGGTGGTATGTGTTGGTCACATGTGAGGGGAAAAAAGATGAAGAACTAGTTACTTATTATTATATTCGCCCTCTAAGAGCTGTTGGTATTGGGTTTTTCCCTGGACGCATGCAGTTTCCCTCGTCCCTTCTTCTTTCTGGTAGAGCAGACCACAGCAGAAGGTGTCTGGCTCCTTCCAGACACAAGTTTGCAGCATGGTGACTAAAATCATATCCACACCCGAGTAAATAAATGACTTGGCGGGGGAGGGGAGAGCCCTGCTGCCAGATTATAGTGAGACCTCTTTGCAGGTGCAGCTTTCTCCTGGTAGGGGCCTTAAGGATCAGGTCACTTAAGTACAACCTGGATCCCTTTCCTGCGTCTTGGCTCCAGCGATATATCTCTGCTATTGTAGAATAAAAAGCTGGATGGTAGCCTGTGGTACTGCTATTGTCTTCCCTGGAATCTGCCTCGTCCTGGCCGTTCTCTATAGCAGGAATAAAACCCCTCTCCTCCTATTTATTCTCTTGTCAACTGCTTGAAGCTACAGAACAATGCTAACTTCATAAATGTGCTAAAAGGCCACATCATGAACACTAACCGTGGTATCTTGTAGGGTGATGCAGGGTTTGAAATGTCACATGTGTGTTATTGCTTTTAGTGGATGAGGTGAGCAATGAGTTGCACATGTAAAATCCTCCATCATCCTCATTTTGCCCTCTTGTTAAAATCCCATCAACTGTTTTGTCACTATTTCCCGACCTCCTGTGAGAAATCCTCAGCTTTAGCAGATTTCTTTCTCGTATTGTTCTCGGAGGGAGGTTTTAGCTGCTCTGGGAAGCCTCTGGACGTCAGCCAGGCTGGACCCGGAAACCTTCTGTGGGTGAAGAAACCATCTGTCTGCAGGTGAGCTGCTGTGCCATCTGAACTTGGCTGCTGGTCAGAAATGTGTTTTAACCATCAGCTGACGGAGAGGAAAGCTGACCTACAGTATATTCTCTCGGCTGCTGAGTGAAAATGCAAGAAAAAGATGTTTTTGTAGAGCTTTTATGTGACGACACACTTGAACTTCGGTTCGGATCTGTTTTTCTATGAATTATACAGTATTTACCTTACCTTCCAGTACTTTCATGTCTGTTATCCATTAACCTCAAGCCATTGGTATCGACTTTAACTCCCATCATCGAGTCCTATTGAGGACGGATCAATATTTCATTTCAGCAAAGATTCATCGGCTGCTAAAGGCCTCGTTCAGGCAGATCGTATTCTGAATTAATTAATTGATTTTGCTCTATAAAATGAAATAAAAATGAAGGTTAAATAAAGATAGTGAAATATGCCCATCACGTTTTTATCCCTCCAAAAATTATACTTAAAATGATGAAAATCCTCACATTAAAGACGCTGAAACCAGTGAATTTTGTGTCATTTTGCTTCAAAAATGTCTTAAAGCATTAATTGATTGTTTCAGCTTTAAATCGATGAGCTACTTCACCGACATACTTCATGCTCATATACCAAAAGAGTGACACAAACTTTTATTGATGGTTTATTAAATCTTTTGGTACAATATTAGACATTTTGTGTCAGAATTAACATCAGCTGTCACCACGACATTCACATTTGTATTTATATTGATCTTTAAAGCGACGGTAGCGTTAACGCCACCAGGATTGTAAGAAAAGATCTCAGGAAGCTTAATGTCTTTCATTTTCTTTCCCCTTCTCATTCCCCCATAAAGCCTGATTAGATGAGAGGAATTACACATAACATGAAGGTAAAATAAGAAGGTGGTTTAGTCCTTTACAAAGTAATGTGCTGGTTTTTATATCAGCACATTAAAGACATCCTAACATGCTCCGCTGTCTGCTCTTTTCCTAAGAAAAGCAGGGGATGCTATGATTCCAGCTTTAATGTCACACAGTTGGACCAAATTGTTTCCAAATGTTATTCAACACGTAAAAAAAAAGAAAAAACCCCGGTTGTACCGCTTCAAATGGCTCCAAACGATCCGGACCTTCTCACAGAGAAGACGATAACGTACGGTTTCGTACGTAAAATAAATTAATATCGAACACTTTTTCACATTTTAACATGAACTCCTGACAGTCATTGTACGGGTCGTAGAAACAGCAGTGGTTTTACAATAAAACAAATAGTGCAAGGAAAAGAGCTCCTGTAGGGCTTGGCTGATATAACGGTTGTGATTGTACTGAAGTGTATTTAGCGATACGGTGTTTGTGGTGATTAGTACATTGATAATGGGTGTTTAGTTCAGTTTATATCCATCAAATATCAGTCCTCCAGATATTTTACAGGAGGATGGAGGATTCAGGTCCTTGTTAGGGCCTCCAGATGATGCTGTCATATGCATTTCTCCTGTACGTTTGCAGTCTCGTCCGTGAAGGTCACGTGTAGAGCCGGATCCTTGGGGCACATTGGAAGCTCTCTCAGGGGCCAGGCTGGCCCTCTGTCCTCTAAATCACAGTTTGAAGGCCCCTGGGAGCCCAGCGACGGCTGTGCGGCTGGCGGGCTGGAGCCGCCCTGCGACCCCTCTTGGAATGACCTCCTGGTGGTCCCCTCCGACGTGCACAGGAAGGTCTGCGAGGTGGTCACCATTTCCAGCGGCTCACGCGTCACCAGCGAGGGGGAGTCCCGCGAGACGACGGAGGAGGAGAAGCGGCCGTCGGCGCAGCGGAACTGGCCGCCGTTGGATCGCCCCCGCCCGCCCATTTTGCAGAACAACCACTTGATTTTCTCCATCAGCTTGAGGACCACTGTCTTTCTGAGCAGGATGTAGATCCAGGGGTCTAAGATGGGGTTGACGGAGGCCATGCGGATGGCCAGCAGGTCTTTATTCAACCCACCAACCTCTGCAGTCTGGTTTCCATAGAGCTGATTCATAAAGATCCTCAGCTGCAACAGGAGAGAAAAACAGTGTTAGGGACTCTTTAGGTTTGGAACTGCATTTCAAGTGCAAAGAGACCTTTTTTTCACAAGCCCAAACTCGTCCACACTTCATTTACAGGAGTAAAGGGACTGTTTATTTTACATATTCCTCCATGGTTGGCATGGGACGGTCGAATCTAAATAGGCACTTGAATGCAACTTGTAACCACAGCAGAGCAGAGATGGCGAGAGGCCAATAAAAACACAGTTCTCATCCTCGTTCATCATCGGAGAGCCTTCGGTCGCTGAGTTTCCCCAGAGTCTAATCAACAATCATATTTCCAGGAAACCAGAGTCACAAAAAAAAAAACCTTTGATATTTTGCATTTCATCTTTTAAAGATGGGTTTCACACCTTTTTTAATCTAAAACAAACACCCTGAAGGAGATTGGGTTTGCTTCCAAGCTGTTCACCTTTAAAATATGACGACATGGAAGTGCAAGTGAGGACTGTTGGTTTTTTGTCCCCAGGACAAAAAGTGTACACACAGGCTGAACCACTCCTTTGATTTGATCAGTGAGCTGATCAGTGATCAGCTGCAGGATGCCTGCACTCCTGCAAAACACCTGCAGAAATCTCTCGCTGCTCCACTGATCCTCCCTCCATGTGCAAATGTATACTAATATTTTCTGAAGCACGTGTTTATATATATATATATATATATATATATATATATATATATATATATATATATATGTGTGTGTGTGTGTGTGTGTGTGTGTGTATGCCACTGAAACGTCTTAAATAGCAAACGGAGTGCGCGTGAACTTGTGCCTCAGACAAAATGCGTCATCTGACCGCAAAGATCTCAAACAGGAACACAGACTTCAAGCTTATTATTTTATCTTCTGCAAATCGTTTTTAATTCATTCATCTGGAAACTTCTGCAGATGTGTTTCTGCAAATATTTTCCTGTGTTTCTTTTTTTTTTTTTTTTTTTGACACTTTGTTTTGGCGCGTAATCTGTTAATCCGCACATGGATGACGCAAACGTGCGTCTGGCTCAGTCTTTACGCATACTCACCACTAGCGGTATGGAGCAGGTGAGAACCACCGCGGAGGTGGCTATGAGCAGGATCACCATCTGGATCTCCGCTCCGGCTAACCGCCCGAAACTCCGCCTGCGCCCGAGCTCCGCCACGCGCCTCTGGTCCGTGCCCAGAGACGTGCGCCGGATGAAGCGCCGGTGCATCAGGATGAGAGCGCTGCACACCATCACGTTGCATACGACGGTGGCCAGCACCATGACGGAATTCACCCCCGCGTACATCAGGTTGAAGGTCGCCACTGTTGTCCGGTTGTTCTGCCAGTCGATGAAGCACCACGTCCCCGGTCTCTGGCGCTCCACCTGCCCGAAGCCCATACTGGGCAGCGCGCAAAACACGATGTTGGAGATGTAAATGGCCAGAAGTGTGAGCGCGGCGAGTTTTTGGTTGATGTTCTCGTTGTAGAAATACGCGTGGTTGATAGCCAGGTACCTCTCCATCGACATGGCGAACACGATGCTGAGCTGGACCAAGAAGAAGAAGAGCAGGATGAAGCCGGAGTACTGGCACAGCGGCGTGCCTCCCGGCCAGGCGCCCTTCACGTAGGTGGCGATGGTGACGGGGCTGGCCAGCAGAGTCCCAAGGAGGTCCGTCACCGCCAGGCCACACACCAGCGTGTAGAAAGTCGTCTCCTTCTGTTCCTTTCGGGATATCCGCAGCACCACGATAGCGACGACGTTCCCCACCACCCCGAAAATGAACATGATCACCGGGATGGTGACGGGGTGAAACCTCCCCGCTGCTGCCGTGGAGTTCATACCTGCTGGGGGACTCACTGGCTCACACCAAGCGGAGGTTCTCTGCATGTTCCGAGAGCGCGCAGACGCGAATCCATCGTTTCCCCCAAATGTCTCATTTTACGCGCAGCAGTAAAAACAGCTCATCATCCGTGAAAACGCGAGCATCCAATGAAGTGTTTCCCGTCGTGGGTTGTTTTGGTGTGAAAGCGAGCTGCGCCTCCACGTTGTTGTCACTCCGCACACTGACAGGGAACTTTGTTCTGGGGGCCCCTGAAGGCGGCTCCTCCTCTGCGCGCCGTCTCACCACTGTTGGAGAAATAGTGCAGCGGGAGAACATGCAGGTCACTAAGTCTTCATTATCGCGTCATCAGCATTTGATCTCAGTAAAGTCATAGTCAATCTGTTGATTCTTGTCAACGAGGTCAGCCGTTCAGCAGAGAGCATGGGAAAATGAGACAGTCATGTTAAACACGTGGAATGTAGAAGTACTTGTACCTTACTTGAGTATTTCCATTTGATAAAAAGCCTCTTATTTCCTTGATGCCCTGTTTTCTAAATTATGACGCAAAGCTTTCTTCATTCATCTTAAGGTTCTAAGTTTACATAACATATCCCACAAAACAAACAATTCATATTCATACCTCATAATTAACCTCTTTCTCTATAGCTGCCCTTGCTTTAAAACAGCAATAATAAACATACATATTCTCTCATAGTGTCTCTCTCATTTCATACAACCTTTGAACCCAGTTAGGAAGCAGGATTTTGTGCTTTCTGCATCATTTGGATGAAGAAACATTTTAAAGCATGTTTCTTCTCACAGACGCTCTGATGAACCATTAAATCATTCATACGCTGTCCAAAAAATACAGAATATTCTGCCATTATTAGATTTTTGTAAAGACATTTTTAATATAGCATGTCATGTCATTTGCCACTTTCGGTGTAAATACAACAGTGTACATCTTTGTCCTTTTTCTTAGCTGTTATTGAGTAAATTTGGCGATATGAGCGTTTCTGATTGGACGCTGATAATAAGTGCATCTTTTGGTTCGTCGTTGGATTCATTTGGATGAAAACCTGGTTCAGACTAACATGCTGATGCAGAAGAACATGAAAGTGTTTACTTGTTTACTAATGAAGTGACCCGCTACATTCTAATTTGGTTTGTCACACATGCGTCATCTACATGTACTTTTTCACTTGTGGTAACTGCACCTCTAAACCTCACTTCCCTGTCTCGTAAACACTTCACTCAGTCAGCTGGAGACTTTGCACAGACGAGGACCTCGATGACTTTTCAGAAATCTTCATTTTGAGTTGCAAACACAATTACAAGATGAGCATTTCATCGTCTTCGGAGTGCGCCTGCTGTTATTTTTAATCCTATATATTTTAAACGCAAAGACTTTTTTTTTTTCATCCGTCAGCATTCTGTTGTACTTGGATGCAATCAGACTGTGTTCAACAAAAACAGCTGCAGCAGATAAATAAATAAAGGTTTGTTAGGATGCGGGTCAGGAAGTTGATATTGTGTTCATCGAATCAAAGGACGAGCGACTAACAAATCGAAATTCTGTTATTGGTGTCCCGTAAACATGATGTTTTAGAGCAGGATGTTATCATTGGTTACAAAACGGTGGTGTGATCTGTGGTTGGCGCTGAGAATGTGTCACGTACCAAACACTTACTGAAAACTTCGCTGGAGACGCCACTTCCTCCGACCTCAGGGTGAGGTTTTACACTCTCACAAAGAGGAAGGGGACGAACGTCTCACCGCCGAAACGCTCAAATCCCCCTCATCAGTATGCACATTTTAACATTACGCTAGATCGTTGTAAGTTGCCTGCGTGTGCAGAAACAGGTGGTGGGAAGACTTTCCGGTTTAAATTGGGGCAATTTATGAGCCAAATTATAGTAGTCGTCTCGTCAAACCATGTCTCTGCTATGTATGATTGGTTTTCATAGACCTTTCTTAGCGATGCATACCCATCCTTTGTGTCTCCACACTTTGAGAGAAATCCTTCGACAAGCACCGACATGAAACCATGCATTGTTGATGTAAACGCTGGGGTTGTCCATGGGCTGATTGCATGATTGCACAACGCTAATGTTGCTAAAAGCTCTTAGACTTTTATGACACTTATTAGAAATTTCTGCCCCATTAGCATCCATCTAAACACCGCAGATACTACTTCCTCTACTTCTCATTATGTAGATTTTACATTTGCACATTATTGTTTCTACTTGATGCGGTGCTCTTTCCGGAGACCCATGTTTGACTCGGACTGTGGGTCAGCAAAGAGATCCTTTCTTAAATGCGACAAAATCCCAGTCTTTGTTCAGTATATCAAATCATTTCATAAGTTAAGCGGATTCTAATATGAGGCTTCGGCAGAATAAGTTAGACAAATTAAATGGGAATCCTTCCAGACTTACAGTGTTTTTATAACCAAATTCCCTGTTTGTGTTTCCGTAAAGAGCGTTTCCTTGTAGAGCGTCAGTGGAGCGACATTCGAGACTTTGGTGCTAAAAAAGACATCAAACTGCAGTCTCATATTAACTTCAGATGAACTTAGAGTTTTTGCATGGAACGCACATCTTCGGGGGGGAAATGCCCACCCTTAAGTCACCTTTTATGGAACATTTGTCACACTTGAGATTGCCTGACAAGGACTCCATGCAAATTCTAAGGTTAGATCAGAGTCTGGAGGGTTTGCAGGCAAACAGATTCCCATGGAAGTCTTGCCTTTACATGGTTATGCCTATTTTCACAATGTTTTTTTTATCATGTGTTTCATTAAATACAGAATAGCCCTACCTCTTCTTGATAATACATTTTTCTTACGTGTTTGTTTTTCCCAGCAGCAGCTACCTTAACCCACAAACACAATAGCCAACCGGGAAGTGAAGTCAGGTGATTTTGGCGCAGTGATGGTGTTAAAACAACATTAACTGTTGAAACAGGTAACACTGAACGGCGTTTCTCTTATGGATGACTGGAATACGTCTTCAAAAAGACAACCTTTCCTGCGTAACCACTTATCATTGTTTGGATCAGTATACTCATATACTCATGTGCTTCCAGTGGAAGCTGAGGATATTTGCACAACATCTTGTGGGTAGATGCAGCAATAGTAGGCTGAAACTTTCTGAAGAGTGAAGCCAAATCTCTGGAGTGCCTTAAACTTGCATTCTATCTGCTGGCCACCAGGGGGTAGCTCTTCTGGTTGCAAAAAGAAGTCTGATAACTGTAAAAGTGACCTTGAAATATGAAGCTATCTTTGTTAACAGCTTCCCACCAGAAGCCGGATGGATCCAGATCCAGTAAGGTGGCTGGTCGGGGGGTCGCACTGCTGCTTGTGTTCGTCAGATCCACACGTCGCTCCTCCACAGTCCAAATATGGTCACTTCTGTACATATCCAAGATGGTGATGGTGAAAATGACAAACTGGAGCCCTCCAAACTGTAGTCCAATGACTACGTCTACTTCTTATATACAGTCTCTGAGTAAAATATAGGTGCCGTTCAAAGAAGCTGAAGAGAAGAGAAATTTCATCAACTGAATGTATTTACCGGAGCTAATGAGAGACATATTATAGTTTATTTATGTTTCTTTATTGGCATACGTTTGTTTTCCTGCCTTTTGCAAACAAAATGTTAGTTAGTCACATGACTCACCTTCTGGCTCTGTTGCCAGTAACTGGACATGTGTCTCTCTTCCCAGAAGTGAGTAATATTCTCTCTAAAGACCGAAACATGTTGGACTAGTCCCGAACGGTTCGACAGGAAGTCTCGGTTAAATGGCTTTATTGCAATTATCCTTTTTTTTTCTTCATTTAGGAAATATGTGAAGCCACATATTGAATTTCTTAGGCTGACGGCTGTCTATGAAATGATGTGGAGGTCTGAAGATCATTTATTTTCATATACTTATGTTTACACTTGAAGCCCATACGTGGTACTTGCAGAACGTCTGCCTTGTATGTGGAAAAGCAGTGCTGATCCACAATGTGATGCAAACTGTCCGAGCCTGGGAAGCAGATTCATTTTTGAGCTCCCCAGGGAGCTATACGCATATATGCCCTCCCCAGCTCCATCCCCACTCGTCTCAACTCAGGTCCAGCTTGTGTAGCGGGGTCACGTGTCAAAACCTCACTCCAATTCTTCAGGGACTTAATAAAAACACCATAAAGAAAAATGTTGCTCTTGCACCGCCCCGTTAGAGCAAACTTCCTGAGTACCATTTTATTAACATGTCTGAGATTAAAGAGACAACCAATGATCACTTTAATAATAGTGTTAATGTGCCAGCGGGTGTCACATTTTCTTTTTTCCCCCTCCTACAAGCACAGATCTGAATTTCTGTTGTTTATTTGACTGTTGTTGCTCTCTCACGGTGTTGACTGCCAACAGTCAGAGAGCCGTATCAAAGCATGAAGATCGTCTGGTCTAAATAAGGGAAAGCATCACACATAGTCAAGTCCCGAATTGTTTGTATACTCCTCCTTCAATTGTTGCATTCCTTCAATAAAATTCCGTAATATTAATGATTTAAAACAAAAACAAACAAACCACAAGTCTGCGCAACACAGAGGCTGCCGATAAAGTCGAGGCCAAAAAAGGCCGTGTCGACCTTTTGTATGTTTGCTCCCGAGAAAGTCAAGCTCATCCCACACAAACTTCCCATGTTACTAGAAAGGAGTTAACCCCCCGGGGGGTCAGGTTACTCCCCCAGCACAGATTAAAGGTGGAACTCTTAGTACGGGGGACATACTGTGGATATGATCCCAAGGAGAAGATATCTGTGGGGTATCAGTTGCTGTCAAAGAGATTAAAAGTCAATTTACTTCTCTCACAACACTGAGAGACAACAGATGGTAATAAAAGTGGGAGCTGCTCAGGCCTAAAGGAGTGCCGATAAAGGCCATCTTCTTAAAAAACAATTAATTATACAACATGTACAAACAGTAACTATCCCTCCTATTTAGCATTTACATGCAGTATATACACTTTAATAAATGATTATAGAGACTTTAATGTCATAAAGATCTTTCTAAAGTGTAAGCTGGTGTGTAAACAAATAATGAATGACATTTGGAATAATATATGTTTTCATACGAGAAGTTGTAATTGTCTGTACATGTAAATAAGCATGCATTATCTGCATACGGGGATATACACGCTTCAACCACATGTTGTCATTTAAGGGAGTGTGTGAAACCAGTCAATATTTCATTGATTTCCACTAAATGTATTTTTGCTTTGTTGTTGTGTCGTCGTTGTTTTGACCAGTAAATTGATCCGACAGTCTTTATGCATGGATTTGTGTTTCTCGATCGCCATCCTGGAAAACCTCAATCGAGGGATGACTGCTGTCGTTCCTTTATGCAAGCAAATATGTTGTTTTTCTTGCGATACAAGATGAATAATAATTAACTCACTCAGCCGTCTGATAACGTATCAAAATCAACAGCTTGGTTTTCACGATGCAACCAATACTGAAAACGCCTGGAAAAAAGGTACAATTAATGTTTAACCGTCTTGAAACGGGACAGAATGTCCTCGCTAAAGCCTTTTCATTTGTGAATTATTTACCCAACGAGTTATGCTCATGTGGAAAAAAAACAGGTGAAAGCTTTGAAAAATATCAAAGTAAAAAGCACAAAGTAAATAGCCTACTAGCATCGACTCTGCAACTTCCAGCCTGTTCTGTGCTATCTTAACGGCACATACGGGGGAGACCACAGAGTTTTATCTTTGACTCCTGCAGTATGGACAGTATGGAGCGTGGGTGTGTTGAGAGATAAGAGTGAGGGGAGGCGAACTTTCACACATGCTGACCTGTTTTTCTGGAGCGGGGGATGGGGGGTGGTGGGGGGGGGGGTATCTTCCTTCCCCTTCCCTTTCCTGACTGACTTCCTGGATGAAAAGGGAACAAGCCAGCATCTTTCCCCCTTCTGCTTTCTCTTAGACATTGTTTTTTATTGTTACCCCCCCCCCCCCCCCCTTCCCCTCTCAATCACTACATTCATAAAGTACCTCAGACTTATGGCTATAATTACGCTCATCAGCTCGTCGCTCAGGTGCGGTTTTAACATAAGCTTTAGAGGAGCAAGTCCCAACAGTGGCAAACTATTTCCCTTCGGCGGCTTGAAGAGCAAACACAGAAGTCAGTGTCCCACTGCCTTCAGAGTGCATCTGTGTGAGACTCGGTGAGGGATAGAGATGAGGGGGGTTTGCATTGTATAAATACCAAAATTATGATGCATGCCTTAATATTTCATGCACC
This sequence comes from Chelidonichthys spinosus, assembly GCA_029853015.1. Lineage (NCBI taxonomy): Eukaryota > Metazoa > Chordata > Actinopteri > Perciformes > Triglidae > Chelidonichthys > Chelidonichthys spinosus. Next base: position 17,879,387 of record CM056840.1, read on the forward strand.
TTTCATCATATATAAGAGTTATGACCAAGAATCCAACAGGCCCCTGCAGACACCAACTATGTGAGCAGTTGACCTTGTCTGACCCGACTGTTTACACTGAAGTGTGGTTTCCACTTTGCATGGCATGACAATGTTTGTTCCCTAAAAGACAAAGCACCAAACTGAGGATCCATTGTCGTGACTGGGGAGAGTTACTCGAAAACTGATTTTTTTGTGATTGGAGAATGTAAAAAGTTGCTAGTCGGTACTTTACTAATATCTCCACAGCAAAAGTGTTTACTTGTTGCATGTATTACTTGTATTTCTTGTGTATTTACATGTTTAAATAGCAGATAAGACACTGGTGTGTCATGATATTGGCTTTATTGTGCAACACTAAAGATTGTGAGTGATATTTTGGTGTGAACTAAGCTGCAGCAGATGTATTATTAGAATTGACTGAGGTGTGATACGATACGAGGTGCCACACCTGTCCTCTTCAGCATGCTTCGTCAACAAATGTGACGACGACGGTTGGAGTCGAAACTCTGCTGCACGCCAGTTAGACAGTTAGGAAATGTGTATGCATGCGGGTGAGTGTCTGCACGGGGAATTTCTCTCCCAGCGCTCACTCTGATGAAGAACGCTGTTTTCATTGGTGCTTTCCAGCGTTTTTTCCCCTCGGGCACCCTGCAGGTTTCAGAACCCAATCTCATAGCTGCTACCTACGAGGCCACAGAGGGACCTTTGTTTAAATAAGCAGGTGCTCATCTGTATAATAATCACTTTAATTTCTGATTCTTTCCCCGAGTTTCCTCAGGCACTCGTCTTTCCACACATCCATTAACCAGCAGATAAAAATAAGAGGGTTTTTCGCTGCAAACAAGCTGCATAAAAGCAAAAGGCCACTTTATCCGCCTGCTTTCGCTTTGTGTTTCAGGGGGGGGGGGGGGGGGGGGGCAGTGGTTTCTGTGTGGTTGCCGTCTCCAGTAAGTAGATGTGCTCAAGCAATTCGAAGGAATCATGAGACAAAGCCGACGCGCTTAAAGCCCACATAGTGTTTAAACTCTAGCTGATACCTTTCCATTAAGTTACTGTTAAATTATTATTTTAACATCTATATCTATTTTTTTTATAGTCTGAATTCTGGCAGGTTTACATGTTGTTTGAAGTGGTGAAAAATATGTCCGTCAGTTAAATGTGTGATGACATTAAGTCACAATAACAAGCATGTGTCTAGATCGTATGACGGACGGGTGGAAACTGGTCTGATGGTGAAACTGGTTCAGAGGTCAGGCTGGATCCTCTATATTTATGTATCTATGTTATCTATGTTTATCGTAGCTCATTTTCAAGTTTGAACTTATTTAATAACTTCAACTCGTATCCCTCAATATCTTGACGTATTAAGTATGCAAACGCTAAAGTTTATGAGCTGTTATATGAGAACCACAAGGAAATTATTCATTCTAATCATAAAGCATCATCTTCCTTGACTATTTAATGGTATTATTGTGAGTAAGAGAATGTGTTTCCAAGGACAGGATATGTCTGTACAGTGAGTTTTGCCCCGCCGGCTCATAGAAAGTTGTGTTATTGGAATGTGGAGGAAAGTTCTACCACTTTCTACGACTCCCTGACCTCCTCGTATCCTGAAACGCAGGAATGAGTCCTGTCCATCTGGTCAAAATGACGGCTCCCTGGGGAGACAGCTCATCTCTGACACCCCATCAAATGAAAGGAAAGGGAGAACAGTATAGCTGCGTGTGGCCTCCCTATACCCTATAAATCCTACGTTATTGTCCAGCTGCTGTGTATTCACTTAACATATCTCAGAGTAATGGTCGAATACAAGTATGACAGCTGTTTGAATCCTTTGAAAAACGCATTTCCATTATTAAAATAATTAAAAATAACAGCTTTTTTATAAGTTGGAGGAGATGGATCGAGAAGTTGCCGCGAAAATGCGGGAAGGCGGAAGACGAATCACTTTTTTGCTTACATTTGTCTGAATTTAACTGAGCTTTGCGGGAATAGACGTGCAACAATAATTTGCTTTGTGCCGATGCCAAGCAGGGCTCACGCAGCGCCGTGTTTTCATTAAAGAACCAGAACCCTGAGAAGGGCCGGTGGTCTTATTCCTGCTGGGATTGGATCATACATTTGTCAGAATCTCTTGTTTGTGAGGCTCTTGATGTTCTTGGAAGAAGGAGATTTGGCTCAATAAAGGCGTTAACCTAACACTAACAAACGAAGCAGTTTAGAGAAATGAAAATTACACTTATATCGATCCACGTTTAGAGTTTGGACGTCTGTAACTATCGGCTTGTTTGACCGGCCGGGATGGAGCTGCAAGCTGTGTCAGTTAATAGTTTGTTTCATATTTGGCGGATACATAAACACATATAGACAGCCAGCAGACACAAAGTCACATTATCATTAATTACGTTAGCTTTGTTTTGGTGCCCACCAACTCCTGAGGGAGAAACAAAAAGACAAAAAAAAAACAAGCATCCACTACGAAACCAGTTAAATTAAAATATTTTTTGTGTTTGAATCGAGAAATCCATAACTGAGGTCAGGCAGAGGTCATGGTTAACACATAGGTGCAATAAGGTGATTGTGTTGACTTGGAAAAAGCTGTTGAGTTCACTGTCATGGTGGAGAATTGAGAAGTAAACCAATTAAAAAAACAGGATACAAAAACACATTTAAAAACATTACTTATCCTGTATTTATGATTCATGAGCATTTTATTTAAGACAGTTCAAAGTTTTGTGTAACAGTATTTATTTATTAACAAAATGTTAAGTGATTCCAGTATGCATTATCAGCACATTTTGATGGTAATATCGTGAATCATTATTATTATTAATGAATTATTTAGGATTTAATCTTGATATGACTATGGCTCATGTTTTAGTTGTGATGATTTCTTCCTGAAAGATAAAATCTTATACCATAAGACATTTTTTCCTGTTACTTCCTTCTATTATATGTTGATAGGCTGTTGCTCAATACAGCATGGGAAACACATTTTTTGTTTCAGCTGTGACTCAGTTTGGATTTTAATCATCAGGACTACAGTGCCTTGCACCATGCACTCAGTCAGAGTAATATATATAGCAGTAGTTGGTATCGTAATGTATGTGTGAATGCAGTGAGGGAGCAAACATGGTCATAAAACATGAAAAGAAGTACAGAACATCCAGTCTGTGAAAGATCTACCGCTACATCCTTTAGGTCCCTTACACAATGGCAGGGGGCCCCCCTGCTGGGCCTGCAGGCCGAGAGATGAAATATTTGCAGAGGAAAAAAAAAATAAAAAAGAACTTCCTGTTTGAGGCTTTGCAACTGGTACAGGCGGACTTCCTGCGTTTTTCAGACCAGCTCGTTCAGGTTGAGCTCAGGAGAGCGTCGTCCACCTTCACGAAAACAACCGCTGGATCCGTGTCAAAGGAAGGAGGGTCACGGTTTTGCCTCAGTGGGACTGGCGTGTGCGAATGGCGTGGTGTGTGTGTGTGTGTGTGTGTGTGTGTGTGTGTGAGCCCAGAGGCTGAACCGTCAGCCTTCACGGCCCATCGACGAGCTCTTTGGAAACACAGCTCCTTCTCACTGATTGCGATTGCAACATAGATGGGATAGAGATTAACTGTTGGCTGACCTCCGGGCGTCGAGTGAACGTCAGAGTGAACGCCGCCTGCTTGTGCCCAGAAGGAATCTGTGAGGTGTTGACAACAAAGGGAAGACCCCCACATTGCAAATTAAAAGTATTTTCAATTAGCAGCGTTGTGCACTCCGCTAACGAGTACAGTAAATGTAACGTTATTGGTTCCACCTGCTGCTGCTGCTGCTGAGGAAAGTCTATGTCGGTTGGAAAAACAATGTTAGCAGTAAAGAAGTGAGATGTCATGGCAGTAGTAAAATACTATTTTTAATTATGTGTGGGCATGGTTTTGAGACAATAATATAAAAAATGTTCCTACATAAAACACAAGTTTGGTAAAAACACACAAAGTAATGTGCATAATAGCATTTCAATAAATATATTAAAAATGTTAGTTTATTATTATCTGTGTATGTTTTGGTAGCTTTTAGCAGTTTGAAGTCTCCTCACTCCGCTTCCTGCTGCTCCTTAATCAGCACTCAGGGGAATCTAATCTGCTGATTATGGAGATAAAGATGGAAATAAGTGTATTCATTAATAAATATGACTAAATAAATAATGCAAAACTGAATAACTAAGGAAATAAATACATACACAACGTATAATAATGAGCCTATATATTTTTTAAATGAATTCATCCTTCACTTTTAGGATCGATACTCATCAACCAATGAATGGTCAGAAAGCAGCTGGTCTAGGAATATTTGTTACCTCAGACCTCTGGTTTAAAAATTCACATTATACAATTTTTTTGAGTAAATGTGTTTTAAAAAGGCTCCCTTGACAAATATAGAAACTTTTCTTTTTTATAATTCATTGCCGCCTGGCAAATTGAGTTCCATTCCAGGCCTCAAAGACATACTTTACATCTTCTTTTGTATCTTGGGAATAAAGCTTCACCAGAGGCAACTATGCCAAACGTCATAGTCTAGAAACCATGCATGTCACTTTACCAATAAAGTATGAGACAGCAAATTCCTTTCCATGTAGGCCTCCAGTAGACTGTTGACCTCTGTGCTATGTCATGTTTTTTTTTATTCCCAGAGCCATCCCCATGACATCACACTGCTCCAGAGTCCACCTTAAATATGCACCTTAACTTCAAATGATAACTTAGATCATCACATTATCAAAGTCTCAACCAAATCACACATAAAAAGGAAGTCTTGATCTTTTAAACAGTCCCGTCTCTTGGGGGTGAAGCGCTTCCAGGAATGGAAGTGTGTTTATTGGCGAGTGGAACGGAAAGAATTGCTCCCCAGCAGGGTTTAAACAGATTAATCGATAAGCCTGACTTTATAAGTGCTACAAACATGCTGATATGATAATGGATTTGCTTGGATATTATTTGTCTACAAATAATAACAACGGAATTGTATTCCTTGGGCAAAGATGGACGCAGGCCTGAACGAAGTCATCTCAGTGTGAGATTATTCCACTTTTATTCCACTTGTATTCATGTTGTATAATGAAATAAAGCAAAATAAATATCTTCTTAAAAGTTTTGGGGGGGTTTTACCCTCATGAGAATGAAAATTTTAATATTTTTCCCACTGTTTTTGAATCCATGACAACCAATATGAATCCAAGCTGCTTTAAATGGGAGAATTTGTATATTATACAAAGTTCATCCGGCCAAAGTGATTGATACTATTTGAGATTTAATATCACTTTATTACAACAGTCTGCACATCTGCTGAATATCAGTTGAGACACAATCCAAGCGGTTATTTCCAAGAACCTTTTTATACTCGAGCCATATCACTTGGAATTGGTTTTTAAGTGTTGAAATATCTGAGACTGCTGATTTGAAAAGGAAAAAATAAATCGGTTGCTTTATCAGTTGGTCGAGGCAAATCGGCCTTTGATGTACGAAGCAGCAGTGTTTTGATTGAAATAGAAAATTGTTGGATGGTAACCATTTCCTAGTGATTTCGGCAATCTTCCATCTGGAAACGTTCATTCTTTCCTGAGTAGCATGAAGAGCATCATATGCATTCCTTCCCCATTTCTGCCTTTCCAGAGAACTCATTAATGCACGTTTGCTAAAATTACTCAATATGATCTGTTGCTGTGTCATCAGATGTCTGCTGATGGAAGAGACAGATTGTGTGTGTGTGTGTGTGTGTGTGTGTGTGTGTGTTAATCAAGGACTTATGGCAGTAAAAAAAAAAGCACATTTTGAAGCTCTATAGACACCAACTGCAGGAGCTCTGACCATGACCTTGACCCCTTGTGGAGGGAATCACCTGAGAAGTTCTGCCCTCCTTTTGGACAGAGACGCTTCCAGTCTTTACGCTAAGCTAAGCTAAGCTAAGCTAAGCTAGCTGGCTGTAGCTTCATGTTTACCACACAAGAGTGAAATGAATCTTCTCATCTGACTCGACAAAAAAAACTAAACAAAAAGTGTGTGTTTGGCTGAAGAGTGGGCAGGATGATAGTCACTTTGTACAGTCATCTTCCACGTAACTCACCAGTGGTTTTTGGTTTTGTGCAGATTAAACAAACTACATGCAACATGCTAAATAGGGAGTTTAAAGCTGGACAAATACACTGTATGATGTTCAGAAACGTAATCATTTATGTGCTCACCGTATGGTGTTAAATAGACAATAAAACTGTGCAAGAGCCTGAGGCGGTAGTGATCGGTCCTCGCTCCCCCTTGCATACTGGATGGCAAACGATGAAATCAGAGGTTCAGTACAGGCTAGCTGCCCAGCTAATGCTAATCAAAAGCAATAATATCCACACAAATATCAAACTGGACGTAAATACTTTGTTGACATTAAATACATTCATTTATCTCTATCACTCTCGCATGATGATGACATCGTTGTAAAAATCCGACGGCTAGATTGCCATCCTCTGAGCTACTGTTCCTCGTTTTCGTGGGAAAAAGAGTCGGAGTTGAGCAGCACTTTGAATGACCTCCCCTCCCCAACCGGACCACGTCTGTGATCATGCTGTCCCCTCATGACCAGGGAACTCCAGCCCAGATCATGTGTGATCTGTCAAAGATAAGTGATTTCCCAGAGACAGCGAGGACCTTTTTTAATACTTCTCTAATTCCACCGGGGGCGAGAGCATGTTGGCCATGTGTGAATTCTCGTCATCCGAAGTGTGTTTTTTCGTGGCTTCGCATCGTAACCCGACCCCTCCAGGACTGCCGAGTGAGCGCATTGTTCCATCTCTTGCAGTTGTCGGGAGCTGTGGAACGATCCTTGCCATGTGTAATGCCCCTGGAATGAGGCAGCTGTGTTATTGCACCAGCACGTCTTTAAGAAAAAGAAAAAACAGTTTCTCTAATACTGAGCACCACATGCTGCTCATCTGTCTGTACATTGAAAACACTCAAAGAAATGCTAAGCAGCATGTTAGCCTCAACTTACGACTTACAAAAAAAAAGTCGCAAATTTGCGATTTTATAAAGTAGCACATCTGAGTGTTTATTGATCGGGCGGTTGAGCTACGATGCTAGCGTTAGCTTTCACTTGTCATAGAGTTAGTAAACAAGCAAATCTGCGACTTTATAAACTTTCGTTCTTGGAATATTGCCCACCTCTCTCGGCTGCTTTTTTCTTTTTCCTAAAGTGACCCTAATACGCCGTCGTACAACTTCCTCACATCTGAATGCGAGACTTAAGACTTTACAGATTCCCAGAATACAGATGGGAAGCTTGTTGCAGGCTGTGTGATTGATTGATGTGATAAAGGAGACATTTACAAAAACACGTGGGGGAGTAATGGATCACTCAAACGATAGTGATGGCATCTTGGTTTTTGCCATCTTATTATGTTTAAATAAAGAAATAATGGCGGTAACACCATTGTTACCCACAGATAAACCCTTGTTTATGAGAAATGACTGGTAAACCTCTTTGTGGCTCCACTCAGACACATGGGAGACCAGAGGAGGAGTGACATTAGGCGATTTGGTGGGTTTTGGGGTTGGTTTTTTTTGCTCCCACGAAATGTTTGATTTGGTCCAAGCTATTTAAAAAAACAAAAATGTTCTCAAGGGTGCTTGACCTTCTTTTTTTTTTATAAGCCACATTCACTTGGTTTTGTAAATACCCCAAAAAACATTGTTGGCTTGAGAGGAGATCAGTGAAGTGACATGCTGGCATTCCCGTTGGCAGAAGACGTAACACTGGCCAGGCCGCACCAAAATAAGACACACGAGGTCTGGCTCGGGTTCTCGTACAGACCGGAGGAGAGGCGGGAGAAACCGCAGAGATTGAACCTTGACATTTAAAACACTGAGATAAAACATTTCTCCTGACACTGGGGAGTATTAAAAACACCAACAACACCAGGGTGCATAGGGAGGTCATGTCTCAAATATGGCCTACACAAGACTTAAAGCTGCTATAATCAATATTTTTATAGCATCAATAGAGAAACCACACTTTGCAGTACTTTCAAATATATTGTAAGTGTAGCGTATATGAGCCAACAAATTATATGATAACTTGCCGATCCAAAATGTTGGGCATTTTCCATCCCTCAGCTTTTATTGTTTTTGGTTCAGTCACACGTCACTCTCATCGATGTTGTTCAAACGGCAGCTAAACATCCAGGAAATTACCTGAAGAGTCGGTGGAGACCAAAACAGAGCTAAAAAAGCATTATAGCATCTGTAAGCTGCCCCCAAGTGCCCAAAAAAAAGCTCAGTTACATAAATTAAAATAACTTAAAGTGGAGAACAGTCTTTGGATTGTTTTTAAATGAATGAAGATATAAAAAATATATCAAAATTAACTGATTTTTTTGATACAGAACTGTTGGGTTGAAGGGGCTCCAGAAAAAAAATCCCTGAGCAAGCTGTTATATTTTGCTGATGACATTCTAAAAAAAATTGAACTTTGCACAGAGTCACAAGTTTTTATGCTGTAATGTCAGATTTTCTTGGTGAAGGAACAAAATAAGAGAACTCCTTCCCTGAATTGTTCATGGAAAAGGAACTGAAAACACGAAAAAAGGCAGCGATGAAACCGACCCGACTTCTGAAGTGTACGAGATGAAAACATTTTACACGATCATGTGACTGCACAGACGTGTGTGTTTGTCCTGCTACTGATAGTTGTCATTGATTTGCTCGGGTTTCTCAATGAGCTTTTCACCAGCAACGCTTCCAGTAAAGGCCGATACCAAAGAAAACTGCACAGCTGTCATCAACGTCATGTCACTGATGCAATGAAACTGCCTCTGACCTCAGAGTCTCTGTGAGGTCACTGCATAAGCAGCTAATCAAACACAGACCTTTCTGCTCATGTCAAACTGTTATCAGTAAATATAACACGGCGTCTGTATTGTAGAATAACAATCAGCATCGGACTTGTTCGGGAAACAAAACCCAAGGGACGTGTGTCACTATTTTGGACCTCAATATCTAAATTATGAATTTTCTGTCATCAAATTAAATTAGTGTTTTCACTTTGAACTCACTTATCTTGTTATCGCTCATGATAACGAGTTTTCCTGATGAAGGGACGCGGTTTTAAAGCATATTTAAGTATATTCACCAGCTGAATTTGACATAGTTAAGTGAAATTTGCTTCAGTCTGTATGAAATAATCAGGACTCGATAACGTATTATTTATCAGAATGGTCTCTCCTTACCGTTAAAACCCTCCAAACCACAAACAAACCGTCCGAGGCCCAAGTGGGTTATTTGTGCAGAACAAAGTCACTGAAGGCGACGTTGTGACGCTTGCATCGTCAGCACCATGGACAGCTCCACACATCAAACAGGCGAGGCTGCGGCAGCTTTTACTTGTAGCTTTGTTGGTTTTCTATAATGTTGTGTTGCTTGTGAGGTTAGTGAGGTTTAATTTATTTGAAGGGACTGATCTTCTTGTATTACAGCTGGCTGATGGTCTTCTACTCATGAGTTTCATATTTACTGTTTCAGAGAGCACTCCTTTTATTTATATGTCACTGGCCTTTGACTTACAGTAATATTAACTCTGATTGCATTGATTATTGATGTGGAAATATTGATTGTAGCTTTAATTTATTTCTGTTCCAATTTAGAATTGGGAGATAAAAAAATCTCCTTGATAAAGTACACAGAAAAAATGGCTGTCCATCCATCCATCCATCCATCCATCCATTTTCTACCACTTATCCTGTATTCAGGGTCGCGGGGGGGGCTGGAGCCGATCCCAGCTGTCAAATGGCTGTCTTTATAGTTTATTTTAAATATGTTGGATACCTGAATCAGATCAGTCATGATCAAGCCAACATTCTTATCGCTACATTAATAGTACAATCTTGATTAGAATCCTATGAAGCTAATTTACACTAGAGCTGAGGTATTTCTCATATCTAGTCTTGCATCAGTTGCAGCTGGACATTATGACTTTCATGAAGGTTTGGATTTGCCTAATAAACCAAGCGAGGGAGTGTATATCACCTCACATAAAACACATTTAATCTGCGAAAAGGGCAGAACAAAACAGTACGTTAATGTTACATTTTATTTTGGTGACCAAGCAGTTACCATTGTAACAGCAGTGCAGTGTGACCTAGTTCTATTGATCCATATCTGTTTCGCAGGTCAGGTCGAAATGAAGTCAGCCAGAGGAACGTGTGTGTGTGTGTGTGTGTGTGTGTGTGTGTGATTTTGGATGAACATCAGTGGAAGTTGGAGGATAATTTTATTGAACTAAGAAACGATGGAGCCCTTTAAACCGACAGGAACCAGATCAAAGAAGCAGATCTGAGAACAGCACGTTATGGTTGCGTCTTCTCCGTTCAGTTCAGCACAGAACAACATGTTTTAACAGTTAATACTGAGGGTGGGAATCTGCAGAGATGACAACAGGAAGGAGTTGCCTGATAATATGCATAGCTTTTTTCCCTGGGAAAGGGAGGTCTGCTTACAGTTCACCTTTAGGGAAAACAAGAATTGAGTTGATGTCTGGTATTTCTATTACCTATTAATGCTTAAAACTCTCAAGGCTCTTTGTTTTCCCACAGTTTACTTACCGCCAGCAACTTCCTGGCTCTGTTCGATGCTCCAGGACGCTGTGCGATGTCGGGAAGGGTGCTGCCATGTGTGATGTTGTGCTGCAGGTGCCAAGTTATTTCCTCAGACATGGTGTTGGTGGATTTGATGGTTCAAGCCGGGGCCTTAAAGCCTTTGTTGAAATGGAAACTGTCGGCACACAAAGCAGAGGCCACAGGAGGATTGATGCAGTGCATTAATGCCTCCGAACCCAAAACGGCAGCAGTGAATGCGTGACTGAAACATCTGAATTTAATCTTTGGTTCTATCTTTAAAGGAGCAGGTTGACTTTTAAGGAAATACGCTCATATCTTAGATGAGATCCAAAAGAGTTACACAAGTGTATTCAGGGGTTGTTTGGGACTATTTCTTGGCCTGAATAAGCAACTTTCTGGAGTCTTGTTGCACTTAGACACCAGTTGATTTTACACTTTGCTCGACATATTGCATGCTAATTATTGCACATTAAAGGGGATGGAATGTGGATTTTCTTACTTTTGCAAAGTGCCAGCCCAGTTGTTTCCCCATTTAAAGCCATTTTTCTTTGTAGGCCTTATATTTAAAAGAGATGTATAAATATCATATCGCCAAAAATGTAATAAGTATATTTCCTAAAATGCACCCAAACTATTCCTTTTACTCTCAGACCCTTAACTGTGAAATCTCCACAAATGTTGATTCGCTCCCTATAAATGTCAAAGCGGATCCTCACAAAGGAAGATGAAGGCGTTACTTCCTCATGTCGTGGCACCACAGCTCCACTCCCTGGTTGAGTTTGAATTTACATATAATGGCCCACTAGAGAAATTCAGATAATAAGCAGGCTGATGTTGGAGTTAGCCTCCCTTTAAATTGCTTCTGTGGAAAGAAAAAAAAAAAGTTCAGTTGGTATCATGGGACAAAAACAAGACCTCACAGGTCGTACTCGTCTGTGTTTTCCAGTGATTCATGGAGGTCACAGTGTGTGGATCTCTGGTAATGATAAGTCGGAGCAGCAGAAGTGAGAGGAGGTGCATTGTGATGATGCAGGTTTTATCTGGGTGTAACGTTGACTCACACCCATGAAATGTTTATCCTCTGTGCCGTAAACTCTTCACCTGAGAGGCAAAGAAAGTTCATTCAACGACGCAAACTGGCAAATTTGGAAGAAGTTGTAGCGGTAACAATTTGTTTTTTTGACAGTTCAAGAGCAAGAATTCAATAAATTAAAACAATATGCTAATATTGCAGTTACTTTCCTTGAGTATTTCAAATTTATGACACTTAATATGGGCTGCACGGTGGTGTAGTGGTTAGCACTCTCGCCTCACAGCAAGAGGGTCCCGGGTTCGATCCCCGGGTTGGCCCGGGTTCCTTCTGTGTGGAGTTTGCATGTTCTCCCCGTGTAAGCGTGGGTTCTCTCCGGGTTCTCCGGCTTCCTCCCACAGTCCAAAGACATGCAAGATGGGGATAGGTTAATTGGTGACTCTAAATTGCCCGTAGGTGTGAATGTGAGTGTGAATGGTTGTCTGTCTCTACATGTCGGCCCTGTGATAGACTGGCGTCCTGTCCAGGGTGTACCCTGCCTTCGCCCAATGACAGCTGGGATCGGCTCCAGCCCCCCCGCGACCCTGAATACAGGATAAGCGGTAGAAAATGGATGGATGGATGGACACTTAATATGTTGATTCCATCACAGTTTGGAGCAAAATGCTCTAATTTTAAAGTCCTATTGCCTTTATTTGAATATAAGATTCAAGTCCCTTTAGAAAGTAAAAGTTTTAATGCAAACTATGATGTAATACATTATTAGAAGTTAATTGTCCAAAATAAGTAAAAAGTGTTACTTTGTGTGGTCCTGCTACTTTTATTTAAGTAAAAGTTATGTATACTTCTTCCACCGCCGCTTGTTTTTAATCTACTGAAATAATAATAAAAAAACATTTAAAATGAAATATTTTTTTCTGCTAAGGAGAACGTGATATTATTTAAGGACCAAAGTGCCAGAGGCATAATACTGTTGATGAATATACAGTTAAAATATATAGTCCAGTATAATGTAGTTGCAGCGTTAAAGTAAAGCAAATGCTGATAACTGAGGCCACTTAAATAAATTGTAAACTGAAGAATGTCATCCTTGTCATTCATTGTCTCACCACCAGAGGGAGCTCTCCGTCCATTTATGCCAATTCTTCGCTCCCACCTGCAGGATACAGTTGCCCAAAAAACGTTGACATAATGTAAAATAAATCCCTTTTTTTCTGCTATGTCATCCCAGGATTTCACTGCATTTTTTTTATTATTATTATTTTTGCAACTCTGCACAACTGCAATGTATTTTCTTTGAAGCAGTGAAACCTGGCTATTGCTCTGCTCCTTAAGTGCAGCCTCGCAGAACCTCTAGCATGGAGACCTTTGACCTTGCATTACTGTAATTATACCACTTGCAGAAAAAAAAGCTGAGTCGGAGCTTTTCAATACATGAGAAAGGGAAGGAAGGTTCCCAACCTACAGACCTCTCTCTGTTATAACCTTATTAAGATTCACTACATTGTCGTGTTAATACGAGGAGCTTTTCTGTTTTCTTTGTTAGTTCTGGATAAAAAGCTGGTCATGTAGCCTATTTTTGGCTAGCACACACAAAGAGGAAGAGACTGCAAAGTCATTGTCCTGCCTCCATGACCCTCTCATCTGCACTTAGTGATATCCTGACGGGACTGAGACCGGAATGGTATTATTGGCCTTTTAGTAACGATCCCAGGAGCCATTACTTCTGATATAAGCCTTAAGCCAAATTCTAATTTCAGCATGCTAACATGCTTGCAATGACAATGCAATGCTCATACATTTACTAATAAGCAGGTACAACTGCTGCTGATGGGAAGGTCGATGGTTTTGCAAGTATTTGACTCGTTTAAACTCTGACTGGATGATGGCACTAAATGAAAAGTGAAGGCATCACCAAAGTGTATTATGTCCTGAGGGGAACATGAATGTCAAAATGCCAAATTTTGTGGCGGTCTATCGAGTAGATGGACTGGACACGTGAACATTTTGACCTTCTGTGTCAGAGGAACAGTTCGGGGGGGAATCGTTAAAGCCATAGCCATGAAACTTTAGTTAGCCGGCTGCTTCACCAGTCTAAAATTTCCGGTCTCACCCTTACCCTCACCTTAAACCGAGCCTTCAACCATAAAATGGAATGATTTATGTAACACGCAACTGTGCCCATTTTCCCCAAAAATAGGTGAGTCCCCACAAAGTAACTGTTAAACCGAATTAATGTCCCCACATGGCAGGGGAAACATGACAACACACACATACGCCACTGCTGTGCACAGAGTGAGCTTGAAAAAAAAAAAAAAGAAAAAAGTGAACAGAAAGTATTATTTTCCCTTTTGGCATCTTCAACAAACCCAACAATCCTCCTGTATGTAGACTGAGTGTCATGACTGGGCCTGTTAAACTCATGTGAGCGGATTGATTGAACTCTGTGTCTCTCCATTTCTGTCTCTCTCAGTCAATTGTACTGTATGTACACACTCACTCTCTCTCTCACACACACACACACACACACACACACACACGGGCACGCTGCAGGATGACACATTGGTGTTGTCAGCTCAGCAGGGTGCAGGCTGGCCCAGAGAAATACCACAGAGATGCCAGGCAGAGAGACAGAGAGACTCCTCGGCCTCTGCATCTGTGGTTTCCTCTCCAGGATTATATTGTGTCCTTGTGTTTTCTTCAAAAACCTATATTCAGTATTTAATGTAGGGAAACCACTGATTTCTTCTAGTTTGCAGTACCAGTGTGTATTTTCTGATTATAATGCGCAATTTACCGCATCAGACCATTCAGCATGCACACCACCTTTCTTGCTCTTTTACATTTTTTTTTACATTTTGTAAGTAGGCTATTAATTCAAACAAAGCACAGTGTGGCAGCAGTACCTCACTGTAGAAATACTTCAATACAAGTCAAGGTCCTGCTGAACATAGAAACCAGTTGTTTGATTCTATACTAAAGCTCTGAATGTCGTATGGAACCTTAAAATAAAGGTATTTTCCGAAAAATGTGCTTTGATTAAAAGTAAAAGTGTATTGAAATGTTAATCTTGTAGCTGATCATGGTTCAAGTTTAACAAGTTAACATTAATACAGCGCTTGGGTGGATGATTCTACATTAATGTATCATATAATCAGATCATGTGAGTATTTTTAACCTTAATCTGTGATGTAAGAAAGTAATATTTCTTGCTGAGATGTAGGAGAGTAGCAATGAAGCATAAAATGATCCTTCTTTCTTCTTTGTTTTACTTGAGTATTAAGTTACTGTCAATTGATCCACCTTAATTTTTGGCTAACTAATAATTCATGTGGAGGATGTTCAACCAGCTCATGTGCTATCTGTAATATACATAAATCAACCTCGCTCAAGGTGAACAGTCTGCCTGCCAGACACGAGGCTAGGTTATGGATATGACACCTTAATGACCTGCTTTCAGTCACACCTGCTACGTTAATGGTTCACCGCGACTTACAGCAATTACAGTGTATGACTGAATTAAATATTATGAATTATGGAAACGTTAATACCTCTTTATATATCACATATGTGCCACTGGTGAACGTTATCAGCCAACTCTGCACAGGAGGAGGCAGCGAGATGCAGCCGGTGAAAAGATGTTTTACCCACAAGCCCACACTCTTCACCATGGCAATGAGGTCTAAATTGAGTCTCTGTGCCAACTCAGGGCAGATGGCTGTCTCCATGCCAACACATAATGAAAATAAACCCTGTCGTATCAGATATTTGTCACTAATACATGATTTAGGGATTGCCAGTGGCTCACACACAGCAACTGCAGGTCCAGTAAAACAAACGGAAAGGAAATATCTTAAAATAATGTGGGTATTTAAAAGGTGAGAAAAACAGTAAAACAACGAGCATTCAAGAAATAAAACATTTAAAGAAAAGTATAGCTTTAAAAAAATCATTATAGACTGAATAATTATGCATCGAACGTTAGGTTGGAGTCATAGATTGTGGATAGATTAAAGTTTTAAAACCTGAAATGAAAGAGGACCTTAAATTGACCCTTGGGGGACACCGCAGATAATTGAGGCAGGTGTGAAAGAGGTCCTTCCAATTTCAAGAATCCTAACTAGTCATACTATATTTGTAATTGCTAACACTAAAGTAACTCAATCAGACCAGATAACAGTAACAAATAATAAACAATGTGAAAGCACGATGTATCAGGAGTTAAATCAACACTGTAATTGAACCCACTTTGGTAAAAAATTGCCTTTCTCTCGCATCATATCCCAGATAATGCTACGTAATTCTTTTTCTTTCTTTTCATTGTATGTTTTGTTGCTTAACTGAGTACATTTCTTACAGTTTCCAGACTCACCCGTCTTATAGGGCGTCTTTGTCGTGTTTACAAAGTGACCTGAGGCATCGTGGGATTAGATTTAGGGTCTCGGGTTATTGAATTATTAAAACCCTTCCATTTTTATTTTTTGAACCGCCTCTCGACACATACACACAGATACAAATGTGTCCTATCTCATCCATTGAGCCTCCTCCTGAAAACAACAACACACACACACACACACACACACACAGGCGTTCATACCATCCTTGTGAGACTTTTGGTTGCAGCCTGTTGTATTTTTAATGCCTTGCTTCTTTCTCCCAGCAAGTGTATAATGAATGTTTGATTCGCCCTCATGGCCCGGGGAGAGTCCGACCAGGTCCAGCCCACCGGGCCACAAAGGCCCTGAAATATTCACATCCAGGAGCCGCTGAGTGGACCCCTGTTCCTGATAGCCTCGTTAAAGTCAATAAAGCACCTGCAGCGACCCCATCCATGAGAGCGAATCACATCAATGAGGCTTGCCAGGGGGAAATCCAGCATGAGTGTGTGTGTGTGTGTGTGTGTTTTAGTGCATCCTTTTGTGTCTGCATCCTGTTCTCTCGCTGTCAGATTTGTGGCGTTTGTTCTCGCAGCAGTCGGCTACAGCTCTGAAGTGTGTCTGCTTTTAGCTGCTTCTTTACGATGATCCTCCTGGGAAGCTTCTTTTATGTTTACATGATTAGAAAAAATGACTTTATTATTCACTGCCAACTGCATTTAACATCTGCATATATACACACACACACACACGCTGCGTTTCCTTTCTGACAGGCTGCAGTCTTTTCATCTCGGCTCTTTTTCGGTTGCTGTTCGCTTGTAGTTGTTCCTCTTTAACCCCCCTCTGATTTGATCGTTCTTTCATTCGGAAACTAGTTTTTCTTCGACGGATCAAAGCCTTGTTGTTCTTTGCTTCTGTTTTGTGAAGTGAATCTCTTGATACTCCCCGTTAGACTGTGAGGGACCGACCTGAGCGAGATCAAAGGCGGATATTGTGATCAGACGTGGATATTCGTCTGTGGATTTGAAGGATTCCAGGCGGGTTAGAAAACAACCACTTTAAGGTGGACAGGAACAGCATGTTTGGACATCGCTAGTGGCCAATTTCTAAAGATTGTGATTTTCTACGGTGGTGTTAGACTGAATTATTCTCAAACTATAAAATAAATAAAGCTTTATTGGAAGGCTGAAGGGGTTTAAGGGGTTGGCGCTGACCATTTCCTGTCATCTCTGGACTTTACTCACAGACGTGAGTTTAGTGAACTCTGTTAAAGGCATTCAACTTTATTGTATATTCCTTTTATTTTATGTAACCACTGCAACTTTTTAATGATTGCTTTATTTTAATTGGACAAAACTGTGGCCTTAAAGTTGAGTATCATCCTGAATTCGACTAAAACAGAGCATTTAAATCTCTGGGATCATATTCATAGGAGCATCATCTCTTTACAATAAGTCCACAGGAAAACAGCTAAAAATACATTTTAAAAACCAATCAAATGTATAGATAGAGCACTAAAGGGGAACATCCTGAAACCAAGGCATAAGAGACAGATTATGTTTCTTTATTCAGGAGACAACATCAATACAAAACATACATTTGCATGTAGAATAAACTCATCCGTCTCCATTCTGCTCCTCTTTGTCTTTGAATCTTTAAATCAAGTGTTTTTAAAGTGAGCTCTGGGTTTTGATTTAATTGGAATGGACGCATCCAACTTGTATTTAATGAGTAACAAGTAGCTACTCCCGGTGAAGGCTACAACACAACGCATCAAATCCGTTACTTCCGGAGGCGTTTGGTTCGTTGCGGATGACATCAGCTGCGGCGTGAGTGTGCGAAAAAAAAAAAAAAAAAAAACCCGTCGGCGCCCTCTTCTCTCCCCGGTTACCGAATATGACCCAATGTCTGCTGGTATAAAAAGCTAGGGCCACTCCTACCGAGGCTCCACTTGGATGTCTGGGGACCGCTCCGGTGCGCTGCAGCAAAGAGAGAGGAAGAAAAAGAGGGAGGAGGCTGCTGCTCGTCGGGGATCCTGCGCGCTGCATACTGGGAGACTGGGAGAGACACACACAGACAGGCAGAGAGGATGGCCACGCTGGTAGTAGCATCTGCAGAGATGGAGACGTTAGGCGGCCAGAGCAACACGGGGACGTCCCCGACGTCCGCCGGCCCCGCGCAGCACTTCAACGACGGCAAGTTTTACCTGCTGGTGGTGATCGGGGAGATCCTGGCGGAGGATCACCTGAAGTGTGCCATTGCGGACATAGAGAAAGGTAAGACGTGTGAGCTTTGTTGGAGGCTGAACTGAAACTGGCATGTTTGGAAGTTGGTTTGTAGCTGTAAAGAAGTCGAGGAGGCGGCGATGCACCTGTTAGGAACAAGATTTACGCGCCAATTACGCATTAATTCCACTAATTTCTTGGGTATTTTGAACTCGATGTGATGTTGTTTATAAGAGGGAAGGGTATCGAACAGCCCCTCCCAGAAACATCACCATAACCTGAAGCCAAATAAACCCCACAGGTCAATCCATTATTATTATTATTATTATTATTATTATTATTATTATTATTATTATTATTATTATTATTATCATCATCATATTAATGTCAGGAGGCCCTATTGTTGTCATTACACGTGTAGGCCGGCTCCTCTGATAAACCAGCCAGCGGTGATTCAGCATTAATTCAGGACTATGCGCCACAATGCAGCGCAGCGCATCGCTTTGGCTCCAGTGCAGCTGCGTATTCTTGTTTTTCCTTCTCCCGCAGCATCTTGCCAGGGTTTTATTCAGGTGCGTCAGGCTTTTGTTTCAGGAGAGCGGATTCGAGGAAGAGACAACCGCGTTCACAGCAGCAGCTTTTCCTTCTGTTTGTGTGGAAGGAAGTGGATTAAATACGCTTTGTGTTTGTACTTGCTTGGATGGTATAGCCCTGGTATATGAATCCCCCCCTCTTTAACCCCGTGGGAACACATCTCCATCATCATCCTCATCATCAGCAACATCATCCTGCATCCAGCTCTCTCTCTCTCTCTCATCCCCTCACCGGCTGGTGGGCGTGGCCCAGTCCGCACTGCGGTCCCTACGGAAAGCCACAAGGAACGCTTTTCTGAGCGAGCAGGGCGTTTTAGAAAGATGTGAGCCAGCTGCTGTGATGTTCTGCCTTCGTGTCTGGCCCGAGAGAGGAGAAGGAAGAGCAGAATGTGGCGCAGTTACTGTGGAATGAAGTGTATTTACTTTTGGGGGGGTATCACCTGATTATGCTAGATCAATACATTGTTATGATGGCTCTGTGAAAGATCCAAAAGTTTGCTGTCGGCCTTGAAGAAACAAACCAAAACAGAAGGTACTCTACCAGCTGTTTTGGAGCTTTTCTTTTATTTATAGGCTTCTGATCTAGTTTTATTCTTAAAAATGAAATTATATCATCTTCATCACTGTTTCTCATGTTAATGTATTATTATTATTATCATTATTATTAATAATAATAATATTATTATTGTTGTTGTTATTGTTGCTTCACCTTTTGTTTCTAGTTCAGGCTTACTGTTGTAAAGTAATTCCAACAAATACTATGTATATGTAATAAACACACTATATAAGAGTGAAATAAACGTTAATATCCACCTTATATGTGCAAACTAGTCCCTTTGTGTTCATCCCCAGGTCATGTTATCACGTAACTCCACCTCGTCAGCCTTTAACTGCATGATGATGGAGGGAGGATGATACCACCGTGACTCAGCTCGGTGGAAGCTACCAGTGCGTCTGGCCCAGAGACAGGGCTATAGATATTTCCTATTATAGATTTCTTTTCTCATGCCAAACCACTAACAAGCCTATACGTGTTCACTCTAAGATTGTACAATAAACTGGAGGCAGGATGAGTGGAATCGTTGTGTGTTTGAGGGCGAGGATGCACATTTGTCAGACCTGTTGCCAAGTTCTCTGTGTTTTTGTTCTTGATTCATTTTCAGACAGCAGAGCTGACACGTGTTTGTCTCCCTCTATTTGATTTTCTGGTTGGTTCATTTATTTCTTTTACCTTGCAGGGATCCGCTCGTGGGACACCAACCTCATCGACTGCAACCTGGACCAGGAACTCAAGCTGTTTGTCTCCAGACACTCAGCTCGTTTCTCAGCAGATGTCAGAGGTAAAACTGGAAGTTAAAGCAGTCTGATTATGCTTTAAAGCTAGGGTTGGTACTCTATTTAAAAAAAAATATGTATTTGTTTAAATTCTCTTAACATCCTGACAGCTATCAATAAATTAAATTCTCAGACAAAAAAAAAATTGCAGGAAAATGTAAAGACTTGGCAACACTGAGCTGGGTCGGATGAGCTTTAGCATAATTAGCGTCTCAAGATTACCAACCCTATGATTCATAAAGCTTCCACGACATAAACACAATTTTAAAATGAGTTATATTTCTCAAAACATAACAAAAGAGCAGGTTGTTGCACCAGAATTCTGAAATATGTGATTGATATTTGAGAACATGTCGTGTTGAAATATTACTTAATTTTCACTTAAATCCTAGATTGAAATGACTTCGTAATTTTCAATTAATATCATTACAAAGCTGCATTTCTTTTTTATGAAAACATAATAAGTGTCTCTCTAATACTCTAGTAAAGTACAATCAAAACAACTTAAGTACTTGAGTAAATATTCTTGGTTACATTCCAACGCTGCACTTTTCAGCCCTGGTAGCTGCGACCGACATGCAGTCGACTGTTTTATGAGCCGTCCCTGGTTACGCCCTGTCAGCATTTCTGTTGCATGTTGCGGATATTATTTGCAAGGTGAGGGAGAGGTTCGATAAAGATGGAAGCCATCCAGTACGGCAGGGCATGTGGTTCCGTCAGTGGGCAGTTTGGCCTTGATGCTCAGCAGCAGTTAAAGCCTCTGCTTGGCATCGCTCCATATTGGATATGACCAGCAGGCCTTCGCACTGTACAATGGATTGATCCGGCCAACAACGGCTGCTGCAGATTAAATCAGGTGATTTATTTCAATGCAGTGATATCGAATCTCGGTAATGGGGTCCAAAAGAGGTAGTACAATAGCTTGAGGGGGATTTTTATATATAGAGAGAACACAAAGAGACTCCGAACCCCCCACTCCCTTGCATCCAGCCTCGGTTTTCCCATCCTCCATTCTTCCCCTCCTCTTCCTCCATGTGTGCTGTTGCCTTGCAACCCAGTACTGGATGTGCTGTTGATTCGGGGGTAATTAGCAGCGTCGTATCCCTGGTGGCAAGTGTCTGCCCGTGAACATAGGCAAGGGAGGGGAACAGAGAGAAAGAGAGAGGATGAAGGGAACAGAGGAGGGGAGTGGCTGTGAAGAGGATGAGAGAAAAGAGAGCATCGAGGGGAGGGAGGGGTGAGGTAGGAAGGACGGAAATATAGAGTAGGTTAAGAGGAAAGAAAGACGTGAGACAGAGACAGAAATGTAGTTCTGATGGTTGAGTTAATGAAGCCAGACTATGAGAGGTAACGCTGCAGCAGCAGTAAAACGGGATTGATATTGTCTTATTGCCAAGTTTATTTCTCAAGGGGGGGTTGGGGTTGCATTGTCTATTGGACTTGTAATAGATGAACACGAAGGGCTTCCAAGCAACATTTACAGGGCTTTTATGTTTATTAAGGACAGTTTCCCTGCATGAAGTTGTGTTTTAACCAAACTTGTGGATTACCCTTCCATCACACCCAATAAACAGCCTTAAAGCAATACTTTTTAACATTTTGGTAAATGTTTATTTGCTTTCTTCTCTGATGAGAAGCTCAGTGTACCACTCTCAGTTGCTTAGCTTAGCATAAGCTCAGTCTGAAGGTAACAATCTCCAAATCCCACTGATAAACATGTTGACTTTATACCAAAAAATGCACATTTTTGACCTAGAGCAGTAACTTCCCAACGTTTTGGACATAAGTAGTCATTGCTGTTGATGTTTCCAGTCTTAATGCTAAGCTAAGCTAACTGGCTGCTAGCTGTAGCCTTATATTTACTATTAAGATATAAGAGTTTGGTATCAATCTTCCCATCTAGCTCTCGCAGAGAAAGCAAACAAAGTTTAATTTTTAAAATGCTTGATTGGAATCTGATCAGCTTTAGCTATAAAAACAAAAATCAATCAAGCAGGGTTTTTTTTTTTTAAATGTTATGTTTTAGCTTGCAGTACATTCATTATTTAGGGCTCAGGTCTTACAGGAAAGACAAACCAGCAGAGCGGAGGAGGGCCAATACAATTATCTGTCTGCTTGACGGATGATATGACATCCATCACACAGGAAGCCTGGACCCACATTGAGGAGGAGGAGGGTTTAAAAATAGGGGCAAGACAGGAGACCCCCGGTGATACTCCTGCTTACGTATAGATTTCCCATCGCTCTGCCTTCAATGCAGACAGCACTAACGCCTAAAAGGCTCTCTCTGAACCCGCAAATCCACTAAAGACCCTCCTTATGACATTGTTGAAGACAACATTGCAGTATGTGATCAATACTAATTAAGAATTGTGTTGACTTCCACAAATTGTCCGAGATAAAGGTCCTCCTGGGTTGTTTTTTTTTTCATCCCCTGTCCGTCTCTTGACGCCTATTAATCCTTTGAGCCTGATTGTTCTGTAGCAGCCAATCAGCAGATTGATTGATCAGTCAAACACCGAAGGAAAGCCAGGTCAATCTTCATATTCGTAGCTGGAATAATCGGGGGAAGAAACAGGTGGTGGGAAGACATAATAATGTAGAAATGTTTAGATTCTCATTTGTCTTGACAAAGCTAATTGTTATGGATAGAGGAGATAACATTTAATGTTATTTAGAGGCATTGATACTATGACTGTGAGTCAGCTAGCTGATAGCATTAGCACCATGTCCAGACATATTATGTGTGCCAGACAGTCCCCCCTTTTTGAATCCCAGGAACAAATGACATTGAAAACTGTGCTTCAGCTTCTGAAAGTCACCCTGATCAACGATCGTCGCGGTGGAAAAGGACCTGACAGGAAGTAGAAAAAGGTGCTGACACATCGAGCATCCACCAGAGGAAATAAATCTATAATCCTTACATGTGAGATCTTTTTTTTTTGTCGCATTTTTTTTAAATGCAAAAAAAAGAAGTCGACACCAGTTGTTCCACCGGTCTATTTTTGGTGCAGTGCCATTCACATCGACGCTCCCCTGTCTGGTTCGGTCTGTGGCAGGCGGGCAGGCAGGCTCCACCAGTCTTGCTCTTTCTGTTCAGCCAGGAGGAGAATGCTCAGCGATGCATGTCACATTACCTCACGTCCCGCTGAGACAGAGATGCACTGGGCTTTAAGGGTTTTTTTAACATCGATCAAGGTAATTGTCAGGGTCAAGCAAGCCCCAATGCACAATCTGTCATTTTTTTTTGACGAGTTGGCCCAGACACCGGGCAATTTAGCAGCGTGATAATGGTGGCGATGGTGGCTGCCTTGTGCTCCGCTGGTCCTTAACATGTACAGACTGTATTTCTTTGTTTCATCACATGACATGACAGTAAGCTGGGCGTAACCCACCGAGTGAGAAACAAAGAAGAATGCTTTTCTTTAACATTCGCAACAGCCTTTTGTATATAAGCATGACAGGATGAACAGTATACGTCCATGATTGATTGTTCTCGCATTTCTCAGACCACTGAAAACTGTTTCCTCCGTCACTCTGTGGAGGAGCTTCGCTCATCAGTTTAAGACTGCTGCCTCTTCAGAACAGAGCTGGGTGAAGCTGGTTTCCTCCAGAGTCAAATGGGATGTTGATGATGGCGACGCAAATCAAATAAAATGCAAACGATCACAAATCAAGGCATGGCATTTTGGTCTTTGGTGAAATAGAAACTGCATCTGCAGCTGATAGGAATGCAGGGGGAGGGGTGCATAAAACATTCACCAAAGGAAGAGGGGTTCTTCCTCTGGGGACCATGGATATCTGCACAAAACTGCATACCAATGCATTCGATAGATGCTTAGATACACTACTAAAAATAAGAAACATCTACTGGAGGGTTGCATTAGAGGAAATTGTCAGGGGATCACCAAAATCATTAGGAGTCATCCTCTTGAGACCATAAATATGTGTATTCAATTTCATAGCAATCAACGGACTGACAGATTGCTTTGGAAACAAGTGAATCATCATCATGGATTTAACACAAATGTATTTATTTTTAAATATTAACCACCATTTCATTCACTCTGGTGTTTCCTGGCAGGTTCCTCCTTTATTTCCTTTCAGACATGCCAGAACCCTTTACATGGTCTATGAGTGCTGGCCTGTGCATTAATGGTAAATTATTAATTAAATGTGATGAATCAATTACATTGTCATTCATTTGAAAAGAGACACACCAAGATATTGAATGCTCAACTTGCAGAATTATCTTTTTTAAAACCACTCCCCTCCATCAAAAGGGAATCATTTAAGAATCTTATAAGATACTGAACTCATATGAAAGTCACACTAAATATCCCTCCAGAATACTCACTCAGTGCAATATTGGAACTGAACTTCCCAGACTATTAGACGCTCATAGTAATGTAGTGTATAGGGGGCCGTTTACTCTTAATGGCAGTGAATGAAAGACTTCTTCCATATGGAGTGACAGTCCTCTGGGAGGAAGCGGCAGGGTTAATGGCTATGTGCTCCATAATGAGAAACTGCAATATGAAATATATATACGGAGGAATCAGCCCGGCAGCCAGATAGCTGCTGCAGAATGGCGTCTCTGGAGACGAGGCACACCCTGTCCTCTGAATTTTAAACTCATCTTCAAGCAACACCTTACTGCCCCATTGAACCTAACAGGGAACATGTTGTTTGTTCTATTCACAGAATATTAGAGGCAGAATTTTCTTTTGATTTTTACTGGCAGAAATGTACGTAAATTAACAAAATTAATTTACACACATTTTGTGTGTAAATATTTGCTGGTTTTCTTCTTCATACATGAAAGTAAATTGAGTATCTAACAATTTTCTCTTTTGTCTCGCAGGGCAGAGAATTCTTCACCATAAGAGTAACGTCCTGGAGACGGTGGTGCTCATCAACCCTTCAGATGAAGCAGTCAGCACCGAGGTACGTTTATTTTTCCATCCTTCTATCAAGTAGAGAAGATTCACAGATACATAAATGGATATTGACAAGCAATCGCACTTTGAAAATATCCATTATTCAGCCTTGACGGTGGAATTATCCACCCCTAATAGGAACTGCTGTTTGTTGCTGTTGATTGGAATAAAAATCCAATTTGGAGCTCAAGGGAACTACACGAATGCATCATTTACTGCTAGAATAACAAGTGCAACCGTTTACTGCAATTTATTGCAAGCTTTTGCTACATTTGGATGATAAGAAAAGACATGGGCGGGGTCAGATTTTCTCTTGTGTCACTGCTCCTTTTCAGCGTTGCCTCCAGCCCCCACCCATGTCTGCAGTCACACTGTGCATTAATAATATCTCACAGCACAGCAGGATTGACCTGGCCAGTCGCCCAGAACAGCTGATGGTGCTGAAGTAGAAAAAGAAAAAAACAATGGAAAGAGATGAGCGATGAAAAGAAACTTAACATAGTCAGCTAATTAGTTAATGGATTTGAGTGGCTGGGGATATTTGAAATGCACTTAAGCATTAGGCTTATGGCTGCAGCCCCAATGCTTTGTATTCTGTCACTGAGGCCAGTAATATTATTATTTTATAGTAGTCATTCTCTTTGTTCAGAAGTTGCAATAAATAAAATAATTTTTTGTTGTTTTTCCTCATTGTTTCCCTCTTTTTATTATCACGTAATTTCATTTCCAGGTTCGTTTGATGATCTCAGACACCGCCAGACACAAGCTGCTGGTTCTCTCAGGGCAATGCTCTGAAAACAGTGGGGAGCTGATTCTTCAGTCTGGATCCTTCTCCTTCTTTAACTTCATAGACATATTCACAGACCAAGAGGTGAGCCAACATGATGATTTTGTTGTAAGCAACCATATTTGACCTGTGACATTGTTTTCCCTTTGCTTATTGTCTGTTTCTTGCTGTAATAGTGACATTCAGTTTACCTCTGGGTAGCTGCATATTGTATCAAATATAATCATTTTCCCACATTCAGACTAAAAATTGATATTTTTGTTCGTGAAAACCCTTTTGGTTAATTAAAAACATCCACGGTGGTTGCTATCCCTAAAGGTTCTCATTCTAGCATTGCATAACAGTCTTTAAACATGACATATATACAGTTCAGGTACACATACAGTATGAACTGTAATTGTGATTGCAAAGCACAATCCATTGGATTAGGGCCTCTGATATTTTCTAAATTAATAGTCACTTAATTTTTCTCATGCACAGATTGGTGAATTGCTCAGCACCATTCACCCGGCAAACAAAGCCAACCTCACACTGTCCTGCCCTGAACAAGGCGAATGGAAAAACTCCAACTTGGACAAACACAACCTGCAGGACTTCATTAACATGAAACTAAACTCCACAGCAATACTCCCTGAGATGGAGGGCCTCTCAGAGTTCACAGAGTATTTATCTGAATCAGTAGAGATCCCATCTCCTTTTGACATGTTAGAACCGCCGACCTCAGGTGGTTTCCTCAAACTCTCCAAACCATGCTGTTACATTTTCCCTGCTGGCAGCGGTGACTCTGCTCTGTTTGCTGTCAACGGCTTCAACATGCTCATTAACGGTGGTTCGGACAGGAAGTCTTGCTTCTGGAAGCTAGTGAGACATCTGGACCGCGTGGACTCCATCCTCATGACCCACATTGGTGACGACAACCTGCCGGGCATCAATAGCATGCTGCAGAGGAAGGTTGCAGAGCTTGAGGAGGAGCAGTCACAGGGTTCGACTGCTAACAGTGACTGGGTGAAGAACATGATTTCTCCCGATATTGGTGTTGTGTTTTTGAATCTCCCTGAAAAACTGGAAAGCCCTGAACCTAATTACAGAGTGCGGAGGAATTTGGAGGAGGCAATGTTCACTCAGCAGTTCCTCACAAAGCTAAATTTGAGGTTAGAGCCTTTGCAAAGGCCGGTTGGAAACACTATTGAACCCCTCATACTTTTTCAGAAAATGGGCGTTGGGAAGCTTGAGATGTATGTGCTTAATCCATCAAGGAACAGCAAGGAGATGCAGCACTTTATGAAGCAGTGGACAGGTAGTGAAAAAGACACCACCTCTATTCTGCTGCCAAATGGAAAGGAATCAGAGTTCCCCGTCTCTTACTTGACTTCTATCTCTTCACTCATTGTGTGGCACCCTGCAAATCCCACAGATAAGGTTGTGCGTGTTCTCTTCCCTGGAAATACCACCCAGCATCAGGTCTTTGAGGGTTTAGAGAAGCTTAAGCACTTGGACTTCCTGAAACAGCCAGTTGTCACTCAGAAAACAATGTCTTCTAGTATGCCGTCAACACCAACATTAAAGCAGGCTAAGATGAAACACAGAACAGACAGCAAAGAGAGCTTGAAGTCTACCCCAAAGCCATCACCAATCAAAAGCATCAGGAAAGAATCAAAGGAGGAAGCACCAGAAAAGGCAAAGGCAGATGCAGAATCATCTCATGAAAAAACACCAAAGTCTGAGAAAAAAGAAAAGGCCCCACTGAAAAAAGAAAAGGTAAAGGCGCCCGAGAAGGAATCAAAAGCAAAGGCAGAGCAAACAGCCCAAAATGAAACTCCAGAAAAAAAGAAGTCAGAAGTTAAACTCAAAAAGGAGACCAAAGTGTCTGCGGAAAAGAAGAAAGAGGTTAAAAAGGAAGTAGCAAAGAAAGATGACACACCCAAACGCGACATTAAAAAGGATGAAAAAGTAAAGAAAGAGGAGGCAAAGAAAGTTATAAAAAGGGATATCAGAAGAGACTCACCTATGAAGGAAAAGAAGGAAGAAAAGAAAGATGTCAAAAGGCCCTTTAAAGACATAAAAAAGGCATCTGCCGTGGGTGAAGAAAAGAGTCCGGTCCCAAAACCAAAGCCCCTGAAAAGAGACAACGTTTCAAAGAAAGACATAGGAATCCCGTCAAAGTTAAAAGAGAAAGCAAAGCCAAAGGTGACGAAGAAGGAGACAAAAGTTGATAGTGGCAAACCTGCAGCAGCTGTTGTAGAGGATCCAGAAGTAGTAAGATCTCTGATGTCCACACCAGAGGATCTCACAAAGGATTTTGAAGAACTGAAGGCTGAGGAGTTGGTGGAGGATGATGCGACAGTGCAACAAATTAAAGAAGAAGAGGCTGTGATGATCCACCGTGAAGAAATAATGCAAACCAAAGAGTCACCTGAGGCATTAGAGTCCGTGGATGAAGGTATAACCACAACGGAAGCTGAAGGAGACAATGGAGAGACTCCAGAAGAACAAGTTCTGAAGGGAAAACTCAGCGGCAGTGTAAGTGAGAAGTTTGAAGACGAAGGCACTGTAATGGAAGAGACATCAGAGGGAGGAGATTATGAAGAAAAGGGGGAGACAGAAGAGATTTATGAACCACAGAGAGTTGAACCAGATAAGGATAAACTCACTCCCAGTGACGATGAACACCAAGACAAAACTGATGAAGTCAAACCAGGAGATAGTGTTGAAGACAACGTTGACACAACCAACAAAAATGGAGGTCAGCATGTAAGTGAGGGAGTAACAGAGAAACCTGTTCTGTTTCTAGCAGCCTCTCCCAAAGTGTCCTCACCCATTTCTCCAGCTGCATCTATCCATGATGAAATGTTTCCAGTTGGCTTTGAGAGCTCCACAGCCTCGGATGACGAGAACAGAGATGAGCCCCTTGAGGATTACACCATAAACTCCGGCCACACTCAGTCCACCATTGAGATCTCCAGTCTGCCTACTCCCATGGATGAGATGTTGACTCCGAGGGACATCATGAGCGACGAAAACACCAATGATGAGTCTCCTTCCCCGGACGTTGGCACGTTTGTGACTTCAGCATCTGGAGAGTTTGATAGGAAGAAGCTGTCCCCACTTCAGGACATGCCAGGGTCAGATCACTCTAAGAGTGATGCCACAGAAGGCCAGGACTACGACCACTCTGCTTCCACGATATCTCCCCTTCATCTCTAGAAGAGGATAAATTCTCTAAAGGGTTTGACTCTGCAGGAAAAGCTGAAGGGTTTTCCACAGCCGAAGAGTCATGTGAGAAGCATGAAACAGGCTCAACGAGACTCAGTTCAACTTTCACAACATCACCTCTTGTGCGTTCTCCTTCAGTGGACCGCAAGGACATGTTTAATTCTCCACCGCTGTTTGCTGCTCCAATAGAACTGTCCACCACAATGGCAGGCAGCGCCAGAGCAACAGTTGATGCCTCCATCAGCCCAGATGATAAGACATTGGAAGGAGCTAACTCACCTCAGTCTTCTGGTCACACACCATACTATCAGTCACCAGTCGATGAAAGAGCAGGAGCTCTACCACCGGTGTCAGAAGACGAAACGCAGGGTCCAACAATTGTGGAGGTCACAAGTGATAAAGAGGATTCCTCCAATAGAGGTACTCCAGAGCCTAATGAGCCACAACAAGGAAGTTCCTCCCCTGTAGAGCAGGTAATGCCCTCTCCAAAAAGCCCACCTCCAACTAAACCCGATTCCCCAATGAAGATGGAAAAGTCACTCTTTGATGTAGATCAGGAGAGAACTGGAATTTCTTTTGTGTCCTCAGTTCCAATGACCAAACAGGAAGCAGACACCAACCCCTTCACATCTTTCAAAGAAGAAAGTAAAATGTCCATTTCAGAGGGTACCACATCAGATAAGTCAGGAACCCCTCCAGAGGAGGTGATAGCAGAAGACACATTTTCACATTTGGCTTCAGCTTCCACCGCTTCTCTGGCAACCAGCTCCTTTCCAGAACCCACCACTGACTCTCCCTCCCTTCATGCTGAGGTAGGCTCTCCTCACTCAACGGAAGTAGATGACTCTTTGTCTGTCTCTGTGGTTCAGACTCCAACCACCCTCCACGAAGTTGAGGGATCTCCATCCAAGGATGATAGTCCAAGGCCCATGTCTATCTCCCCAGACGTCTCACCAAAGGCAAAAGGCAGAACACAGGACACAAAATCCCCAGAGCACTCGACCATGTCAATAGAGTTTGGCCAAGAGTCCCCTGACCACTCCTTAGCCCTGGACTTTAGTAAGCAATCTCCAGATCATCCATCTTTGGGAGGCAGCTCACGTGCTACAGAGAATGGCCCGACTGAGGTTGACTTCAGCCCCTCAAATGGACCAAATGGAAAACCATCTGAAGAACATAGTTCAACCGTGGAGAACCCTTTTCTTTTTGAAGAGAGTGATTCAGCCCTTGCCACTTCTGCGACCCCTTCAGATGCATCTCAGTCCACTCCCTCTGTTACAACCCCATGCCAGATGACAGAGATGCCACATGCTGTTGCTGAGCAGACAGACAAGTCTCCCGTCACGCCAAAGGCATCCTCTCTCGCCCACTCACCCCGTTCCAGTGAGCCATCCCCAGTGCTAGGCTCCCCCATGGCTAAAGACAATACCAGCCCAATTTCACCATCTGTGCAGAGCATTACTTATAAATCTGACTCACCACAGAAATACGACAAGTCACCCTCACCTCCCAAAGCTGCTTCCCCATCATCTTTCACTTTTTCAAAAGAAGAGACATTTTCCCCGGCAAAGGAGACTAATCCCTTTAAATGTGGGGATTCCACACTTGAGGGAAAATCCCCTGTGAGCCCGAAAGTTCCCTTCCCTTCATATCTACCTCTCTCCTCTGATCCGTGTAATGCCAATTCTGCCTGTGGCTCCAGGGACCCAGACTCCACAAAGAAGAGCCCCTCTGCTCCATCAAAGACCGATGTGGACCTCTGTCTCGTCACTTCATGTGAGTATCGTCATCCCAAGACAGAACTCTCCCCATCTTTCATCAACCCTAACCCTCTAGAATACTTCATCAATGAAGAGAACACCATAGATGAGGAGAAGCTTCTGGTCAAGTCTGGAGGAGGGCCCCCGCCTCCAGGAGGTAAGCTTCCTGCCAAGCAATGTGAGGAGACCCCACCCACATCCATCAGTGAATCTGCACCCTCCCAGACGGATTCAGATGTCCCCCCAGGGACGGAGGAGTGCCCCTCCATTACTGCAGATGCTAACATTGACTCTGAAGACGACTCTGAGACTCTGCCTACTGACAGAACGCTGACCTACAGGCATGCCGATCCTCCTCCAGTGGCACTCAGGGACTCTGCTCCATCTTCCGGCCACCATGATGTCTGCATGGTTGACCCAGAGGCCCTTAAGGCTGAAGAAAACCTCCACAATGCTAATACAGATGGAGGAGAAAAGCCCAAGAAGAAAAAGCTCTTGAAAAAGTCTTCCTCGCCAGCCAGAAAGAGTACTCTATCAAAAGTGAAGGACACAAAGACCTCCTCTCCAAAGAAGACTCTCGGAGAAGGAAAAGATGCCAAAAATGCAACCAATACTTCTGCATCCAGAGGTGTAAAAAGTGCCACATCAGGTGAGTACTAATAATTATTTCACATAGTTTACTCATATTTTTTGACAATTATCAAAGAGAATGCTATATTTTTTTTGCTCTTTCAGGTACTGGCAGTGGAAAGGTATCAGGTGGACCATCTCTGCCCAACTGTCCTCCCATGTACATGGATTTGGTTTACATCCCCAATCACTGCAATGCCAAGAATGTGGATGCTGAGTTCTTTAAGCGGGTGCGCTCCTCTTACTATGTGGTCAGTGGCAACGATCAGACAGCTCAGGAGCCCAGCAGAGCTGTCCTTGATGCTCTGCTGGAAGGAAAGGCCCAGTGGGGGAGCGATATGCAGGTAATTATTTATATGATTGATGTGATACTGTCAAGGTAACATGTCATAGTTTATTTAGTTCATAGATAGTTTATGGAAATGCCAACACTCCAATTTCAGGGTGCAACAAGGTTTTAAATGTATAAAGAGAATAGATGTGTTAGTTATGACCACATTTTGTAATGCTTCAGTTTTAGCTGTTCATTACATTTGCATTTAGATTAGAATATCAGGGGTAAATGCAAACAAATCAATGGGAATGAACCAGCATCAAATCATTTTACATGACAGTTATTCAAAAGATTTCATATTTTTCATGCATTTGTTAAAACCCTACTAGTACTGAACTCTGCATGCAAACATCAAAAGGTTTTAAAGACGAATCTTGAATTTTCTGAATGCTTGAGCTAAGCAGCCTCCCTCCTCTCTTGTGTCAGGTCACTATGATTCCAACCCATGACACTGATGTGATGAGGGAGTGGTACCAGGAGACCCACGACAAGCAGCAGGAGCTCAACATCATGGTCCTGGCCAGCAGCAGCACTGTCGTCATGCAGGATGAGTCATTCCCAGCTTGTAAGATAGAGATGTAGGCCTTTCAGCGAGAGATCAGGAGGCCTCGTGACTGATAATGTCATTCATTGAGGAGGTAAACAAATCCATGTAGCATCAACCCTAAGCAAATACTTCAACACTTATATGCCTAATTGCTAATTCTTGTGTACTAAACCCTTAAAAATGAAATACCTACAATGAAGACTAACATCGATATTGGCTTTGAGGGGCTCCTCCTTGACATCAAGGTCATATTTAGGTATAAATTAGAATTTGATAAAAAAACATCCAAGTCATGATTGCCAAATAAGACAAACACTCATACAGATCAAATAATGATGTTGTTTAGGAAGTATTGAGCTTCTTCTCCCTCCCCAGATCAAAATACATGAGAGGTTTTAATCAGTTTAACTACTGTCAAGGAACAAAACATCCCTGCATTTGGTATATTATTGAATAATGGTTGTTATCCACACCAAAGGATAAAGAAACACGTTTTCTGTTATTGCCTTAGGGAGTCAAAAATGAATGTATAAGAACTGGTGCAACTAGTAGAAGAATGGGAAGATAACTCTACACACAGAGGTCAATCCCAGAAAGGACTGTTAAATGGTTACATGATGGCAGATGTGAATTATCTTGAAAGCTTACTGAACACTCATAAGACCTAATATGACGTCTGACTTCATATTCATAATGAGCGAGACAAACATTATGTTTTTATTTTGACTGGGTTTTATTTTATTTAAAATGGATGATTTAAATCTGGTTTATTGCTGCTGAAATATATGCTGAATATTAATTTATTATGTTGAATTTAATTTATTGTGCTTGATTAGCCTTTTACGCTCCCTTTTGTCACGTGTGTAAAACCGTATCATTTCCACAATGCTTTCTAGAGGATCGCCTTTCATTTCAGATTGTCTGTTTTATTTTATTTTTTATTTATTCAAAGTTATCTCAAAAAGAGAAGAATCAGATCTTATTTCTTATACCTGTTTTTTAGGTGACCATTGAGCTATGGGGGAGCTAACCTTTCCCATTGTAAAGCTGGTGAGGCAGGATATTTTCATAAACTTTAAAATGTCTTGTTTTTCTAAAGCATTGTACTATAATTATAAATAGCTTTGTGGCAGATTGAGTGGTTGGAAGACATGCATGATGTCAGGATTTTCTTTTTTTTTAATGGGGATTTTGCTAAAACATGCATTAAGAATAACAGGGCTAGGTTAAATAAATACATGTAAGGAGCATTTTATGATTTTTTGCAAGTTGTGCCACGACATTGTATACTACAGAAACTCAAACTGCGTTCAAATTTGCACTGAATCGATACAACGCTTGATTTTGACTGCAGTGCGTCGGATTTTCAGGTTGAAGGCAGAACAGTTTCTGCTCTTTAGACGTGATGTAAAAGGGTAACAGCTTCCAGGAGAGGCGTGGTCTTCAGAGAGGCAGCACACGGAGGCGAGAGTGAGTGGCTCGTGTGTTTTTAGATGAAAGGATGTAAAACAAAAACTAGACACTTTAAACATATACATGACAGAAACCAAACTAACAGTACAGAGGCCACAGGTCAACTTTCACAGGCCGCATTGAACAAATCACAACTTGATGATAACAGGCTTTGGCACTTTGGGGTTTTCAACTCATCGAGCTCACCAAATATGATGCCAGGTGTCCACGATACAACTAACGGGCCGTGTTCCTCACACATTTCTCTTGAACTGACATTTTCTCTTGAACTGACATTTCCTCTTTCTCTACACTTCCTCTCTCTCTCTCTCTCTCTGCCTTTTCTCCTCATCTTTCTCTCTGGAGAACTTTAATAATGTTTGTCTGCAGCTGTGTGGTATATTTGTCTTGTGATCCTTGCATCCTCTCCGCCCCCCCCTTCCCCCAAACTCATATGTAACTTATAGCAATTAGTTTCAAGTGAAAGTATTCCTTAGTGCTTTCTGATGTTTGTGTGCAATATCTCCTCCACCCATACGGCGACTCTGATGTAAGAGGAACCACTACTAAAAGAACAAACAATTCAAAAAACAACCACAATAAAATCTGTTGTGAAAAAGAAGGATTTGTGTCTTCGTCTTTTTTTTTTTTTAGTGCATAAGCTTGGTCACATCATTCTCACTCTGAAGCCATACCATAATAACACTGCTTTAGGAGCAACCGAAGTGGGTTTTCCACTCTGCAGTTAACATCACCACAGTTTCACAAGCATGTCAGAACGTCCTTCTGCTTCTTATGCAAAGGAAGTCTTAATCTTAAATATATGCACCTAAAGAAATGGACAGATCTAAAATATATAAGAATATTCAGCCCATGCAACATGTCAGAGGAATATGAGAAAAGTACATGCAATTAAAGTGTATTTAGTTCCTCCAGTAGGAAGTGAACTGAAGGACCTCTAAGATCCGATGCCCTCGGGACATGTCTCCACAATTTAACATCCATTTACCGTACAGTGGTGGGACCGCGAGTCCGCATGTCTGATGTCTGAGCCCCTCTCTCAGAGCTGTTTCAGCAGATATAGGCCGACTGCACACCAGTCGAAATGGGAGGGCTTAACTGTTTCCGTCCTTACAGTATTACATTACTATACTCTAGTTATGCAAATGAGACCGCATCCCCATTATATCCAAACCCACCATGCAGCCACAGGCGTTAATACAAGATTTTTCACAGATTGAACATATAAACATGCATATTAATGTATGTCATAAGTCTGGCAATAGATGGAAGTTAATCTATTTAATGATCTTTCAAGGACAGTGATTTTAAAACACTTGCATACAGTCTGACAGTAATCAGCAGCTGTTTTTCCTTTTTTTTTTTTCCTTTTTTTTTCTGTGCCAAACCTGTTTCAGTGGGGACATTTATTAATGATGATGGGACACCCTGGGCACTTTCCGAAACCAAAGGGAAGTACACGCAGGGATGAATCAAAGAAGATGTAAGAGCTATCTGTCGGCAGAACCTGGATATTTGGGAAATCAGTGCTAAAATAGACCTCTCCACACACACAGTACAATCTTCCCCTGATGATTATTACATCATTTGAGCCGCCACTCAACATGAGCTGCCAACACAATAAACCCTCAACCTGGAACTACAGTATCCAGTGATTATGTGTTGGAAATTCGTCTTTTAACGTCATGCATGATGTGCAGAGACAGAAACCCACAGAGACGCACACACCTTGCAGGAGACCATGAATTATCCAAGGCCCTGTGTCTGATTGGCTGAGAGAGCAATCTCAGCTGGATGGGCTGAGATCTTGTTGCCAAGGCAACAGTGGGGAACTCCCTGTCCCAGCCCTGTTTCCTCTCTGCGAGTCTATCTTTGGAGTAACTTTAAGATGCACCTCGATCGATGTTAATGAATCTACTCAAAACTCACTTCACTTAATGACTGCATGGCTTAGCAATTATTAATGAGCAATTAGTTTCCTCAAAAGTCTATCCACTGACAGCAGTTTGAAAATCACGTGTTACCATAAATCCTGTATGAAGAAACGAGATCATAAATTGAAAAGTGCACATGCATAGTGTACATTTGTGTATGATAAACAACTGTAAATTAAAAATACTCAGCGCCGTTACAAGATGAATCTGAGAGTATTTAAATAAATAGATTAATTTCAAATGTATGACATCAAATCAGACAAAATGCAGCAGAACTCCTTCATAAGGAAGTAAGTCACATGGTTATGTTATGTAATGTAGGTCAATACACTAAAGAGTGGCAGTGCTGAAGGCTCCTATACTAGAGTGGAGGTGAGAACATCACTTTGAATGAAATGAGAGGCTTAGGTAAATTCAATTTTACCCATCGTAACCAAAATGTTGTCCAAAAAAGAACCATTGTGCAAACAATTCTGAGCTATTTGGCCATCAAAATGTAGTTCACTCTTTGGAGCATCTGAGAATCTGGTGTGATCGTTGAAGAAACAGAGGAATGCGTTTTACAAAAGCCCATAAATACATATTATATTAAGGCACATGAATCCTCTGTACACTTTAGCACTCTAATGTTGAAGGTTACATGTTGACATGCTGATGTTGTGTGCGTGTGTATCATCAATTGGAGAAGAAACTACAGAAATAAAACACAATAAAAATGCAGAAAATCTAAAACAGACGATTTAGTATTAATTAATTAATGATTGAATTTATTTATTTATTTCAGAGAAAATATTATAGGGAGAAAACCAATGGAAAGCATGGGTGAGCCTGAATGATATGACACTCATTCTCGATGAAAATGTTTAGAAAATAAGATCTGATTAGACTCAACTTTGTTGTCATTGAAAATAAAATGCAGTTAAGCATCTAAAAAGTGCAAAAAAAAAGCTGTAAATTGCAGATTAATATTGCCTACATTATGAATGAATAATAATAAAAGGCCTAATAATAATAATAAACGTATGAACAGTGTGACATATTTACAAAAATGTGTATTACTAAACTATATACAGCTTATTGTTATTGAATGTTCTAGAAGTATTTTGTTATGTTTTTGCTTTTTGTTATAATTTTTACTAAAAAGTGCATAATATATGCATGAGTTTCTGTTTCGCCAAACATGTATTAGGATATTATTGTGTCCCAAACTTTCAGACAGCTGCAAACTGTTTAAAGTGCAGTACAACAGCGCCACCTGTAGGTTAAAAAGATGAACACCTTTTTGGTCATAAAAAGCCGATCCGGTTTTAAACACAGCAGGAGCACAGACATGAACAGAGCTAAATAACTGAGTAGAAATAACAATACAACGATAACGTGGATATAGAATTTAAAAAGACTGCCTCCGCCCGCTTCACACGGCACGGCCATATTGGATGATACCAAATGCGTAGGGGGCATTACAAAATTAAAATAAATAGCTTCACTCGCTGTGTTTCTCCAGGTACGCTAGCTTTTAAATAGCAGAACATTTAAAAAATATGTTTTGCTATTTTGGCGTGAATCTGACTTTTTAAAACTATAATATCTCCGATGGCCTCCCCTTGTGTTGTCATCCACATGGTACAGTCCGTGGGCACCATGGCGCTGGCCAGGGTCGGTAAATGTTGTCGGTCGTTGGTCCGTGAGCCCTCAAAAAGTGCGTTTTGTGGGGGTTTACATCCGGGCTGGATCGAAGGATGCGTAGGAGGTAAAAAACAGACTAAACTCATGTTAAACTGTTTCCTTTCTGATACACAGGCGAGCCGTAAAGCTGCCTTGCTTTTAAGAGAAGCTACATTAGCAAGCAAAGATACAGCACTGACTGTAAACAGCTTCATTAAAAACAACTACAGGGGTTTAACTTAACTTAACTTTCGGGGTTTTTTTATTTGACAAGTTAAGGCATATTATAGTCTAAGTACAAGCTATGCTAAATGATGATATGTTGGCTTCCCAAGAGAGCAACCTTTCTTTAAATTCACTTTATTTATTGGAGTTTCTCTCCCAGTGGTGATAACTGATGTGAAATTATACCAGCCTTATTGTTATTGGTGGATAATTATCTAAGTAGGTTACGTGTATCCAAGTACTGTACTCGTGTACTTGTTTTGTACTTGAGTACCACATTTTTATGCTACTTTGTAAGCCAAGGCAAGGCAATTTTATTTGTCTAGCACCTTTCAACAACAATTCAAAGTGCATTACATAACACATTAAAAGCATTGGAGAAAAAACAAGCAAATACAGTTAAGACATTGTACTTATACTCCACTACATTTAGAAATATTGTGTTTTTTTTTATTCCACCACATTTATTGATAGCTTCAGTTAGTTACTTTGCACATTTATCTTATGAATACATGATATAAATCAATTAATAATTTGATATATTATCAAACTGATCACTAATCATACTCCAATAATATAATACAGATTATTCTGCATGAAGATTACTTTTACTTCTGGTATATTGTAAGTAAGATTTTTCATTTGTGTTGCTATTTTTACCCGAGCAAAAGATCTGACTCCTTCTTCCACCTCTGGTTCTTGGTTTTCTCCGCAGCCAAGAGGCATCTGTTGTCAGAAGACGTCATTAAACTACAGGACTTCCAGCAGAGAAAAATGGCCGTGGCTCACCTGGTCACCGGAGCCAAAGGTGGAGTAGTTCTCATCGCTCGCTCTGAAGCCGCACTTTTAACGTCACGCGTAATACAAGCTCACATTCTCACCTCAAAACTTTTACAGGAAATTATATTGAGCTATTTAATCTGAAGCTACAGAGGAATGAGCTGATACTAAGAGACGAGCTGAAGCTTCTCCTTCACTTGTGTCAGTCTGCAGATGACATGATGATAGCAAGAGACGCCATTTATAGGTATGGTACTTTTTTTATTGCTGAATTGTCTTTTACAAACATTAGAAAAAAGGAAATACAGCAAACCAAATGTGTCTTCAATGGCTTTGATGATCATCAAGTATTTGAATTATGTATATGTTAATATTGTGACTCAACTCCTTACTACTGATTCATGCAATATCATGGACATAATCATTAACATGTTGCATTAATCATGTACTGTACTTACATGCAAACCCAACGTGGACTGATCCACATACCATATATGACCATATATATTTGGGATTTGCACCTTATTGTCATCTTAGACTCTTTGGGTTTGCACTCTTCCCCAATTTGTATTCCAGCTGCTGCACTGTAATTTCCCCCCCTCGGGATAAATCCAGTTTCATCTCACCCTCTCTTATCTGTTACGATCCTCCCATTTGCTCTCACAAGGTATCAAGCAGAGAACCGCAACTTGGTGTACGGAGAGTTCAAG
The DNA here is from genome assembly GCA_029853015.1 of Chelidonichthys spinosus. Taxonomy (NCBI): domain Eukaryota; kingdom Metazoa; phylum Chordata; class Actinopteri; order Perciformes; family Triglidae; genus Chelidonichthys; species Chelidonichthys spinosus. The sequence goes on from CM056840.1 coordinate 17,918,598, forward strand.
TTCGGTCCCCTCTTCGTGAGACTTTGCTATGAGCTGGGTCTGGAGGACTTGGCTGCTGCTACACTTACAGATAAGGTATTAACCCCAAAACCCTGATTATTGACAAAGTTCCATAAAGAGCAGAACTTAGATTGTTTAAACTGGTAATATTTCCTCTGACTTGTCTGAACAGATTATGAGGGGATTTTTCAATGACGCAACCTCCTTTAACATCACCATAGACATGTTGTTCACCAAAGGCTCTTATGAAAGTAAGTGACAGGTTAACCTTCTCATGTTTTTTTTTTTTTTTTAAATCCTCTTAAAGGATTATCACATGTGTATAATATTTCCAACCTTGGCTATTGCAGATGCTCTGGAGGTACTAAGAACTATGCGAGACCAAGGCGTACCATTCAACAAAGACACGCTGACACTCGCATCTGGCACTTGCTATAAACTGGTAACATTCAAATTAGTTCTTATCTATACATGTTCAGTTTATTTACACATTGTAGACCAAAGAGTTCTGTTTGTTTTTAAGATGTTAAAACTCATTAAAGTCGGCTAACGATCTGTGCTTTGTCGGTCAGAACACGGCGGAGTCCTACAGGATCTGTAACGCTCTGATAGAGGAGGCACAGACCAAAGGCCACTTCGTCCCCAGGCATGCTTACTGCTTTGCTGTAGCATTAGCACTTCGACGCGTGAGTTCTCCTTCTATTCCTTTCATTGAGGCAGAAAGTGTGGAGAATCTATGATCAATAATCTGTCTTTTGTTTTTTCCAGAATGACATAGAAAAGGCACAGTCGGTGTATTCACAAATAATGAGCACTGACAGCAGATTGTGCCAAAACTTGAAGGTAAGGGTGAATCATCTAACTGTGGTATACGTTATTACTCGCTGTTGTCATCAAATGATTCATATGTTATTTGTTTATGTTATTAGGTTATAATACTCACAATGTCAGGAGCGCTGCCGGATGCCATTTCTATCCTGTCTGCAGCCATTTTGCCTAAAAGCCCTTCTTTTGTGAAGAAGCCTGAATTTTCTCAGGAAGTGGTAAGTCAGTCTGCTTGCTCTGGTTTTTCATGTAATAAGACAAACAAAATAAGAAGGTTTGAAGTATATGTTCCCAGGATTGTTGATCAGAGAAACGTCAACACAACCTACAGACATTTTAAATGTCTTCATCACTGAGAAACTGATCGATGGCCTCTTTTGATGCGTTCCAGGTGGATTTGCTGCGTTTGCGGAGCGAGGGCGGACGGCACATGGTGAAAGTGGAGCAGATCCTGACTCATCTTGAACGAGCCGATCAGGTGACCCAGCAGACCCTCGATGGCATGCTCTGCCACACGCCCACGGGGAAGAGGAAACCAGCACTAATCATTGAGGAGAGGAGGACCAGCCGGAGGACACTGAAGCCACTACGGTCCACTCTGCTGTCGGAGTGAGAGAAGCTGTGTGTCGCTCCAAAGCCTGCTTTTACTAAACGCTCTGATATGAGACTGGCAGTTAGAGTAGACTTTGTCCCAATTACTGCATCTACCTCTCCTTAAACAGACACAGACTTCCCTCTGCAGACCGGATTTTTGTTCCCTTTTCTTTTCCAAATTTGGATGTAAAACGTTCATATTTGTGCAGCTGCCACTCTAACAGAAACCTGCTGAGAGAAAACTACAGAAGCGACACCATCTGAATGGAGGTGGATTCCCTTGCAAGGATCTCATATGGATATTGAGTGATTTGGGAAGAATGTGTTATGTATATAAAAGTGTGAATGAGTGATTAAAAGATTAATTGGATATTTGAATAGTGAAAGTAAATCTTTGTTTTGCTTTGATGTGTAGGGGTGTTGGAGAAATCAGCCTTAAAGAGGAGGTTAACAACTTTTCCAGTCCAGTGTGTATTTCAGTGCTAATTTACCACTCATCAACATCTTTAAAGTTTTGAATGTAAAGTTCACAAATGAATGGGTTTAAAATAATGATATATCAACACAAATGTGGCCGTATTTCCTGTTTGTTACAGGTAATTGAAATTCAGCATTTTAGTCAGTAAAAGTTGGGAATAAATCTGTGAATTGGACATTTGACTTAGTGTGAACCCTGTCAGTCATCCAGATCACGATAGTCCTTGAAAGCATCAGCTTCCTGAAGTGAGTCCATTTGCAGACGATAATATACGTATATACTCTAAAATATACTTTTTTTCATGAAAAAAAACCCTCCTTTTGTTGCTAACAGCTAAACCTCATATTGAAGCTTCAGATTAACCTTTGCAAAAAAAATGGCATTAGGAAGGGAACTTTAAAGACTTGTATGAATGGGAGGACTGACTATGATGCTTTAATGTGCACCTGACTATATTGGACACAACTTTCTTTTATTATAAAAGTCGGTTATTTTTGTATTTATTTGATTAATATTATTGTTTCATCTGTTTTCTGTGACAATAATCACAAATCGTGTTGTAAAACATGAATCCCAATCGATTGGAGAACTCCCTGCATGTAAACAAACCATGACGCGCGTCGAACGCCTCCCACAATGCACCGCGCCTTACATCTGCTGAAAGAGAAAGAGGAGCAGCCTGGGGAGGAGAACAACGGAGCAGCTACACAAACAATCAGCTAAGCAGTGTCGGGTTTTCTTTTTTATAATAATTAAAGGAGTTCGGGCTAGTTTTAGCTCATTTCTAAGATTTCTGGAGAGTTCAGGGCGAATGAGTGATACCCACTCCTAGCGGCAGCTGGGTAGCGGTGCTGTTTAGCATCAGCTAGCCGGTTAGCTGGTACCAACTGACGGGGAGGGGGGACAGCTGAGCGAAAAGCGGCTGGAAACATCATTTCAGCCGGGCGAAAGACCTCCAAACAAAGAGAAGATAATATATATTAAAAAAAGAAATACCTTAGAGTTTAAATGAAATCCGGTTTTACCGATAAAGGGTGGCTGTGTCGTCATAATCAAGTTTAGCATTTAGTTTGTTGAGACTAGCTTAACGTCACATAGTAAACTTAGCTATCTGGGGATTTCGCGTCTGTAAATACTGGTAGCTTTAGCTTAGAAACGAAGATGAGCACCGATGCAGAGACGTCAGCCTCCACCAAAGCCACCCCGGAGGACGATGGCATGACCTGGTGGTACCGATGGCTCTGCAAAATAGCTGGAGTTTTGGGAGGAATATGTAAGTAACGCTAGTCGCCAAAGTCCATTTCTCTTTGTGAGCAAACAAACAGGCTGAGATCACGTTTAATCCTGCCATAGCTGCGTGTGCACAGTAAACTAATATGCTGCTGTGTAGCTGACGTTTAAGTTTGTGCTGTGTTAATGTGGCAAGCTTTTATTGCCCTGTCAGCACACTTTTTACACGGTTTGCGTGTACTCGTCTGCATTAATACAAGAGACATGAGAGGGCACATTACTGCTCAGAAACCCGTGTTGTGATTGTGTGTAAATATGATTTCAGTCGCTCAGCTACGCCAGACAAAAGCTTTGTCACAGCCTATTGTCCCCTCCCTGCAGCTGCAGCAGCAGCAGCAGCCGCTGGGCACCGCCTGTTTGCATGGCTTGCTTGTAATTTATCACAGCTATATGATAAGAACAGCAGGTATGTTTGAAGTCAGAAGTGATTTTTTTTTTTTTTTTTTTGCTGGCTTTGCAGTTTTTCCAGCAGCATTGCACCCCCTCCCCACTCTCTCCTTCACAGTGACACCAGAGTCATGGTGCCTGTATCACATTAACCAGCTGGGGCTCTGCATATTCAATGGGCTCTGTATTATTGAGTAGGCTGGATGGTCTGACGGAGCACGTTGTTCTTCTGTTTGTGACACTGTAGGCAGGTCACACAGCAAGCGTCATTATCTTCTGTCTCGCTGTGGATTCGCAGCCTGAATCTGCTCTCAAATACTAAAAATCACAATTGGCACATGTTTGGTGTTTGTGTATGGACTGGCATTCACAAGTGTTACAACACCTGGTTGGTATTCAACCATTTTGGTTGACTACCAAACGACATGTGCCCCGTTATAAATACACAGAAATGAGAATAAACAGACATTTGTAAATACAGAAATGTCTGTGTCTTATTGTGAAACAAAAGAGAAATGTCAACCGTGCTGGTGTGACATCTATTCTCCTTCTCTTTAGTGAAAGATCAACACTTTTCTGGTGATGATTGAGGAGGTGTGATCACAGATCTTTCTCATGTTTTACATTTTTTACCTGTTACAGCAGGAAAGTGAAAAAAATGTGTGAACCAATTGAAATTATTGGTTCACGCACCTTTTTTTTTTTTTACACAGAAGCTCCAAATATACACAGGTTTCAGCTTGTATTTAGATATTCAGTCGTCTTCAAAAGGTTTGGACGTTTGATTGAACAAAACAAACTATTTCATGTCACCTGGGACTCTGATGTTTCACTGACTGAAAAAATGAATCAAGAAAGTAATTACCGGATTAATTGATAAGGAAAAAAAAAAGTTAACCCCAAAGCTGACATGCCCTCATTTGTGTTTATATTTAGAATAAGCCATAAACCTTTTCATTCTAGGAATGACATTTAGGTTGATGTAGGCCAACTCGTGGACTTCTTCTGTTAATTGCTTTAGCTGACACATTTCTTCCATGTGTAATGTTTCACACATTATTTCAGAGCTTACCAAAAATTACCACAGAACATGTCAACTTGCATTTTTAGCAATTTATTGATAGAAGATTAATCCGGCATTGTATTTAGGCAGTTTCCATTGGACCTGTGTGTGGGGGGCACAGTGAAATAGATATCATAGCTGTGGTAAAAGATGTTAAATGTTCACATTATCAGTAAAGGAATCTTGTGCATGGAAAATGTAGCCTGCTTTGATATTTTTTTTACACTGTGGTAATTAGTGTTTCAAATTAGCTCCAGCTTTTACATCGAGATGTCAGCGCTAGGTCCCCTCAGTGTTTGTCAGGTGTTTCTAACAGGTTCTAAATATATAAGGCAGCCATGTGCTGCTCTTCAAAGACATGCCTGTGTGTTAGTTTGTTCTGCATTTGTATCCACATACTGTACATGCTCCATGTGTTCTGCATTGCTGATTTTCATGGATGTAGGAAACAGGAGTTGAACTGATCTCTTTAAAGCCACATCCACAACTATAAGATCTATTCTCCCCTTTGAACATTACAAGAAAGGCCTTTTATGTTTTCACTGTCTGTCACTCATTTGACTCATCTTAATAAATACCTGTCTACTTTGTTGTTTGTCTTGCAGCCTGTGCTGTCGCAGGAGTGTGGAACTGTGTCACTGTGAACCCTTTAAACATCGCTGCTGGAGTATGGATGGTGTAAGTTTAACACTCATTACACACACACACATGTGGGATCATCACGTTGATGTATGTAGAATCCATAAATTAGCTCATTCACATTCCATCGGCCAAGACAAAAAAAAAACAATATACTCTAAAACGACTAATTTAGACGAGGCTGTGAAAGTGAACGTTGTTTCAGACAGCCTGATAAACATTTAATCTGTTGAATAGAACAAAACTGATTGTTCTGCTGCAGTTTAGCTCAAGTGTCACTGTTATAAACGGAGACGTGAGCTGATTCTTTTTACGTTTTGTATCCAAACCATCTTAAAGAGCTTTACTGTGCATATTTAAAGTTTATTTGCAGTAGTTTTACATCCCTCTTTTTGTACATACAGTGTTGTCGTACATTGATAGCGAGCAGTCGTTTCATGTAGCTCTCTGGCCACACCTACTGCTCGAATGACGGAGGTGTGGAGGAATTCTTGACATGGACGTGCTGAGCCAAAGACTGGGTTTAGTTGTTTGAAGTTTTGAGTTTGAGGGCATGACATAGGAAAGCCAACTGCTGTTTATTTGTCTTCCTGTCTGAACACATTTTGTTTGGAAAGTGTAGCTTCAATGCTCAATAGAAATATAGAGTGATTTATAAACATTACAATGAAGACATTCTTTACACCAGATCACAGAATAAAATTAGCCTTTTAGAGCTGAAATGATTGGTTGATTAATCGATTAGTCGAACTTGCAGGTTCTCTCATTTTTTGGGGGGTTTTGATTTTTGTTCATCGAACAAAACAAGACATTTGAAGATGTCTCTTTGGGCTTTGGGAAATTAAGAAAAAGGCAGATTAATCCATAATTAAAATAATAGCTAGTTGCAGTCCAGTCCACTAATCAGCTCACTGAAGAACCTTTCATGCTGCACTAGTGCTCCAGTCCAACTCCAATACCTTGAACGATGGATAAGATAATTCACTGCTGTGTTTGTGTCCCCGTTTCTCCCGTTTTCTCAAGGTTGAACGCCTTCGTGCTGTTCCTGTGTGAAGTCCCGTTCTGTTGCCAGTTCATAGAGTTTGCTAATGCGATAGCAGCCCGTGCAGACAAATTAAAGCCTTGGCAGAAAGCCCTCTTCTACTGTGGGTGAGAACAACCGTGCATTGTACCCCGTCGTGTCAGCGAAGGCTGGAGTTCACTTCAGTTTTTGGAATGTGAATTTCTGGTGGTTGATAACATTGCATTATCTATTTTGGGTATGTGGTTGTTATATCTCCAGCATGTCCTTAATATGACTTTTTGTTTGTGTCCCTGTGGCTAATTTTTCAGGATGGCTCTGTTTCCCGTATTCTTAAGTTTTTCCATCACGACCTTGTTCGGGAACGCCATCGCCTTCGCTACAGGAGTTCTGTACGGCCTCGCGTCTTTGGGCAAAAAGTAAGACGTCCGTTAAAAGCCTACAAAAACGATTTCATATAACATGATTTATATTCAGCATCTGTTTGACTGAAAGCCGTGTACATCTCTTGATGTCTAACACAGAATAATATTCCTCTAAACGGTCGTTAAGCTTTCATTAAACACTGCATTCCACATTATAATAACTTAATATGCTATTTATTTTCTTCTAACAATCCCAATGAGCCTCGTTTTTTTATGCAAATGCATCTGACAAGGTGAGCCGTGTGATAACAATTAACATTGTCATCCTCCCGCTGTCACACCCGCTTTCTCTTTGTTTCTACCCACCGTTTTATTACCCCCTCCCTCCCTCCCGCGTCCTGTCTTCCTTTCTTTGTCTCTCAGGGGAGACGCGGTGACTTATGCCAGACTGCAGCATCAGAAACAGGGGGATGAAGAGAGGATGACGGAAACGGCAAACGGGGCTCCGGAGTGAAGCATCTCCTCTTCTTTCCTTCGGTTCTTACGGCCCTCCATCCCTCCTCTTACACGGTCCTTTCCTCCTCCCCACTACACGATTACGATACTGAGTTTATTTATTTCCTCAAACTGCTGCATTCTCGTTCTGACCTAATAGTATCAAAACACACCGATGCTTTCGATCCGTTATTTTTGGTACCTGGCGTGTAAATGGGAATCGAACATTGCGACTCCATTCCTTAAATTGTGAGTTTTGTTTTTACGGTCTTACTTATGGGTTTTATTTATTTGTTATTGTTTGTTTCCCCGTTTGTCGCCGCTGTCAGTTGTAAAAAAAAAACCCGTTTCTGCAGGGAAAATGCGAGGTGTGTCTTTGTAGCCCCAAGAGCCTTTCAGGAAATCCCAGTAGAAATGAATGTGATTGTAAAAAGTAGATAATGGACTTCAGGTTTTTCACTGTTTCAGAGTTGTTTCACTCAGATAGCTGGGTTTAAGATAATGATGACAAAAAGGTTCAGACTTGTTTTGGCAGCACGCCCAAATAATGATATCAGCTTTAACTTCATTATCTTGGCAAATTTGTGGGCAGCTTCCGAAGCCGGTTGAGTGAACTCTGTATTTAATTGGTAGAAGCTACTTTAAGCAGTGAATGTAGATGATCAAATCAACCAGGGTATCAGGGGAAACTAGCATCACAAAAGCTCTTTCTATTTTGGGATCTTAAGGAACTTTCTAAATGATATTTATTGACTTTTTCCAAATCATTAGGGCTGTTTATGTTCCCATATTTGAATCCCTATATGGACCTTCATTGGAAAACAATGAGAAACGAGTGATAATGGTATTGTTACATCACAGAAACCCAAAACTCTGATTTGCAGCTAGAATGAATGGCATTAGGGATATGTTTAACATAGGGAATGTATCTGGTAAACCCAAAGATAAGGACAGTTTATGCTTTTCATATATAATTTTTTTTTATCATCAGTTGGTTTAAGCTCAGCTGAGGCATTCCTGTACTAAACGTCTGGTAGCATGGACTCTGGGTAAAAAGGGCATTTCATTAAAAGCTTTCGCTGCATGTGTCGGCCTGTTTACGTGTGGGGAAAAACGCGAAGGTGCGCTTAATTTGTCCTCCTTTTTTAAATATTTGGTTATTTTAGAATCTCCTACTGAATATGTGTTTCTTATGAGTCTTGATTAGTACACGTCTACCAAAACCCATCAAAAAACTCAATGAGGGGGAATGTCTTGATTCAGGGGATGAATGGGTCTGTATCCCACACAGTCACCAGAGCCATCGTTTGCCTTCATCACTCAAATGAGGTATGCAGTGCTCTGCCGTGTACGCATTTGTGTTTGTGTTGTTTGTGTTGCCTTGCCTCTGATGTGTCATGGGTAATAAGGATGATTTGGGATTAACTGTTCACGCGTACCTCTTATAGCCGTCTCTCCATCCTGAATGCCGTTACTGACTGGACATTCACACGTTACCACCAGCTCTCAGGTGTCATACTTAACAACACACAGCATTCAGATAATAACGAGGAGTTCACCTGGATCATAGACTTGATTTGTGCCGACGGAAAAACATGTGGCATTTATGTAAAACATGTACAACCAGCTTTACAAGTACTTCATATGCACCAGCAGTATGACGCTACACACTCTTACACTACAGTTTTAATAACGTGAAATGCTAATTTTATTGTCCACAGCCATCCGTCCACTTTTTATTTTATTGCAGGGACATGAATCCAAGAATCCGAGGATTTATCTGCAGGTGTTGAGTGCACATTTGGCTGTAAGAGATACGTGTATATTAAATGTGTGTTGTGATGTGAATCCCGATCCTGTTATCAATTAGTGAATTAAAACAAACTTGCTACTACTGTCGTGGTCTGGGCTCGTTATGATTTGTGTGGCCAGATTGGCTCAGGTTTGTGTTTAGCTTTTATTACATATTTGATGGAGCCTTTCTCTACTTCGGTATTTGATTTAAGTAGTGAAAATAGGCTGCTTCATTACAACTAGTAACTTACTAACTTTAGTCTTGATTTGATCTATGCTGGAACATTCTGGGCAAATCACCTGAATCCACATCACCGTCAGCTCTGTGGCTAAAAACCACCAACATCTTTACAAAGATTAAAAAAAAAAAATTGGCCCTTCAGATTGGTGGACTGTAGATTGGCATTTAAATTGGAATAACATTGAAGTGTTTTCCTGGATCAGACAGGAGGAGGAGGCCTCTAATCAAAGACCACTGTGACTCTTCAGTGTGATATTATTCAAATAGGTGATGCAAAGTGGAAGCTTCAAATATAAGAAATAATTCTTCAGGTAAAACTGATGCCAACATTGGAGAAAAAACTATTTTTGAGCGGAGGGTTTAAAACCAGTGCACCTGTGATTTTGTCTGTTTGTCTTTGAAAACTAACATATGAAAGTGAACTGGATCTCTTTTACAGCCTATAAATAACACTAATTGGCATCAACCCAAAGTGACCCACGGTGTTTGTAATTGTGATGAAGCTACTTCAGAGGCGGAACTTTATTTAATGAGATTATTATTCTGTCCTCCGTCCGTACATGTCGCACTGATCGTGACATGAATGGCACTAAGACTGGGACCTGTGATTACTGGAACTGGATTCCTATTGGAGTGAATAGCCTTGAAGATTCATAGAAGCATTTAATTTATTAGTGTTTGTTCAGAGCCAGCCCTCATATGAATTCAAATCAAATTGATTGCTTTTGTTCAGAAGACTAAAATTCACCTCAAATGCCTTTCTCGGGGTGTAAACTCCACGAAGGAACTGTGCTTTTTGAAGAATTTGAATTTAAGTAATTCCTTTACTGATATCATACAAAAGCCAAACACTTCACAGGTCTCCTCACAATCTTCTTAAGGGTTTATACTTCTGGGTGTCAAGAATATTCTTTCAGTTTTCCCCTCTTTAACACATGATCAAAGAACAACATCTGAAAGTGGATTTCAGGTTGAGAGCGCTGAGGAATTCCTCCAAAAGTGTCAGACTCTTCACAAAAATCCGAGTCTTTCCGAGCATTAATTTGCACGATGAAAGTAAAATAAGCAAAGTAAATTCCCAACAAGTTATTCCTTTAAAAGCGTCAAAGCGATTCTTTTGAAAACAAACAAATTAACCAGTTAATTATTGAACCCTTGCATATAGAAATCAATTTATTTAAGTATTTCCATGAAATGTGCTGCCAAATGTGAAAATGGTCTGATCTGATATTCTTTGGGTTCTGTATGTTTTTCCTGAACTCAACCCAATGCTTATCTTTGAGACTCATATGAGGTTAATATAGTTAGATTATTATAGTTTGATTCATTGATCAAGTTGAGGCATCTTCTCTCACCTGTAAAGCTTCTACCTTTTAAAAAGATTAGGACTTAGTTGCCACTTCCTCATATTAATAGACTTAATTAATTTGTTTGGAAAGGATTAGTCCATCTGCTGAATATGATATCTATATGCTCTATTAATCTTAAAACACTAAATCACTTCAGTAGTGAGCAAACAACAGGGGGCGCCATTGTATTGTTTCAACAATATGTCTTAGCCTTAATTAAAGATTTAACCTAGCAGTTAATTAATTGTGTGGTATTTTACCACTAGTAGCAGTACAAAGGGAGGGCAATCTTTTTATGGGACTCGAACCTGTGATGCTCCACGGTTGCAGGCTTATAGGTTTGATGTTAATGTGACACAAGCATGCAGAGAATCAACACTCCATCATTTCAACTTCCTCTTGCACTCATAAAAAGCATTTGTCATTGAGGGAACGCCGGCTGTTTAGTGGCTGGACGCTCGTTATCTAATTCACTGCGGCTGCTGTGGGGGGGGCGCCAAGGACGATGAAAATGACCATATGAGGTTGGTGCAATAAATCTCAGTCATTTGATCAGCGCCTTGACTCTCTTGCTGCAGTCACGAAGGGTAAAATGCAACTTGAAAGATGGCTTTTTATATTCATAAAAATAGCCTCGGGCTCGTGGCCCACAGTAGAATCCCTGCATGATGCAAGAAGAGCCACGTAGCCTCGATCTGGAGAGGAGAGACAAGTCAGGGAATGTCACATGACATGACCCAGAATGACCTCTGTCACTATTACATTGTGAAAGGTGATGATGGTTGGTCACGGTGGAGTTTAAATTGCTGTATGTATATTTGGGTATGGCCTAATCCTTAATGCATCAGATGTGTATAGAATTATCATATAAAGTACTGTAATTAGGACAATGGTAGTGTAAAGTACACGTGAAAGCTGTGGTGGAAGAAGTACCCTGATCCTATAACAAGTAGAAATGCTAAAAATACTCCATTACAAAGTACAAGTTATATTATACAAGAATATGATATTATTCTGCATTTTAATGTTCTAGATACCTAGATAGCCTATACGTTGTATACCGGGGAGGCTTATATAGTAACATACTGGATCATATCCTATTATCATGCAGCTGTGCATGCTTGTGTTGCACAATTACAATACATATTAACAAAAAGTGTCAAATAACTGGGTTGAAAAAAATACAATGTATTCCCTTTGAATGCAGTGAGGTAGAAATAATGAATATCTTTCTCAAAATAATGAGAAACTTTCTCAAATTATTTACTTGGTACCTCAAAATAATGAGTTAGTATAGAATGCCATTATTTTGAGTCAATATTTTGAGAAAGTGTGTATTTTTTTTTCTGACAGTTTGGGCTTCCGTACACCAAACTGTGAGTAAATGTATCACCGGATTAAATACTCCCCCCAGAGTAAACCCACCTCGGGCTCCTGAAGGGAATCAAACGTCACTAACGAACTTCTGCGTGCTTCCCTCCCCGGCTCCGGGTTGCATCACGCCGGGGAACTTTGCTCCAATCAGGGGCTCGCTTTGCGGAGGGACGGAGGGAGGGAGGCGGGGGAGAGAGAGGCGGGTGCGGCGTTGCTTGCCCACCAAACAGGACGGGATTCAAAAAAAAAAAAAAAAAAAGGAAAACTACCCACAGAGAGCAACATCACCTGCGGAGAGGAAACACCCTCCCTCGGCGGGTTTGGGAACACACGCTCCGCCACGTTGTTGTGTTGTTGTTGTTTTTTTCCTACGAGGAGCGTAGGTGGAAGGAAATCCTCCAGAGTCCTCCTCGGTGTCACAGAGGACGGTGGTGGAGGTGGTGGAGGGGGGAGGTTAGACCTCGGTGGAGCAACAACAATGGACTGCGTCTCCGCCGGGAACTCACTCTTCCTGGAGCCGAGCTGGAGTTACACGCGCGCGGGAACGTAGCGTCCCGAGTGCCCACGCGACGTTTATCCCGTTCGGTTGTTAAACGGTGCGCGAGCGCGTCGCCAGCCGTAACCCTCCGCCGCGATGCCCGCGAGGAACAGGTACAACCTGGTGGACGATGTGGCGGACTCGAGGGTGCCGCTGCACAACGACGAGGCGTACCACCACGGGATCTCCTTCCAGGCCAAGGTGAGCAAACCGACACGCACTTATTTACGAGTTTTATTTCTGTGGCAGGTGCGCCGTGAAGTTGTGATGCTTACACGCATGGTGGTTTACTGCTGCGGGGGTCAGAGGGAATTGTAGTTTATGATCCTTAAAAAAAAAAAAAAAAACCTGAGGGAGATGTCCTTATGTTTGGTGCTCAGAAGTGAACTGAACTGAGTGTATTTTCAGGTTTTCCCAAGTCATTGAATTATTAACCTCAAAGGGAAGCAGCTTGACAGTATTCAGTTCTTAGACTCACACACACACACACACACACACACACACACACCAATCCTTCACTTTATTTTGGGGCTGTCTGAGCTGATTTCCAGGGCAGGAAAATGGAGAGTGTGGAGTATTAGGAGTCTCTTTTTATGTCATAGTTCTGCATTTCAAGCAGCTTTCTGCCTTTTTTTCTTTCTCAATATTGTCTTAATATTGTCTTATCATCTTCATAAAGCAGCATGTAGATATTATAACATATATAACAGCATCTCTGTTCATTACTACATGCATCAGTACTCCTTGACATGTTGAATTAATGTCCATAACAAGTTATCTATTAATAGTGTTACACTCAGACATCAAAATAATAGCAGCGCTAGTCCTTCACAATATATTAAACGCTTATGCCTCATTTCACAGAATTTGGTTTAACCAAATTTTCCAGTGTTGTTGTGGATGAGCATTGCCACATATGTAAAGTGTGTATGTGGTTTTTGTCTTCATAGAAAGACGTTTCATCTGATAAATGATCCCAGAACTCCACCTTTTGGGGAGCTGTTGGAGATCCTCTAATGTGTGTGTGATTGCTTCCTGTAGTACGTGGGGAGTCTTGACGTCACCCGGCCCAACAGTCGGATGGAGATCGTGGCGGCGATGAGGAGAATCAGGGTAAGAAGAAAAACACACCGTGTGTGTGTGTGTGTGTGTGGGAGGGGGTTCAGTGACAGAGGACACTACCTTCAGATCACGACTCCTCGGAAAGAAAGGGATGAATTTTGCAGGAAGAAAAAGCAATAAGAAGGAGCTGGATTGGCTTGCTTTTTGCTGAATAGTGTGTTGCCCTTTCTAGATATTTCTGTGAGACGTTCAAGGACACAGTGTGTGTGTGTGTGGGCCTTTTGATTAAAATCACTGAGGTGATGGTTTAATAGAATTTCACAAATCAACCCATTTCTTCTCCTACATTTCACTCTCTCGCCATGGTTACCCACTCCATTATAAAGTTCTGTATTGAGTGTTACTATGGCGATCTCATTCATTTCACCTGATTGTTTCTTCAAGGTGGTAACTCACTACCGTATCAGAGAGCTGGGCTGGTTCTGTCATTTAAGATTGAAGTGTGACTCACTATACCTGCTTGGTGCATACGTGACACACCTCCCAACCCTAGCGGGGTGAATATGCAGGAAATAAAATCCACAATTTAATTTCCTTTCATTAAAAAGTCGAGGGGACCAATATTTGTAGTCGATATTTGTTGTTGAAATTCATGAAAGTGTATGTTTAATTCCCAGAACCTCTCAACAGGAACTTAACACAGAGAGTGCAATAAATAAATACAATAATTTACTAGGTTAGGAGAGTAGTGTCTGCAGCCATCAGCATCAGAGCCAAAGTAGCGCATTTTAATGAAATTATTTTATCGGCAAATCCGTTAAAAAATTATGATACAAATAACCATTAAAAAAAAAAATGCTGAATAATGGTCCGACCCCTATTTAAGAGCCATAATTTGCTTTTCTGTAAATGGATGCGGTGTTAGGCACAACGTTTCACACTGATTAGCATTTTGGGGAATCCTCCCGAGCTCTTTTTTTAAAAACTTTTGTATTGCCTCCTCTTGTGTCACAGCTTGAGTTTGTAGGTGGCTGTACTCTGCTGCTGCAAGTGTGAAACCGTGTGTGTGTGTGTGTGTGTGTGTGTGTGAAATTAGAGGAACCCCGCTGTCTGAAAGAGATATTTTAAGCAAACCAAAGTAGGTCTGTAGAACGGAGACAAAGCCAGACTGTTGATGAGCGTGTGTGAAGGCGGCAAGTCTGCAAATCTTACAAATCTTTGAGGTAAAGTGAACACGATCATCAGGCTGAGGCAGAGGGTCTATAGTCTATATGGTTTATGGGTGTGTGTGTGTATATATATATATATATATATATATATATATAGCAGTATAGTTTATATATATTTCCCATGAGTTCCAAAGAAAGCCTTGTCTCAATAATGAATGAGTTTCTGCCTTGGTTGCAACTCTGTCTTTGTTTCTGAATGGCTAATGAAGCAGAGCGCTGCCTTATAGAGTCCCATATGACTGATGTCAACAGAACCAACCGCTCCTTTTATTGGTACACACCGTCATGTGTGTTTTAATGTGTAATCATGTGTGTTTAATGTGTAATCATGTGTGTTTAATGTGATCTCTGCCGACAGTCACCGGATTGATGTGACTTTTTATAGACTTGTGTTAACGCTGACCGATGGATGACTTCGGCTTGTTTTGTTTCACGTCGTTTTTTTTGCAGTCGAAGCTGTCGAGCAAGACAGCAGCTGCAAGGTGATGGAAAAATGAATTCCTTGTCAGTCGGTGCTAAATGACATCAATGTGGAGTGCATTAGTGACCTTTAGAGGTGCTGTAGGTGGGGATGGGATACAGGCTTTTATCGCAGGTCGCACCTCAAAATAAGATGATAGTGGTGAATTTCCATTATCGGGATAATCGTGAATGATTGGAAACAGCTATCTAGTTGCAGTCATGGTAGAAGAGTGGAAAATAGAGCCCAGTTTAAAAAGGATAGGCCTACAGGAGGAAAAGTAATTGCGATTCACAATATTTTCCCCGATAATGATCAAAATGTGACAAAACTCTCAAAACAAACTGGAATCACTTCACGTTTCGTTAGGAAAGTAATATTTTGATTGCCTAACAGATACACACACAACTTTTCTTTTAATAAAAAAACAATTAGATAATCATAAATAAGACATAAAGGATATATAAATCTTTATTCAGACTCTATTTCTCACTTCTCTACCACGACAGCATTCTCAAATCACTCGTGACGATATTTACGACTATCCCGATAACGTAAATTCACCAGGATCGATTAGTGTGAGTGTTCTTTTATCCGGATGCATAAGTAAAGCTGGTGTTGTGTTCCGAGTCTACACCCACTGAATGCAAACGCAGGTTTTAGAGGGTGAGCGCGGGCATTTAGGCTCGGCTGCCAAGTCAAACGTAATTAGCTTTGTTTAGCTGCATATTGACCGGCCTTCCTGACTTCCTCTTCTTCTCTCTCTCTCAGTTTTTCTTCTTTTTTTTTTAACGAAAGCAAAGGCCTCGTCTTTAATTTAAAAGCGCAGCCCTTTAGCCGAGGGACCGCGGCGAGCAGCTGAGTGCGATTAAAAGAGGGTAGGAGGACTGAACTGATGGCAGCGAGGAGGAAGAGTCTCCAGAGGAAGTCCTGGAACGGAGAGGGGTTTGCGTGGCGGCTGGCGGAGCCGTATTCCTTTCATCTGCCTCGACTAATCTCTTTAGTCTCAGACGATGTGAGGAGGGAAAAAACGGGAGCAAACGCAAACGGTGAATCTGGGTTCGACAGAGCTGAGCTGGATGAGTCACGTCCTCATACACACCTGCCCCCCACCCCCACCCCAACGAGAAAGTGAAAAGACCCAATATTTGGATCCTGTGGATCTTTTCAGAGGCGTGTTTTGTAAAACATTCTCCCATTTATGGCTGACTGGTCCTACTGTGTTGGTTTATAAGAATTAGTTTCATTCAGTTTGAGCGGTGGAATAGAAACCATCCCAGTACACACACACACACACACACACACACACACACGTGTGTGAGACCCCTTTTGGGTGATTAAGGTTGCTGAACGGCGTCGTTGCGTCCCACATGGAGAGATTTGGTGTCGTCGTGCACAGCTCGCTGCCTCACAATGGGACGTGTGTACGTCCTGGAATCTCCTTGTTTAAAAAGGAGAGCCACTGTCCTACAAAATGAAACAAGTTGAAGGCTATTCTCTCCTCCTCACCTCCCGTCGTATGTTTTTGCCCTCCCCCTCCTCCCCTTCATCCATCTCCCTCTGTTTTTCTTTCCATCCCCTCACTCTCCTCCTACTAAAATAGCCCCGTCTCGATACAACCCATCTCTGCTATCTACTCAGTGCTGACAGGAATAGATTTTAAGGCTGAAGGCTGGCTATGCATGCTACTCTTTGAATTTTGATCGTCTCTAATGGGATTTTAAGCCTCGCTCGCAGGTCCGTCAGGATGCAGCCTCCTTCCTCCGGCTGCCAAGAGTCTGATACGTGGCTCCCTTCGGTCTGCGTTTGTCCCCCCCGTCTGTCCGCAACGTCTCGTGAGAGGCAAACGAATATCTATCTGGGTTCGTCCGTCAGTGTTTTTTCTTTTTTAGATCTACGCCGAACTGTCAGGAGAAGCTGTTTGTCTGTCGAGGGGGAAACCGGCACTCTGGACCCGTCAAGAGTGCAACAGAAATCTTTCCTCTGCCTAAGTTTTTTTTTTTGCTCAAGAAGCAATGACGACACGTAGAAATACAAATATTGGCTCGACATCTCCCAGTTGTGGCCTACGCTCCAGGATCTTGTCAACAAAAACCTGTATGATTTTTTTTTTTTTTAAACAAAAAACCAACCGAAGGTGCTCTCTGTCACTCATACAACACCGTGGCAGCAGTCCACTCATTAGCCTGCAGCCAAACGAAAAAAAAGAGTCTGAAGAAACAGAGAAATGTCCGTGTTTCACTTCCTCGAGCTACACTTTCCCTCTTCCTTTCTCTTCTTCTTCTTCTTCTTCTTCTCTCTGTTAGATTAGATATAACAAACAAGGTTTGATTTGACCATTAGGAAAAACTGAACAGGAGTCAGGATCCGACATAAACCGTTATATCGTTATAACAGAAAGCAGAACTGAGAGTACAGATTAACTCGGGGGGGGTTACAGATCTGTAGCTAAGTGGGGGCGGTTGGACGGGGGTTATTCTCTGTGCACTCACATGTGTGAATATGGGATATGCACTATTTAAGGAGGCATGACACATATTGGGGGGCGGCATTGTTTTCATTTTGTATTCATGCCAGCTTAATGGCAGATGTACAAGTGCATTGTGGGTGACCTATATGTGTACTGGATTAGACGTGATCTCAGCTCTGAAAGGGTGCAGTTACCCCTTTTGTTTAACCAAACCCCCCCGGAGAAAGGGTGGGGGGGGCTCCATTCTTCTTGATTAACAGTCATTTTGAAAAGTGAGTCTCAATCTGGGATCGGTGTAGTACGTGATCCGCTCCCTTTAAGTTCACACCAGGAACGTGGCGTTGTGAAGATCCTCCAGAAGCTCAGTGACATCATAGGAATTAATGCAATAAAGAGTGTAAACAAAACCTCATAACATCCAGACTGGAGGTGGACATTCATATTTTAGCATATTCTTTTCTTCTTCGACCCTCGTGTGTGCCGGATGAATGTACTGAAGGGACCAGCAGGTCTTTGCTCACATGGGTGGACAGACAGGTGGTGGACAGACAGGTGGTGAGTGGATCCCGGCCTCCACAACCAGCATCCTGTCGCACGCATGCACAGACACACTTCTGCTTTCATCATCTGCCCTCGGGGCGATGCCGCGTCTTTTTTTTAGTGCCGCAATTAGTGGAGACGTATGCACACGACGTCCCCACCCTCGGCCACAATCCCCACGCCGAGGAAACGCACGCCTCAAACTCGATCCTGACGCCGCATTTTCTCCGTAGACGTTTCCTGACCGGTGCATCTCTGTTGGGGCTTTGTGGCTTACATTTACATTTAGGTCATTTCGCAGTGCATTTGTCAAAAGAAGGAAACAAAGAAACCACAACGTATCATTGCCGATAAAGTAAGAGCTAAAAAATGGAAACAAGTGTTAGGTGGCTGTGATGTTTTTGGTTTCCTGCGTCTATTTGATGCATGAATATTAAATTGTGTTGTTTGTTAGTGTTTCCAACCCTGAATGTCATGTCTACTAGAGCTGTGTTGAAAAAATCGATTTTCCGATTTTTAATCGATTCGCATATTAATGACCGATTATCGATTCGTACGTCCAAAGATCGATTTTTTTTTTTTTTTTACGATTTTTTTTTTTTTTTAAGATTGACCCCTTAACCTTTTCATCAGTCTTCCAGCCATCAGTAACTACCAATACTTGTAAGATTTGCTGTTTAATATTGATATAATACTAGTTTTAATATGTTGCTTCTCTACACAGTCATGGAGTGAAGGAAACGGTTCAAATACATTTTTCATTTTTAATAACATTAACCCCCGGATCGAATCGAAATCGGATGGAATCGGAAATCGGATCAAAATCGGATGGAATCGAATGGAATCTGAGAAAATCGGAAAAAATCGATTATGAAACTTAAAAATCGGAATCGAATCGATTCTTGAAATTTGAATCGAAACCCAGCTCTAATGTCTACTAACACATGAGTTAGTAGAGGGGTCACTTTTGACAAAAAGTCAGATAGAACTGTTGAATTTGAATGTCTGGTTGGCATTTTCAAACCAGGTCAGATGTATAAAGGCAGTGTGATGCATTGCATAATGTCAGCATGTCTGAGTGTTTAGTTTTGAACAATATCAAGAGGATCTCATAACCGAAACTGCAGCTAATCTCAAGTACAAACACAACTTAAGTCAACAGACCAGCAACTGTGGACACATGTGGATGGTGTGTGTGTGTGTGTGTGTGTGTGTGTGTGTGCACGTGTTTGTGTGCGTGCCAGCACCTGTGTATCCGCAGTCATTGCAAGGCCAAGGTGAGCTTCAGGTGTTTGTATGTCCTTGAGTTTGCAAACAATACTGCATGCGTGTTGTGGTGTGTGTGTTTTTTTAGCCACATTAGCCGTCGGGGTGGCTGGTTGTTCCCCCCACCAGACACTCATGGTCCCCAGAGGATGAATCCTTCTTGCTTTGTTGAACACCTGACTTTTTTTTGAGCTTTACAGCAGACAAATATGTTTTCCCTGGATTCCCACAAGTTTTGGCACTTGCATTCATGTTCCTCTTATGAATTATAGGTGACTGAAATGTGTGGCTTGTGCAGAATTTCCATTCGTAAGGTCAACATTAGCAGCTAAAACTCAGCATGTTTGCACTGTTGCAGCCTTCTGAGTCTCTTCTGGAGACTCTTTATCATCATCTGCTCCTCGTTTCTCATTTCTGCTCACTGTGTCTGTTTGTTCAAATGTAATTCCCTGCTTTTTACAAACCCGGTTCCGTCATCCTGATTTTTTTCCACAACGATTAGATTTGAATTATGATTAGAATTTCAAACCCACGGTTCGCCTCAGTTGGTCTTTTGATGAATGGCACCGTTGAGCTCTTACTTACGGCCACCGCCGTTTATTCCACAGATCTGAATTAACCATAAATGTCAGGGCGCTCCTCAGGTCTCCACGGCGACCAGCTCCTCCACCCAAAACATCTCTTTCTCAACTCCTCTCAGGTTTGGGATGGGCTCAAAGTTGGGAGAAACGAAACCCCGTTTGATTTGGACGTAGATATAGACCGCATATAGAAGCAGCGCCGTCTTTTTGGTATCCAGTTTTGCAAAAAGGTTAAAGTATTTTTTGATACATATTCACAACAAATTAAAGTCTACGTTTGACCAGAAACCCGTCTTGATATTTACTTAAAATAAACACGTCGGGTTTGCAAGTTGTGTTTCTGTGCCTGGAAGCGTTCTTCCGTAGCATGAGTAGGCAGATAAACTCGGCCTTTGTGTTATGGTTATCGTTGGATAATGATTGAGAAAAGTGCTGCAGGCTTTTGAGCTGGCAGATAGGATGCCCTACTTCTAAATGTTATTCAGCGTGTGTGTGTGTGTGTGTGTGTGTCTCATCTCGTTCCAGCGTGCCACACAGAAAGCCTCAAGGTCTCATTCTCCCGTATCGTTGAACCTCGTCCTCCCTCCAGATCCTCGTCTTGTTTCGTTACCTCCGTCTCTCCTTCCTCGTAGACGTATTTCCTCTGCGTCCTCCTGCTCTCGTCTGGAGTCTGAGTCGGTTCTCACATGCAGGAAAGCAGCCGAGGTTTAAAAGCTCTGAGCTAAAGTTAAATCCCTCCTGACTTCGGGTGTCAACATCTCCATCAAACGGTTTCCTACAAGGTCGTTTTTAGAGTTGTAACATCTTCCTACCGACTATTTGGAATCAGTAAATACAGTTTTAGGAAGCGATATTACATTTTCTATGTGGATCATGACATTCAGGCTCAGCTGAACATTCTGTAAAAAGTACATGCGTTCTATACTCAAGTAGAAGTACAGATACTTAGATAGTAGAAGTACTAATTCAACTTTGTTACTCAAGTAAAAAGTACACGCTCTGAAATGGACTCAAAGAATAAAGTAAAGAGTTCCATCTGATACAGTGTTAATAAGAACATCGGGCTTGAATAATTAATTGTTTCCTAACAAAATGTAACAAATAAAATGTGATTTATTCGTACAGTAGTAATACATTAAATACATACTTGGATATAAACGTACTAAATAAATAAAAATAACTTCAAAATTAACAGGAACAACAGTTCAAGTGTAGACTTAATGGTCAAAAATGTTAACATGAATGGAAAATTCCAGTATACAATGTATAGTATATAAACATAGAATTGGTATCGGCATAATATCAGTATCGGTGCATCCCTTTTTCATCAATTTATTTCATATTGTATTATATTTCTCAATAAACATATGCTGCTTCTCTAAGGAATAGTTTAGTGTATATATTAAAATGATTCATCCTCTCATACATGGACTCCAGATCTACAGCGTACCATTTATGTCTTCATATCATCACTCCAACCCTCGTTCCATCTCTTTGGGTTTGACTGACTTGTGGTTTAGGAAGACTTTGTTAATGGGATTGTTCTTGGCGTTCGTCCGCTGGAGACACAATGGAGATTCCCTGTTCGCCTCTAATTGGATAAACTGCTTCAGCCCGGCCGTCTAACGAGATAACGGCTTCTCGGCGGTCCGAATGAGGAGGCTGGATGTGACCGTCAGGTTAACAGCATCTCGCTGTCACGGAGCAGCGTGTTAACGTTCGGTCACGTCACTGTAGGCGACGTCGGGTTTCTCAATCAGAACGGGAAGAAGATGATGTTTATGTAAGGCACCGCGGTGAAAGTTTGAGAGGCTGAATTCATTGTTATCTCCCCTCGCATCAACACATCAGGGCAGATAAACATGAGCCGTCTAATCATATGCACTGAAGGCATTAGCATATATTTGGAGTTTTTTTTTTTTTCATGTTTTCTTCTATTCCTTTGGCATAATTTGATCCCAGTTGGATTTCATTATCCTCTGTGCCTTTGACTTGTTTGGTTTCTCACTTTCTATGCAAGTTTCTGCAGGTTATGAAGTACAAACATGCATTCCTCAGATCTCTTTCTTATCTTTCCGTCTGATTGTCTCCCCTCGCGAGTACAGGAGTGTGTCCCGACGTTATCCGGCCTCCGTTATCCCGGCTAAAAAGCATGAGCCGACGTTCTGACAATGTGAGATGGAGAGATCGACGATCTCGTCACACAAAAAAAAAAAAACGTTGGTCTTGTTTTTGGGGGTAATATCACAGAGATGGCACAGCGATCATCTCGGTTATCATGCTGAACACTGCTCATCTCCAAGCCCTTTGATTCTGCACAAAAGGCTTTTCCCTGCTTATGATCCATTTGATTGCCTCTAATCTGCCGTATTGCATAACAAACGGAGCATCACAGAGACTCTGAAATAGAGAGCCAGCAAATGAAAACGCCATCTTTGCTGTTCTTATTTAAAGACGGTGCGTACCACGATTTAAAATGATTGTAGTCGGCATTAATCAGAGCGGCGGTGCCTTCTGTTGCCTGACAAGTTGCCGGTGTTGTTGTTGTGGTCTACATGAGGAGCCGTCTCCGTCCTCTCAGACACGGATTTAAGCTACTCATGATTGAGCTTTATGAAAGCCCACACACACACACACACACACACACTTAAAGCCTCTTCCGATGGGTCTTTTTGGGGACATGGATGACACAGATGGTGCCCCCTGACTCACACACACCCGGGTTTAACCCCCTAAAACAGGGTTCACGTGGTTAATGGGACAGTTTGGCTGCAAACCTGACATTGTTTTATTAAATGGACCGCCACCTACTTTTTTATTCCTCCTGGTTTCCTTTCACCACGCACCCCCGTCATACCAGCTGGTGTCCCCCCCCAGTGTGTTTCTGATGGCAGATACTCATATAGCAAGCATTTATATATTTTATGTATGTCGGTATTTTATCTTCAATATGTAAATTACAGACACAAGCCACTCCTTGGGCTCCTTTTCTTTTGCACTGGAAGAATAAATGATTTAATCCTCCTAATTGAAGCCATTTGGAAATTAAAATAATCTTTAGAGTAATGTAAGGCCGCAGCTGCCACTAACAATCATTTTCTTCAATAAATTATTAGTCTTTTGGTCAATGAAATGTCTAAAATGGTGAAAAAATATGTCAATCACTACTCCCCAGAGTCCAAAGAGATGCCGTCATTTGTCTTGTTTTGTCCAAACCCAAAGATATGTTTTATAATGAAACAGCTGCAACAAGGATCAATTAATCAATCATTATTTTAATTAGCTGGTAATTATATATCAAACTACTTTAAACTCTGTATTCAAAACACTCTAAACATGTAAATGTAACCCACACACACACACACACACACACACACTGGGTACTAAGGGATTTGATAGCCTGTGATCTGACGGCGTACGTCCCAGTAATCCTATTACTCTGACTGCTGCTTTGCCAGACTTCGGCATTGGACAGAGACGTGCTCCGTAACACCATGGTCTCGCACTGATATGCAACTATTTACAAGCTTTAGACAGCAGCAGCACACATGTAGACCCAAGTGATCCATCACGGGTCTCAGACTGGTGTCACGGCGTCACACTATGAGAGACGGAAGTGACAAAATGCCACCTACAGTCACCACAGCATACCTAACTTTAAGACTAAATATCATTTAAACAGGAGACCAAAATGTGTTTTTTTCCCCCAAAAGCATGTTTATTTTAGCTGTAAAGTTGGGTATATTAACATTTTGGCACCTCCGCATTGGCTTCATTTCTTAACACCAGAACAGAAAAGTGAAGCCAACACTGCCAACAAGTGCCTTTAATTTGCATTCTCTCCACTGGCCATCAGAGGGCAAATTATCTGGTTGCAAAAAGAAGTCCGATTGCATGGAAGTCTATGAGAAAATGACCCCATTTATGTCTTACTTTATTACCTCAGTAAACATTGTAAACATGAGTTTATGGTGTTAATTTCTAGGTTCAAGTCTTCTTCATTCCAGCGTTCATTTTGTAAATTATTTAGAGTCAAATAGACGATCACAAGTTAGCGACTCCCTAAAGGATTTGCTGCGTTATTGACAGGCTACTAATGCTATTAGCTACTAAGATAATTTAAGACTTAGATCCAGTAAGGATTTGGATTCATCCGATCCACCCTTCGCTCCTCCGCAGTCCAAATATGGTCACTTCCGTTCAGTGGTTGCAAAAAAGATTGCGAAATGTCGAACTCAAGGCTTCAAAAACCGCAGTCCAAAAAAAACAATGGGTGGCATCATGATGACTATGCCTTCTTGAATACAGTCTCTAAATGATTTCCCCCCCCAAAAATTGTCTAATTTAAAAAGAATAATATGACGTAGCTATAAGAAAAGATAACGCTATCGGACATTAAGTTAATGTGGATTTCATTCTGTCTACTCTGCTCCCTCACAGATTTACAATAAACATTACATTTTCATCATCATTAGTACCACAGGAGACGTAACAGCAAGTCTTCTTGCCACAACGGTGATTTGATGTATTTTTGGCTCGATATTTTTCATTTCGGTGGATTCGCTTGTGACTCAGATTTGCATTTAAAGGAGACATCGCCACCGTCTCTTAATGTAATAACTTGGACGAGGATCGAGATGAGGCTTTCTGTGTCTGACCGTTCACTTATGGCTTTTTGCAAAGTGAAATGATTACTTTTAGACCACAAGTAAATCTCTGTATTTGCACCTTCCACACGTATTCTCCCGGAGAGAGAGTGTTTGGCATGCTCCGGTCGTTCCTTTAGTATTTCCTCCACGTCCCATGTGACTAACCCTGAGTAGACGCCGTCAGTGCCGTGTGACTGGCTGTCCTTTCACCTCGCCCGTCAGCGAGTCACTCAGGCGTGGGTCCAATGCTCGAGGAGCGCCCGGCCCCCACTCGGGCTGAGCTGCACCCTCTGACAGGCGTGCTTCAAGTGTAGTTGATTCCCCTTCAAAACAAGGTACGAGCTGACTCATCACCGTGTCACGTTTACCGCTTTCATCCGTTGCGGCTTTTTTTTTGTTCGTCCTGACCTTTTTTTTCCGCCCTTAATTTGAGATGTAAGGACATAACGATCAATTAGGGGTACGTCGCCCAGAGTTCGGGGGAGCTTTGATTCCCCCCGCCTCAGTCTAGACATATTAACACAGGGGCCTCCAGGATTGATCAATTCTGTGTGTCAGCCTCTATAAACACACTCTCAGTGAATGTAATGAAAGTCGTTCATCAATAGAAGGCACAGCTGTAGCTGATGGAGACAGCCGAGGTTTCTTATCCGACACACAAAAAAAAAATCAACATGCCGGAGGGGAGACGAGGAAATGCCCTTCAATCAAAAACAGTTTCGGATTAAAACACGTTTATTTCACAATAAAAGCCTCCAGTTATGCTCTACGCCCTTTGCAGTAAATTCCCGGTCTTGCTTGTGACCCTGCTGTCATGGAGACGCCCCCGTTAAGCAGCCGTCTCCCAGAGGACCAGACTGCTGCTGCTGCTCACCGGAGGCTGCCAAACAGACTGAAGCCCAGGAGTCCAATCCATAATACGTGCACTCAGGCGGAAACCACTCACGTAGGCAGGCTCAGACGGGCACCAGCGAGCATCGGATCGCACGCACACACACATTTTTAGAACATCTCCTCTGCCCATCTAGTGTTCGTGTGTGTGTGTGTGTGTTTTTATTTATTCTTTCTATTCACATCCCCACTCCGGCCCTCGTTTCTGGTTGAGCCAAGGTCGTCGTCCGTGGCAACTGTCGAAGTAATTGCTCCCTTATCACACTCCTGCTGACTAATGACGAGACGTGCCAGTTCACACCGGAGGTTCGGGCCTCTGCGCTGTCACGGGAGTCGCTCCGTCCCCCCCACGTTTTGGCCGTGAGTCTGAGAGGCTCGTCTAAAAGAAGAAAAAACATTGTAGGGACGCTTTTGTTTAACTAATGGGACGGTGTAAGTAGATGCCACTTGATTGCCAAAATATGTCGGTTCCTCCTCAGAAAAATTAGCGCTCACAGTTGGAGTTTTACACAAATTAAATGTTTTTCAAATTGTTTGCTACTATGTATTTCCGAGAAGCTTTTATTTCGATCTTTTTCTAGTTAAATGTCAGGCTGTTGGGCAGCTGTTGCGTTTCTCAGCTCTCAACAGTCATTTCTTTGTACACCGACTGGGGGGGGGGGGTAGCAGCGAAATTCCTTGGAACTCCCCAAATCCTGGGAATTGTAATGAAGGGGTTGCTAGGTTGCGATCTATAGTGCCTATTGTGGACTCCTGTATGGATTCAATGGTACTACAGGGAGCATCAATGACCCACAATGCAACCCTGCATTCCACTGCTTTTCAGGATGGAGGAAGGGGACTTTTGGTGGGGGGTTGCCCACAATTTCTTATTCCATTATTTAAATTCTGCTCATTTATTCACTCTAAAAATATCCATAAAAAAAAAAACAAATGCAACCTTTACGTTCCGATTTCTCCGTGAAGCACGGACCCCTAACTGAAGGGACCGGAGGCATTTCATTAAGAGGTTGCTGACAGGTACTTTTCTTTGCAGCCAGCCGGTTTATTTACAGTATCTGCAATGCAACTACTTCCACATAATGACTTGGAGTGCTGTTCCCAGAACTGCTGTTCCTCCTAGAACAGAGGACGTGAACACTGGAGTTCATTGTGGAACCCAAGATTAGATCTTTTATCTGAATCTTTGGATCATGAGATCCAAGTTTATTTTTTGTATTTTTTGATTAGGTGCCCAGGTCCCCATTACTAGGGTGAAGTCCGCCTCCTTATGCCAGGAAAACATCACTTTGTACATTTGAATAAACAGTTGAACATTTTAGGAAATACCCAACTTCACTATCCAAGTGTTAGATGAGAAGATCAATATTAATCTCACATAAAGACTGGAAGTAAAGGGGGGAAAGACTAACCTCTAGAAACGTCTTTAAATTCCTGTTAAACACAACTTCGTTCTGTATATACATATTTTTACAAAACATTCTTTTTATAAGGATTAAAACAGAGAAAAACAGGCTTTAAAGGTTCTGGTTGGAGTTTTTTTCTTTTGCAGTGATCCAAGCTTTATTCAGGACACAATGGAAGGTCCATACATTGGAAAAAATAGCACAATATATACTAAAATCATGGCTCCAGAGTCTACAAGAGAACTTGACTTAGCAGAGATAACTGTTGTCTTTTGAGAAATGTCTTAAATAACAATTCCTTTTAAATGGATGCACGCCTCCCCAGTACTCGTATCTCAAATGTTTCTGCAGCAGCTAATATATGTCGACAGGATATATTTTAGACGGTATGAAATGTCGTTTTCAGACACTACTATGAAAAAATCTTATTATATGCTCGTCTCTAAAGCAGCTAACTCAAAATATACATGTGGGATCCCAACCTCGGCTTCCCAGACAGCCCAGCCATCGCTATTCTATCTGACACTTGTATAATAGATTTGCCGAGGTGCTGAAATTTGCTCCGCCGTCTGGGAAGACTGATGAGTCTGAGGCTTTAAATGCACACACACATCCAGACGGAGGGAGATTAGAAAGAAAAGCTCTCACTCCCTTTAAGCCTGAACGCCTCAGCAGCAGCACAACTCTGTAGTTTTAAGGTTTTAGGACAAATCTTTGGACATGCCTGTTCACTCCACATATCAGTTTTCATTACTCCTCATGTGATACTCCTCTTGTATGGTTTCCTAAACGCGTAACAGCGGACTGAACTGAACCCTGGGATGTTTCTACGCCTTGATTGCTGGATGGTTGCGCATGTCGAGGCTTCGAGGCACTTTTTAAGAGTTTGTTTTCCGCTGTCGATAACAGGGAAACCATAACAAAACAAGTGCATTAAAAGTGTGAATATTTCAAAGCACTTGGCACTTAAGCAAAGAAAATATAAAAATTTCATACTTTTTCAATGAAGTTGCAAAATCCCATCTTTGCTTCGCCCCGGATGCCGCCGTAAAGAGTGAATTATGAAGGAGCTGCGTGTGTGGAAGTGTTGACACTGGTGTGGTTTAGTAAAGGTAGTAGGCTGCCTTGTGTTCTCTGTTGTTGGTGGAGTTTCTGTCCCCAGATTTCCCATCAAAAGTCACTTTTATTACACTCTTCAGCCATATGCAGTACAGTATATGGATAAATCACTTTATATGCTTTTATAATGGATTCACTTACCGATGTACCAGAATCACTTCCCTGGACATATATTGATCCTAGAAGAGTGCATCTAACAGTTATTAAATAAGCTCAATTAATCCATTTGTTTGGTGTATAAAATGCCATAAAATACAATAAAATCCCCAGTGTCCTTGTTGATGCCTTGTTTTGTCCAATTAACAGTCAAAAACCCAAAGAGGATTAGTTTATAATGGCACAAAACAGAGAAAATCAGCCGATCGTAGTGCAGAAGCTGCACCTCTATAAGCTCGAAATAGCTGAAACACAACTGTAATATTGTTTAACGAGTGTAGCGTTCTAGTTTAACGGGTTTAGTATTGATCCTGATTCAACAGATGGTGTTTCTTTACTTTTACACATTAATGGGACATAAAACAACAGTGATCTGTTTGGGATTACGAGGGTTCACGTATATACGTTTAAAAATAAACCTTTTGTTGTTCTTTGTGTTTCATCATCCCCCTGAGAGAATGTTGTATTCTCAATATACGTGTTCATAAGCACGCTGGAATAGACACATGAAAGTCGCCACCTGTTTTTTTTATTCTGCACTTTGCGGCCCTCCTCTTTAAACGCCGGCTCTCCGTCTCCGTGGTGCGTTTCCTCCTCTCCTCCCGCTCTCCCAACCTATTCTCCATTTAATCAGCTCTCTCAGGACTCCGCTCTGTATAATTAGAGACTGAAACTTTAATCACCATGGATCCAGGGCAGCGGAGCGCAGGGCGCTTCACACGAGCAGGAAATTGGCATGAAAAAAAAAACCCACATTTCCACGGCGTTTCCGAGGATTCACACAAGATCAATAAACAGTATTTCATAATCACGTCTTGACTTTGTCATGATGTTCGTCTAATTGTTCCGGTGGGTCGCTGGATTGAAAGGTCACAGTTTGCAGAGTGTCCTTGCATAACAACAGCCGTCTCCTCACCTCCTCTCCTTCTGTCTCCTCCTATCTCATCACCTCCCATCGTGCATCGCCTTGTTTCCTCACGTCGTTCTCCCCGACTCATCCAGCTGGAGAACCAATCACTTGATTAAAAAAAGAGGAAAATATGGAGAGAAGTTAGCCTGGACTTTGGCCAGTGACCTCCAGTGTCCATTTATTTATACTGTAAAACATCACTCAAAGACATTTGGAAATGACATGAGATTTTAAAGTGGCTGTAAAATATATTTTTGTAATATGGAAGACAATCAATGCCGCTGCCTTGAATGACAAATACGGAGCTGCAGCCAGGAGACCATTAGCTTAGCGTAAAGGATATGTAGGAGGGAAGGATATGATGCTTTAAACAGCCAGCTCCGTAGGCTCTGTGCTAAACTGACCACCAGTTGGCTCCGGCTTCGTATTTAATGGATCGAATGGAATCGATCAAGAAAACGGATGATGTCAAACTGTTCTAAGCTGTTTCCCACTGCGGTCCATGTACCTTGTATGACCTTGTATGAGCCGGCGGCTAACACGAGTTGAACCCCGGCTTCATGTTTAAAAAGTGACTCTAATCCGAGGCGACGGGCCAGACTTGCTAATTTCCAGCTGACGAGGTGGAAACGTTCGTCCTGGTGCCTGATTTTTTTTAACTTCCATGTTTAAAATCAGCTGGTGGAACAGAGGCTGTACGGGGACACATGATAATTTGTTGTCACTTTCTATTTATAAGATGCTTTGAAGCCACGCGGCCCTCAGGAACGGTCCAGAATACGTCCGAGGATTAATTAGGTGAAACTGCAAACTGTTTAATGCCGTTCGCTCCCATCAGTCAGAATCCACCTGCACTGGGTGTTTTGACTTATTGGCTGTTGGTTCTCATTACAGTCAAGGTGATGGCAGGCAATTTATCTTTCTTATCCAAGTGTCCTCTCTGGTTCCTCTGGCGTCAGAGCTGCAGAGACAGGTGTTTTTTGTCTGCTTGGCAACCCTTATTCAACAGATGCTCTTATTGTGAAATTCCAATCTAATGCTGGTATGTTAATTATCACTGCAGATCATGTTTTCATGTTGAGATTTCTTGTTTTCTGTCTAAAATGATACTAAACTAAGTATATTTGGATAAAGAACTGTTGTTTGACCAATACCAAGCATTTTAAAAAGGTAAAAAGGTCGTCTTGGACTCTGGCTTGGATGTGGGCAACAAAGTATTTGTCAGATGAATCCGTTATGAAAATAATCATTAGTTGCATCAGGTGAAGAAAACAAAAGCTCCTCATATATTATTGAGACGTTGACTTGGAAGATAACATGCTATGTATGTGTGATGCTACTCTTTTCTTAGTTTGAATTCAAGGCCAAGAACATCAAAAAGAAGAAAGTGAGCATCGTGGTGTCTGTGGACGGAGTCAAGGTGCTGCTGAGGAAGAAACAGAAGGTGAGTCGTGATGACCTCTAAAAGGAAAACATACACAATAAGTCAGCATATTAGTGCTATTTAATTAAACTGCATCATCTGTCTCACAGAGGAAAGAATGGACGTGGGATGAGAGCAAGATGCTGATCATGCACGACCCCATATACAGGTCAGTCTCTCCTCTCATCTGATTGGTCACGTGTCCTCGCATGTATGTAAGTCACATGTTGGACTTCTTCTTTCCACTCTGGATGTTCTCGTTATTATTGCTGCAGAAAAGGCTCGTCTCTCAGAGGGAAGTCGGCTCCACCTCTGTAGGTGAAGTTTGCGTTATATAGGTCCTCCCATGTACTTTACCATGCACGGCTAATGTGGATGTCCTAGACCAGGCGTGCCAAATGCACTTAGTTCATAAGATAGCAGAATGAATAATCTATAGCTTGTGCTTGTAGTGCATATGTTTGTCAGGATGTAATTTTTCCAGAGCAGCCAGGCTTCATCCGGGCCACAACATCCCACCTCCTACCTTCCCTGTTTTACATGGGGATGGAGCCGTCAGCCAATCAGCTACGGGCCTCATTCACTGCTGGACTTCTCACAGCAATTAGACTGTGAAGTGTCAGAATAGAAGAGAAGGTGCATTTACATGAAAATGAAAGGTTTTGATCAGGAGGGACGGGGAAAAGTCTTAAAACAAGCATTTATAACGAACAAGGTAACGTCTCTAAAGAAATGGAAATCTCAGAGATAGAAAGAAGAAGGTGTGTGTGTGTGTGTGTGTGTGGCAACCAGACAGAGCAGCACACTTATATATATATATATAAAGAGATTACAGCAGTATGATCGCATGTATTTATATAAAGTATGATACTGTGAATACCTCATAATTTCGTTTGATTTTGGTGTCATTCTCTCTAGGATCTTCTACGTGTCACATGACTCCCAGGACCTGAAGATCTTCAGCTACATCGCGAGAGACGGTTCCAATAATTCCTTCAGATGTAACGTGTTCAAGTCGAAGAAGACGGTACGACGACATAAACACACTGTAGACGTTCGCGAGCTGATATCAAACGCACCTTTTCTGGGGAATTTAGGCTTCACGCACAACTACAGATCCTGTTTGACATCAAACACAATCACACGGGGTGTGTGTGTGTGTGTGTGTGTGTGTGTGTGTGTGTGTGTGTGTGTGTGTGCTGCTGTCTTGATTTAAATCGTACGTTCTTTTGAATTTTCGAACAGAATGAGAATCAATTTCCTGATTACGTCGGCTCAGTTAATCAATTTTGGTTTGAGATTTTATCCGATTTCCAGTGGCTTAGTTAATATCCTGTGGGCCGATGCTCTGTGAATACAGAGTAGATGTGCTGGAAGACAGGTTTTTACTACAGACAGGTATCCCTGCACCATGCGTCGCTGGCCGGCCGCATTCAATCACTTTACACACATTGAGAATTCTAATAGAAATCACAGAAGTGACACCAGCAGGTGATCTTACAGCAGACAGGAGAGGAGTTATGGTGTTGTGTGTTGCTTCCCCCCCCCGATAGTCGCAGGCCATGCGTATCGTGCGCACCGTGGGTCAGGCCTTCGACGTGTGCCACAAGCTGAGTCTGCAGCATGCCGAGCAGGACGCAGACGGACAGGCGGACGGGGAGAGCGACAAGTCCACCGAGGAGTCCAGCAGCCATGGTGAGCCCCACCCCCTTAAAGGGTCTTCTTATCTTTTTTTAAGATTTTTAAGTTATTACATTATGGCTGGTTTCCATGACCTAGAAATGACACGATATTAAAATGAGGTCTTTTTTTTGCAGATAAGGCCGTCTGTTTGTGCAGTTTCTGTTTAGTTATGAGCAAACACCTGCTGTTTATCTGGAACGTCCACCTGTTTGGGAGTCAAACACAAGAAATGCAGCACAAAACTCACCTTGCTAACTTTTTTGTTGCTTGACTGTTATATAAGTTTTATGTTTTCATGCTTAAGCAGAGTTTTAAATACGTGTTTTTCACACTTTCCAATGAAGGAAAACTACAAAACTGCACATTGACTAAGTTTAACTGACAATATTATATTGTATCACATAAATGAGTTAATTATGAGTAATTGTGTTTTGTTGTTTGACTTGAGTCATTTGGTTGGACATGACTGCGTCTGAATGCAACAGGGAAAAAAAGGTTTTAAAGATATGAACCAGACAAATAATATAATAATAATAATAATAACAGTAGAAACAAAGGAATTGTTGTTGTTTGTTGGTGATTTTGGTCACATGATCACCTTAGTTTGATTACACACCTCTTTATAACCTAAATGGAGCCATCAAACCTCATTAATTCATGAATTCAGCACAGCAATCAAACAGCAACAACACATATATGCAGCGACATGTGAACATTTATAAGAAAGCACATCAATAATGTGCGTTTGGGTCTCCTGTGAGGTCTCATGCTGGGCTCATTTCAGAGAGGAACGATGGGAAAGGGTCCAGGGATACAACACAAGAGGTTGATTGCTGCCGTTTCCAGTAATGACTGTAATTTGTCCAGTTAATGAATAGTTCTTTGGCTGCGAGTGACGGCCGCGTGGCAGCAGATCTCATCGCGCACTCGTAAAACACTGCGTTATCTGAGGGTTTGATTATCGAAATGAAGGCATCCCCGCCCGCCCTTTTTATGGACTTTGAGCATTGTTTTCTGTAAAACCTGGAGGTGATAGCCACGCTGGTCTTCGTGTCTCCCCTCTCAGGTCGTAAGCTGACGGGGGCGGAGCAAGGGGAGGAAGACAAGGATGGAAAAGCTGGAGGAAGACGAGAAGGAGACGATCCTTCAGACGGAGCTTTGCTGGCCGACAAGGCAGTCAGCGAAATCCTGAAGAGTCTGGCCGAGCTGAACGTGGTCAAACCTGGACAGACCATCATAGTAAGATCCTGCTGCAGCGCTCACACACACACACACACACACACACACACACACACACACACACACACACACACACACACGCCTCCTATGAGGGAGACTGCCACCTCCTTCCATCTCTAGTTTTAAATCTAGGCTCAAAACACACGTCTTTTCCATGACTTTTCCTGCCCTGTTATGAAACAGATATTGTTATATATTTTCTCATGTATTGTCCTTTTTATTTTAATTAGCTACAATGTGTGGATATAGGTGTGTGTGTGTTCTTTTATCTGCTTTTGTACTATGTACGGCACTTTGGTCAGTGTAAACTGTACTTAAATATGATTTATGAATACATTTTACTTACTTACTTACTTATTATTAGAATAGATGGATATATTAACACCTGTGACACCTGTGAGAAATGAAATCAAACTAAACTCAAATGATAAACGATACTGACTCAAACAGCTGGATCAGGTCCCGGTGACGATCTGGTATCGGATCCCATTATTAGAATAAATAAGAATTCAGTACATTTATGTCTTATGTTGTAAATTAAGACAAACATTTGATTTAATGCAGCATTCTTGGCTTTGACGGCGTTTCACCGATAAACGGGACTCACCTTAAAGGGGAGGAAGTACGATTTGGTTGATTTTTATTCCTAAATTGCTCAGTGGGTCGTAAAAGCAGCTCCATTTAGAGTTGGCAGCACTAACAGTTGGGTTTGATGTGATATTATAAGCTATTTTGATTTCAGTTCACCTTTGTTTGTTAATGATGTCGTGAGTTTTTTGTCTGTATTTCTTGCCGTGGTGAGAGATAACCAGCTAAATATAAGAGCAGACACAGTTGTAGTGGAGGTTTCCCTTTATTGCTGACACTTCATTCACATTCTAATGATGAGTTTGTTTTGCTCCAGACTTCCGTAGCTACAGGGAATGTAGTGATTGATTCCTTTGGCCTTCGCGGTGTTTTTGATGCTGTTCTCCAGGCTGCCAAACGGCTTCTTAAAATGAGGAAGTACAGTACAGTGCTTTGTCATCTGCTGCCACACCTGACCAGATCACTGATTGCAAGCCCTTCGTGACTAACCGCGGTTGGCAGCAGACCCCGTATGTATGAAGTAACCTGGTCACGCTCTCCGTGTTTGAGACTTAGCAGCCTTTGAGTCTTTAGAAAGTTACCTTCCTTTGACTGGGACCTGATGAAAACATGCAGGCTTTGGTGTGTCACGATGCTTTACTTTGGATTTGTTACCATAGCGATAGCGGTAGACACAGCTGTTATCACGCTGCTCAACCGGAGAGAGTTGGATCTGAGAGGGAGGGGACCTGAATATTCCTGCTGGCTCAGAAAAGGGGGACACTTAATCCCAAAATGACACAAAAAAAAAATACTCAGCCTGTTCCCTTTGATTTCTGAGAAACGCCACCGTAATCCCATTGAGGGGTTCAGGAACAGCTGCTCCGTGGAGATAAGCGAGCAGAGAGAGGGATGGAGGGAGGAATATTGAGAGATCAGGACAACGGGAGAAAAGAGTAGCCGAAAGATACGGACGACGCGAGATGCTGCTTGTGTTGGCGGCAGCAAAATGACATTCCTCCCACTGGAGGCGCTCAGGTCCAAAAAGGTGATGTCACATTATCCTGTGCACCAATCCCAAAAAAACGATGACAGTTGTGGGATCGGTTGCTTATGTTGCCAGGCCGATGTTCAACCACATCCACAGTTTTATTTCCTTGAACTTAAAAGTTTTCATGGACTTTAATCTGCTCATTAGTTTCTTTAATTGTTTCATCTTTCAAAACGCCTCATTTCTAATTTCCCCAGAGCCTACGGTAACTACTTAAGCGCTTAATTGATCATCGAAATCAATCCAAAATAATGACCTGACTGTTGACTAATTGATTAATTGACTAATTCATAAAAAAAATGTCCAGATTCGGATCCTATATTTTTCTCAGTTCGGTGCTTAATGGATATAAAACAAGTAAAGTTAATCGTCATTATAAAGTAATAATTCAATTTGCTTCATAACAACTTAATCTGATCAGATTCAACAGTTTTACTGATCTTTTTCAGACATTTCAAATGTCTTTAGGGAAGCTGGAACCTCTGAATAAGATGCACTTCCTGAGCTTTACAGTGTGCTACTTCGCCCTCTAGTGGTGGGATGTAGGAGTTACAGTAAACCATACCTAAGAAAGTAATTTTGTATGACAGACAGCAGTAGTATTTGTAAATAACACATAAATTGCATACTTAATAACACCAAATCCATCTCTGTTGTCGTTGCTGATAATCTTTTGCTTCAGATCACTTTGTCTGAAAACATTTGAATATGGAAAATGATCTAAAAGTCCAGGGAGGAAAGAGACTGAGATATTTAAAGTAGAGGAGGTTCTGATGAGGGGTCACTTTAGGATCCAAGGGGCTCCAGATCGTTGGGTTGCAGTCCTGGTCTCAGGGACTCTTAGAGCACCTGGTCCTTTCTATTCCACTTGTTCGTTAATTTTATTCATCTGGTGTCCAACGTCTAAAAATAGCTCCTATTATGTAGCGAGAATGGGGGGGGGGGGGGGAACTGGCAGCACCCAGGGGTCCTGAGGGCCCGACATTGAAGTCCATTGTGTCTTTGATGGTTTCTGTTGGTCCAGTACGTGTCGGGGGAAATAAGCTTTGTGTGTAGGGTTCACATCCATTCTCTCTCTCCGTCGATATACAACGTGTTTTTTCTGTGTGTTTGTCTGCGGTCAGGACTTTGACCGAGGGTCCCTCTTCACTGTGACGTCCCAAGGCGTTACTCCCAGCAGCCCTTGCTCTCGCTCTCTCACGCCGCTGGCATCACAGCATTACCTGCAGCTCCTTCAGCAGCAGCTCCAGCAGCAGCAGCAGCAGACACAGGTGGCCGTCGCACAGGTGAGAAACACGCTAACGTTAACACACACGGGGCCTCTAGTGTATTATACCTTCACCTATACAAGCTCAGATTTAAGACTGCAAGTAACAAATGTTTTCATTATGGATTAATTTGACTTTTTTGTGTTTTTATGATTTAATAAAAAAAAAACTGTAAAATCTTTTTTGAGAAGTTGGAACCAGATATTTTTTCCACTATTTTATAATTAAAAAAAAGACAATTAATTTATTCCCCAAATAGTAGTAATGAGCAACATTTCTTATAGTCTTCATTTGAAGGGTACATTTCAAATCAATAGTCCCTTTTTAGAATATGGATCATAACGAGACTTATGGAGGTTGATCATCACCATGTTGTCTCTGTACAGTGTCCTCTACTGCAGCTCCCCCACTAGGGGGCAGCACCGACACAATAATGAAAGCCCCGACAGTGCAGCATAATAAAATCCAATTTCCCACTGAGCATCTCAAGAGATTATTCAAGCCTCCTATTTATAATATCATCGGAGGAATTGCAACACAAATACATATTTACCTCCCTGGCTGATCCTGTTGATTGCACTGCTAAAACAAAAGTGGTCTACCTTTTTAATAGCCGTCCAATCAGGATGTGGGCCAGATTATGAATCCAATTTCATCCTCATAACATCTTATATCAAAAAGGCACCATGTAGGTGAGGTCAAACAAACATTTTAATGCATAATGTATCAGGGTTGTGCATTTTAAATCAAATCCCACACAAGCAGACACACCTTGCCCTTTTTTTGTTTGCACTTCAGGTGCAGCTGTTGAAGGATCAGATGGCAGCGGAGACCGCCGCTCGCATGGAGGCTCAGGCCCGCGTCCACCAGCTGCTGCTGCAGAACAAGGACCTGCTGCAGCACCTGGCCCAGCTCGTGCAGCAGCTGAAAGAGCTGGAGGCCCGCTCCCCAAAAACACCACCAGGGCAGCCCCAACAGCAAGCTAATGGACACGGTAGGAGCCCACTCGGTTGCTCACTCCTCTGTTGCCCAACAAGGGTGGTGTCTTCACTCATGACCCCTCAGTGGGCGTCCTGAAATGAAGCATTTGGGGCATTGTTGTCTTGTGAGGTCTGTTTGTAAGGTTGAGGGTGACGTGAGTACAGCATCCAAGGAGCCACTTATGTCATGATGAATGAGGATTCATGAAAAGGGGAACGTTTCAGATTTTGGATTATCGATCTCTGTCTAAAGCAGTGTATTCTCACACACAATAGCATCTCTATACTGAATGTATAGCAGATTATATAATCAATTTTGGTGCACACACACACACACACAATCTTACACACACTTTGTCTGTGAGGAGGAATTTTGAAGCAGCGATGTATTTAGGAGCTAACTGGATGTTCAGTCTGGCTAAAATGAAGATGAATAACCACACACACACGCACAAACACACACACTGTGTGTGTGTGTGTTGAATGTGTGTGAACACGTGTTTGTGTGTATGTTTCATGCTCGTATTAATCATGTTAGTCTCTCTGATAGAAAATGCGTTGCTGGGCTAAGTGCTCCCGGTGGCACGGCGCCAACTCCTGCATTCTGGAATGAGAGTCGCTGCTCAGAGAGATCTCTAGAAATGATTAGTTATTGTGGTTGACTCTCAAATTTTGACTTATTGTATTATATATTTGTTTCATAATGGCGTTGATTTGTCTACTCCAGATGGTCCACAGTCACCGAGCAGCTCGGTGTCTTCGTCAGCGAAGGCTCTGTCTCTGAATCTGAAGAATCACTACAACCAGACCCTGGACCAGCTCATCACCTCCACGCCCGCATGGCCGCTCCAGCCCTCGACCCTCGCCGCCGCCCACGTGGACTCCGCCGAGTCCTACCTGAACCTGCTCAACCTGGAGAACGGCGGCGCGGCGCTCAACGGAGACCTGGACCCCTTCATCAGGGCCAACGGGACCGCGGGCCGCAAGGGGAGCTCGGCCAACGAGACCGCCCCGTTCACGTTGAGGAACTCGGCCAACATGGACGAAAAGTAAGACGACTTTCCTCGTGTTTTATTGGAAATGATTTATTGGTTGTGTTTGTTAGTGCTGCACCGACACACAGAAGCCATTGTACATGAAAGAAATAGTTTATTTATTTATTCGCTAACTGGCTGTTTCTCGTCGATAGGACGTTCTTAGCCTCAAAATGCAGGCAAAATAATTCCAATATAAACGGATAAAATTGGAAGTATTATTCTTTATTTTACCTCTAATTGGGGAATTGACATGCTCCATGTTTTCTAAGAACTACAGTTCACATGATGCCTCAGGAGATATAAACAAGAAGTGTAATGTTGCCATGGTGTCTGCTAACTAGCTGTGGGCTACGCCCCGTTTATTTTATAGCTTTATTATTATTATTATTTAATATTATTATTATTTTTAATTGTATATTGGATGTATAGACAACTATCATTGGATTACTTTGATACTGAAGAAAACTTAAGAATGTCATGATTTATGTATTTAAGGACATTTATTTGGGATTGGACATGAAAATTAAGATCTTCTCTGAAAGTGTAAATCTGAATATAAACATGTGCATCATCTGCATATTGTTCAATCGGCCAGTTACAGTACACTTGTTAATTAGTGAGCTTTGGTAGTGCTGATGTGCAGATTTTGTTACCTTTAGACAGAGCCAGGCTAGCTGTTTCCCCCTGATTCCAGTCTTTGTGCTAAGCTAAGCTAAGTGCCTGCTGCTTCCTATTTAATGGACCCACACGATAGTGGTATCGATCTTCTCATCTAAGTCTTGCCAGAAAGACTATATTTCCAAATAATTGTCAGAGCTGTTCCTTTTTAATGCGCGTGCTTGTTCCTGATGTGATGCCAGTCAGTTTGTGTTTGATGTAGCCAGGCGACGCTGTGACATACGTGGCTTTTAGTGTTATTAGCAGGAGAACAACGCAACTCAGCAGAAACCGGCCTGCGGCTAATGAAAGTGTGACTGTAATCAGGGGATTACAGAACAGAAAAGGAGGGTTTGGGGTTAGACAAACAAAGAGGGGATCAGGTTTGAGGCTGAAAGAGGGAATCAGAGACGCTTGTGAGAGAGAAAGAGCGATTTAAGACAAACACGGAAACTCCATCAGCTTTAAGTGTTTCTACTTCTTGAAATAACTAATTTCTGCAAAGCCATTAAAACGAGCGTCGAGAGAGTAAAGACGGTAAATGGAATAATTTATGATGAATGAGCTTTGCTTTGCAGGGACATTTGAGGCGATATTTCTCACACATTTCATGTTGTGAAGTGCTTCCCGTTCCTTTTGACTTTTGAGAGCATTTCGATTGCTTCTCAATGGCTCTCAAAATGTCGAGCTAACAGCGCTAACACTAGGAACTACGGTTAAGGTGCTGATACGGATAAGAGGTTATACCTGAGGGGGAACCGGAGGGTGGGTCCGGGCTAAAAGCATGCACAGCTGGCCCAGCTTTGTCAACAAAGCCCGGTGACGTTGGGATAACAACGCACACAGAGGGAGAGCGACGTCATTCGACATTACACATCTCTGTCTTTACATAACAAATAACTGTGTGCTGCTATATTGATGCTCCGATGGTCTTCTATTGCTCCTTTTGATGCCTGCATGCTCTACACCACACACGCCACAGCATCGAATTCATCTAATGAGCTTTTTAGTGAGCTTTTAATCTCCTTAAAGCTATCGCAAAGACCGGCTATAGAAAAGAAAAAAAAAAACATTTCCGACGTAAAATCAAGGAGAGCTATCAAGGTCTTCAGTCTCTTTTCCTTTTATCCTCTCTCTCTCTCTCCAAAGTCTCCAAGGACAGCATGTTTAAAGTTGATTTCAAAACAAACGAGCGATAAATAAGGAGTTGTGAAATGTTGGTGTGTTTGCAGATGTTTTGCAGAGGTGTGTGTGTGTGTGTGTGTGTGTGGTGTGTGTGTGTGTGTGTGTGTGTGTGTGTGTGTCTGCTGCTTAGCTCCCGACAGCCAGACTCACATCCTGTGGTTTCCTGCAGCACAGAATCCCAGCCAACCCTCGGCTCCCATCGCCTCACAACCTGAAACTCTACCCGTCCATATGTCAGAACGTCGTTTTTTCTCTCTCTCTTTTGTACGAGCGTGGGGGGAAAAATATTACAGAAGGACAAAGGGGGAACTGCAAATCTCCTTCCAAAGAGATCCTGAAACCGTACATTTCCACCCGAACATTAGTTCCATCTGGGAGTGTGTTGTGTGCCAGGCTGAAAGCCCCCTTTTTTCCTTTTTACAGTATTTGTCATTATGTAACAGCTCTCTTCCTTGTGAGCACCACATTTTCTATTTTCTGTCTCGAAAGGCTTAAAAAAAGATTTAGCTGCATAGTAATAATTCACTGGGGATTTTTTTTTTTTTTTTTTTCCGAAAATGGCTTTTCCCCTCTTTCATGTGCTGTTGTTTGCCTCCTCTCCTGTGTGACATCACCTTTCTGTAAATAGGAATACAAAACATGTAAAGGAGAAGTTGGGTTATTAGTGCAAAGGGGAAAAACACACTAATGGTTGGAATAAATATAGTTTATTATGGGAATTGTTATGTTATTATAATTGTGACTCAATTCCATCTTTTAACTTAATGATAACAAGACACATAAGGTTGTGGGGTTTTGTGCCTTCCACCATTTACATTACCTTTGTGGTGCAGTCAGACTCCTGCATCCTCAGGGCACGTTTTATTGCTTCCACTTACTTTTGTTTTCTAGATTTCCCCTGAGAATCGATGTTTACAGCCTGAGTGGCTTTATTTTATCTTCCTACGAACAAGCAGACAGACACTCCATCTTCTCCTCCCTTTCTTCGCCCCCTTAAGAGGACGTCTCCCTTTTTGACCGGCGCTGGATCCCATTCACTTCACATTATCAGTGCGGTGTAACTTTAAATCACACAGGCATTGTGGGCCAACATAGACCACATCCATGTGTCCCCCCCCCCCTTGCATATGGCATGTTGGCATGTTGGCACTGTATGTAACCACGTAGTGAGTCACACTTTACACAACACACTGGAAGTAGGATGAAAACAGGATGCGATCGTAAACTTAAAAATACACTATGTGGGCACAACGTTGAACTGTTATTTGAGTCATCGGCTTCTTTATCCTCTTATTTATGACAGGCGGGAGCCTGCAGACATGTTAGTTTTCTCATGGTGGCGCTAGAGGGTAAAAGTCGTAAAGGGGAAGCCATCTGGGAGACATGAACGTCTGTATGGAATTTCATAGCAAGGCAGTAGATGTTGAGGTATTTCCGTCCAGACCAACCGATGGAGCCGTGCTGCTAAAAGTGGCACCGTGCCCACACACACACACACACACACACACACACACACACAGCGAGAACAAACACATACGGTGACCAGCTTCTACCAACAAGCCAACTTATATATATATATATGATTCACTAGTGAGTCATGCTTTTCCCCCTGTGGCAGGGTATAGCACTGCAACAGGATTTAATGTTGCGTAATCCCATTCCCTGACCTATCTGGAGATCTTCTTCCTCCCCCGCCATCCTTTTTTGTTTTCCGTCTTCATCATTAGCATCAGCGGATGATGTTTGGTTTGTCTGGTTCCTCCAGCGCTGCTGCTGCATGCCGTTGCTCGGAGTCATACTGTTTTTAGGACTGTGATATCTGGAGAGCTGGAAAGTCCATCAGACGACACTCTTCACGATTTCTACTCTTTTTTTTCTTTTCCTCCAGTACTCTCACAGACTCTCACGTCCATCCTCCTCCACACTTAACCATCCCACGCAGACACTCGGATGCAGCGCGTTAATTTCTTTACAAAAGCAAGATGCTTCCACAAAGAGTTTAATCCTCCTGCTTCTGATTCTACTGGAAACCTCCCTTTTCCAGAGACACCAGATTTATTCCTCTGTCTCCACCTGTCGATCTGCAGCGCTAGAGAGTTCTGTTGTGTGTGATGCTTTCATGCTACCCCCCCCTGATCGCCTGCTGTTTTCCCTGCCTTGTTACATTGTGAATTCAATCAGCCCGCTGTGCTTATGAGTCACATGAATTTGCGGACACAGAGGGAGCTTCACTTTCATTTCTAGAATCGGTCTCTTGCTTCTTTTTTATGTAATATTTAAGAAGTCTTGGCAGTGAATAAGCCTAAAAAACAACACTAAAAAGAGTGAAACCTTTCATCCTTTCATCTATATGATTTTCATCCACTACAAACTACCGTCTGACCCAAAGATTAGGCCTAACAGTGAGATCCTTTACCATTTTGTGGTGAGAATGAAGCAGAGAGACTTTTTGTTCCTGGATTAGTGAGAGGTGCCGATTGTACATAGAGTTGTGAAGAGAGCTGTTCTGGGTGTTTTCCTCAATGGGAACTACTTTCATGGCTGAGTGTGAAACTCTGTCTCAGCGAAATCATCAGTAAAAAACAGACAATCTGCGTCTTTGATGGAAAAATAATGTATATAAAACTCTATGGTGGGAACTACGATTCCCAGGATCCCTTTTCAATTAAAGACAAGTCCTCATAACATTTCTTAGTCTGCGTGCGGTAGCTTAAGACAATAAAACGATCAAATAATCTTCAGCTTCAGACTGCCTTTTTCTCCATAGCTTCATCAGAGGCTTATGGGTATTAAAGCATCAAATCCTTGTTTGTATAAAAACCCTACACATAGTGTCTTTAATGTGCTAAATCCCTGGCGTGGGCTTGTTTTAAATCCCCTCGTCCCGTACATGGCTCCCCCCGATCCTCTGTAGTCTAACTGTCGCCTCTCTTTGGTACAGGTGCGAGGATCCTCTCCTGCTCTTCCTCTTCCTCCTCTAACCATCCCCCTCATTTCCCAAACAAACTGAACCTCCTGCATAACATCCAACAAGCAGCTTCCTCAAACCCACCACTCATGCCCTCCACCCGTCCTCGTCCCTCTCATCCTTCGCTGCACCAGCCTGCCTCTCCAGCCTGGGGAGCTCTCTGCCACTGCCTAAGCCCTCTTCCTCTCCTCCTCCTCTTCCTCCTC
This sequence comes from Chelidonichthys spinosus, assembly GCA_029853015.1. NCBI lineage: Eukaryota > Metazoa > Chordata > Actinopteri > Perciformes > Triglidae > Chelidonichthys > Chelidonichthys spinosus. The sequence continues at coordinate 17,962,054 of CM056840.1, forward strand.
CTCCTCCTCCTCTCTGCCCCTTCTCCTCCCTCCTATGTGAGTATTACTCATGACCACCAGCATGTAGAAACCAGTCTGTGGCACACGCATGGCATCGGGCATGCGGTGGGTGAACACTGTGGGTGATTTCTCTGCTTACGACTGCACAACAACGTCCAGTTCTGTGAGTTCAGAAGCATCGATGTAATGGAGGTCGGTGGCACTGTTGTGGGTTTCAGACGGCGAGCGATTGCTTTGTCCGCCACGATAGAAGAAATGTTCTTGTCAAGATTCGGCCCGGCTTGTCGGTGGAGGTTCCACCTGAACGGTGACGCTGTCAGAGCAGAGGCAGCAGGGGAACACCCGTCCTTCACTCATTACAGTGGAGATGGTTATATCTACGTGTGTGTGTGTGTGTGTGTGTGTGTGTGTGTATCATGTGGATGTTTTTGCTTTAGTGAGTCTTCAGGTGGAGAATATAATAAGCCTCAGTCAGACGGCATCAGAGGTCTCGCACTGTTCCAGTAGAAATCAACTCATATTAATTTGGTGCAGTTACTGAGAAAAATATTCTTATGTCAATGTATTGATATCCTACAGCTGATCAGTGATTTGTGTTCAATAAATCCAGATGGCAAACAATATCAGATTAGGTTAACATAAAAAGTGATTGTGTGAATGTTGTGGCCTTATACAAGACCATGGAGTGTAATAAGTTACTTTTTTTATTTATAGTAATGCTATAACTTTACTTCTAACGTCGTAGCAAGTAAAGAACAGCGGTCTCCTCCTTGAGCAATATGGAGGGTGAGCATGGAGTTAGTGTGTGAATACGACCTTGCTCTTGGCATTCATTAGTTTCAACTGAGGGTGCAAAATATTAACGAATTATTGTTTAATTATTGCTCTTTTCCCGTCCGTTCCCGTCCCTCAGGACACGGACACACATGCTGATATTCGCCTGAAAGTTCACCAAATGTAACCCTCCAAGAAAGGCTCGATCTCTGATGTCAGAGTTCCCACCCACGACAAATTCAACCGCAAAAAAAAGAGTCTCACTTTGAAAAAGAAACCCCTGTGATGGATCGTTTTCCCTTTTTCCCCATCAAGTAATCTAATATCTCTAATATTCTTGTGCAGTTGATTCTCATTATCACCAGTAATGATGACATAAAAAAAAGTGTAGTTGTTTCCTTGTTTGTCACGTGTGAGGCGGCGTCTCCGAATAAAATGGAAGGAGGTGAGAAAGGAGGTGCCGGGCAGCTTCTAGTGAGATGAATGGAGAACCGAGGAGGGAGTAATAAAGGGGAGAGGTTGAGGAATGGAGAGGGAGGGAGGAGACACATTAGAGGGAGATTGGGCAGCGAGGTGAAGAGAGTCGTCAATGTGACCGAGGAGCGCTGACTCAGCGTTATGATAATAGACCGGCCTGCTCCTCCATCCAGCTGCAGGTTCATCTCCGCCACTCGGCAAAATAAACAACAGCGCTGGGAAGCAAAAGCTGGATCGGACTTCTAAACTGGTCTAAAAGCCTCAAATGTGGGCTCCTCCGTCAGACACATCCCTGATGGGTCGTTTGTTCCCAGACATTTGTTGTTCCTAAATATGCAAATGAGAACAGGGAAATAAATGGATCACAGATTGACAGTCGACGTCCAATTAGAATAAATGAATGTAAAATATATTAAAAGTCTCTCCGTCCAATCATTGTAATATTGCTTTGTATCTAGCCAACATTTGATTGTATTAAGAAGCGTCTGTTTCCTCTACATTTTCTTTTTTAACCATCTGTTTTTACTGGAAGTAATTAATTTGTGGGGTTTTTTTGTGCAAAAAATTTGTGAAAACTGCAGAAATTAGCCTTTTTCACAGCATACTTTTTTCACGTTTCATTTCCTTTTAAAAGCATTAAAAATCTGCTTAAAATGGGTGTTTTGAACAACTTGTCCACGTCGCTCATTACTTATGTGACACACCTTCTTAGCATGCTCTAAATATAATGTTGGGGCTGATGGGATTGTCTGTAGTGTCTTTAAGTATTTTTCCGAAATTAAAAATTTGGGCTGATGATGGTGCGAGATGAAACGTCAAAACGATCATCAAAGTAAATTATGAGCATGAATGTCTGTACATAATGCATTCAATAGAAGATAATTCTAGCACCATAATAAAACCCGATGCAGCATCGCTCACTAGGCTGAAAGCAGCGTGACGTTTCCCCCCCCACCGTGCCGCTGCGCTCCTCCATCTGTTCCTCCGGGGGAAACGGCGTCACCGCAATTATCTCCGGCGTTCCCCTCGCACCGGTACGAGTCCGTCATTATCGTAGCCGTCCACACCGATCTCGCACAGAAGCGGAGACGAGAAATACATCAGCCACTCACGAAGTCTTCATTACCGAGACCAGGATTCCACCACAGACCGGATTTCACAGGGGAACAAAGTTAGCAGCAGAATGAATGGAGATGGGAGGAGGAAGCTCGTTAGCGGGTGTGTGTGTGTGTGTGTGTGTGTGTCGTGGTCGTGCATGTTGTGGCGTTTTTCTTGTGGTGCAATCACACGAGGCTGCAGTTGAGCTATTTCTGGTTGTGTTGGGAAGGAGAAGGGGAAAGCCTGCGTCTCCTTTTTATGTTGTATTTGCTCCGCGGGGCGGCTGTGGGATGGAGATAAGTCCGCAGAGAGCCGAAACAGCGAGGGAGTTTCTATCGTGTCTGGGAACAGCTTAGGTCACAGCACGTCTCAGGTTAATGGGGTACAAAGGGACTGATGGAGAGGAAAAACTGGCTGGAGGCTGATACTCGTGCACATGCTGGGTGGAGAGTGATGCTGGGTCTGAATATGCAGAACGAGGACGATGAAAATCAACTCTCTCTGTTTGTGTCCGACTCCATTAACCACTTCCTCCGTTCTCTCCCCACCAGGTATACGATCCCTAAACTTGACCCTCCGCCGTCCATGTACCGGAAGCGGTCCAGCAGGACCTTGTCTCCGGGGTCAGAGGTCACCGCCGGGACCAAGCCCGGAGAGGCCACCGCTAACGACGGCGCCCCGAGCAACAGCAGCAGCCTCTCGTTCCCGGACGTCACCCCCAGCTCCCTGTCGTCCGCCGACTTCCACTCCCTCAGCAACGGCGAGAGCAGCTCCTGCTCGGCCAGCGAGGACTCGGGCGTCCGCTCCGAGACCAAGTCGCTGCTGTCGCCGCTGCGGGACGACGACGACCTGTTCGGGGACCGCGGGACGTTCATGACGGCCTCCAGCGGCTGTGACAGTCCCCCGGGGGAGAGGAACGAGGCGGTGCTCGAGCCCCCCTCCCTCGCCTACCAGCAGGCTCCGCCCTCCTCCTCCCCCATGAATGATACCTGCCTACATATCAGCTTCTCTGAGGACGAGTTGCTGGAGAGCAGCCAGGAGGAGCCTCATGTCCCTCAGCGGAGTTAGGAGGACCCCCGGAGACCTTTCACACTGTCCTCCAATCAGCTGTTAATGCAATACTCACTCAGACCCTCTATGTTTGTACTGGACAGACACCACTCACCGGAATAAATAATCTATTGTATAAACGATCAGCCGATGGACAGATTTTAGTATTTTTGTAATGAAATGACTTACTCGTTAGTGACTAGAATGTTAAGCAGAATACATGTAGCAATTCTTGCACTGTTAAGGTCACACACATGCGTTACCGTAGAATTCAACCAACATGAGGGAACACATTTTTATTTTTGCTAGTAGTCGACCTTAAAACTTTATTTTGTATGATGCTTCGCTGCGGTGCATTGTGGGAAATGTCATTTTTCTGCAGGTGAGTGTGATGGCGGTGATGTTGGGAGGAGCCTCGTCTCCTGTGGTGCACCTGACCGGAGGATGGGTGGAAGAAAAGAAACAGAAAGTTGGATGAATGGGGGGGGGAAAAAGGGAGGACAGATATAGTTTTGGTTTATGCACATCCATGTGTGGTTGTGTCGTTTCATGATTATCAGAATTAAGTGTTTGGTGCTGCTTTTATTTCTTGAGCTTTAAAGCAGCGCTGGAAGAAATGAGTGACATATCCGGATGGATTTTGTTTGGTTTGCTCTGCTCCCGTATGCAGCCTGGTCGTAATCCTTCCAAAAACCTTGACTTTTAAGATATTTGAGCACAGGAAGAAAGCAGAAAAAAAGAAAGAAAAGCCAGCCGACAGCCTTGAAAGCTTTGCTTTGCACCTGTCTGAGTGGGGATTGTGTTGTGAAATGAACTCTCAGACTGAGTGGGAAGATAATTGGGGGAATCACAGAAGACCTTGGAGAAAGACAGCTTGGCAGGTGGATTTTCTCACTTTGAGAAACTTGAATCACCAGCAAATCTGATTTTATATAGAGAGAAACAACAATTGGTTAATTAACCAATTAGGCCATCAAATTGATGAATAGTAAGTCAGGTTTTAAGGCAAACGTACAGAAATATGTATCCAGCTTCTCAAATGTGACTATTTGGAGAATATTTGCTTGTTTATTCAGATCTTCCCTGAATAACAATGAAGATTATGGCACGTAGCTGTTAACTTAACCGCGTTATACCTTGGACAGGTAGACGTGATATCAAACGGATGTGAGAGGAAAAAGAGGTGTGATGGTTTAAAGGTGCAGGTGTTAAAATATCCCACACAGAAACGAGGCTTTTCTCAACATCACACGTGGCAGGAAGCTCTGAAAAGCAATAACACGTGGAAGAAAAAATATAATAAAGAGGAATAGTTGGAGAACTTAAGGAGGTACTTGTGTGTTTTTTTTATATCCAGAGTATGTCATTATATGCTGAAAACCACAATCTTCTAGGATAAAGACAAAATTGCCCAGTATTCATAAGAATCCTCTTTTTATTTCCTGCTTAAATCACCAGTGATTGCATGTCTGTTTTTCTGTGTTCATACATGTCTTCTATGTCATTTCCATAACTGCAGCACGTGAACATAATTGTATCCGCTGTGGGGAAGAAAGCATCCACATGTTGAAGGCGAGCCAGCTCACAGCTGGATCAAACCATCGGATAACGATGGTCGGCTTGGGTTTAAATGGGAACCTGCTCTCCTCATCATCACATCTCTGAACGCTCGCAACCGGCATTCATGATTCATGTCCCTCGGACCCACACGTGGAACGTTTTCCAACCTCAGAGACTTTCTGTCACTTCCTCTGCTCCCGAGGTGCCACTTCTTCTTCTTCTTCTTCTGTAGTCCCCGAGCATTAAAAGCTCAGCTCGGCGTACGCCAGAGCAGGCAGCAGGTGACTGACAGGCTTAATGTGTTCAGGGCGTCGGCGGGATGCAGTAATGAGAATGGAAGCGATAGGAAATCCTTCAGCTCGAAGGCGTGAGAGTCATTATTTCCCCTGCAGCGCTCTAATCTCAGGAGTGCAAACATGGCCCCCCCCCGGTTCAGGCTAAACGCCTGGAGAAGTGTGTGTGTGTGTGTGTTTTATATTTCATGTGTGGCACAGCAGCCTCCAACTAAGAATTCCCCAACTGGCTGAGTCAATAATGCAGGATGTCTGAGCAGCTCGGGGTATCTGATCCAGTTCAATAGCAGACTGCGACTGATCTGGGATCAATCCCACGTACCTGCACAGATCTCAGCTTGATGCAGGCCGTTGGTTAACCTTGGCTTTATATACTTAAAGTAGACATAGTCCAGCCTTCGTGTGCTCATTAAATGCTGCTGAAAGGTCGTTAGTCTTTGTGTAGACGGGAGCGAGGCCGGCGATCAAAGCTCTGTGTGTGAAGCTGGTGATCACAGACGCGTGTGGCTGCTTATTTTAAAAGCTGCTGGTGGAAATCAGGATAAGACGGCTTTCTTGTTGCTTTAAGAGATTTTCTAAATCATTAAAAAAATGCCTGAGCTCTTATTTATAATATAATAATCCTAATAATACGCTCATGTGCAGGTTTTTTTTACTGTTATTTACAAAAAAATGAAAGTGAATTTAAAATGTTATTTGAAAAAAGAACTTTTAAGACTAGATTTAGCAACCTCACCCTTGTTATAAAAAAAAAATCATAATTTTGGCAAAAATTTTGCGGAAAAAAGGTCAACAAAATTCATAGACTGTCAAAATCTGCTTAAAAACTCATTAAAACCCATGGTATCATAACCTTGTTTAATTTATACGACATAATATTTGATCTGTCACTCTTCACCACATTTGAAGTACATTTTTTTTTATGTTTCTATGTTAATGTCATGACTAGACCGACATTAAAACAAAGTGGGAACGATCATTCCTGCATTTGTTTAGTTTGGGTGTCCCGGTATGTTAAACCAAAACACAAAGGCTTCACACACGTTGAGCATCCCTCTGTGGCTCCGCCTCCTCTAGAAGCCTGACTCACACAATGTCATTGCTTTATTAGGAAGACGGTCATCTCGGACGTATGTAAACATCGGTGTCGGGCAGACGGAATAAGGGGGGACGGGGGTGGGACTGTGCAGCAGCGAGGACTTGAACGCCATGGAGTTGCTTTGCATTTCCATTTGCACTCTAAACGTCTCAATGGACTTCAGTGTGACATCCAGGCTCCTTTTGTGGTTAATATATTCTTTCTGTCTACTTACGAGGTGGACAGACGGGTGCAAAGCGTTGTTTTAAGTCACCGACTTGCTTGAAGAGCCTTTGAGGCTCCTCTGAGTGAGGCTTTGGGTTGACGGGGGTCTGGATTCAGGGCCCTGGAGGAAACACAATAACCCCCTTCAAAGCATTTCCTTTCCACAGAGATGTTTTTCAAGTCAAGTGGAGGAGAATAAAACTCTACTTTTACAACCTGCCCCCCCGAAAAGGTCAGCAACAGTCAAGAAGCCAAGAAAAAAAAGCTTTTGTTTGAGATCCAATACATCCTGGGACTTTTGAGAAAGCTAAATATCGTTTGTGACTACAAGCCTGGAAAGTTGTGTTTGATTTCTTTATTTTTCCAAAGAGAGAAAAACACAACTTCAATTTGTTCAGCTAGTTGACCAGAGCTGTGCAGACGTAGTTTAGAGCTGCTGGTCAGCCCGTCGGTCGTGTGGAGGGGTGGAAGCCGAGAGAGAACGCCGAGGAGGGTTGAAGCGTCTCATGTTTTGGTTGATGTGAACGCAGATCAATTCATCTTAAATAGTTGTTACCACTCTCATATTTGTCAGAAGCTACAGCAAAAACAAGCTCAGAGATACAATGTAAGATAAAATAAAGATTTAATATCTTCTCATCTTACTCTGCAAGAAAAAAAGCAAATATTTCCCAAAATGTCCCCATGACGATCTCAATTTATCAATTTAACAAAAGCCACAAATAATATGCATGTTCAGAAAATACAGGGTCGCCCATGAAGTTCTAATCATTTTCTTTTATGGCGCCAAACGTTATGAATTCAATTCACCTGATGACTGGGACACATGATGTCATCATTGCACCTGCTAGGGATTACTGATGCATTTAAATAGGAATAAACAGGGTTGTGTCTGAAAACGAAGTATTCCAACTTTATGGGCAACAGTGTGTAACAACCAGTTTACATGCAGGTCAACACATGAGATGAAATGGCAATAAAGTGTAGCAGCGTTGGAGTATTCAGAAGAGGGTGAAGTCTTGTTGGCATGACGACAAAGAAAAGGTGACTTATTGTGTGTAACGCAAACTTAATTTTGTTGAAAAGCCAAATATGCATAGTTAGTCTCAGGGAATATGATAAGTTGTGTTTCTGTTTTTTGTTGGGGTTTTTTTGCACAGAAAGCAAGAAATATGGAATTACAGCAAAATCTTTGTGGCAGCCCTTTGTTTTTGTTTTTTTATTGGGGGGGGGGGGGGGCATTAGATGGTTTGTGGTGCAGAATAGTAATGTAGCGTTAGTCATTTTTTTAAGTGTCCAAATCCTTGAACCGCCTGGGGAGATTTAATATCTGTATCATTAGAATAATGTCTGTGTTTGCACAACCTTTTAACCTTCACCTGATTACTGGAGATGGAAACTTTAATTAAAAAGAGGAGACACTCACTTCCAGTAACTTGCTTTAGCTCGATGATTAAAATAAAATTCCTATTGAGTAACTCCACAGCCAGCAAACATTCATAACTCCTATTATAAAGTCATGTGGTGACCTCCAGTAGATATACTATAGAAATACTTCATATTTAATAAATGAAATCATGAGAAGAGAAAAGCTTCATACCACTTGGAGGGGAGGTTGACTGTTATCCCCGTTTCCCTCGGCTCCTCGGCCCTATTTTCTTTCTGCTTCGACCATCCAAGCATTCCATCGTACCGCCTTTATTTCATCTCTACGTTTCACTCTATTTGACCTGGAGCCGTTTTAAAAAAACAGCATCGACGTTGACGTCATGTTGACACAAGACATATCAGATCACAAATTCATTTTATTTGATGCTGTTTTAGCCCCACCGGCTCCCGTCACATCATCGCTGCAGCGAGGCGTTTCCCCCGTGAAGCCTCCGACAGCCGAGTAATTGAATCCCCATTCCATAATTGAACCCATTCCTCTGTGTGTGTGTGTGTGTGTGTGTGTGTGTGTATATACTAATGAACTGTTTTTAAAGCATGTTTAATTAAAATATAATTTGTTCGTTATGCAAAACACAATTGTAAATATTAATATTTATTTATTTTTTAACGTCATGCGATTTTTTGGAAATTATAAAAAACTTGTTCCTACATGAGCAGTTCCGCTTGAAGATGAGGTTGAGAAAAAAACCCAACTCCAGTCATTGGTTAATGGTGGATGTTTGCCTGCAGGCTGTGGGTTTGATGTGATACTTTATGAAACTCTTTGAATTTTCAGGGAACGTTGGCCTCGTTCTTAGTTTTTAGTATTTGCACTGCTCGCCTTTCCTTCACATCTAAATCCCACCAAGGCCGTTAAACAAACCTTTAGCTTCTGTAATCGCACAAGTCGAGGGTGATAATGTCACAATCTCTGTAACTCAATCCCACATAACATAATATAACAATGCAACGTATTGTGCATGCTCTAAATCCTAAAAAAGTCCAATAATGACAACAAGTAGGACTCTCTCTGAACTCAGAGGTTAAAAAGTTGACTTTTTTAGTATTTCACATGATCGTAGATTGGGTAACTTATACCGTTTCCACTGAGTCACTGCTCCTAAATACATGCTGCATCTGTCATCCACACCCATGGACCCAAAAGGAGTCTCCACCCCACGACAGTTTCTGCACAGATTCACTTCCTCTTTTGGGTGGCATTGTTCCCAGAGTTCAGCCCTGGTCCTGTATGAACCAACACAAAGAGGCTCATTTCTTCCAAGCCATTTAAAGAGACAGCTGTTGGTGGAGAACAAACCGGAGCTAAAATAAAAGTGACATTTGTTGGGTTGCCAGAAACTCCAAATCAATGCTAATGTTGTCGTAACGTGTGGGATGGAAGTGCAAACGTCCGTTCGTCTGTGTTTTCGACCTTACTTTCAAATGTGGGGGAAAAAATCACTCCATTCTTTGCATTGAAAATTGCATTTCCCTTAAAATGATGGCGCTTTCTTTTTGTATGTAGGGCTCAAATGTGCGATAGTCTTTGCAGTGCACAGGCCTTCAGGAAGCATAACTGTTGATTTACTTGACCTGGATCAGGAGACATGTCTGCTAATGTGCCTTTCTATATACTTTATACTTTGCAGAACCGGGTGATTAGAAAACATTGTTCATGCAGTCTCTGCAGACTTTTTCAATCCAAGAGAGCAGGATCCCCACGAGATCCCACTAATGCATTTGCTTGTCCTCCAGGAATCCAGAAACACACACAAATATATATATATAAAAAGACACGGTCTAAGAGGAAGAAAAGAACAAATTCCTTTGAGACAGAAATTAATATAAATGATCGAGGCCGAAATAAGTAAAAGCATCTAATATTTCACATGAAAGCAGAATTATTTCTTTTATTTCTGATATTTTAAGTACATGTTGAAGTTAAGGATCTGGGTCAGTACTCCTGAACATCGCTACAACAAGCTGTAAGCTATTGAACAATGTCGTGTTTGAGATTTGCAAGTTCAGCCGCCTTGATTACATTAAACTAAAGCATGAGTTGGCACTTTGAGCCCTTTACTCTGCCCGTCTGCCTCCCTGTTCATTAAATGAGATCCCTGCCACCTCTCATCAGATCCCATTTGCCTGTTTGTGTGTGTGTGTGTGTGTGTGTGTGTGTGTGTGTGTGTGTGTGACAGTGACACACAGAGCGATGAGTCAGTTAGTATAAGCTCACTCAGCGGTGCTGCTTCAGCTCTCCGCAAATCTGACACGTTCTCACACTCGATTTATTTCCTCTCATCCAGAGGAGGGATGGGATTTGACTTCAGCATGAGAGGCATCCTCCAGAGAATTACAACCACGGGACAAAAGTGCAGTCACATTTGTGCTGGTTTCTCTGAAACATACCCAAACATTAGCTTTAGGCAAAACTATATCCAACTCTCATGCAACAAATGCAAGACGATTCATAAAAAACTATATATATATATATATATATAAAAATATGAATGTGTATTCCTTAAGATGAAGCTTGAAGTTGTCGTCTCTAACAGGCAAATTGGATCGTTTTGGCCAGGCGGCAACCTCCAGTTTTGAAAAGTGAAGCCAAAGCTAAAGTGCCTTAAACTTGCATTCTCTCTACTGGCCATTAGGGGGCAACTCCTCAGGTTGCAAAAAGCAGTCTGATTGCATGGGAGTTTATGGTTTCATTCCTTTTAATACAGCATGATGTTCATTTAGTAAATTCTAATAATCACATTTAGAGATACAGATAGACGTGAATCAGGGTATGCTTTAGGGCGGGGCTACCTTGTGATTGGCTGGTCGTTACCACGGTGTCGATACCGCAGCTTCGCCACCACCGCTACCTATGCAATTAGCTTCTGAGATTACTTTAACACTTAGCTGTAATTGAATTATGGACGCTAACTTCGTTAACAGCTTTTCACTAGAACCCAGATCGGGCCAGATGTAGGAGGGTTCCTCTAACAGTCCAAATATGGTAACTTCCACTTCTTGTAAATGGTGCACGGTTGCGACTGGTACATTGGTACTGAGTGAAGTTATTATTGTGTCAGTTATTTTTAGTGTAAAATGTTTTCTTTATTATGATCAATTATGATCCGTATCTCCAATTCCCCACCATATAACATTTAGGCTACTTGTTCATCGCTTTACCTCTTGAATATATGACTCTGTCCCACCACAAAGCTTAATTATTTTTTTATAGAAAAATATCTTCCTTTTTAAAGCCACACAACTCCCTCTTGGTCCCACTCTTTAAAATTAATTCCTCCCTTACGGAGACGGAGGAGATTATTCAGAGTGCGGTGACAAATTGATTGGAGTGATGCTGAGGCAGCATGTGCACCGGCTCTCCGGAGGAACACGTAGCAGGAAAGCATCCCGTCTCATTTGCAGCACTCAGTCACATACTTGTCACAAAGGAAAGTGTGTGTTTACACACATAAACACACACACACACACACACACACACACTTCAGCCAAGGAGCATTGATTTATCAATTTCTCTACGTTTGATTTATGTCTTTGAATCTTTCTTTTTGGAAAGGAGGGCGTGACTGTATTATTGAAGCAACTTTTGTCATGTTGCCAGGCAGCAGCCACACAAAGTCCCATTCATTCACCGTCACCACATCAAAAAATAATGTTCTCATGTTTTTCTGAAAAGCGCTGATGAGCCTTGAAGCCGTGACTGCTGCTGCTGCCCCGGCGGCATCATCAGCCCATCAGGCCAGTATGAATAGATGACTATGATCGTGGCCTGTCTCCGACCTTGGGAAGCCATTTGTCTGGTTTACAGTCTCATATTTAAAAACGCTCACTGTCTGTGTTTAGCCTCCCGAGCTCATTAGATTCCTCTTGGCTCCTCTTCTTCTCCTAGAAACGGAGCATCTTTTCATTTCTCTTCGCCTCTTCTCTAAAAAGCCACCGGTTCCACCACATTTCCCTCTATTTCTTCCTCAGTCATCGTGCCTTGAATGCATCTCCCCCAAAACACCTGTTTGCATGTTCCCACCTGGGGCTTCTCTGTTAGATTAGGCTGTAATTGACGGAGGCAGATGTAACCTGAAAGGCAGAACACGAGGACTTAATCGGTTTACTCTAATCAACTCACAGTCATTTCATCCAACAGTGCAGCTGCTGAGGTGCAATCCGTTCACAAACACACACCGTGTAACGTCACATGGGGATGTCCTATTAAACATCCTATTGTATTTTAATTAACCTTTTTTTAGGACCTTCGTTTTAGAGTAAAACATTACCGTGATTGTGCTTTGCAGTAAAACTGATACTGTAAATATAATCTGATGTTATGATACCTTGTAACCACAGCAATGGAGAACAGGGGACCCATGTTTAAATATCCTTCCACCTCTTAAGTGAGCATGTATGAGTGGCAGGGCCCCCTTCATATCGGGCTCCGCCTGTGCTTTTAGAACTAGGGTTACGTTATTTTAACCTTCATGTTCACTAACAGGCTCTGCCATTTACTGGGCTTGAAAAAAAGACCCTAAGAAAAGACCCTAATGCCTAGATATCCCCTGGAAAGTGAAACACAAGTATGTCCTATGTTTCAAAAACACCTCGACCTGAAAGTATGAACGTTTGCCAGTTCCAGTAACAGCTTGATGGTTAAAATATGGAACGACTTGTTTAGGATGTGCAGATCCTTTCTGTCTATTGCAAGTAGAGGCCTGTTTGTGTTACAAGTCTTGGATCCATCAGTGGAGTCGGGACGTTCCAGGGCGGTGGCTGAAGATAAATCAGAGGAATAAAGTAAATAAATTCAAGTAACCATCGAAGTGATGGTGGAACTGAGGGGCTCGGCCTGTAGTTGCTTTGAAAAGATGACGTGGCAAAAGAGAGAACAGCACATTCAGCACCTTGGACAGAGACACACATCAGGTTGTCTGGGACCCTTGGGTGCCGTTCCCTCGGCCAGCTGTTTGTACCTCCTCCAGAAAATGACCCCGGACATCTCGTCAGCCACGACGCTGATTTAGTGCAGCACAATCTTTTTTGGAGATGTTGCTAATTAACTGACTGTATGGATTTTTTTATTATTATGGTGGGATTATTAAGCATTTTAGCAAAAATATGATGAAAAGCATAATATTCGCAGTTAATCACCCTTTAAATATACTTTTTTAGTTAGAATTAAAAGGGCTTGCTTAATGAGCGTGGAGAATAATAATAATAAATAATAGATATTTTATCATAATGCTTTAATTCTGGGGGAAAAAATAATTGCACCAGAATTGTTCTGGTCGATTTTAATATTAAGTTTATCAACTTTTACTTTTGGCTTTAAAATGTAATGCTAATAATAATAATATATAATAATATACGAACACTTGTTGTTTGCTTCAAAGTCACAGTGAAATGACCTCCGAGGGAGTCCGTGTCTCCACACTTCATGGGATGACTTGCAACAATTAGCATTCAAGCCTAATCCCATTGTGGTGAAGTGTTTTACCTCAAGGGTAAATCAGCAGCAATCCTGTTGGAGCCAGCAGGCAAAATAGACACAGTATGGCTATTGTTTGATCGTTCAGTGATACATTCATATCACTGAAGTAAACTCTTGGTCATTGTGTAAATAACAGATGCTCCACACCTCCGCATCACATGTTTCTAGAAGTGCTGCTAAAAATGGAATATTTTTATAAAGGCTGCAATATGAAATCAAATCAGCAGTTTTGTGACTAAAAGACCCAATTATTCTGAAAAGTCAGTGACTTATTGGACTCTTCCACGTACTCCCACAGAAGGTGACAAACTCATTTAACAGCTGGAGGAGCTGAGATGTAAGAATAAGAGATGAAAACCCCGCCGTCTCTGCATACTTTCACATCTTCCACCGTCTGATTAAATAACGAGCCGCAATAGATTGTTCTCTCGTCCTCCTCATCATCTTATATTATCTTTTATAATGTATTCTTCTTGTTCTCTCCTTCTGAGAGAGTGTTTTTTTTTTTTTTAAAGAGCGGCCATCACACGGGGACAGATTTGATTGTGGAGCAGCATGACTGACTGGCTTCCATCCGGCCTCTTGTGTGAACCCCAGATGTCCACAGCCTCGTCTCCAGCCTGTTTTCTATTCAGATCACCGACAAACACATCTTTTTTTTTTTAACATTCAACACTCATGTTTGCATATAATAACATCATATTACAGAGTGTAGCTCCGCTGTGGTCCACGGTGCAAAACAAGTCAGGGGGGAATATCTTTGCATTCTCATAAATAATAACTAGTGCTAACTGTGAATGCTAATGAGGTGTCAGCCTCTGGTTGTTTGGGAACAATAGCTGCGACGAGCTGTTCAACGCACCGTTAACGACGACAGTCAACCTTCATGCCTCTCTGGCTCTTTATGTCTGCACTTTTGTTTATGTGAGAGGTAACTGTAACTAAACGGGAGGAATTTATTCTACATTTTAAGTTAATGTCTTCATTAACATACATTCAATTCATTATGAAGAGCAGGGTTTTTTTTTTTTTATCTCAGACGCTAAACAGGGTGTGAGTGGGCGGGATAAGAGGCTGTGGATAGACAAAGAACTGTAAGAACAATCAGTGTTTTCCATTGTGGAGAGGAGGAAATATATATTATTAATATTACACTTGTACACTAGCTTATGTACGCTAGCTGGAGACGGGAAAGCCTTCCAGCTACTGGTGATGGACAGCTGTTGTGATTGGGAATCCCTGCCTGAAGTGACTGCACCTGCTCATGTTAATGTACAGTTCCTGTTGTGCATATGCAAAACGACGCCTACAAACAGACGTACATGTGTGTGCAACATCTGCTACATTTAATACACTTAAATGTAAATGTTTTTTGGGGGTTTTTTTATCTGCAGAGAATCCAAATGGTCGGAGTGACATTTAAGAGGAAGGATGTGGTCGTTGCATGGATGCATCTCATCTCGGAGAGACCTGATGAATAACCGGCATCTGTTCCTCTGATCCTCGGTAAGCCAGCGACAAACAGGGAGGCTGGAAAGGAGGGGAGGAACCCCATTTCCATATCTGCAGCTTAAATGCCTTGCCCTGCAGATGTCAGAGTCCAATCCATGCCATGTTAAGATATTGAGCATTTAACGTAAGTCAAGCTGGAGGACACGCATTTATTCATGCAGTCAGTCATGCATGTCTCCATGCGAGGGATTTCCTCTGCAGAAACATGATACCTCTTACTTAACATGTGCGTATGTTATATATTAGGAGCAGATTACACTAAAACCTGCATTTCAATCACACCGCTCATGGGCCGGTGAGGCTTTTTTCACTCAACGGATGAGTGATGAATGAAAATGTTTGAAAAAACAACACTGCTAACACTGTAGTTCTGTAAAAAACTCCACGGCTGAAAATAGTCCCCGACAAACGTGCTATTATCAATTATTTAGTATTTTTATGTGTGTGTATATGAGGTAGCACTCGAAAATAAATGCTCACATCCACATTTTAACACAAGCACAACAACAATACAAGCATGTCACATGTCAAAAGTGGTGTGAGGCTGGTGTTAATGTCATAAACCAATGATACAAATAAAGTTCTGAAGATTCATCCTGTGAGTGCCATGAATATGAGTGAAATCTATTGGTCATCCGTCCTCTACTGTAATGTAAAGAGCCACAGATTGGCTAAGGAAGTCAGGCTAACTCAATGCGGATTTTTTTTCTGTCTTTTCCCTTTATTTTATTATTTATTTCCAAAAATAAAAAATAATACCTTCTATAATTCTCTTCTAGCAGTTCCCCTTCATGATGGTGTATTTTGGATGAGGGCGGGACCCAAATCCAAGTGATCATCTCCATCTGGGCTCTCTCTCTGTTTCAGAGCTCCTCGAGGGGAAGCCATTGAGTGGCACCATCTGCCTGATGTGCTGCGAGTGGGAAAGAGTGTTACTGACATCGAGGAGGTAACAGTGTGTGTGTGTGTGTGAGTGTGTGTGTGTTTGAGTCTACTTCAGAGGCTTGGTAGCGATCAGCTATGAGTCATCCTGTAAGGTAGAAGAAGGAAGATGGAGACCTGCAGACAGAGTTTACCCGAGTGAGTCAGAACGCCTCGTTCTTTGCGGAGAACCCCAACATTCAGCTTCCTTCATTCCACAAATACACACTTTAATCCTTCATCTTGCATTTTAAATAGACTGACCCCCCTGCACACGCCAGCCTCCTTGAAAACAACATTTATGTACACCATGTTCATCATACTCTCTGCACAAATGCAAATTTAAGGCGGCAAACTCACTCAGATGCACAGATAAATACGGATCACACACACACACACACGGTCATTAAGTCGACATCTGTGATCGTAGACCTCCAGACTGTAATTGCCGGGTCCCGTTCTCCATCCTGCTGCACATGAGGGTTCAGGCTTTAACTGTGGCACTCAAACAGATTTAAGGGGCGGACCGGATGTCGTGAACACCTGCGTCGCCTCACGCAACCCCGTCATGCTAATTCTGTGAGGCTTCGCCGTTCCATTCTGTTTAGTTGAAAGTGTGTCAGTAACTTTATTCACATGGGTCCTTTTATCCTTTTTTAATTTTAAGCCATGATATCGACATGTCTCTATGGCAATGTTGGCGTTCCTATCAGTCGGCCGCGCTGACTCAGCAGGATATTCAAGGTCCCCAGAGGATGATGTTCCTCTACTTTGGTGATCCTCTGGCTTTTGCTGTTGCATCACCAAGAGGTTTGGTTTGGTTTCTTATTGAAATATCTCAACCAATACTGGATGGATTGTCATTACATTTCGGTAAGGACATTCATGGTCCCCAGAGGGTGAACTGTAATATAAAATGACATGACAAATGGACTAGATGGATGGATGGATGGATGGATGGATGGATAGATAGATAGGATAGATAGATAGATAGATAGATAGATAGATGGATAGATGGATAGATGGATAGATAGATAGATAGATAGATAGATAGATAGATAGATAGATAGATAGATAGATAGATAGATAGATAGATAGATAGATAGATAGATAGATAGATAGATAGATAGATAGATAGATAGATAGATAGATAAAAACACAAATGTTACATTAAAAAAGTAAAAGACTGTATTTGTGGTGTAAGATTCGTCACGTTAAAAATTCACGAGCAGCTCTCAGATTCATCTGTAGAATATAAAGTATTCCAAAAAATATGAATTATTTCCGACATGAACCGTTTAGTGTTCCGCCTATTAAACACACCCTTGAGGCAGCCGGCCAACTGATCCGGGAGCAAACGTCCAGACTGGGTTTTTGTACGTGTCAAGAGGTAAGAAACACACACACACACACACACAAACACACACACACAAACACACACTGATTGTTTGCAGCTGTGATTTGAGAGCGAATGGCTGCAGGACGTCAGTGCTCAGATGTTTTATCGTGTCCTTGTGGATGATTGCTCTGCTTTCGCTTATTATTGTTGAAACCAGTTGTTGCCAAAAAATGTAGTGGATGCTTTTGTTCAGTAATTTACGACGCCGCGTGGCTCATTTTCAGCACCAGAGGAACTAAATGGTAACTTCTTCTGCAGGTTTCCCTCTCAAAGACACTTCCTTGTAATGAAGTGACCTCTGTGATTAGCTGCTCTTTTTTTAAGCGGGCAGAGGAAGCGTGTGTGTGTGTACGGTGTGTGTACGGTGTGTGTGTAAGTGTAAGTGTGTGTGGACGTGTGCATAGTGTATCTGCAGCGGACTGAAAGGCGAGTAAACAGTGAGGTCGACCTTCATCACGCCAACGATGCCCTTGACGTCTTTTACCTCGAACACCGTCACCCTCGACGAAGCCCTGCACCTGTTCACACACACACACACACACACACACACACACACACACACACACATGGCTGATCTTAAGCTCTGAGACTATGATTGGATTTGATTAATGATAAGGATCATCATATTGCAGGGGAACGGCAGCATGATAAGGTCTATTTAGATTTTCAACATTTTTATGGATTTTACTT
Source organism: Chelidonichthys spinosus (assembly GCA_029853015.1). NCBI lineage: Eukaryota > Metazoa > Chordata > Actinopteri > Perciformes > Triglidae > Chelidonichthys > Chelidonichthys spinosus. The sequence goes on from CM056840.1 coordinate 17,980,059, forward strand.
AAATTATTAGGATGGGAGCTCAACGTTCTTTAATGCTTTTTTCTTTTTTTTGAGTATGACCCTCCCCGGTATTACTCATTATTTGAAGTAATATGTTCAAAAACACCCTCCCCACAATATCTCAAAATGATAAAGGGGATGAAATTGGAAATAAAATATAGACTTCTGTTACGAAATATGTTTCTGCTTCTGATTTTTCTCTGTAAATGATAAAAAAAACCCTGAACTGCCATGCAAAGGCGACGAAATCTTTGATGGGGAGTCACGCACGCTAAATTGCTTCAATTTAAGGGGTTAAAGGTCAAAATGGTTTAATCACGCCCTTTCAGAAAGCGATGAAAAGGTGTTAGTGTGACTTAATAGAACTAAATAGCAGCTTCTCCCCATTGAATGTGTGCGTTCTGCAGTGGCATTTGGCATCCCATCCACTGGGAGCCTCCTCAGGGGGATGACAAGCTAAACCCTATGACCCGGAGCGCTGTGCCAATATTGGCATCGTTTCTGCTAAATGTCACCACGATGTGTTTTGGATTCGGGTGGCTGTGGTCTGCTGGCACCGCGACCCAGTGTCATTGATGGACTCACCTCAAATGTGGTCTGGCAACATCTCGTGGCCCCGCCCCCTCCCTCGCTCCTTCTTTATTGCTCCGGTCAGCAAGACGCCGATGAATCCATCCATTTACAGGCAGCCGAGATGGGGAGGTGAAGACATATAGAGGAGGATTCATGTTGCCAGGTACTTTTTTAAAAAAAATATCCCTTATCATTAACAGGATCTCCGTCTGCTGCAGGTTAGAGGGGATTGGTTAAATGCAACCTCACTTCACGGCGTGCTGACGGTGCAACTGAACCCCTTTGTTCAGCCAAATTGTGCGGACGAGACGGGGTGGGTGTACTTCCAGCGCTGCATTAGCATCCTGCAGCAACAGACTGCCACAGCAGGCCGGTATGCTGTCCAGAACTATTATTTAATAAGTGCATAATGAGATTTGTGCTTCATGCCTCTAGAATATGAACAAGCACAACATTTGGGGGGATTTCGATCTTTCTTATTTTTGTCAGGAGAAATTTAACGATTATAAAGCTAAAAAAGTGATGTTCTGAGGTTACATATTCAATATGAAGCACATGGCTTCTTAAGAGGCCACACTCCCCCGTACACATGCATGTTCAAAATGCTAATTAAGCCGATGATGACTTAGAAAGCACTGTGGTGACAATGGAAGAGGTAGAGCAGAGCCTCACGGGTCAAAGAAGTCAGGGAGGTTAAAGCCACATCGATGCGGTGGACAACGTGGAAATCACCGGGACGATGTCAGAGGAAACGGTCTGTTTGTGAACATCCAAGATGACAAGAAGCCTCAATATCGAAACGTACAGGAAACCCACACACACACACACACACACTGATCAATACCTGCTTTTAAACTCACACGGTCCACTGGAACACAAGTTAGAGGTCACACAACGTCATAGAAATGATAACGTCGCTGTGTGTCTGCTGGATTGTAAAGCCCTCTTGGCGGCAAATTTGTGATTTTTGGTGGCTTTATAATGAAATGTAATCGAATTGAAAAGCTTTCAAAAAAGAAGACAAAAAACAGGAGCAGGGCTGGCTCCGCCTCCAATGAACCCAGACGTTTAAACTCAACAGTCTAAAATTGAGTTTCGGTAAATGCTTCAACTTCAGTATAAAGAACTTATGACTGCGTGGCTCAACCCTATCAGCTATTGTACATGATAGGCCTGTTTGATTGATGCTAATTAACCTAACCTTATTTTTGCGGATGCCGTTTTGAGAATCGTTTTAAGTGAATCCATCCTCCTCGCTACATCCTGAAAGCAGCTCTAATATTATTCACTTTGCATTTTATTCGCTCCATCAGCGCCTTTAAGTGTCCTCCACGTTCAGTAAATACAGAAACACATATCGTAAACCCCATGACTCCACCTTTATTAAGTCCGGGGGAATGTTTCCCAACCTGAGAACACCTTCTTTTTACGTTAGCAGTAAGCAACTCAATTACAGTGAATCGCTCCATTTCTCTCCGCAATCGAGTAAAAACAGATTTTTTCAGCTTTATAAAAACACAAGCTTTTCCTCGCTGTGAGGTTGCGATGAGAGAGCCGCCGCCACTCGAAGGCGTCTCTAGCCGTCAGGAGATGTGGTCAGCTGTTGAATCACAATGAGTCACGAGGTTGAAGCAACAACAAAAAACTGAAGTCGTTCCAATCACACAAACACGGACGGGTCTTTGAACGCAGCGCAGTGAGTCATGATGAGAGAATTCCTCATCTAAATATTGGGCGAACATACAAGACCGTGTGTGTGTGTGTGTGTGTGTGTGTGTGTGTGTGTGTGTGTGTGTGTGTGTGTGCATATGGTATGTGGGAGTACTTTTTCTTATATTGGATAGAAAGGGTGAAACAAGCAACAACCTACAACAATCACACAAGTATTTACTGATAGAGAGAACAGAGATGATGTGAGAGATGTAAATGTAAAACGGTTTCGAGGAGAAAACCACAAACCAGGATCCAACAACGGATGGACGGATGCCAAAATGGACGTTTGCCTTTAATAGACACCTCGTTGGGTGGAAGCCGTTAATTGAAAAAGTATTGTCTTCATCGTGAAAAGAGAAATAAAGAGATCGCTCTGGTTTTAGTGTTGTTGTTTTTCTGGACGGACCAATTAAAAGCACTGCTGGTGTTTTTACTTTCTTTTACTCAACTAGGTTCGTTTCACACATTTGATGGATGCATTGTTTTCTTTATTAAGACAAATAACAGGATTCTAGGCTTAAACACAGAACATGTACACTCTCAGTCTCTCTCAGTCTCTCTCACTCTCTCTCCCTCCCTTACTGTCTTTCCTCACACATAGTATATTCATTTGAGCCTAAACACAAACACACTCTCTCTCACTCTTCCTCCTCCCTCTCTCACTCTTCCTTCTCCCCTCCCTCTCTCACTCTTCCTTCCCTCCCTCCCTCTCTCCCCTCTTCTTTCCCTCTTTCCCCTCCCTCCCTCCTCCCCCTCCCTCTCTCACTCTTCCTCCCCTCCCCTTCTCTCTTTCCTCCTCCTTCCCTCCTCCCCCTCTCTCACTCTTCCTCCTCCCCTCCCCTTCTCTCTTTCCTCCTCCTTCCCTCCTCCCCCTCTCTCACTCTTCCTCCTCCCCTCCCCTTCTCTCTTTCCTCCTCCTTCCCTCCTCCCCCTCTCTCACTCTTCCTTCTCCCCTCCCTCTCTCACTCTTCCTTCCCTCCCTCCCTCTCTCCCCTCTTCTTTCCCTCTTTCCTCCTCCTTCCCTCCTCCCCCTCTCTCACTCTTCCTCCTCCCCCTCCCTCCCTCACTCTTCATTCCCTCCCTCTCTCACTCCTACCCCTCCCTCTCTCACTCTTCCTTCCCTCCCTTCCTCCCTCTCTCACTCTTCCTTCCCTCCCCTCTTCTTTCCCTCTTTCCCCTCCTTCACTCCTCCCCCTCCCTCTCTCACTCTTCCTTCCCTCCCTCTCTCACTCCTCCCCCTCCCTCTCTCACTCTTCCTTCCCTCCCTTCCTCCCTCTCTCACTCTTCCTTCCCTCCCCTCTTCTTTCCCTCTTTCCCCTCCTTCACTCCTCCCCCTCCCTCTCTCACTCTTCCTTCCCTCCCTCTCTCACTCCTCCCCCTCCCTCTTCCTTCCCTCCCTTCCTCCCTCTCTGACTCTTCCTCCCCTCCCCTTCTCTCTTTCCTCCTCCTTCCCTCCTCCCCCTCACTCTCTCTTCCCCCTCCATTTCTCTCTCCCCTCTCTTTTCCCTCCCTCTCTCCGCTCCTCCTCTCTCTTCTCCCTCTCTGACACTCCTCCTCAGCGCGCCTCCCTCCATCCTACCTCCTCAGCCTCAGTATCTCGTGAATGTGCCTGAGTAGCCGAAAGTCTTGCAGGACCAGCCTGCCGAGTGTGACCGAGCTAAAGGAGCGCTGTGAGCTCCACAGTCCGGGATCTCTGGAGAATGCTGAGCCCAGTCAGGTTGACAGCAGCCCGCATGGAGACAGCGCAGCCCCGACACCATGCACCTCTAACAGCCCAGCACAGCCGCCTTTGTGTCGCCTGAGGAGGGGAAAGTCTGCAGGACCACTTTGGAGTCGGACCGAGCGTCAAAGGATTTTTTCTTCTTTTTTCTCCCTTCCGCCTCGCGCAGTCTTGCATTTTTGGGGGGGACTTTTTTTTCTTTTTTCCCCCTTTGGAAAAAAACCCCCACAGGCGCTGCTGTTCCCCCGAGTCTACCTGCTCGTCAGCACCCATGAATTCAGATAAAAATGTGTACCTCGGCAGAGACAAAGGCATCATGCGGAAGAGAGCCTTGCTCCTTCGGAAAGGTTGCAGCTTCGAGATAACCAGGTAGGTCCTCTTTTGTGTGATTGGGGTGGGGGGTCTGGGACAAGACAACGGCTAGACCACATCACCAAAAACTGCCATCTCCTGCATGGAAGTGGCACTTTGCACCAGGCCGAGCAGTGATCTGGTTTTTTTTTTAGCGAGTGTAGTCTTGATTTTTCACCCTTCATCCCATCATTTGTGCTCACATTTCCCAGCATGCCGTGCCGTTACGCACGGATACATTTCGTCTGCACCTGACTGCAATGTTGACAAAGCTGCTTAGTGGCAGGACGCCGTCTCTGAGCCCCAAAATCTGCTTTTGATTGGGCAGTCCCAGCAACCTCGGTGCCTCCACGACGTCCAACCATGAGGGCTGCTGAGGGTATGCGGGGTTTAATTCCACCTACAGGGGGGATTAAAACTTGGAGGGGATGGGGGGTCACATCACCTGCTGTGGTCTTATGAGACACACCTGAGAGGCCACAAACACATCAGGCAGGGGGGGTGGTGACATCATGGGCAGCTAATGTGGCTTCTCATTATAGTGAGACCCCCATGGAGGTGTTTGTGTGACCCCTGAGGTCATTTGTCAGTTTGTGTCTTGTGGTTTGCGCCGGTGTTAAAGACCTGATGGAGCAGAGCAGCAGCGTGTGTGTGTGTGTAGCGTAGAGGTGTGTTTGCATTTCCTCTTGCAGTTTTGAATGTCACATTTTGGAACGGCTAAAAATAAACCTGGGACGAGTTTTTAGGGGTTAAACTCAGAAGGTTGAGATCATCCAGAGGTATTGCACCATCAGGCGTCCAGAAAGAGAGAATACAGCCAGAAGACGTGTGTGTGTGTGTGTGTGTGTGTGTGTGTGTGTGTGTGTGTGTGTGTGTGTGTGTGTGTGTGTGTGTGTGTGTGTGTGTGTGTGTGTGTGAGTGATGTGAAAGAGAGGGTTGTCCACCTGCCTGGAGGAAGTTAAAGGAAGAGTCAATGCACACCGTTTTTTAGGAATGCCTTTACCAGTAATGTGTGGCTGCATTCACCCAAACTGGCTATAGTGATTGTTAGTGTGACTATATTATATATTAGAGCTCAATGTGACGTACGATTGTGTCATTTTGTTTGATTTACAGTGTAAACCTAAAAAAGTGCTTGAATGTCAGGTTAATTCTCTTTCTGCTGACTAATGGATTAATCGATTTTTTATGATGCTGATCACCTCACCTTCTTCCACCTCCTCCTCATTTCCTGCTTTTTCTGTGGAGGTGAACATGGAGTGCAAATTTACTCATGCATCTCGCTTCGTCGCTCTTCTAGCTGATAGCTTTGTCTCAGAGTGTGTGTGTGTGTGTGTGTGTGTGTGATGAGACTCTCTGTGTCCGTCCCAGCCCACTTTCCAAAAACAGAGCCGTGTTCTGCATGTTACTGTATTCAGGGTGTGTGTGTGTGTGTGTGTGGGGGGGGGGGGGGGTGTCCAGCTTTGTGTCACTTACTTTGAAATGACTCATCTCTTGTAATTAGCTTGATTTATCCCGCGTTAGCGGCGGAGCTCGTCCTTCTCGCCTGTACGCCGCGGCCCCCGGAGTCACAGTGTAACGCTTCCTGGCAGTCTGTCTAACAGACGATCAATCAGAACCGGGCCTGAAGGGCTCTGCTGCTAGGGAGGGGGGGGGGGGGAGGGGTAGTAGGTCCTCCCTGCTATAGTGAGTGAAGCGCTGCTGCTGAGAAGTTCTGTATATAATTCATGGTACTGCAGAGATGCATGACCAAACAGATCTGGTGCATTTAGACAGAAACTTGCACATGCATCACATGCTCACACACACACACACACACACACATGCACACACACACACACACACACACTGGCTGAAGTGTCTCCATATGTTTTCCTGTGGCAATATGTCATGAGGTAGTTTTATCTAGACTATGATCTTTCCCCCCCGAGGCTACAGTCACAGTCTCAGTGTGAAGTACTCGGGTCCTTAACGATGATGATATATGTACTAAGAGGTATTACCAGGAGTGAAAGTACTCGTTCTGCAGTGTTGTAGTTTATATACCGTTAGGATGGAAAGTGGGTCCAGACCCCAACAAGGGGTCACAAGTAGGGATTGAAAAAACAAGCATAAGCATCTCAAAATTGTTCTCAGTATTTAAGTAAATGTCCTTTACTTTCCACAAATGGGAAGAGAGACTTCTTATGTAACAAACCCAAATAGAAGGTGATGCTAAATTTGAGCCAGAAGTTAAAATTCTCCTGATCTCCACACATTTAATCTGCTTCGGGATCATCACATCGCATTATCATTTCTGACTTCGTAGTGACGTAGCCTTATCTAAGAAGTCAGCCGAAGGCCGGTTGGTCTCTGCAGGTGGAAACAGGAAACGGACCAGTGGAACCAGTCGTTTGGTCGTTTCCCCTGCGACGCTGCTAGCAGGTGGTTAATAGGTTTAAAGTGATCGTATGTTGTTGTATGGAGGCTGTAAGGAGGCCACTGCTGCTAAAATACACATGAGTTCAATGCAAAGGTCAGAGTTCATGTACAGTACATGTGTTTCCACCGATTTTACACACCAGAGTCTGTTTGCAAGTAAAGTGCAAGCTGCACCAAAATCTGATCAGTGACCTCAAGGCGGGGTCATTTGATGCTGAGGACTCAGAGTTGCTGGTGTAACACGCCTGAATCTCAATACTGAGCCGTCGTGGTTGAATTGCATCGTGGGTAATGTAGGTGAAGAGGACGAAGAACGCATAGGATGATAAAAGAGGCTGGTGAATAAAAACAAGCACACACAACTTTGGAAGCTCTTCGCCTTTCGAGGCTGGAGGTTCTCAGGGGAGTCTGGATATCCTCCAGGAACAACAAATCCTAACCTATTTAGTGTCTTCTCCCCATTAGTTTCCATTACATCTGTAACATATTCATCCACCTGTCACTGCTCTCGTGGCTCTGGTCCGTCTCAAGTCTCGAGCCTCTTCCTGTCAACCGGGGCTAATTGTGCGTTAACCAGATTAAGCTACACTGTGACACTCGAAGGAGCCGGGAAATCACCCAACCGGCCGAGCAAAACACAACCCTAAAGACACCGAAGGGAGATGAAGCCAAAAGAAGTCAGCACCGTGTTCCTCTAATGAGTTCAATGGCGACATCAGCGAGTTCTGATGGCGGTGGAAACTTAACCGCTCGCTTGTCAAACAGAACATTTGTAGTTCATTTAAGGAAAGGCATGTGCTGGCAGGCAGCGGAGGAGCCCATTTATCATCGAGTTAACGCCGGGGCCAGCGTGTGTTACTATGCTTTGGATTGTGTAACCTAACAAATCCGGTTCACAACGCAGGAAGGGAAATAAAAGACGGAGCCGAGCCCGCTTTGAAGTGTGTGTGTGTGTGTGTGTGTGTGTGCTGTTCATGAATCAATCCAGCCCCTCCTTTGCATTTACCGTCTGTGAACATAAAAAAAAAAATCCCCTCTGCAGCCGCATTAACGGAGCAAAAATAGATCCTGCGGCCGCCAAAACTCTGACAGACTCTTTCGCCTCGCTGCTCTCTCCCTGAACGCCTCACTCCAGAGGTTATTTGAGGGTGTTTGCTTCGGGGACCCCGTCGGTGTGTCTTCATTAACCCCTCCCGCTGCCAAAACCCACAATGTTTGGTTAGACTGCAGTTGCCGGAGGGTTTTTTTTTTGTTGCTGTAGTCAGGTTGGCACAAGACCGGAGCCAGATGTAGCTGAAAGTGCTGCATTCAGGTACCGTTTTGTAAAGCAAAGACCAAAATGAGGGTTTCTTCTTCTCTTTTTAAAAAAAAAAGAGAACTTAGGAAAATCATGTATTAGGGTTTGTCCTCTTGTGGTTCCCTGGTGAAGCTTTTACAGTCGGCATCAAAGCTGCATGTAAATGGAGAACATCTGTCTTTCTTTTTCATGTTTTGAGATCTAAGAACGCTTTAACACGGACACAGCAGCGTATCGATGATTTGCTCTCCGGCAGACGGGCAGAGCGTGGTTGTGGTCGGCCCGGGTCTCCCTCCGAGGTTACGGTCTGTCATAAAACACCCGCGGGGACTTGAATTGATGGACTTGCTGACATTTTTGCTGACTTGAGGCGCTCCTCTGCTTTGCATACCGTGAACTCGTTTAGCCCTCACGATCGCACAAAGACTTTTCACCCATGGTAGTTTTGGATGTGTGTTTGCTTAAGAGGATGAAAGAAGCCGCGTAGACGGTTTATTAAAGATTGATTTCATTATCAGTACCCTCCAAAACGATTTAAAATCACTATAATTTATGATGCAAAAACGGCTTGATTAAGTTTCGGGGAAATATCAGGGTTTCCATTGAAAGACTACTTCGTTAAAGGAGCAATAAACCACATTCTGAGCATTACTATACACTGTAAATCCTAACATTCATATTAATAGAAAATTATTAGTGAACCAAACTCAGAAATCATCAACGTGTTATGCACACTAATCTTAAATAAGTAAATAGAAATTTGGGATTGGTGAACATGCTTAACTTAATCTAACCGACACCAGTTAAATTAGATAGATTAATTTATTGTCCCAGGGTCCTTTGGGCGTTCTTACGACATGCGCAGACATGCCCCATCTCGCCCGCGCGTTCCGCTCAATTTACGTTGGAAGCGGGTGGAAGCAACTGAATTAGAGCCTGTGACCCGCCTCGTCAGGCTACAGAGCCAGTGTTATTTGGTAAGTAAACTATTTTATTAACCGTCGAGTTTTCTTTTTTGGTTTCGCGTTAGTGTGTGCCATGCTAAGGGGTGAAGTGGCTTAAATACGTGCGATCGGGGCGCTTGCAATCTCCGCCGGGGGGGTGGGTTTTTTTTAATTTATTTTTTTAATTTCAAATACACCACCGCCAAATCATGTCTCCACCTTCACAGCAGAGTCCTGCACTGCGTCGGGTGTCGCGAGTAAAGCCTAGTTTATGCTTCTGCGTCACGTCGACGGCGTAGCTACGGCGTCGACGTGACGCCGTTGTTGAGCATTCGAAGTTCTGCGTCGAGGGTCCGCGTTGCTCTGCAATTCACCGCCATGCAAACAACAGTAAACAACAGTAAACAATGGCGACCGAGGTGGAGCAGCTGTATTTGGAGTTGGAGCTCATCAATATTGAAGAGCAAATGCTTATATTGCAAATGTTGAAGCGCAGGCGACAGAGAAGACGTTTGCGGAGGTGGTACGACCACTAAACCGGTCGAGGCTGGGAACGGGTATTACGTTCTGAGCGGACCAATCACAGCGCTTGCGGTCCGCGTCAACCCGACGCGTAGTTAGGATTTTTTGGAGGTGCACGTCAGGCTACGGCGTAGGGGTCTGCGTCGCGTCGACTTGACGCAGAAGCATAAACTAGGCTTAAAGCCTGATTTATACTTCGTCGGCCCGGTCGTTTGGCCCGGTGCCAACTCAACTAAGTGTCGCTAACGTGAGTAAACTAATTGATAGCATTAAGAGATATACAGCCATGATGTAACTGAGGACTGCATGTTCAGATAGAAGAGGAAGACACCTGATGAAGATGATGCTAGTCAGGTATCATTTGCCTTTTTACTGACTCTAATGATGGTTAGGTAAAAAACTGTGTTCTCAAATGTTTATGTAATCGTATAAAACAAGTAACATTAGACAGGGAGGAGCAGTGGAACAAAGTGAAGGAGAGCAGAGTACAGCAGGAGGAGAGAGGAGTGAAGGAGAAGGAGCAGGAGAGAAGGAGAAGGAGCAGGAGAGAGAGGAGTGAAGGAGAAGGAGAGAGAGTTGAGAGGAGGAAAACCTAAAGGGAAACAGGCTATCAGCTGTTCTATAAAAAACAGAGAAAACCCCATTGTTCTGAGCCTGGGTGCAAACTGCCACTGATCACAGCCCATCAAGACATTATTATTTATTGTTTTTATTTAAAAAAAAATATTTTACTGTTGTATTTTTGGTTGTTGTTACAGTGTTTCCTCTAGGATGTTTCTCAGCAGTGGGGGCAGGCTCTCCAGGAGCCGTGGCGGCGTAAACAAATGACGCTTGACTGCAGATTTTAGTTTTATGCCCAGCATAATGCCCCTTTTTATTGAATGGCTGGCATGGAAACTGTCTTTTTAAAGGCTGAATGTAAAAAAATAATAACAAACAACAAAAATACAACAATAAAATAATAAAAAAAAATAAAAACAATAAATAATAATGTCTTGATGGGCTGTGATCAGTGGCAAAGTTTGCACCCAGGTTCAGAACAATGGGGTTTTCTCTGTTTTTTATAGAACAGCTGATAGCCTGTTTTTCCCTTTAGGTTTTCCTCCTCTCACCTCTCTCTCCTTCTCCTTCACTCCTCTCTCCTCCTGCTGTACTCTGCTCTCCTTCACTTTGTTCCACTGCTCCTCCCTGTCTAATGTTACTTCTCTTATAGATAACATAAAACATTAACGTTAGATAATTTACACTCACATCACATTTGTGAACACAGTTTTTACCTACCCATCATTAGAGTCAGTAAAAAGGCTAATGCTACCTGACTAGCATCATCTTCATCAGGTGTCTTTCTCTTCTATCTGAACATGCAGTCCTCAGTTACATCATGGTTGTAAAAAATCCTAGAGGAAACACTGAAATCCCTCAAGTTATTCTTAATCCCCTTTCATATTCTTGTTTTTTTGTGTATGCATGTTAATTTTTCTCACATGGGCTTAATCCTGAAATGTTCTTATCTTTTCAGATCAAGCAGAACAGTGTCATGCCATGCTGTGGGCGTGTAAGTACTGCACATTTGTTGCAAAAAAGAGGGGCTTCTTGCTCAAACATTACCGTTTAAAACATGGTTGCCACACTAGGACATCTCCACTCCCATGCCTGCATCAGGACTGCATGTGTACATTTAAATCTTTTAATGCGCTCCAAGTACACCTATCGAAATGGCACACTCCAACGGATTCAGGCAAAGTCAGGAAAACTGCATTTCACTGTCAGTTGTGCAACTTTGTGGAGCTTTGCTCAGAAGATGACTTTTTTGCTCATTTGCGACGGCATCTTAAGTTGAGGCAAATGGTTGCTTGTCCATATCAGGAATGTCATTTTCACAGTAATGTGTATTCTACCTTCAATGCACACAGAAGCAAAGATCATCAGATGCACAATGAGAGGGCTTTCAAACCTGAAATACTTTCAGAAAATGTAGTTGAAGAACTTCCAACTAATGTAAACATTCAACTGGAAGAGAATGACCCTAGCGACGATGACACTGACTGTGAAGTTGCTGAGCCTAAAGATGTGGAGGACTTGCAGATTCAGTTGGAACATAATGTAGCTGCTCTTTTCCTGAAAATGTCATCAATTCTCAACATTTCTGAAACTGCCCAACAAGAGCTCATAGAGCAAATCAACCAGATTTATTTATTATCACAACCACTGATACATTCTTCTATTCGAAGAATTCTACACACACATTGTGCAGATGTCGATGATGCTTTAGTGAATGAGATAGCTGGATTGGTTACTGAGAGTAATGTATTCCTCAAAGTCACTTCTGATGGAGGATCATTGTCAACTGCCAAAAAGCGAAAATCATACATTTCCAAAGAATTCTCTTTGGTCATGCCGGTTGAGTTTGTCCTAGGAAATGACAAGCAGACAGTCTTGTACATCCCAATACTAAAAATGCTGCAAACATTGCTCAGCAATAGAGACATTCTTGAAAAGTCCATGTCACATGAGGCAACTTTGTCAGAGGAATACAGATCTTACAGAAATGGTTCCCGCTTCAAAGACAATGCTTTCTTGAATGAGGAAGAGTTCAGAATCGCTCTTTACCTGTACATTGATGATTTTGAGGTGGCCAACCCCTTAGGAACCTCCAGAAAAAAGCACAAGCTAACTGCCGTTTACTGGGTAATAGGCAATTTACACCCCAAATATCGTTCCACTCTACATTCCATTCAACTTGCAATGCTTTTCAAGGCCAGCAGCATCAAACCCCATGGTTATGATGACATTCTCTCCCCTCTTATTCAGGACCTTGTTGTTCTTGAGCAACAAGGCGTTTATGTTGAACACTTGGGAGCCCCTGTTAAGGGCACAGTGTTATTTATTGCAGCAGACAATCTGGCTGCCCATTCTTTGGGAGGGTTCTTTGAAAGCTTCACTGTTAGCCAAGTGTGTCGCTTCTGTATGGCCAAGCGGGAGGAAATGCAGCACAAGGAAGTACGGACAGGCTGTTTTCAACAAAGAACAAGAGAAAAGCATAACAGACATGTGCAAGAGGTGTCACAGGATTCAACCAAGGCTCAAGTTTATGGTGTGAAACGAAACTGTCCATTCAGTGAACGCTTGCAGCATTTTCATGTTGTTGATGGTTTCCCTCCAGACCTTTTGCACGATCTTCTGGAGGGGGTTGTTCCATTAGAGTTGGCCTTGTGCTTAAAGGATCTGATATCACAGGGATTTATCTCCCTTGAGGCTCTGAATAATGCTATTAAACAGTTCCCCTACACATTTTCTGACAGAACCAACCAACCTCAGGTGATTCCAAAGACGTTTTCCTCAAAGTCAACAATTGGAGGAAATGGTCATGAAAATTGGACTCTTCTCCGACTTCTGCCATTTTTTATTGGTCAACACATTCCGCGAGGCAATCAAACCTGGGAGGTTTTAATGACATTAAAGGAAGTGGTGGAATTGTCAGTGTCCACAAGGTTTACAGAGGAATCTTTGTGTTTTCTTGATAGCAAAATCTCTGAGCATAGAGAGATGTTTAAGAACGTTTTCCCAGGTGAAAGGCTACGACCAAAGCACCACTACGTGGAGCACTACCCTCAGCTAATTCGAACCTTTGGTCCACTATCTGATGTTTGGACAATGCGTTTTGAAGGAAAACACAAGTTTTTTAAAAAAGCGGTGCACCACTCTCACAACTTTAAAAACATAGCCCTCACTTTGGCTAACAGACATCAGAAAATGATGGCCTTCCATTTAGCTGCTTCATCTTTTTTTAAGCCTGCAGTTGAAATTCAGAAACTGAAGTCTGTGATGGTTTCATCATTTCCACAAAATGTGCAGAACTGGCTCAATCAAAGGACAAACCAACTGAACACAGTATTTGTAGCATCCTCTGTCTGCATTGATGGCATTACATACAGTGTTGATATGGTTATTTCTGTTGGATCCTGCTCCGGGCTTCCAGAATTCAGACAAATCACAAAGATTGTTGTTAACAACACAGATGTAGCATTTATCTGCAGACTGATGACCTCATGGTATGATGAGCATCTTAGAGCTTACGAACTCTGTAGCAGCCATTTTCCCACCTTCTCAGTCACCCAGTTGTCTGAATTGAATGATGTTTTTCCTTTGTCACTTTACAGAGTTGATGGAAAACAGCTTGTTTCACTCAAACGATACATATTGTGCTGAGTGGATTCAACACCGAAATGTTGCCTGTCTGAGATGAATTAATCTCTCTTTATCTCTTTTTTGTACAGTGAAGTTATTAAAATGGAGCAAAGATTGATACTGCGAATCGTCATAGATGATGACAATATACAGAAGCTAATCTTAAATAACAGACCAGAATCAGTTGAGGAACTGAAGACACAGCTGAGGGAAAAGCTGTCATTGCAGTATGATTTCCATTTACAATATGAAGATCCAGACTTCAATAATGCACTCTGCAATTTGACTCAAATGACGGATTTGAGTGACAGAGCTACACTCAAATTGATCCCGCTTGTGACGATTGAGTTGACATCCCAGTCTTCACTCACCGAAGGATCAGACTGCAGCACAGTGGACACTGAACCCTTGTCACCTGCTGGGTCAACATCTTCTCTAAGAAAACAGTGGCCCGAGTTCTTCGACATACCTAATTTCTCTGTGGATGTAGCGTACCGACTGAGACAGGCAGATCTTACGTTTATGAGAGATCGAGTACCATTCACTCCATCACGAGACATGAAACATGACATACTTGAGAAGCTTGCTGAAACAATGTATAGTTTCAAGGCTTACCCTGACGATGATGACTTCAGCAGTGTTGCAAAATCACTTGTTAGCAAGCACCCCAGCCTCACTGAACCCGGTCCCCAGCCTGGATGGTATGGCTGGAAAAATAGCCTAAAATTCAAGATGGCCAACTATCGTACAAAACTGAGGAAAGCAGGATGTGATGATGTACTGATAAATGGGGGTAAACGAAGTAAACGCAACCCAGAGGGACAATCATCCAGCAAGGATATCAAGCGGCCAAAAAGAGGTGAAGCCAATTACTTGCCTAACCTACCTGATAGGCATAATGAGGACAGCCTTGAAAATGCCAGGAAGGTCATCATTGAAGAAATGAAGAAAAGACACCCTGATGCCACTTTAGTCTCAAGAATGATGGATGAAACATTCTCACTGCGCAGAAGGGAGATAGTGATACAGGAGCCAGCTGTAAAGAGCATGATGGAACGATGGCCAGCACTCTTCACGGAGAGACAGGTAAGTTGCTTCTTTGTTTTGGCCTGCCGTCCACCATAAAGATTCCAACAGGTCAAATGTGATTATAAGTACAATTTTTCCAAACTAATCATGTGCAGTAATAATGATGTCAGTATTGACTAAAATAATCATGATTATGATTTTTGCCATGATCAAACAGCTAGAATTCACTTTAGTCTCATACGTCAATACGCTCTTTTTACTTCCACTCTGTTTTTCAGGTCTTTGCCGAGTTTCATCGCATTGCCAACAAAAATCTTGAAGGGGACTTCTATGAAGCTCTTGACAAGCACACACCACGCTTCATGGATCTTTTCAAGGCCAAAAAAGGAACCATGGGACAAAAACTGACAGACTTGATGCAGCTCGTCAACTGGGTGGTAAGGATTCTATTGTGTTTTTTCCACATTTTGAGTAATTTACACTCCAGCATGGGTGGCAGCAATGAACCTTAGGCCTGTTTCACACACTTTGCGCATCACTCAAGTGTCATCACCATTGGGTTTTCGCTCTGCCTGCCTATCTGCTGTGTTGCTGCTGTGACTAGCACATGAGATAGAAACAGCATATGCACCTGAAACCTTGGGCTGTTCACCAATAATCTAGATCTCAACATCTTCAAGAATATCATCAACACTATTGTCTAACCTTCCTCTCCTTCTATTTTCTATGTTCTCTAAAGAGGACTTTTTTTCCTGATGGCTCAGACAACATTAGATTTGCAGGAATTTTATAAATCCACCCAATTGTACCGTTTTCTGTTGGGTACTTAAAGCCTAAAGCTCTATCTCTGATATAAACCTGCGGTATTAGAGAAAATACAGAAGACAACACATATTCCCCTCAACTCTCAAAATGCAACAAAGGTCTTAACTTGTATCTGTGCTCTTTGTAATTTCAGTCGCCTGATGTGACAACACTTAGGACAGTTGTCCTCAAAGGCCTGCCAGTTCTCCTCAGTGAGGATTCGACTGAAGTTTACAGGACTTGCCTCGTAAGTAAACGTAACACTGATATCACTTTATTGACAAATCACGTTTATTATGTATTTCATAGCATTGTAAAATATTTAAATTAGAATTATTTTTCTCAACACAGTTTAAAAATTCCCTTTGACGAACTGGAAAAGACATTGTCTATCAACAGTGTATAATGTCTTTAAAATGAGCTTTACTTTAAATTCAGCAGTAAAGCAGCATACAGGCAATAAATGCACACGCATTTTACTGATATTTCTTGCATACATAAACTTTAATACGTTTTGGAATGCAGTACTCTAGGGGAGTATTTTCACAATGGGATATTTGTACTTTTGATGAATGTGTTCATAATGTGTTCCCAAATTATCAAATCCAAAATAACAAAAAAAAAGGTCAAGACATCCCTACTGATCTCACAAATGATCCCCCCCCCCCCCCCCCCCCAACAAAAAAAAGATTGTGGCATCCCTAGTTAATTATTTTACAATACGTAATGTAATTACCTTTGCTCCCCCCCTTCCTCCTCTATAAGAAGACCACATTCGATAACTACTCCTGTGTGCTTTTTTTGCAGGACACAGCGAAAGAAGAAGAACTCGCCTCAGTCACAGTTGGGGTGCTGAATATGATTGAAGATGCTCAGCAGCAGGGTCCTACCGCAATGCACCTCCAGTCCATCTCCACTGCCATCATACTTGAGGGAGGTACTGTCATGGACAATGTCAGAGACTTTCCCCAGGCAGTCTGCCTTCTGTTTGGGCTCATGTATGCTCTTCACTTGGACTACCCAAAGTCCATGGAAAACACATTCAAATTCATCCAAGCAGTCATGCTTGGACTGGGAAACAAAACCCTCCCTCCAAAATTGATCACTCTGCAGAACAAACTAATGGCGTAAGCTAGTTTAAATAGCTGAGTACAGACTGTGCAGGTTCTGTGTACTGTTCAAATGTGACAGCGTTTGTATGATGAGTGATTTGTTGATTGACAGTTGATAGTGTTTGTAAGAGAGTGATGTATTTTATGTTCATTTTATCACTGCTGCGCACTTTACAATATGAAAAAACGTTGACTATTGTTCCAAGTAAACAGAAGGAGAGTTAATCAGAAAGGAGAGTTGTGGGTAGGTTAGAAGGTAGGTAGGCAAGGAGGTGCAGAGGGAGAGAGGGAGGTAAGTGGGAAAGGAAAGTAGGTAGGGAAGAAGGAAGGTGAAGAGGTAGGTAGGGAAGAAGGAAGGTGAAGAGGTAGGTAGGGAAGAAGGAAGGTGAAGAGGTAGGTAGGGAGGAAGGAAGGTGAAGAGGTAGGTA
Organism: Chelidonichthys spinosus; assembly: GCA_029853015.1. Lineage (NCBI taxonomy): Eukaryota > Metazoa > Chordata > Actinopteri > Perciformes > Triglidae > Chelidonichthys > Chelidonichthys spinosus. Next base: position 17,997,161 of record CM056840.1, read on the forward strand.
GGGAGGAAGGTGAAGAGGTAGGTAGGAAGGAAGGAAGGTGAAGAGGTAGGTAGGGAGGAAGGTGAAGAGGTAGGTAGGAAGGAAGGTGAAGAGGTAGGTAGGGAGGAAGAAAGGCGAAGAGGTAGGTAGGGAGGAAGGAAGGTGAAGAGGTAGGTAGGGAAGAAGGAAGGTGAAGAGGTAGGTAGGGAAGAAGGAAGGTGAAGAGGTAGGTAGGGAGGAAGGAAGGTGAAGAGGTAGGTAGGGAGGAAGGTGAAGAGGTAGGTAGGAAGTAAGGTGAAGAGGTAGGTAGGGAGGAAGAAAGGCGAAGAGGTAGGTAGGGAGGAAGGAAGGTGCAGAGGTAGGTAGGGAGGAAGAAAGGTATAAGGGAAGGTGAAGTGGTTGGTAGGGAATAAGGAATATAAAGTGTGTGTGTGTGTGTGTGGGGGGGGGGGGGTAGGTAGGTGCATATGCAGAGAGGAAGGAAGGGTTGTAGGAAGGTAAGGATGGAGGAAGGAAAGAAGGGAGATGGTAGTCCTGGAGGGAGTGGGGTGTTTATCGGAGGGACAGTTTGTGCCCTTTCACTTGCATTTTTCCCCCACAAAAAATGGGGCATGTTCCCAGAGTAACAAACTGCTGAGCATTGAAATAAATGTTAATTGTAATAAGTTAAATCACTGAGTGTTCTCTATTCATTGTTTTTTTTTTTTTTGTGGGGGACGGAGGGGCTCATTACAGTTACAATAATCTGTTTGGTTTTTTTATTTAATTAACCTGTATCATAATTTCTGTAGTAGAATTCATGTAGGTCAAGAAACTTAAGTTACATTGACATGAATATGATGTATGAGTTAAACTAAAGATAATTAAGCTTTCACAATTAATGAATATTAAGTTAAATTTACTAAAACAGATAAATGAATAAAAAGTTTTCTGAACTCTGTTTATTTGAGTATTGTAAACTCAGAATAAATAAGTTAATGATATTTAATTGTTTTAAGTTAATTTGAGTACTGCAAACTGAATATATATAAGTTAATATTATCCAATTTATTTGAGTTCAATTGAGTTCTGCGCACTCACAATAAATAAGTTAATGAAATCTAGTTTATGTAAGTTAAAGTAAATTACTTTTTTTAAGGCAACGACTTTCCATATTTTTTTTAAGTAAAGTCAACTTATTGAAATTTACAGTGTAGCAGCAAACAACTATTCTATGTAATATAGGGGTGTAGTGTCTACCTGTTGTCATGGTTACAGCTGATAACGCACAGAAGCGAAGCACCCACCACTGTTTGTTCATTTGCACTTGTTTTTAATGTTAGCGCTGTTAGCACCGTTAGCTGCAAGCCTTCCGGCTCAGGCGTAGCCGTGCTGAGAGCCATCGAGGGGCAACCGAAATGCTCCCAATCTCGTATCTTGCACCTTTTGAGTCTCGGGGATGTTGACGGTTGGAAATGGGGAAGCGGACAGCGGTCTCCTGTGTTAAAGTCCTTGTTACCGACATCATGTGTTATCATTCCCGTTTGAATGTAAACAACGGGTGCTGTCATTTCTCTTCTACCCCGTTTTCATTTGCAAACTCGCAGCCTTTGGCCCCCGACCGCCGCTGACCCGAGTGACATCACTTGAGGCAGTTTATCAGATTTTGGCCCAGCTCCCTCCGGAGACCACAAATGGCTTTCTACAGTCTTCGTTTTCTCCACGTGTTCAGTCGTAGACGAGACGAGGGTCACGATAGCAAAGCACAGTGTTGTGTCACGTTTTCTGATTTCCATAGAAGGTTGTAGCCGGGGGGGGGGGATTGAAAATGGTGTGTGAGGCCGGTCCGGCTCAGCTCAGCCGTGTAGTCAGTCCCCTCAGTGAAGTCTGATAAACACACTGGACCGTAATCACTCCCATATGTGGCTGCATAGCTCAGCACAACCCGCCGCGGTTCAGCCATGCGCACAATGCAGCGTGCCACGCTCATTTAGACAGAAAAATAGATTCAAATTACTGGAAGAAAAAAAAAAAAGAATTCACTCACTTGATTACAGCCCTATGTAAACTTGTGCTGCAACATCTGCTTCCATTTAGGGCTTTAAGACACATACCTACACATTAAAAATGCACTGTGTGCTGCTGCTCGGGGGGAAACGCTTAGGAGGCTGGAAAAACATTTCCCCATTATAGTTGGCTGGAGCGGGTTCGTACTTAAAGGTATGGGTTGAGTCGCCACAAGCAACTTTACTGGGAGTGTTTCTTTTTTTTTGTCAAAGTTGTATAAACTTCCCCTTTTTCTTTTTTTCACCGCGGTCGCTGTCAAGGTGCAAAGGGGAAAGCGAGTGTGCGTGTTGTGATGAAAGGAAGTCTGCACAGTACGGACACGGTCTGAGTTACTTCACGCCGGCCCGATGCCCTCCTCGTAACCCTTCGAGGAGTGCGATCCGGCGGAGAGGCGGAGGAGGAAGCGGGAGCCTGCGAAGGGGTTACTGTTGTACATTTTTACCCTGCGGTTTTTTGAAAGGGGAGGCCCGGCCAAGACCTCGTCTCGGTTTCACAGCGAGTAGAAAGAAGGGATGAAAGAATAACAGCGATGGAAGTGCAGCAGATGAGAATCACACGTAGAAAACATCGGGTTTATTTTCAGCAGAGGTTGTGAAGATGTGGCTCAAATGAAGTTGTTGAAGTGTGGATGTTCTTTTAAAAAAGAAACAAATAAAAACTAACAGGGGAATTCCCCCAACTGGAGGCCTCTACTGTTCATTATATAGCATGTTGCTATTTCTTCTGAGGCATTTTGAAATGAGATTTTCTGTATTTAATTTCCTGTTTCCCATCGAGGCTTTGTTTCTTTTTTACTCAAAAACCAATGTGATGTAACTGTAGGAGGCATGAGTGCACATTTGCATGAGATATGCAGAAATAAATGCATCTTCCAGTCGTAGGTGACGGCTCTCTTTTAACCCTCTACTGAAGCGCTGCAGGAGCCTCACTGCCTATTTCACATTAAATCAAGATGCTTTTTAAGAAGCAGGCATGTTAAAATGCTAACATGCTAATAATCACAGGACACAGGGGACATGTTATGGTCTAAAGGGCCAATAGGACCATGATTTAGTGGTTCAGGGCTTTTCTTTGCAGAAAGTGAAGATCCTAGAACCAGTTTTTAAGAGGAACCAGCACATACAAAGACATTCAAGCCAGGAATGATTCATATTTGTCTTTAAGGAGAGTATGAACAGCTTTTTTTGTGATGTGTAGGATGGAAGTAATGAACAGGAGGGAATAATAAAGAGGAGCCAAACGCATTCATTTTATTTCTTTTGAAAATGGGATTCCTGCCTGTTTCATGAATAAAAGTCAAAGAAACCAGAAGATGAATTTCTCAAAAATATATTGAAACATCACTGAACGTGAAAGTATTTTCCCTAAAAACATAATGAATGTAGCAGATGCTTCATATCAGGTAAGCATCATTAAGTTATAAATATGTCTGTTCTAAACTCAAATTTTAGACAAAAGGCAGATTATTTTCTCATTATATTGTGATAACCGTTATAACCACCAGGTGGCAGACTCTCCCTGTAAAAGCAGTGAAGTTTCAATATGGTGGAGGGTCAGACCATTCACACTTTGGATCTTATGTCATTTAGTTTGAGCTTCTTTTTTTTTTTTTATTCTGCAAAACTATGAGAAAATCAAGCTGAAGAGTCGCAGAAAGAATCCAAAGTGTGAGTTTGTCAGCAGTTGAACCGGCAGAGAAATTAAATTGTACATCGGTCATACTTTTCCACAAGGAAGAGTCGGTGCTTTAAGGAACATTCATGTGGCGACGAAGCTGTTTGCTTGTGTTTTGTTGTGAGTTCTAAGGACTGGAATGCATCATCGACGTCCCCAAAAAAACTGTGCAAAAGCACACAAACGCACATGACTCGCGTAGCCAAAGAGCGAAGGGCAGAGTGTCCAGAGTGAAGCTGAACGCTGCAGACAAAAGGTTAATTCATCAGCTGATCACTTCTAATGAGAGCGCCGCCATCAATCGCTGCAGCCGGACACGGTGACATTTCACCGAGGCCACGCCGTGACCCGCTGGCATTTGGGACGCACGGGAAACCAACGGGTCGAGGTCTGAATCCAAATCATCTGTGTGTGTGTGTGTGTGTGTGTGTGTGTGTGTGTGTGTGTGTGTGTGTGTGTGTGTGTGTGTGTGTGTGTGTGTGTGTGTGTGTGTGTGTGTGTGTGTGTGTGTGTGTGTGTGTGTAAATGACCACCATTTGTGAATGTCTACTGACTCATTGAAGTGTGTTCAACAGTTCAACACCCAAAGATATTCCGTTTACTTTGACACACAAAGAGAGTGAAATCCTCACATTTGTCACACCAGTTAATATTTAGCACTCTTTGTTTGGGGAAAAAAAGAAGATTTATAGTTTCTGTTTGGGTTTTTTTTTGGTCATTAATTGAACATTAATATAATTAATCAAATAAAAGTTGCATTTTAAGTAAAGAAGTATTAACAGAAAAATGGACGAGGTAAAGCTAGTTTGAAATACTTCATCCGGTGTCCAATCCCAACTCTTTTAGTCCAGTGTCTCCCAACCTGGGGGTCGGGGCCCTCCAAAGGGTCACATGATAAATCTGAGGGGGCAGGAGATGATTAATGAAGTTTGAAGAATAAAATCAAGACTCTTTTTGACTCTTTGGGTCTCAAAAACAGATTTGAAATGAAACCCTTTAGAGGGGAAATCATTTTTTATGAAAAACGTTCTAATTTATAATCCTATTAGATGTTAAGTCATAATCAGAAAAGTAACTACAACTGTCCTATAAATGCAGCGTAGGGAAACGTTTAGAAGCACAAAATAAAAACACTCAAGGAAGTGATCCATCAAAGTGTAATAAAGTACATTCCTTGAGTAAAGCCCGATCTCTCCACAGTCGAGGCTGAATATCTTTTTGAACCCACCTTTTTGCTGCTCCTGCAGTTCCATTGTGTGCTGCAGGTTGAATCATGTTCTGTTCAAATGAAGCCATTTACACTTCCTTAGTCGTGTGCCTGCTGCAGTTATTACCCAGAGACCACCGCTGCATCCATGACAGCTGACATCATGGCAGCTCTATTGATTTGCATATCCTATCTGTGTGTGTGTGGGGGGTAAAAAACAAAAAAGTTTGTGTGGCATCTTTCGCTCTTTTTCTGGCTCACACTTCCCCGGCAACAGAGGCCGGTTGATCTGGCTGCGTGGGAAAGGTGCCGCGGTCAGACGAGGCTTACTCGGTGAGACTAAAGGGCCGTAGTGGCAGCTGTCCAGAGCGAAGGCGGCGTAGCTCCGAGGGGATTAGCCCACTATTGAGTCAAGAGCTCCTGATCCGCATCGCCGAGGCTGGCGTGCGAGCGCTTGTGCGTACACACACTCCTGTGCCGTCGACCCCCGTGCACTACACACAACCCTCGCTGGCACGGACGCATGGATTGAACCCACACACTGTAATGCTTACACCTACATTTATAACCTGCTGTTTGAAGTTGAATTTGTCTGGGGAATGCAAAGCCTGGGATAGTCCATCACTGCTGGGTCCCACACACACACACACACACACACACACACGTGATTTGACATGCTAAAGAAGTTGGTACATCAACAAAAACATAACTGTTTCTTAAAGTTTCCATTCTGGCTTACAGCATTGCTGCCTCTCACAGTAACCTGTTGCAGCCTTAAAGATATCCATTAAAGTTACGTTTACATTCACTGTTTCTCACCAAAACACATCATGTGGACCTTTTTAAAGTGTGTTATATATAATAAATATATTTTCCACATAAAACATTCGCCACACTAACTTTTTTTTAATCGATTTCTTACTTTGTGTCTTTTGCCGGCACGTTGCTGCAGTACGTGTTTACTGCCACCAGCTGTTGATCAGTGGTATTGCAGCATGCAAAACTAACAAACTAGCACTAGTGTAGTACTAGCAAAACTTCACAGGGTAGCTTTAAATGTTACAACGGCGTTTACTATGTTTGATCGTATCTATGAGATAAGTGAGCGTTTCACTTTCATTCTTCTTTCTTATTAAGCCCCATTCCAGTGTTTAGAGTCCAAGTCTCAAGTCTGGTCATGAAAACAAAATCTAACTATCTTAATTCATCGTGCCCTCTGGAGAATTGTACGTTTTTCACACTTTTTTTTAAAGCATTTTAAAGCAAATTTGATAGAATAGATGATAACATTTTTGAGTTATTTTCGCTCTCAAATGTGAATGTCTCATTTTTATCTTTATTTCTATTTAGTTTTCTACGATAGAAAATAACAATATCATTGAGTTTTGATGTGCTGGATGAATAAGAAAATGCTATTTAAAGACCTCGGGCTCAGGCTAACGGCAGTGGCAACTGTTTTAAGGATTTAAGGGGCAATTAATCAAGGTGTTAATCTCCAGAAATGTCTCCGTTTGCACCACATATGTGTTTTACAGTCAGTTTGTCTTGAATTCAGGATGATAGCGTTGCTCCGAGGCCACATCGGCTCGCAGGCTGATCTGTGAACAGGAAGTCTTCCCCTGCTGACTTTTCTCGTTACAGACCGGCTTCACATGCGACCACATGTTGTAAACCAGAAGCCCTTATGCAAAAAAAAAAAGGCCATGGGTGCAGTGCGTGTCAAAGTGTGACAATGGGAGGGTGTGTGTGTGATGAAGCCGAGTCTATGCAACATGTATGAATGTCTCTGGATGTGTGTGTGTGTGTGTGTGTGTGTGTGTGTGATCCTCGGGGCTCTAATTAGAGGCGGGGGTGTTCAGGTATCGCGGGCTGATTGTTTGTAACTCGACTCTGACGTTTTGAAAAGACGAGGGCTCTGTTTTCTCCCCTTTTTGAAAAGGATTCCTTTTTCTCTGTGCTGTTTCGGATCTCGGCTGCCTTTCAACGCGAGCTATTTTTAAAGGTGGTCGCGTTCAGAGACAGAAAATGTCATGTGTGCTGCTGGAAGCTCTGGGTGTTTTCCTGCGGTGTGGCGTGCAGCAGGAGGGGGGTTTCTACTGATTAACATTTGATGAGCAGCTGAGTGCCATGTAGCCTGAGCCGAGCATTCCTGCACTCTTTCATGCCGCGTGTGTGTGTGTGTGTGTGTGTGTGTGTGTGTGTGTGTGTGTGTGTGTGTGTGTGTGTGTGTGTGTGTGTGTGTGTGTGTGTGTGTGGACTGAGCTGAAGGCGTAGGCTGTGGCGAGGCTATTGTGAAGGTATCAGATTTACCTAAAGCTCACGTTTCACCTGCTGTTCTGTGTGTGTGTGTGTGTGTGTGTGTGTGTGTGTGTTGTGTTGACATGTTTTTGCCACATTCCTCTGCTTTTCATTATACTTCACATTAACAGTATTTTTACTTTTCTTTGTGGGCTCCATCCTTTTATTCCACATGGACCGACACATGACACGTATTCTCCATGACCTTTGAATGTTCTGCCTGGGGGTCCAGGAGACCCCAGTTATCAAATGACAAATGTGACAATGGGGAAAGGAGTCATTTGTCGTAACAAACCCACAGGAAAAAAACAGAGCTCTACTGGGAATTTGAGCTCATGTTTGGCTCTCTTTTTCTTTTCGTGGACTTTGTTGTCGTTGGCTAAAAAAACCCCCCAAAACTTCCACTGCACACTCTACACCTGCTCTACATCGAGCTGCAGACAGACACAGTGGGCGACGAGCTGGCAAACATGGAGCACCGAGCAGCTAGATGTTTCCCTCGGGAGTTCGTAGAGACCAAGATGTACTGAGCAGAACATTTTACAGTGGAAAATTAGTCAGAGGTCACTGGTGAGCAAATGATGTCATGGAGACAGTTTCTAAAATGACCGTAAAGCCAGTTTGTAGTCATACATAATAAGCATTGGCAGATATGAGTCGAGCTCTAACAATGCTTACTATATTGTTGTTGCCTTCTTAAATATGCTGAATAAAGCACTTTTATACTTGTCACAGTATTGAGTTTACTTAAATTACATTTAAAAAAGGTACATTCTATTAGTTTTGCACGTATTATCAGGGTTTTGTGGGAGCCCAAACAATGAGGAAGTCAGGCCAACGAAACCCAAGCGTGGATGTTTGCGGTGGCACGCCATGACTCAGTTCCTCCGACGAAGGCGGCAGAAAAGTGCATTTTAAAGAGGCAAGAAAGGAGAAGAGGTAGAGGCTGCATGAATGAATGACCTCATCGTAGAACTGCTGCAGGGGGGGATTGTGGGTAAACAACCAAAAACCCCAAAGAGCAGTTTCTCCTTTAAGAGCAATGTTTGAACATTTGGTAATATGTTGCCTTCTTTTTGAAGTTAGAATGATCAGCAAATAATTTACCGATGCCTTTTAGATTGAGCCTTTAATGAGAAATACTTTTGGGTTGCCAGGTTGGGAAAAATATTTCTACAATGACTTTTTTTTTATAGGGGTGGCCTGGCTGAGACCACTGCTCACATTGGGGTGGCACAGAAAGCATTATTTATTTTTCTGCATGACAAATTGGGGAGGCCAGACTTTTGCTCTCTGGCTCCGCCCCCTGGGACCACAATCAATATATTGATATTTACAACAGCGGGCTTGATGGATTAAAACCTAAAGAACGTTAGACTCATTACAAAGTGGCACGTTTATGCATATTTAATGATGAATTACCAACATTTGTAATTGCATAAAGAAAGACCCGCCCTAAAAAAGATTGTTCACAACCTGGCAACCCATAAGTAGTTCTTCCGCTGTATAAGGTATTAGAAAAATAATTAATAAGGCCATTAGGATCAACATATACTAGGTTCACTAATTAGCATTTGATGATTTCAAAATAAAAGCTTGTGCGTAGAAGCGACGCGAACCTGCAGCCTTCGCCCTGACGTCACTTTTCCCTCCAGGATATTGTAACTGTGGAGAAGCTTCACGTAATTCACGGTGATGTAACAGTAGCTCAAAGGAGAATACCACTCTTTTTTCTTTTTTTTTAATCAGCTCTGAATGGTGCCCTTTGCTCTGCAGAGAGAGAGAGAGGGAGAAAGAGAGAGAGGGGGGGGAGGGAGATCGAGAGAGAGGGAGGGAGGGAGGGAGAGAGAGAGCTTCATCATAATGCTGTGACTAGTTGCGCGCAGAGACCTGAGCCACACGGTCCGACCACCAGCCGGGTTTGGATCAGCTGTTGTCGGACTTTGCGCCGCAGTGATGTTCCTGCGCTCCTAAGGAGAGGACGCACGCGGAGAGAGAGAGGGAGAGAGAGACCGACAGAGAGAGAGAGAGAGAGAGGAATAAGACGCCGGTGTGTTTGCTGTCGCCTCGTCCACCGGACTGACATCGCATGGGGACATGAACAGTGTGGATCTAGCCTCTAACAAACTGTTGACTTTCAATCAGCGGTAAAAACAAACAAACAAAACCAAAAAAAGAAATCTGCATGCCACCTGTCATCTGTTGAATGCATAGCTGTGTGTCGTCGCTCTGTTGTTTCCCTGCAGCACTGGCATATTTGATCATGCACCCCCCCCCCCCCCCCCCCCCCCCAAAAAAAAGAGAGACAAAAGCTGAAGACACCTGCTGCGGTGCGCAAAACCATGTTTTTTAATTTGTTGGTGCGTAAAGTGCTCTTTACGGTAATCGACTGTTTTGATACTGGTTATGCATCAAGTGCATGATTTATTGATCTTTCTCTCTCGCTCTCTTCCCGTTTAAACTCTGGGATGGCGAACTGAGCCTCTGAATCCACAAGTCTCCAGTCTGGGAGCTGCTTAGACACACTCTTGCTTTTTTTATTTCAACCACAGCCAGTGGTTTCATGTGCAGCTTTTGTTTATTCTGAATTGTAAACCGAGTTCATCTGTTATATATTCTGCTTATTAATTAATCCCCCCCCTCCACCCCTTGTTTCTTTTGAGAGCAGGCATTTCAGTATGCACCGGGAAAGTTATGAATTATTCATCGCGTGCTTTTCAGGGTAGAGTGGAGATACATGCAGCTCTGGCATTGTGACGGCGACAGAATCATGTTTGCAGGGGGGGATCAGGCTGGACCTGTGCAGCCGAGTTCAGACGGAGTCCAAGGTTACTCCGGGTAGTAGCTCATTTCCAGCTTCTGGGGATTGATCTGGACGTGCCACGCTGCAGCTCGTTGACAGCGAGGAGACATGCACCGCCACTCGAAACAGAGAGAGATCACATGGTGAACATAAAGCTCCCGTGGCACGGTGACACCTCCTCTTCCACGCTGCACCAATTGTGCAAGGAGAAGGGGAGGAGAAGAGCCGGAGAATTTCTAGGAACTGCAGCAGAAAAGATACGGCCGTCATCTAAATAATTCAGATTGTCAGATGGGGATGTATGTAGGCTACGTGGGCCTGGAAAGCTGTTTTATGATTCAATTCTTTGTCACTCACAAAGAGTCTGGTGTTTTAAAAGTTTAAAGAGTCATACAGTATTTCACATGCATGGTTCTTTCTTTTTCTTCTTCTGGAGATGAGGTCGAGCAGCAGGGTGATTTATGCTTTAAACCAGCGGAGAGTCTCCTCTTAAGTGGCGACTGTCCATTGTCTCGTGACAGAAACCACAATTCGTAACCTTTCCCATACTCCATTACCGAGGGCAGCAGTTGAGTAATGAATATCAATTTTACTCTCCTTTCCCTTTCAGAGCCATTTCTCTTTGGTCCAAGCTTTCAAAGTCATCCTTTCTCTGGCTAGCAGCCATTAGTGGCTGAACCGCCGCGGAGCAGGGTTCAAGCTGTGATGTCCAAACACACGGGCAAGGCTTTAAATGTCGGATAATGGTCTCCACTGTATTATATCTCACATGCATGTTAAGCAGCGTCCGGAGTGTAAGGTGATCTATCGCTATTTTGTTATCACAAGACGGTCCAAGCTGGGAGCAAGTATGCTAACTTGCATGCATGACAATGTGTTAACGGGTATAATTGTCAATCTTTATGTTTGCATGTTAATATTAACTAATTAGCACTAAACACAAAGTCGAGCTGGAGCCAAAGGGAATGCAATTAGTTTTACAGGTATTTCTTCATAATTCTCTACAATATATTTGCATTAGATGAAAGGGTTAAGGAATCGCTCACATTAATGCCTGTACCAAATTTCATAAAAATCCCTCCTATATCTGTTGAGATATTGACTGATATCGCCATTGCATAGAGCATGGACGTAAACAAGGAAAGAGTATAAAAATCTGTATTCATTTGGGGAGAAAAAAAGCTGAAAAATGACAAAATAAATTAGTTAAATACATCTTGGATCAAACTCAAGGTTTAAGGTAAAAACATGATTGTGTTTGTTGAATCCGTCTCCAGTCTTTGTTTTTGTCGTCGTGAATGAGCTCACACTGTAGATGGTTGTTGTTGTTGTTGTTGTTGTCGCGTGGATTCCTCCAACACGCTGGCCTGAGAATCTGTTATCTCCCCACAGCTTGGTTGACAGGCTCCTCATCACACTTAGGGGGTTTTCGGTCCGACAGAATCCGCCTCGTGCACAAACGGCTCCGGCCACGCCGACGCGCGTTAAACTGTCTCTAATTTAACACGACAGAGACTTGGACGGTGAACAAGTACGACAATCTCGCCGTTCCTCCCCCTTTGGTGATTATTCAGCAGGCGCTGTGGTTTTGTTTGTGTGTGAGTGACTGCTTCGACCAAACTAACCGTGTTGATGTAACATGCCATTTCAAAAACAGAAATTGATCTAATTTCACACGTCGTTATGGCTCTTCAGTTCAGCCTGAGTATGTCATTTCCATCCACAAGTACTAAAGCATCACGAGGAAGCCTTTCTAGAAGGCTTCAGGAGATGGAGGGGGGGGGCTGTAGTTAGTATTCCCACCACCGATCACATGACCCCTCTCTCAGAGGGAAGGTGAAGGGTAGGGAGGATGGGACCAGGGCGCCGAGGGGAAGAACATGGGAGCGCAGGGAGGTAAAAGCTTTGATGGAGCGCATGTTGTGGTGGTGCTCCGGTAGACCCCACCTCCATCAACCGGTGTGTGGGGGGGGGAGAGTGGCAAGGAAACAGTGATGGATACATCCTGTAGCATTAAGCTGGAGTGTGCATTATATATTAACGGCCCTTCTCTGCAGAGAGGGAGAGAAACCTGACCGGAGAGGAGTTAAGGGGAGGTGTAGGAGGAGTGGGGGGTGTGTGGTCCAAAGGGACGTAAAGACATGTACAAGTATACACCATGTACACACACACATGCTTTTTAATACTCGCTGTCGTGTCGTTTATGACATTAATGATATAATATGTCATTTTATGAAAGCTAACTTGCTAACAAGTGGCTAAATGTACGAAAAAAACCACCAAGCTGCAACTGTGGCGTTTAGGCTTAAGTTATCTTTTTTTTTTTTTTTTTATTTATGATTTTATTAAAAATCACAAAAGTCGTCGTGTTTAATTTGTGATCTTGCCAAACGAAGCTACTTTCCTGAAATAATCCAATAAAGAAAAAATCCCATTGGCTTTTTATCGAGGGAACTCATGCGACGCTAACGTCACACTATTCCTGGAGTTTTGGGTGACGAGGTGCATCATGGGTAGAGCTATAGCGAGGAAACAATCAAAAGGCAGCTTGATGCATTTTACGCATATATATATATATATATATATATTACATATTGCACATTTTCTTCGCCGTTCTCATGCTGGAAAGTCTGTTTGCATCCAGCGAGTATTCCACGAATGATTGGAAACGACACCCTGAAAAAGATTCCTCATGCATTTGAATGCTCCTTGTTTTAAGCTCACATTATATCTGATACTAGCATGTCTCAGGTGGAGTGGCTTCTTACGGCCTCATTAACCTCTAAATAGTCCATAAACATTAAAATCCAGCTGTTCTCCTCCATCATAATGAAAGACGTTGGTGTCTTTCCACGTATTGGCGATGGTTTCCTCTCCCTGTGTGCGTTTTGGCCGGTCCAGTCAGAGCAGTCGGCTCTCCCAGCCAGTCTCCATCTATCACTGTGGCTTAATTTAATCAGGACCCACGTCTCAATCAGAAACTGGGGTTGGCCGCCGCTCCCGGCCAGTCGCCATGCCACCGGCCGGCCAGCCACACTGAAACCACTCAGAGAGGAAGGGAACGAGAGACGGACAGAACGTATAGGGAGAACAAAGTGGGCATGAACGACGAGACGAGATAAAAAGGAAAGCCGATGCTGCGACTCCCACAGTGTGTCGGTCTGTCTGTCTGTGTGGTGCGATGGAGGACAGACGGGCCATGTGTCTGACCATGCGTTTGTGTTGCAGCTCTGCCTCCGAGGACTTGGGCTGCAGGCGTGGAGACTTCAGCAGGAAACACTACGGCTCGGTGGAGCTGGTGAGTGCCGCCCACAATGCACACTTTTGTGTCCCAGCGTCTCCTCATCCTCTTTTCCCCCCTCCTCATCCTCTTTGTCGATTCTCCTCCTCATCATCACCTCCCCTCCCTCTTCTGCCTCTCTGTCTCTCCCTCTGTTATTGCCTTCCCCTCTCTTCCGTTGGCATGGACGGACAACAGAGGGGGGACTGATGAGTCATGACGTACTGGGTGTGGTCCAGGGATCGCTGCTCCACAGTGATGCAGGACTCTGAAGTTCATTTTGTTTTGAAAAGCTGCAGCAGAGTGTGTGTCTTTGTGGTTGATTACAAAGCTGTTGAGTCATTATTGCTGTGTGTGTGTGTGTGTGTGTGTGTGTGTGTGTGTGTGTGTCTGCACATCCCTCCCCTGTGAGCCCTGTGTGTCCCGATAGCTCGGAGGGACAGGAAGTCCTCGGGATTCACACGGCGATGGTACTTCCTGCCGGAGACATATTGTGGGTTTGTCCGCGAGCGCCGCGCACCACGTGTGCGTCTGATTAGTGTTGAGGAGAAACCACATGCTGCCTATCAGCACAGGCAGACTGGCAACACACACAATGCTGCAGTGTGTGTGTGTGTGTGTGTGTGTGAGAGAGACGTATCCAAACACTGTGGTGAGTGTGAGCCAGGATGAGTTGGCTGATAGCGTCAATATTCAAAGTCTCCCATCACACAGCGGCGTGAGGCGCCGGTTCCTCTTCCTCGTGTGCCGGCTTCTTCATCTTCATATCCTGCACTATTATATTTTTATATTTATCGAGCTCTCCTGTCGTCTATTATGATGGATTAACTATCAGACTGGTTGTATAATGGATGATAGGATTGTAAACAGGTTTCCCAGGTCCGCCTGGTCCCTGCAATTCATAATTATTGTCATGCATTTTCCATTAATTTATTAGTTGACTTTATTCCATGTTGCATAATACAGTGGAAACGTCTTAAAAGGATCCCGTGTCTGGGACAGAATCATTGCTACACAAATGCTGTTTCAATAATTCACTTATAGTAATTACATAAACCGCTTAAAGTGTTATTTTGGGGTGTTTTTGCAGACAGGACAACGTATGGGAAACAATTTAAAACGGTGATTTTGTTGCTTGTTTTTGTTTTACATTACTCCCATGATGCTGTGCTGCGTGTACATCGACCATAACAACAATAACAACGTCTCTATGATTTCCTATTTGGCCTCAGTGTAAGTTCATAAGGCCAATTAGAGGAGCTAAGGAATGATTGGTCATTGAGACTCGATGTCGCTTTAAGTAGAAATAATTGAATTAATACCATGACATATCTCGCATAAATCTTTTGAAAAGGAGCGTGTTTTTAATTCCAGAGGGAAAAGAAGAGAGAAACTGTCTGTGGTTTCTTTGACAGAAGAACGGCAGCGTTTGATGAACTCGGGGAGGAGAAGCACATGACGTTTTATCTTTGGTCCTCCGCGGTGGAATTAAGACTTTGTTGTTTTCCTGTCGGATAGAGAACTTATAAATGCTGTGTGACCAAAACGAGGGGAAAGTGTTTTTGTCAACCTCAAACGAGACCTCCGGGGTTCGGTTTGTGCAAAGGTCGCGAGAGATTTAAGTCCTCATGCCTTTTAGCCAACAAACGGCTCCTTATGTTGACAGAACTGCCACGTCGTAAAATTAGGAGTGTGATCCTCGTACTCCAGAATATCCAAACTTCTGATATCGGATAAAAGGAAGTCTCACTTTGAAGACATTAAGCTTCTTGCTGACATATATGGGCGATATTAAGCAACATATTTGTTTTTAAGCTATAAGATGTCCTGCTCAGTGCATATCTTGACATGAAAGGGATTTCTTTTTTTGTTAAAAGACTGCCAATGTTGGGCGAGCCAGATTATAATATACAAGATGCAATTTATTAAACAGACGTCAAATGTACTTAATGTCATTTTATAAGATCTTAAGACTCTTAAATCTGAGTTTATGCAGTCTTTTCCTTTGTTTTCTCTCTTCGTTAAAATGAGTTGAGAAAATGTACAAAAACTAAATTCCCCACACAGTCCTCAAAATAAATGTTAGACTAGAGACTACAATAAAGTACATTTACTCAACTCTCCAATGACATTTTCTATAAATCGTATTGGTTTAATGATTGAAAGCCTTCCTCAAACTGCCTGGATCTAAATCTGGAAGAGAAATACAAAATCTTTTCAATAATACTTAAGATATACAGTATGTACTAGATATATGTTTAATATAACATATTAACAGTCAACACATTCATGAATGGTTTGTCCATAAAATCAGTCCTATATTCCTCCTCAAATTGTTAAACATAAAAGAATCTATATATTAAAGATACATTTAAGGAAAACATTCCACTATTTTGGCAAATTGAACTATAAATCTTCTACAAGAGTCGATTATTCTATCTATTACAACTACAAATCCCTTCAGCCTTTGTGTTGCATGTTTTCTAGTCACGATTCCAGGCGTTTTTTCAAATATCTCAACACAAGTGGGAGATACAGATTCTAAGCAGGGTCTCCCTAATAAGACGGACCGGCGTAAGCAGTCGTGACTCATCCCGTGTGTTTTATTTTTGGCATCACTGAAGTGGCGGCAGGTGATTGCCAATAACGGCAGGTAGCTCTTCAGACACCGTCGTACTGGTGTGATTCACTCCAGCCGACACGGACGTAGAAGAATAAAGGTCCCGCCGTCTTGTAGAGTCCTTACGGACAGTTTGAAGTCGATACTCCTCAAAGTGCGTTTGATAAGGAAACCTGAAGTTGCAGCAATCAGGGACGCTTTTGAAATGCACAAGTGCCTCTTTCCTGTGCTAATGAGGCGTGAGGATGGCTTTCAGTAAACCTATTCTGCCTCATGAGCATCGCATCTAGAGAAGGGATTTAAGGGTGTGACGAATAAATGATCTAGAAATACTCCACTGCAAGTATTTCACATCAAATCTCTCCAAAGCGGCAGCGATGCAAAGTTGCAACAGTTATTCAATAAAAGGTTTGAATAGATGAACTCGGGCAAAGGAACAGTTACCAGGATGAGTGAATTGTTGTATAGCCAAAGCTACTGTAAGCATTCCCCCTGGTAGACGGTTAGGTAGTGTGTATGTCTAGGGCTTTTATTGTGAAAGGTAAGAACAGAAGCCTTTCAAAAGTTCAGAAACATTTCATTTGTTTCAATAATTAGGTAAAAATAATAGCTGGAACTAGAGGTATTTCCCTTCTTTTGGTCATGTGAATGAAGGCGAGGGAGGCGGGGTTTAAAGAAATGCTGCTAGCTTTCTCTATCGGCCCAGTGATGCAGAAGATAGCCGGAAGTTCCTGGTTTTTCCGTCTGAATTCTTTACACGGAGGTCAAACTATTTTTTGCTTCACGCACCAATGAGCAACATCCAAAGGAACCAACGCTGTTCTCTTCATGCATCCATGGTTGCCGTGCAACATTTTCACTAAAGAAAAAGAATAGATGAGGCTCCTTTTGCACGTATTTAGTCATAAACCAAAGTATTGGACACCTCTACGTGATGATGGCGATCAATTACAAGTCAGGGGCGTCAAATTCTACAATTCACCCTTTAGGGAGCCCGTATCTAAATATCATGGCAATCCATCAAGATATTTAAAAACAACTCATGGAGGCGCTACAGGAAAAGTCAGGGGGCTCCTTAAAGTCATTAGAATTTATCTTCAGGGAGACATTCATGTCTGTAGGGACTTTTATGGCAATTCATCCCATAATTGTTGAGATATTTCACTATAAACGACGGACTGACAGTCACCTCCATTCACTCATCGGCTCAGTATTCATGCACTCACCAGTTCACCTCACTGGAACATCCAGCTGCTCTGAATAACACTGATGCTCCATGATGGCGTCTCCATGATGGCGTCTCCATGATGGCGTCTCCATGATGGCGTCTCCATCCACAGAAGGAGACAAACACCAAGGCGGCTCTCGTCTTGTCACTTTGTTCGGTGACAACTCTGCTGATGAAAGCTTAATTGCGTGTCGCAGCTGAAGCCGACGACAATTAAACCCGTTACATCCCGACTACGACGGCTCGGAGAGAGTGACGGTGTGATTTTGGTTATTTTTTTTCTTTTCAGTGAATTGAATTGTCTTCATTTAGGACTCACAGATGGAGACGGTGACAGATGTGTTGGGTGTGTGTGTGTGTGTGTGTGTGTGTGTGTGGCGACTGCGTCTGTTGGTGTGCTTGCTGATGATTAAAGCGAGGCGGTGTAAACAGCGGCCACTGTGGCCACGAGTGGTAATTACAAGATAACGGCAGATCAAGGTTCCCTCTCATGAGGTCCGACGCGTTTGATTCTGATTTAATTAAATGCAGTTTAACAGTAGAGAATGTCATTAAGTCTGTTTCAGAAAAACGTATGTATCTAAAGTCATAGCTAAGCTAACATTAGCCACCATAACACATTCATGGATATAATCATAATCTGCCTACGAGGAAGCATTTTATCGCTTTAAATAGCCCCATTCATAGTCATTGCTCTATAAACACACACACACACACACACTGAGGATTTAGCTCACCATTGTTTGCCATGCAGATGTTTCCTCCTGGTTATTGCCTGGGATGCTCATGGGGAGGTTTTTCTTAAAGCGCCGTCATCTTTCATCGCCATCTACTCTTAGAGGTAGTTCAGTTTCTTTTGTTTGACGCTTAAACGTAGCTACAGGGACCGGTCGCAGCTTCAACCTGGTGCCCAGATGTTGTTGCAGTTCCTCTAAACGCTGTGTCTTGGTTCATTTTTCTTCCACTTCTCATTTTTACGACCCTTTCTGTCTCTTTAGGACACGGCCGTGTTTCGCCAAAACAAAGTGATGCAAAATAAATAAATGTTGCATCCTTGAATGGAATTAACGTCCAGCATTCACTGTCTTTGGGTGTCTCTCTATCCTAAAGAGAATACGGTTCGGAGCGTGAAACGATTCTCTCCCTCCGTTTTTTGATTTGTCTCTCCATCCTCCCGCTCCCATTTGATCTGATTCATAACTAATAGTCAATTAAAGCAGCTGATGCATGGCTGCCACTTGTGATGGCTTCCCTGCAGCATCTGCCCACTCCTGAGGGGCCCTTAAAGCTGCTGCACCATGCTAGTGTGGCCCCCAGGCTGATTGGGTGGCCCCCGATGCCTTCAGCACAATGACAAAGATCAGTCACCACCAGTGTTGTCGTCGGCCGATTAGCGGTCGCGGCGCTGTTGATGTGTCTAACGCCTCGGGGCGGCGACGTAGCTAATAAGGTGCAGTCGATGGCGACGTGGCAACCGGCATCAACGTTGTTTGTCTTTGATTTACAATTTTCACCTCCTTAATTTCTGCTCCTTCACTGGTCGTCGGGGTTGCTTTTTCATGTCATCATGCATTACACGTCGTTAGCAGCAGGAGTCGACATGAGAGAGGCTTTCTGCATGCATGTAGAGTTTGTTTGATCGCAGCTGGACAGAGAAGAGAAATGTCGCCTGTTAGAAGACTACATTCATTAATAATTTAAAAGATATGTACGGATGTATTGCTTGGTTTTCTTAGTCAAGCCCACTAACAAGCATCCTCTGTGTATTCAAAGATGTAGTTTGTTCGCCAAAATAAAAATAAATACAGTGAAACCACAATGGACTTCTGTGGGACGGATGAGTCAGGCTTCCACTGCACAGTCAATATTTGTTAGTAGGTTGAGATAATTGTTTTTTTTTTTTTAGGGTTGACGTCCTGCAAGAGGTCTTGAAACGATAGGTCGCTTTGGGGGAAAAGATGAACGAAGCACTGTAGAGAAATAAAGGTCCATTTTTGATATTTGTTCACCACACTTCAGGATTTCAGTCGCCACGTTTCACTTCCTCCTCCAAATGCAGCCGCTGTCGTATTTTTAACTCTCAACTGTCTGACTGTCTGTGTGACACACGGAGACACACAGCTCAGACTTCATCATCTTCATCTTCCTCTACTTCTACTTCTTCATCATCTTCTTTGCTTCTTCTTCTTTGTCTTCTTATTATTCGTTTTCTTTTCTTTGTCTTCTTCTTCGTCTTCTTCCTTTCTGCCTCTTTTTCATCTCCCCCCTAATTTCCTCATCCTTCCCTCAGACTGCACCTGCCTCTCTTCATCCCCCCCCCTCTGCTGCACTTCCTCTCCCGCTCTTCCCACCGACGCTCCAGCGTTCTCTGCCTTCCTTGTGAGCGTGCATGAACAGACCCACTGATGAGATCAATTATCTATCGGCAGTCACAAAAGTATTGATTTTAATACCACAACACACACACACACACACACACACAACACACACACACATCCCTCTTTCTCTGCACTGCAGTGCTCTTTTGTCCCGTGGTCCTTGGGGAAATCAGAAGCGCTTTGAGTACGCCTTGAGCTCGATTGTGTTTGTGGAATGTTCAAGTCATGCCCTAAAATGGAAGCTGTTTAAGTGTGTGTATAAGGGTGTGTGTGTGTGTGTGTGTGTGTGTGTGTGAGTTAAAAGCAGGAAAGCTTTTCCCACGGGGTTACGCATCGCAGAGGGCCGCTATTATTCTTTTATCATTCGGCTTTTTTGTTATCATTACACATCGCTCTTTCCTCTCTCTTCCCCAGCGACCTCATCCTTCATTCTGCCCCCCTCTCTCTCTCTATATATATATATATTATATATGTGTGTGTGTGTGTGTGTTTTGATGCCCCTTCTCTTTTCTCCCTGCCCCTAAACCCTCGGCTTTTGCTCCCCAGCAGAAGTGAGGTGTTTTATGGGTTGTTTGTTAAAGCGTAGCAGCAGAACGGGCTGCCCCCTCTCTCTCCCTCCGGCCCACTGGGGAATCGTTGGAGTGCAGCTCCCCCCCCCCCCCCCCCCCTTCTTTGCCACTCTTCTGTTGTATGATTATTTATTTTTTTTAAAAGCAGTGGCTGCTCGATGCATGCATGAGTGTGCACATAGACGCACATGCGGACTCCCTGGAGCACTTAATGGCTCCTCTCTCCAGCTATTTTTCCTTCTTTCACCCAAAAACAGCAAGAAAAAGCCTTTTCACACACACACACACACACACACACACACACACAGCAGCACAAACACCTACCTAAACTCACATTTAACACAGAATGTCACAGATTCCCCCCCCCCCCTCTGTTCACATGGAGGCGGCGCATTGCTGTGTTGAACGCTGCATTGGTCTCCCCTCCATTATCCTGCGATTGGACAGTTAATGTTGCAGGAGGCGAGAGAGACACGCAGGGAGATAGAGGCCTGTAGCGTGGAAACTCATTCACTCACACATAAACGCTGGCACATACCACCGCACCGGGAAAGCATGCCGGATATTGTTGTTTTGGGGCCTATTAATATGCATACGAAAAAAGGAGAGAAGATAGAAATAGTGAATCTTTAGTCGATTGACAGAAAGAGAAATGGCAAGTATTTTGACAGTGAATTCATCATAAAAAATTTTTCTATCTGGTTCCAGCTTTATTGATCCTGAGGGAAATTCAGCGTTTGATGTTTTGCTGCGTTGTCTTATATGATAGCCGAATGTTGAGCTTTATGTCACACAAAACAAGCAATTTGAAGATATACCCTTCTCATTGCCATTACTTTTTCTGAAGGCATGCAGAGTAAATATTTGGCAGATTAACTGATAAAAAAACAAACATAATTGCTCTTTGCAGCGCTCGTTTGTTACATAAAAGCAATAAACCGACTTTTAAAACATGGATGATGCACGACGACTTGAGTCGGCCGTTCACATCTGAAGTATTTTAAGTTTAATCATTTTACATGATGTAGAAAGACCATTTCTTTTCTTGTCTTTTAGCCATTTGGTGTACAATTATTGAAAAATGTGTTATCTTATTTGAAAGTACATAGAAGTTGACTGTAATTCCACGTGATTGGTTTGAACACTAAAGTCAGCGTGACGGTTATTTATGATTTTATTCAGAAGGAACGTTCTGAATGCTCTCTACGTCGTAGTGTCGTATAATAATGATGGTTATTTGCCATCGTGTTTTCAGTTTTGCTGACAGAATACTACGGAACTTGAGTCGGAGCTGTGGATGACGTGTTTACATGCCGCCGTGTCCTGGTTTCTATCGGAGCACACGTGTGCAGCGTGTAAACACATTCATCGGCGAAGGCTTAAATATTGATTTTGCGTCCATGGGAAAGTGGTTTGCACTCTCTCTCTCCTGTTTTGATGAGCGACTAATCGTTTACATCATTTTTCAAATCGAAATGACAGAAAATAGACGTTTCCAGCCTCTCGAATATAAAGATGTCCTGCTTTTGGAGGGTTGGTTGGACGAAAAGAAACATTTTGAAGATCTCACCTAGGAGGAAGGCACAATGGGATGGATTTCTCTGTATTTTATCATCTACCCTATTAACCGAGACAATAATCTGCGGATTAAGCAGCCGTGAAAATGTTCCTGCCTGATATTTACGGCGCCTGTGTGTAAAAGGTCAGTTACATTTAGTGGCTTTCAATCTTCAGCCCCTGTCTCCGAGGGAAACCTCCTCTTCATCCTCTTCTTGCTCGGCTCCTCCTGAACGTTTCGGGCCATCTGGACGTGTCACAGCGTATGCAGAGGGATGCCAACTCTCCTTTTTTTTTTTAAATATACATGTGGGCAGAGCAGAGACCTCTATCGGCCAAGGGGCCGCAAACATAAAGCACGACAGCCGAGGCGGTCAAAGAGCAGAGGGTAAAGACGCAGAGGGAGGAGAGACTGCGGTCCGTTGCCTGGCAACAAAATGTAATTCGGTGATGGGGGGGATAAAAAGGAAAAGAGGACGTGGAGAGGAATAGATTGAAGATGGGGGGTTTAGGTGTCCACATGGATGAGAATCAGGCGGCTAATGCTGAGCTCTCGGCCTCACCTGTAACATGATTATCTATAATAATATATGTAACAGCGTTTTACTTTAGTCACACCAAGATCAGATCAAGATGGCATCATTGGCTCCAGCGTTACAGGTCTGAGAACACACACACAAAAAACATTATCCATGTACTCAAACCAATAAGCCATTATGCTTCCATATAGATATAATTATTATTAGCTATAATGACTCTTCGGTGATGGTAATGCTGTGTGGGCCAGTAAAAGTACAGTTTGTATGTACATACAGAGGACATGTTCTGTTCTCACTCTTCCAGGATAATTAAATGTCCCCATTCGCTCCCGTAATGTCTGAGTGAGTCAGCAAGAGACGGATAATTGAGGCGATAAGTAAGAAAGAAAGAGGGGGAAAATACAGCATGAAAACGGTTATTTTTTTTACAGCGAAGGCAATCATTGCAAAGACTGGAGTAATTACCGACGGGTTAAGAAGCGTGGAGAGACGAGGGGAAACACGGGGGACGGCGGGCGAGGACGGATCACGTTTCCCAGGTCTCAGGCCGCCGCGGTCACATGGAGGCGATATCGTCCGACATCGCTTCCCCTTTTTTATTCCGAATGTATTTATGACCTGCTTATTACTGTCTGCAACAAGTCACGGTTTGTCACACAAGTCTAATTTTAAACCTGTCTCCCCCCCTCTCTTGTGTCTGTCTCCCTGTCTCCCTCTCAGCTAATTTCCAGTGACGCAGATGGGGCCATACAGAGGGCAGGGCGCTTCAGGGTGGAGAATGGCTCGTTGGATGAGGTCAATACCATATAATACACTTTTGCCCCCCCCCCCCTTCCACTCAGCCTTACATACTGCTCCCACTAACCTCAGTGAATGGGCAAATTATCTGTAATTATGGTGATTTTCGGGGGTTGCCCTAAAGAAAAGGTGATGCTCAGACATCTACATAGGAATAATTTAATATTAAAGGACACTTAATGTATTAACAGTTTAAAGGAATAGATGTTGGGCAAGTTAGATTCATATTACTCCCATGTCTGTCTGCTAAATAAAAACCTAGAGCCAGGGGATGTCTTACTAGCTTAGCTTAGCTTAGTTTAGCTTAGCTTAGTTTAGCTTAGAAATGGCACTAACACATTATGTTGTTTGGTTAATCCGCCCCAAAAAAATCACTTATTGGTTTTACTAAGCATCACCTGCTGGAACTATTACACCCAAGGTAGTCATGGGAACGAGTGTTAGCATACTTAGCTGCTAGCTTACATCTGCATGCTAATACAACACCACAGTGCTATTGAGTTGCTTATTAAAGTCAGAAATTCCATTTTTTAAAATCTTTTTATCTGAAAAAATAAATGTGAGAGGACATGTTATCACTAACTGAAAGACCCGCATTTTTTACATTTGATATATTATATATGAAAGCTGTCTTATAATATCAACAGAATGTATTGTATTGTTTTCTTACAGCACTACTATTTTTCTACGGATTTTTACAGCCAGCTTCCTTTCTTACATCCTCAACGTCAAATTACCAGATGAGAGAAACATGACAGCGTTTAATTATTATTTTTAATTAATTCATTATTAATATGGAAGAAGGGTTATGGAGAAGGGGTGAGAGTAAATAAGTTCTTCTTCTTCTCACTCCTTTCCGAACTGTAAAGAAAAAAAAATAAGTTATGATTTTCATTGCTTTGAACGTCTAATTGTTTGACTATTTTTATTTTTTTATTCCTATTTTAACAAATAAACAAATAAATATGTATTTTTTTTTTTTTGCTTTTTAATGTCACTTACATCTTGGTACGGATTATTAAAAGCAATCACAACAAAGAGACTCGTGCTGCCACCGTTTGGTCGACTAATCTACTCACTAAATGGCCGCAGCCCGCCGTGTGCACGAAGCTTTGGCTGCAAAGTATTGTGAGCTTTTACTGCAGCATTGTGTCACCGTTTCCCACCGCTGTGCCTTCAAGCTGTGACCATCCCGATGACAACGTGGTGTGTGTTTGTGTTACAAACAGGCTTTGGACTACACGCCGGGAACCTGGAGGAGAACCGACGTCCATCTGGAGAATCCAGAGTACCACACCAGATGGTTCTTTAAATACTTTCTGGGAAAAGGTCAGTGCGGCTCTGTTGTCCTATGTGTAAAAAACAAACACTCACATGGGGGTAGAGAGAGAAATAAACCACACTGAATTTCCTCCCGGGTCGCCTCTTATCTTATGAAGTCAGCCTCGTCCTCACACGGCCCTCCTCTTCATCGAGGCCAAAACATACCAGCGTCCAACCCTATCCCCAATGAGAGTCTCAACCACACTCTAATCCCACACACCGCCCACGAAGACGCACACCGCCTCGCCACCACCACCACCACCACCAGACGAAGCTCGCCTCCGACAGATAACGCAATTAAGATCGGAGCTTCGGCTTCTGAAATGAGCCCGGCGCCCAGAGGGAGTCATTTACAAGACGTCACCTGCTCCTTCGCCTTTCTGACCTTATCATCATCTCGCCATCCCCTCCTTTAACCCTGTGCAACAAAAGACGGTTGTCCGGGGGTTTTCCTCACCGTGACTTGAGTCAGGAGGAATGGCTTGAGCTCAGAAGCTTGAGATAAAGGATGTATGGAGGTCATTCTAAAGGGAAGTTGGAGGGTGTAATCACGGTTACGGGCATGGGCAGGTTTAAAACAAGCAACGTCTCCAGAAAGCTGGCTCGACCCTGTTTTGGACAGCAGCTGAGCCATCTGTGTCTCACAGCCTGAGCAGAGCTGACTTCCTCGTACAACACCACACATTATGAACCGTAGGCCAATTATTCTATCGCAAGCGCTTCCTGTCTAATAAAGCGTCCCTTACAAAGACTTAAATTCACAAATCTCTCAATGATTACTTAAGAATAAAGCGGTTTGACCTCGTTTGTTTCCCCTTGATTTTCCTGATTTGATTGTGATTTGCTTTCTTCTCACACAAAGTATATATAAAGTGAGGCCCAACCTTGCAAAGTCATCGCTCACCTGAAGCATAAAAACATGGTTTAATGAAGAATAACGAGAGGTTTTTTAAAAAAAAAAATGAATAGAGAAGGACAATTAAATTGTGGAATGAAGAAAGCTTCAGAGGAGGACAAAGACAGGGACGGCAACGCAGCCAGAGATCCTGTGTCTAATTGGGTTTGGAGGTCTGTTCGACATTGTTTCCAGAAGATGTTACCCTGTCAACCGGAGGAGCAGACGCATGAATGTGTGACTAGAGATCTTTGTCTGTTCCCTTTAGGGAGGAAGGGAGATAAAAGAAAGGAAGATACAGAAAATAATAAAATAGAATAAATAGGAAGGAGGACAAAAGGGCAGGCCAAGATAGCAAGTGGATGGAAGAGTGGTGAATACCTAAATGTTTTTGTGGCGGATGAGAAATAATCACAACTCTTTTTGTGTCGCTGTATAGATGTTTCTGTATGATCTCTGTCTCCAGTCCACCAGAACTACGTGGGTACGGACGCAGAGAAGAATCCCTTCTACCTGTCGGTCGTCCTCTCGGACCAGAACAACCAGCGGGTCCCTCAGTACAGAGCCATCCTCTGGAGGAAGACGGTGAGTTTGGTCTGCACACCTCACAGCAACCACTCGGATGCAGTAGTCCTGTATTCAAACTGCTTAAAGGTCTTTTTATGTGTGCATTTTTCTTTATATTCTGCACACTCATGCAAAAAGCGGTGAAATAAGAAGTTTATCTCGTAAACATGGATGTAAACAATGCGGGATGTAAGAATCGGCTGTTTTGGGAGGGAGGGGATGCACTCAACACATTATGTTCGTCTTCAAGGACACACCATCCTTTTTCTGAAAGATAACCTTTGTATGTTTACAAGAAAACTCCACGGGTCACCTATGAATACAAGTATGAATATTATCAGCATTAAAAGTAAAGAAAGTGGAGCTGCAGGGGTTAAACTAGCCGCCGTGCCGGGAACGTTGTTAGACTGTTAATTGGGATATGTGTAAGTAGTATTTTACTGTCGGGTTCAGGCCTCCTCCAAAAGGTCAAAAGATAAATTTGTGGTTTGTCAGATTATTAATGGGGTATAAAAAAAAAAAAGTTCTGCTACAACAATTCATCAGGCTTTTCTTCATTATTTCATTCTTTCATTCTTAATTATTAAACGATACATACTGTGACCTCTTTGGCTTCCAACCGTTATCTAAATGAAACCATCCGAGAAGTCTCACACGCTTTCAGTCTCCCATAAATGGAGTAAAAAAAAGCAACATTTCCACGGTGGAGGTGGAACGTGACATCAAATAATATACTCAATACTCAAGTAAACTACGAGTACCTCGTTAGTGGTTACTGGTGGTACTTTTGCTGTGTAAAATGTAATATTAGGCGGCAAAAAAGTGGCATTTTGAGGGACTGTGCTTCTCCACTTTTGAGTCACCGTGTGTTTAGGTGTGTGTGTGTGTGTGTGTTTAGGTTGTTGTGTGTTTGTAGTGTGGTGACTCAGCTCCATGAAGATAGCTTGGATTTCATTTAGGCCTCCAGCCGTATCTGCAACCTGATTAAGGTGGTGCCCCTCCGCTGCCTGATCACATTGATTTGTCTTGTTTCTGTCAGACTCTGACTGGTACAGGATGTTGTTGTTGTTGTTGTTGAACAGGACAACTTTGTTTTGCTTTGAACTGCTCTGGTTTGAATTTCACTCTGTGAAATCTCTCTCGGCTCAATCAAGAGTTTTCGTACGTGCAAAAACATGCGTCAGTTTGTAATCCCAGATCTGTGTCGTTCTTGTTTGTGGCTCAGGGCACCCTGAAGATCAGCCTCCCCTACAGCCCGACAAAAACACTATCGGTCAAGTCCATCCTCAGGTGAGCGCTGCAGCCTGGAGCTCCAACACCACACAGTTCATTCACGCTTCACATGTGAGAGTTAATACTGCTTTCATGCAAATCAGAACCTTTAAAGTCGTCCGGTTCCCAATTATTTACTTGTTGCATAGCTCTAGTGAAGAAGGGAAACGTAATTCCATTGTGTCATCGGTTTCAGGCTCCAAATAACGATTTTTAAAATTATTTTCCAGAGCTCGAGGGATGTTTATGTTGCTTTTTTTTAACCAGAGAATGTTTTTGCTGCTGATGATCATATACAAGTATCCCAATCACACGGATAACGACAGCTCTCTTGAGTGACAGATAGCAGGATATATCAAGATGCATGTAACAGGAGGTCGTACATTATGAATGCATCAGGCTGAGCAGCTCAAACTCCGAATGAGGACGAGCGGCATGAGAAATTCCCCCGTATCATGTGCAGCCCTTTGGGCTATTTGTCGTCCCTCCATGCTAAACATCCCCCTTTTTCATCCCATTACTCCTCTCCTCTTCCTCCTAGTGCGATGAACATGGACAGGTTTGAGAAAGGCCCCAGGGAGATCCTCAACCCGGAGATTCAGAAGGTGAGATTCAGTCAACATTTGGTCCCCGATCAGCAGCAACTAAGCTGTGTGATTCATCCTCCGGCTGGATAATAATTGTCCTCTTTTCCTCAGGACCTGCTGGTGTTGGAGGAACAGGAGGTATGGGGATGATACCGCTCCCACAGTACAGTATAGCTTATTCATTGATTTGTTTTCAAGGTTAGAGTCTGCTTCTTTGAAACACTTTCTTAGTTTTTCGCTTCCCAGTCACCTTCACATATCCTATTCTGGAAAAGAATATTTGATATTGTCTTAAAGCTGCAGGGGAGGAACAAAACTACACATAAAAATATAAATGAATTGTAAATAATTTCATCATTTTAACCCAGCTTTACTTTTGTAGGGATCTGTCAACTTTAAATTTGGCGTCCTGTTTGCCAAGGATGGACAACTAACGGATGACGAGATGTTTAGCAATGGTAAATCCCTCTAATGTCTTATTTATTCACCGTCCACGCCTAATAAAGGGGTAGTTTGACACTTTGGGGATTTCTCTGATACCATCTTCTCACATTTGTTTACTGTGCCACAAGATATAAGATGCCGGCTGTTTTTCGTTTCATATTTCATGTAGAAATGTGAGAGCAAACGTGGGTTTTTCCCTAAATGTCAAGCTATCCCCGTATGAAACCAGAATGTAACCTCAGCACATGAAGGTCTTTACGAACGCCCGGTGTTTGTTTCAGAGACGGGGAGTGAGAGCTTCGATAAATTTCTCAGTCTGCTGGGTGATTCCGTGACGCTGCAGGGATGGGCAGGTTACCGCGGAGGGCTGGACACCAAGAGTAAGAGCTCACATCTGCCCAGTGACAGTAAAAGGATCTGGAATATGTTATTATTCTCATTCTTCTGCTTCTGTCTACAGATGACACGACAGGAATTAAGTCCATCTACACAGTGTATCAGGGCCATGAGCTCATGTTCCACGTGTCCACCATGCTACCCTACTCTAAAGAGAACAAACAGCAGGTGGGTGTCTGCATGGGAAACTGTGTGTTTATGCCATTGTCATTTTTAGGCAACCAAGAATAGAATATTCTCAATTAGCAGATGATGAAATGATGAAATTTAGTTCAGATTTCATTCATTGTTATGATTTAAAATCGAAGATTCTCCAAAACGAATGACAATTCCATCCGCTCCAGTTGTACTCTGTGTTTCGTGCTAATTAGCAAATGATGGTTTAGGATGTTAAAAATGTCCTCTCTAGACGAAGGAAAAAGAGACGAAAGGATGTTATTGCTTTACTGTAGAGCTCCATTCTGTTATGCCAATATTAGTGAGGATGATTTAAAAGCGCCGCTGCTTAGCAGATCTGACACATAATTGGATTTCTTCTTAAGAAAAAAAGTCTGACGGTCAATAACGAGGAGCGTCTGTCGCTCGTCTCCACTTGAGAGACAGAAACTCTCATCATCGTGGGAAAGAATATGATTGTATTTCACACCTGAAGCTCAGAGTCACACTTGAGCTTGATTTGGGAAGTTGCGGTCTTAATTTCACCCCTGATGCTCGAAGAGAGGCTGGTTTTAAAAACCAAAATGGTGTGTACTCTTGGTGTGCATTTGGGTCTGATTGAGGCCTTAAATGAAGGCTCAGTGTCCAAAAACAGAGATGGTTCATCCTAGGGGGAGCATCAATGTGCTCGTTACATTTCACTGCAAAATGTGTTTTAGGGTTTTGGATTTCATTGGATGCTTTTAAGCATTTTTCAGGATATGTTGTCATGAAGTAGTAGATTTTGGCTAAAAAAAATCAATAAAAATGCTACCTGAAGTTTTGAGATCAAAGAGTTGAAATGATGAGTTTATGGTGATGAGAGCTTCTCACACACACACACACACACACATTGCAGCCCTCCTCGACAACATGGTGATGCAGACTCATTAACATTAAAAGCTGCCATAATTCATGTTTGATGTTCACAGTCAAATGATGAATGACTTCACTTAATGAGAAAGGCGTCGCTCATCGTGATGATTCTACAGAAAACTAATTAACAAAGTCGACAGTTTGCCCTTTAACGCCTTTCAGCTCATTGTTTTGATTTTACGGTCCGCAGATTTACGATTTTGATTCGCTTTCATCGGCATCATTTCTGAATGCTACAGGTAGCCGTCAGAAAGCACCAAATAAAGTTTGAACCACTAAGTTTGACTTGTGTAAAAACAACAAGGTCAGCAATAATTGGTGGTAAAATGATGGATTTGCATCGAACATCATAACCCTTGTTGGAGTAATAACTCATCATCATTATCTCTGATGTACATTGCAATTAAACTACAAAATATGCCTGGAAATCATAGAAAAAAAGATCTTTATTATAACCTCAGAATCACGTTTTTAAGTTTCCTTCAGTGTCAAAGTAATGCAGTCATAGTTTTCTATACATCCGTGGATTTATTGCAAAAAGGAGCTGCTAATAGGTACTTTAAATGCTGCCAATTATAGGCTATAAAATCTGCTGGTGTGGACCAACCGCGCTATCATGAGAGACACCACAGGACACCACACGAATGCAAATTCTGTCTGCTCGATGTTTAAACCTCGTCGTAACAACTTTATAAGGTGATTATTTAGCAGTGTTGTCTTTACAGTTTGTTGCTCTGCCCTTAAGTGACCATAAAATCAATTAATCCAGGTTTAAAGACGACTCCTGTCTCACGTGAATTAGAGTGCCGGGGTTAAGTTGTCCCCGCTCTTTTCTTCTTTTTTTTTTTCCTCTCCTCATCTTGTGTCTCTTCGGTCTGTCCTCTCCCGACAGGTGGAGAGAAAGAGACACATCGGAAATGACATTGTTACCATAGTATTCCAGGAAGGGGATGACGCGTCGTCGTCCTTCAAACCGTCTATGATCCGATCGCACTTCACCCGTATCCTTCACGCCGATGATGATGGCAGGAATAAGTGAAGTGGTGATTGGGAAGAGCTCACCGATATAACAATCTTTCCTTTACGTCACCTCCCAGATATTTTTGCATTAGTTAGGTATAATAGCCAGAATGACAGTTACAGGTGAGTGCTTTTGATTCATGCCGACTTCTTGTGAAGTGATTCTGCGATCATTGCATCACATATCTGCTCTCCGTCACAGGTTGAAGATATTCTCAGAGGAGAGCGTTCCACTGTTCGGACCTCCTCTCCCGTCTCCGCCCGTGTTTACTGATCACCACGAATTCAGGGACTTTTTATTAGTCAAATGTAAGAATGCAAAGCCAAGAAAACCGCGTTCAGAATATGGCCGGCGAAATGCATTTCTAATCCCATCTCGCTTCGTCTCCTGCAGTAATTAATGGAGAGAAAGCCACACTGGAGACGCCGACGTTTGCCCAGAAGCGTCAGCGGACCCTTGACATGTTGATCCGCTCGCTCTACCAAGACCTCATGCCTGACCTGCACAAGGTACGGCAGACGCCACATTCTTTGGATGGAAATGTTGTTTTTTTTCTGCCTCCTCCTTGTCACTTCAGTCGCTGGCAGCGAGAGTTGTGTTGCTGTAATCCACTGCAGCCCCTCGGTCTGCCTCTGCATACTGCACCACACCGACCGGATACTACTGCAATGCTGACTTTCCCAGCAGGGCTCTCCCTCCTCACATCACTTTTGTTCTGATTTCTCTTGTTTTTCTCGACGTCCTCCTAACTGTGTTTCACTGCTGCTGTCCTCGACCCCCTGCTTGGGTCAGTCTCTAAGCTAAGCCCACTTTCTGCTTTCTTTTCCCCCCATCACATGTGTGTGTGTGTGTGTGTGTGTGTGGGTGCATCGGTCCACGTTTAGGTTCCTTTTTCTCCCCAGAACATGTTGAACCGGCGGTCCTTCAGCGACGTGCTGCCCGAGTCTCCGAAGTCGGCGCGCAAGAAGGAGGAGGCACGGCAGGCTGAGTTTGTCCGAATAGGACAGGTGAGGGTTTAAATGCACGCAAACACCTTCCACCTCTGCAGCAAGAAGGCAGAAACACCCACTTGTGCACATACACGGACACCAGGATATACACACACACACAGGTAGACACACACACACACACAGGCAACATGGACAAACACAAACACACCTACTGTAAAAACACTAAATGCACGTGTAAACACAGATGCTATTATGTAACCCGTCAGGATTCTAATTGTATAAACACATTAACAAAAACCATATTCACATTTTAAATGATCTTGTAACAGAAGAAATCATGTATTTCAGGTTCATATTCCATCCAAGTCTTGTCAACAAAACAATAATCACACGTATTGAAATTTGGAGTCGTAATTCTCAGCGTAAGTATAATCCGCGGTCCTTGTTTTTCGGCCTTCATCAGACACTTACTTCCACAGCGCGAGTGCATTCTTCAATTTTGACACAATGATGAGCCAAATAGAGAAACTGTGGCAGAACACTATGCTTCTCTCTTTTGTGAGGAGGATCCGTGGCTCTTTATGCCGTCGTAAAAGTCGTGAGGGCTGTAAATCCTGACAGACAGCAGAACTGGACACCTGCTTCCAGCAGAGGGTCACGTTGAAATAAACCAGCATGGGGAAACAGGCCTGCGAGCCGCAGTCATATCATCAAATCATAATTGCACCTCCGTGGAGGGTGCTGACGTAACTGTAATGACACAGGAAGTCTGAAAACACAAAGAAGAGAAATGTGCAGAGAGCTGTCCGTGGTTCTGAACCCCGCTGACCTCCGGCTTAATGGAAATGTTTTGTTGTCTGTGAGATATTAGATATATTCTTTGCACGTATGCGTGGACTGCTGTGAAATTAAGTATATTTAAACTCAAGAAGGTTACTGAAAATACACACTTTTCCAGCAGAGAAAACACACTTAAATTAGGCGAGCAAAGGCTGTACTTTTTTCTTTTTTTTGTTCTTTTTTTTTTTTTAATTAGTTAATTAAGATACGTGTTTATGCTACCAAAGTAATCCCGTCTCTGTTGTTTCCCCGTGTTTGTTATCACCTTGTTAAACCCTTGTTCTTCCTCTGCGTTTGTGTCTTTCTGCCCGGTTTCTCCGGCTCCTGTCGCTCTCTCTGCTCATAAACAAAAAGCCGAGGCATCGACACATTGTGCTGCAAAGCGTGAAAACAAAGGAAGGTAGACGTGCCGAGTCATTGATTATCCAGTTTTGTGGAGACGAGGCGTCCTCAACTCAACCGACTCTCTGTATGGCAGCACAGTATGCACACAGTGTTCATGTTGGTTCTGAGTCCTAATAGATCAGAGGATGTTATTTTTATGGATATTCTCTCGCGGACGGTGAAGCCACACTGCACTGCCAAACCATTGTTCTGCTGGTTGCTATTGATTTCATTTCCTCCAGATTGCCTGTTTATGCAGATATGTAAATAGAAAATTCTTGACTGTGCCGCTTGGATTTGGGGAAATTGTCAATCTGGTCCGATGGTTGCTGCTCGAGCGTTTGTGCAAACTGTATTGCAGTTGAAATCTCACTCAGCAGTCAGACCTTTATTTAATGTGTGATGACACCTTTTTTTTTCCCGATGTCATGATGCTTTCCACCTCTGCGAGCGGTCGTCACAGTTTCTCAGCGCCTAAAT
Source organism: Chelidonichthys spinosus (assembly GCA_029853015.1). Classification (NCBI taxonomy): domain Eukaryota; kingdom Metazoa; phylum Chordata; class Actinopteri; order Perciformes; family Triglidae; genus Chelidonichthys; species Chelidonichthys spinosus. The sequence goes on from CM056840.1 coordinate 18,030,367, forward strand.
ATGCGTGGAAACAAGGAATCAACAACGGCAGCCTGGTTGAATATTAGTAATTGCATACAAGGTGGATAATTGGGCAAGATAAAAACCACTTCAGTCCTTCTTGTACTGCATTTTAACGCATGATTCACATGCAGCACACCAGTGAGCAGTTACTTAGTTTAGTATGTGCAACCTGAAGTGACATAATTTATTCTTAAATACAGCTTTGAGGTATTTGGACACTACTTATCTCCATTGTATGCTACTTTATACCACTACTCCTCGACATTTCAGATGGAAATATTGTACTTTTCACTTTTGTGACTTTAAGATGTGACATTATAAAGCATATGAGAAACTTGTATGGTCACATTATTCCATATCTTTTTCTGTTTATGGTTTCATTTAAAGTGGTTTATTAATATTACTATTTAATTAAACGTATTTAGCCTTTTTTAAATTTTAATTTCACCAACTCCTCAGATTTATCATGTGACCCCTTCCGAGGGAGACGTTGGGACCAACAATAACTGGATAGGAAGTAGTTAAAACTAGCTGCAACTCAACCAGCTTCAGCAGCAAAATACCACATTGTTGCATCCATATTAAAAACTGTAGTAATGGAATATTTTACGAAACTTTGAGTACATTTTACTGATAATATTTCTGTATATGTGGAGTGCAGGACTTTACTGGAGTACTTTTACTTTGTTTTATTGGTGCTTGTACTATAATAAAGGATGTGAGAACCAAAGCATACATAGTTTAATATCTAATATTAATTTAATATCTGTTTCATCTTTAGGCTCTGAAGCTGAAGACCATCGTGAGAGGAGATGCTCCGACTAGCCTTGTTACCACGGGCCTGTGCAGGAAAGAGGTGAGAGCAGCTCTTTGACATATTTCACTCTTAATTATGTTCATTAAACAGCTGATCTGAAATCCTCTATGCTTGCATGTGCGTGATGCAGCCGTGGGAGTCCCAGTCATTCTGCAGCACGTTCCCCTATGAGATCGTGTGCGCCGACTCCTGGGGTCAGTCTCTGCTGGCGGCCACCGACGCGGCGGGGGTCATGTTGCTAGATGGTGAGGTCATCCCTAATCAATCGCTTCCTATGTCCTCTAAAATAAAGCCACCGATCCATACCCGTTCAATACGGCACTCGGCAGAATGCCACTGCCGATGGCTAACATGGTGATGATGATGATAACGATGTTGTCCACATTTCAGGTCCCGATCCAGCTTCGTCCAACGCTGGTGAGTCCCACGCAGAGAATCCTCCCGCTTCTTGCACTCGAGGGTTTTGCTTGGTCTTTCCATTCATGATATATATTTATTTTCACGATGTCGGCGTTGTGTTTTTCAGAGACGCAGGCCGGGCCCCCGGTGCAGGTGTTCGACAAAACCATGGTGGTGAAGCAGGTGCACGTTCTGGAGCCTCAGGACCTGCTGATCACCAGGGCTGACAAAGGTGGGCTTCAGACCACCAACAAATCCCCCCTTTTCATTCTTCTTTTCAGTATTTACAGCTCATCTTCCTTCTCGTTATTGCCATCCCGCTCCCTTCTTTCATCGTGTGTTGCGGAGGACAAACTTACCCTCCCCCCCCTCCTCCGCTGGCCCAGTGAACACATTGATCTCTGGCTGTGATCTGAGGAAGCTGACCTATAGAGAACCAATCCCAGACGAGGTGTGTGTGTGTGTGTGTGTGTGTGTACAAAGGAGTGTGTGTCTGTTGATCCTGCAGAACTGGATCGACCGAGAGAGGAGGCTCTACAGGACTCGCAGATATGACACAGATACAGACCCACAAGTGTAAAAAAAAACACGATGTACAAGAAGTGACTGCGTATTAACAGCAGCAGGATTGCCTCAACCAGAAGAGCTTGTAATGAATTAGCCCTGCTGATGATTAGCTAATATTGACAAACAGGGTTGCCTCGTTTTTGATGGCGATTATGTGATGGCGAGCAAACATTTGTCACGAATGTGTGCGGGCTTTGATTAGGCGAGGGAGCAAGCAGAAGCCTTTTCCAGTAATCCTCCTGCGGTGCAACACCATTGTCTGGCCGTGGGAGGATGGGAAGAACGCGCCGGCATATTAAGAAGTAACCTTCATGTAAAAATGATAAAAATGTTTGTGTTGTTTCTTTCCAGGGAAGGACGCCCGGCTCTATGTGTACAGACTCAGCACGCTGAAGAGAGGCCTGGAGGAGAAGCAGCTCGTCAGGAGCAAGTGTGACAGCCGGGAGAATAAATTGGAGAAAACCAAAGGTGCGACGCAACAAACCGTGTTAATCCTCGCAAAACAGAGAGAAAATGTACTTTTTAAAACAATAATCAGGTTGCATTCGGGTACGTTTTGCTTGTTGGAATTATTTCTCCC